>CM066032.1:1050799670-1051399670 GCA_033557465.1 Ichthyophis bannanicus
TAGTGTTTTTGAAGTCTAGGACTTTGAGTTTGCTCTAATTGGACTGCACCTTGGCTTTTATCTCAAACCACACCGTGTGATGATCGCTGCTGTTCACATGGGCACCCACCTGGACATTCGATATGCTATCTCCGTAGATGAGCACTAAATTCAGCATCGAGTTTTCCCTGATTGGTTCTAAGTAACACATCTTGGAAGGCATCCACAATTTTTTTGCTTCTTTCCAGATTTGCAGAAGTAATATTCCAATCCACATCGGGTAGATTAAAGTCACCCAATATGATCACGTCCCCCTTCGTGGCTATCTTTGCAATGTCAATAATCAATTCGTTATCTATTTCTTCAGTTTGAGTTGGAGGCCTGTAGACTACAGCAGCATGGATGACAGTGCCATCTTTCCAACACAATCCACAGCGCTTCTTCTTTTCCCCACATCCTCTGCATTTCAGTAGCTTTAATACTGCTTTTGACATATAGGGCTACTCGTCCTCCTTTTCTACTCTCTCTATCTCTTCTAAATAGATTATAGCCAGCTACGGCTATATCCCATTCATGCGACTCATTAAACCATGTTTCTGTAATGGCCACAATGTACAAGTCCATTTCCACCATTAGGACTTCCAGGTGAAGAGCTTTGTTGGCTAGGCTTCGAGCATTTGTGCTTATTGCTCTCCAGCATTTGTTGACTGGCTTGCCTGTTTTTTGCATGGATTTTGTTCTACACGCCTGTTCCCACTTGTCATTGATGTCTGGTTTAAAAGTGTGGCTGTTTCCATTGTTATTAAGCTTTTGCTGGGAGTGATGTCCTGAACTTGTCCTTTTCTATTCATCACCCCCTTTCCCTAGTTTAAAACATAAAGTAAAAGGTACAGAGAAGAGCCACCAAAATGGTAAAGGGGATGGAAGGATACCCCTATGAAGAGAGGCTAAAAAGGTTAGGGCTCTTCAACCTGGAAAAGAGACAGCTGAGGGGAGATATGATAGAGGTCTATAAATTAATGAATGGAGTGGAAGGGTAAACGTAGATCGATTGTTTACATCATCAGAATATTGAAAGACTAGGGGACATGCAATGAAGCTACAGGGTAAACTATTTAAGACAAATAAGAGAAAATATTTTTTCACTCAACGTGTAATCAAACTCTGGAATTTGTTAAAAGCTATTAGTGTAGCTGGGTTTAAAAAAGGTTTGGGGGGAGATCACGTGTGCACATGAGCGGGTGAGGACGTTTCCTCGTCGCACTCCCGGGCCGCCCTAGTTTTTTGCTAATTAAATTGGCGACAGAGCTCAGAAGCGCTGGGAGAGAGTGGCATCGCTACTGCGGACGAGTGTTACTGAACATTCTGGTGGGCTAGTACCCTTAAAGGAGAGGATGAAAGCGGCGGCGAAGAAGAAGGCCGCTGGAGCATGGGAGATCAAAATGGCGCCCGCGGTACGAGTAGAGGCCATGCCGGAATCTCCGGGGAAAGTGAGTGTTGACTCGGCATCGGAGGATGTGGCCCATGAAGTGGTGAAGTTGCTTGAGCCGAAATTTGAAACGGTCATGAGAAAACTGGACGAGATGGGGGAAACCTTTGGCGAATACACGAGGAGGTTGGAGGAAGTGGAGCAGCGAGTGACGGTCCTCGAGGATGGGGAACTTGCGTTGGAGAGGGCGAGTCACAAACAGCAAAATCAAAATGACGATTTGCTGCAGAAAGTCGATGATTTGGAGAACCGGTCACGTCGGAACAACCTCCGGTTGGTGGGAGTCCCGGAGTCTTGGACGGGGCACCAGCTATTTACACTATTTGAGGAGTGGCTTCCCAAAGAGTTGGGCCTACCTGAATTACAGGGACATGTCAGAGTGGAGAGAGCCCACAGGTTGGGTCCGCGGATGAAGGGCCAGAATAGACCGTGGCCGGTGCTGGCGCACTTGTTGAACTATCAGCATAAGGATAAAATGTTGCAAGCCTACCGAAAGTGGCGAGACCTGAAACTAGATAATGTGACTATTCTTATGTTCCCGGATTACTCTGCTGTGTTAGCGGCGTGGCGCAAGGAATTCTCTCCGGTCTGTGCTGCCTTGGTAAAAGGGGGGATTAGATTTGCGCTGGTCTACCCCGCTACTCTGAAAATTTTCCATAATGGCAGCACACATACTTTTGAAAAGGCGGAGGTTGCGCACAAGTTTGCTGCTGCCCTTGGGAGTGCTAAGCCCTCTGGAAAGGCTTGAAGAGTACTGTTGGAAGGGAAATGTAACTGTGTCGGTGATGGATAAGTCAATGTGGCGTACAGTTTGTGACATTTTCCCAGGATCTTCTGGGGCTCCTGGCGGGGGTGGACTATGGCACAAGTGGGATTTGATGTATTGGCCTGTTGCCTTTGATTCTTTCCATGGAGGGTGACCCGGAGGTGCATAGATAGTGATCTTCTCCCGTTTGGGGGGTGACTTGCTTCGGCAGGATTGCATAATGTTATATATGTTGGGGGTTCAAGAGGGAAGTGGGGGGAGTTTGATTGAGATTGACAGTAGAAATGGATGTGTGCATAAGAGTGTGCATGTGGGAATAGGTGTAAGGAGGGGTTGGTTTGGGAGGAAGGGGAGGGTTGGGGGTATTTCTCCTGCAAGGGAAGGAGGGGTTTGTAACTGTTTGGTTGGGGGGGATGGGAAGGGTAGGTGGGGTAGGGAGGGTACGGGGAGGGGGGACCTAGCATGGATGGACCGATGCCTTTGGAAGAGTCTGCAGAGTAAGCAGTGGTGGCTCTGGCACACAGTGGGGGGTCAGAGATTGTGGCCCTGGAGACGAGGCTGGGCGTCTCCTGGAGCGGATATTGCTTTGAGGGGCAGTGCTGGTGACCACCTCCATATTGGGTGATGGTACCTATAAAATTAGTTTCGTGGAATGTAGGAGGCATTGGATCTCCAGTTAAGCGCACCAAGATATTGCAAATGCTAAAGAGGAAGGGAGCGCACATTGCGATGCTGCAAGAAACGCACTTAAGTGAATTGGAGCATCGGAAGTTAGCCCGTGATTGGGTTGCAGTGATGTATGGGGCGTCGTCGGGCACAAAAAGAGCGGGAGTGGTGGTGTTAGTAAAGCGGGGCCTCCCCTTTGAAGTGACTAAGGTGCAAGCAGATCCTAATGGAAGATATATTCTGCTGACCGCCAAGCTATATAACGAACCCATATGGTTGGCGAACGTATATGCTCCGAATGTGTATGATCATATGTTCTTTAAGATGTTACTGGGGTTTATCCAGAAGGCGGGGAGTCATAAGTTGATTGTGGCAGGGGACTTTAACTGCCTGCATTCGCCGGATCTGGATAAATCTCAGGGGTGCGGTGTAGGTTCTTGGGGGCGCAGACGAGTGGGATATCTTTGTAGACTGGAAGACTTGGTTGATGTGTGGCGGGTTCTTCACCCTGGGGTTAGGGAATATACTCATTTATCCCGAGCTCACAGTACATGGTCACGAATCGACTATATTCTGGTGAGTGAAGGGGGGCTCTCTAAAGCGAAGGGAGGCTCTCTAAAGTACTGCAAGCCAGAATTGAGCCAATAGCAGTATCTGATCATGGGATGGTGTGGGTGCTATGGGATAATCAAGGAATGGGCAGTAGAGGGTGGCGGTTCCCGGCATATTTATGTGAAGACAAGGACTTTCAGTTGTATCTTGCGCAGCAGTGGGATGACTATGTCTTTTTTAACGATCAGGTGGGCTGTTCCCCGGTGGTATTTTGGGAGGCTAGTAAGGCGGTGATGCGAAGTGCGGTAATCGCATACACAGCCATCTCGACCGCAGTATCATTACATTAGAGAGGAGTGTTCGAGATTTGCAAAGGAAGTTTAGTCATGAGGGGGATGGTGGATGTCAATGGGAATTTCTGAGGGCACAGGCAGCTCTGAATGAGTTGCTCCAGAGGAGGGCTGTGATGTCTATGCAGTATTATCGGCACTGATTACACTGGTACGGTAACAGCACGGGGCGCCTTCTGGCAAAGTTAGTTCGGGATCCTGGGGGTGCTCGTTTCATACCCATGCTCCGGGATGAAGGAGGGCAACTGCAGAGTCAGCCTCAACAATTAGCGAATGTTTTTAAGACTTTCTATGCTAAGTTGTACAGTGAGGAGGCCCGGGATTATGAGCACGGCAAGGAATTCCTGCGGAAATTAGTATTGCCGCAGGTGTCAGAAGAAGAATTGTGTAAGCTCAATGCGCCGTTGACAGTGCAGGAAATTCTACAGTGTATCAAGAAGGGAAAACCACATAAAGCTCCTGGTCCAGATGGGTTTAGTATTGAGTATTATAAGATGCCGGCGTCTAAGGTAGCTCCGGCACAACGAGCAGAAGTAAATGATGACCACTATGGCTAATAAACTTTCCTTTATTGAAGATACCCTTGGAGATCCCCGACGCATTTCGGCTTTCGCCTTCCTCAGGATGTGCTAGCTGGTTTTGGTTTGAGGGGGCACTTTGTGCAGTGGATACAAGCCTTGTATAAAAATCCAATGGCTAGAGTGGGAGTGAATGGGACGTCCTCTGCTCCATTTACACTTGAGCGTGGGACTCGGCAGGGGTGTCCGTTATCTCCCTTGCTGTTTGAGCTTACGTTGGAGCCTTTACTGCGAGCTATTCAGTGTGATACACAGATTGGGGGCATCACTTTGGGAGGGGAAGAGATGAAGGTTAGTGCGTTTGCCGATGATATGCTCCTTTGTATAACGAGGCCGCAAGCGTCTTTAGAGCGAGTATTGCAGTTGTTGCGTGTTTTTGGTAGTTTTTCCGGGTTAAAAATTAATGCGGCGAAGTCAATGGTGCTGGATGTAGGAGGGAGAGTTAAGTCGTGTTGGCAGGGTCCATTTCCTTTGGTATGGGCGGATGGGGCGATTAAGTATTTGGGGATACAGTTGCCGGAGCGACCGGGCGATCTTTATCGGGCCAATATCCCTGGAATGCTGGAAAAATCTAAGCGGACCTTTGCTGGTTGGAAGGGTTTACCTCTGTCCCTTAAGGGGCGGATAGCACTATTTACCATGGTGGAGATGCCTAGGTGGCTGTATCTGCTTCGTTTGTTACCTATCTGGGTGTTAGCCAAGGATTGGAAGCGTTTTGAGTCCGCCTTAAGTGCCTTCCTATGGAGAGGTAAGAGGGCAAGGATCCCGTTCCGAGCCTTGCTGCAGAGGAGAGATGAGGGCGGGCTGGAGTTGCCGTCGTTGCGGAATTATAATCTTCGTTATCTGTTGCGACACATCGAGGCGCTGGTGGAGGGAGAAAGTGGTTGTGCCCCGTTGCGGCAGCTGCAGGAGATATGTGCGCCCTATCATAGTCTGTACGTGCTTCATATGGATAAATGTGCGGTGTTCAATGGGGGGGCAGGTTGGGGGTACATGGGGACCCTGCGGGCCGCTTGGAGGGCCGTATGTTCCCGATATGACTGGAATTGGAGGAGGTCGGCCTTGCTTCCCTTGGTGGGGAATTCGGGGTTTCACGGGTGGGCTGCGAAGGGGCTCTCCTGTGTTGGAGATCTCTTTGTGGTAGGAGAGACGGTGATGGATACCTTCCAGAGTCTACAAGGGTGTTACCTTCTTCATAGACATGATTTTTATGGTTATCTACAGGCTAGGCATTATGTGGGAAGCCTGGGGGTCGGGGGGGGGGGACATCCTAGGTGTGTTTTGGGTAACTTGGTGGGGCGGCAAGCGGGAGGGGTCGAGGGGAAGGAGCTGATTCGCCCCAGGGTGGATAATGTTTTTCTTTCTGAGTTGGTTCATAGATGGGGTAAAGAGGGGGTGGAGGGCCTCTCCGTGGCCACATTGCGGGAGGCTTTTGAGGGAATCCCAAAGGAGGCAGTGGGGGTTTATCTACAAGAGCTGCAATATAAGTTTTTGTGGCGAGCTTATACCACAGATGCATGGGCGTTCCGCGCAGGACTTCGAACGTCTGCCACTTGTGGCTGGTGTGGGCTGGCAGCAGGAACACTGTTGCACAAGTTCTTGAGTTGCCATCTAGTGCAGGATCTTTGGATGCAAGCTTGTGGTAAGATGGCGGAGTGGCTTGGGGTTCAGGATGTGATGCAGAGAGAGGTATGCTTGTTTCATGATTGGGACACAGGAGGTCTGGGGGTTGCAAGGCAGCATAGAGCTTTTTTGGGGAGGGGATTCTTGCTAGTGAAAAAGGTGCTTCTGAGTAAATAGGTGGAGATTTCCCCGCCTGTGATTGCTGTTTGGGAGAGAGCTATGATTGAATTGCTATATATGGAGAAATTGACGGCGAAGCAAAAAGGTGGTAAATGGTGGGATTTGTTTTTGGACCTCTGGGGACCTCTTATTGACACTCTAGCAACGAGAGAGCGTAGTATGGTGCTGAATGTTTAGGGTGTGACCTGCTGTGAAAGTCGATTTGGAATATGGGGTGCAAGGGGTATGTTGTATGGGGTTTGTTAGATGTGTGGGTCTGTACTGCTTATTGCTGAGGTGGTGATATGGGAGGTGGTAAGGTTGCTCATCCATGCGGGGAGGGGGGGGTGGAGGGGAAGGGAGGGGGGAGGACTGTGAGTTGGTATGTTTGTTTCTTTGACCTTTGCAGCAATGCAAGTTCAAGCTTGTGGAACTTCATTAGTTATCTTATTAGTAAGCTGGACAAGATGCTATGTTTGTTGTGTGCTGTTCATGGTTTTCTTGCATTGTTGAGGATACCCTTGTCCATTAAGGGAGTTTAAGTGTGGAAATGAATAAAAATGATTTGAACTAAAAAAGGTTTGGACAAGTTCCTATAGGAAAGGTCCATAAACCATTATGAAAAAGGGACCCGGGATATCACTGCTTGACCCAATACAAGCATTCAGGAACCTGTGTCTTTTGGGGAAACTGCTAGGTACTTATGACCTAGATTGGCCACTGTTGGAAACAGGATACTGGGCTTGATGGACCTTGATCTCACCCAGTATGGCATATCTTATGTTCTTATCATCTTAATATATTCACGCAGACTAACAGAGCAACCATGCTACTACAGGGCAACACACAGGAAGACCAAATGGATTAGAGGAAGAGGACAGTCAAGTGCATGAGAGGTTTCTATGGTAAAATTAAGATTATAATTCAAGATACTGTATGTTCCTGTCAAAGGTATTACAAATGCATATATTACTGTTATCATTGTTGCTGCACCTTATGTGTATTAAAGAAGACAAGAGTCAGAAGTCCAAAAAGAAGGCTAAGCTCTTGATAGAAAGCTACAACAAATCTTTAATGACTTCAAATAAAATGACCAACATGGCCGTGTTTCGGCAGTCACTTGCATCAGGTATCTTAAAGTCTGTGAATTAAAAATACAAAAGGTTAAAAAAACATTAAAGGTGTACATATTTATAAAAATTAGTAATAATAATGAAACATAAATTTTAAGAATACTTCTCTTCTGCAAATTCAGTAATCATCGTCCCTTTAAATGAATAAAAATAAATCTATAGCTAAAAACTGAATGGTCAAAAATTAACAAAATAATTTGAATAGATTTTATCTCAAGAATCAGTCAAAATGCGAAAAAGACTTCAGACAGCCTCCATAATGATTTTAGACATTATCGGGGTCACGATGACCGAATGTGAGGAGTTTTAATTTATTTTATTGTGTTTTTTTGAGCAAGTGAGGTGTGTTAGTGTAGTGAGAGTGAGGGGAGTAGAAGAGAGGATAGGCAATTGGAGAAAAGGAAAGGCAAATTGAAGGAGAACGATTTTAGACAGAGAATTCAAAAAATGTTTAGATCATTTTGAAGAATGTAAGATTCGATTCAAAAGAGCCTTGTACTGTAAATGAGGAAAAGTTCCTTAGGCAGAAATAAGTAGGAGAAAGAGGCTTCAGGAGGCTTTAGGACTGAGTTTGGCTACAGAGTAATTTGGGAGAGAAAAAGTGACAGTGTGAGAGAGGTATAGCTGATAAAGAATGAGTTTGTGAAGTGTGATGTCAGAGTGAGTGTGAGTGAAGGCACAAGTGTTTAGTACCTGTGAGGGAGGAGCTGGGATTAGAAAGGGTGTTTGGTTGACTCATTAAGTTCTTATTGAGTCTGGCCAGCACACATTTTTTTAGTTCAATATTTGGATATTTTTTGATTTAGAGTAGATCTTTAGGGAGGAGTGAGTATAGGGATAGGGATTGGAGTTAGGTTCAAGTCTCCAGAAGAAGTTCAAGCTGAAGAAATGCTGTGCTGAGTTCCGATCTGAGAGAGGGGGAGAAGACACTCTGGGTCCTATTGAGGAAGACAATGTGGATAAATACATGACTGAACTGAGAAACTTATTTATTTGAACTCAGATAAGAGGTGCTTATAAGAAAAGACTTCCTGGACACAATTTGATGAAACAGAATCAGAAGCTATTAGAGAATGAACAAGATCAGCTTTCCTAAAGCTATGAGAGTTAAAGAAAAAATTCCAGCCTCGAAATGGAATGCTACAAGGGATCCACGTTGAATGATGCTGAGAAGATCAAGAAAAGGTAGAAAGAATGTACAGAATTATTATATGATAAAGATCAAGTGGACTAATGGCCATTTCAACTTGTACCATATAATCAGGAACCATTGGTGATGAAAGAAGTTGAAGCAGCATTGAAAGCCTTATCAAAGAACTAAGCACCGAGCATTGATGGCATTCCTATTGAAGTATTAGAACAATCGGATGCAGCTGTTACCATACTTACAAGGCTCTGCCAGGAAATTTGGAACACAACATTATGGCCAACTCACTGGAAAAGATATGTGTTTATACCAGTACTAAAGAAAGGTGATCCAACTGACTGTGGAAATTATCACACAATTGCTCTGATCTGATATGCCAGCAAAATTCTACTCAAGATCATTCAATGGTGATTACAACCATACCTGGAACGAGAACTGCCTGACGTGCAAGCGGGATTCAGGAAAGGGCGAGGACCGAGAGACATCATCGCGGATATGAAATGGATCCTTGAAAAGACCAAAGAATACCAAAAGGATATCTATATGTGTTTTATCGATTACAGCAAGGCTTTTGACTGTGTAAACCATGAGAAACTCTGGGCCACATGAAGAAGTATGGGTATATCAGGACAGTTCTCTTGCACAACCTTTATATTGATCAAGAAGCAACAGTTCGAATGGAACTAGGAGAAACAGAATGGTTTAAAATCAGCAAAGGTATACGATAAGGCTGCATATTTTCTCCCTCACTGTTTAACTTATATGCAAAACAAATCATTAGAGAAGCAGGACTGTATGAAGACAACAGAGGTGTGAAAACGGGTGGAAGACTCATCAACAACTTTCGCTATGCTGATGATACCACATTACTGGCTGAAAGTAATGATGATCTTAAACATTTGCTTCTCAAGGAACATAGTCTTAAAATGGGCCTGTACCTTAATGTAAAGAAGACAAAGATCCTGACAACTGGAAAAATAAATAAATTCATCATTGATTGAAAAGAAATTGAAATAGTTGACAAATTTAACCTACTTGGATCAATAATCAAAAAAGAAAGGACAAGCAGTCAAAAAATCAGACGACGCATTGCTCTTGGCAGAATGGCAATGAAGGACCTTGATAAGATTCTTAAGAGCAGAGACGTCTCTCTCCATACAAAGATTCAACTTGTTCTAGTCATGGTATTTTCAATAACATCATATGGATACAATAGTTGGACAGTGAAAAAGATAGAAAGAAAATAGATGCCATTGAATTATGGTGTTGGCGACAAATACTGTGTATACCATGGACTGCCCAAAGAACAAACCAGTCAGTACTAGAGGAGATCAAACCTAGCTTTCCTTAGAAGTTCAGATGACAAGACTTTGACTGTCATACTTTGGACACATCATGCGAAGTGAGAGATCATTAGGGAAAGACATGCTTGGCCAGGTAGAAGGTCAACGCAAGAGAGGAAGGCCAGCAATGAAATGGATCGATACATTAACAGCAGCTATGGGTGCCACTCTATCAACAATGAGCCAGTTGACTGAAGACCAAGCACATTTTAGGACAACTATCCAGATGGTCACCATGAGTCGACACCGACTCGACAGCAGTTAACAACAATTACATTTCACATTTATTACACCTATGCTTACTAGTATTGAGTTTGTTTAGAAAATAAACAAACTTTTGTAACATCTAAACACTAAATCTTATATTTAGGAAGAGAATTAAGAATTTATTTGTTTTTTTATAATTTGGAGAAATAGGGGAAGTAAGGTGCTACTCAAAGGAGCCTTGCACTGGGGATAAAGACAGGTTGCTTAGGAACAAATATGAGAGAAAAGGTGCTGGAGGTTTTAGGATTAGGGGTACAGAGTTCTTTGGGAGAGGTCTCAGAATTAAAGTGAGAGTGTCAGATAAAGTGAGAGAGTTGGAATAAAAGTGAGAGTGAGAGAGGTATACATAATAAAGAGTGGGGTTGTGAAGTGAGATGTTAGAGTGGGTTGTGAGTGAATGTGCAAGTGTTTAGTGCATATGAGGAAGGAGCTGGAATGTGGAAAGGTGTTTGACAGAGGAAGATTGGCTCATTGAATAAGTCCTTATGAAGTCTGGCCAGAACACATTTTTTTTTTAGTTCAATACTGAATATTTTTTGATTAGAATAGATTTCTAGGGAAGAGTATAGGGATAGGGATTTGAGTTAGGTTCAAGCCCCAAGAAGACATTCCAGCTGAAGAATTGCTGTGCTGAGTTCCTGTCTTGTCGATAGAGAACATTCCAGCATTCACATCCGAGAGAGGGGAAGAAGACATCCTGAGCCCCAGTGAGGAAGACAACATGGATAAGTACATGACTGAATTGAGAAATTTATTTATTTTAGCTCAAATAAGGGTTCAGATACTTATAAGAAAAGACTTCCTGGACACAATTTGATTTTTCATGTTTAACTGACTTTATTGACTTAAAATATTTGTTACTTAAACACTTAGCTGTGATTACATTTTACCTCTACTACACCCGAATTTACCAGTGTTGAGGTTTTTTTTTTTTAGAAAATAAACACTTTTGTAACACCTAAATGCTCCAATCTTATCCTTACATTTATTTTTATTAACCCGCCCGTTCTGGTTAAAGGTATTCCAGGGGTATCTAGTTTTTTATTCAATATCTTGGCTCTGTAAGGTCAAATGGTTATCCAGCATCCCTTCAGCACATTGTAAACATTTTCATCTGGGGAACCCAACCATTATAATGTCCCCCAAAAATTCCAAGGTGATTGCATTATTATTATTCATTTAAAGAGACAGTTATTGCTGGTTTTGCAAATGAGAGGTACTCTTATACAGTAGTTTGTTTCATTTATTATTACTACTAACTTTTATATAAATCTGCACCTTTTAATATTTTTTAAGCTGTATTTTAATTGACAGACTATAAAACCCCTGATACAGGCAACTGATGAAACATAGCCGTGGTGGGTCATTTCATTTGAAGCCATTACAAATTTGTTGTGATCTATCTGTCAAGAGTTTAGCCTTTTATGAATTTCTTGCTCTTATCATCTTTGATTTCATCATTATACGAGCTGGCAACCCTGTGTGGTCATGTGTATATCAGACATTATTCCGGAATTGTTTCAGCTCTTCAAATCAGTATGAATTTGCCTCGTGTTTAGTGTTGTAATGTATTTGTTGTTCATAACAGGAAAAAAATCAGGAAGATTATGTTTTGTGCACATCTGTAGTCCTTACACTGGAAAAAAAACCCTTGGTGATTGTGCGGTAGAAGTTACATGTGTAAATTACATTATATTACTTTCTCGGACAGGTAAATATTTCCTCTCAGAGGTTCAGATCTTGTAGGGATAAGTATTAATAAAATAAACTCAATCTTCTGAAAACAAAGGTATCTCATTTATTAATACAGGTCAGGATCTTAACTTTTGTAAAACTACATCAGATTAAAAGTAAACACTTAAATAGCGCCAGGCAATAATTACACTAAGTAAAAGTATACTTTACATGTTCTACTTTAGATAAAGTATTTAATTTCAGTAGCCTTTAGAAAACTGACTCTAGGTTTTGTGTGCAAAACGTATTAAAGGTTATCGGTTCCAGTGCACAGAAAGATAAAAATTTAGCTTTTCCTCACAACACCATAGCACTTCAGTGTACTGGCAATTTGGAATAGCAGTGACAGACCACTTTAAAATATGAAATGTAATAATGGGTTTTAGTATCAGGCAACCGTGAGAAGATGTGATAAACAAAAACATGTGTAAGATATCCATAAAAAGACAGATTTTAGAAAGGTAATTTATGTGGTTGCAGCAATGTCCAAATGAAAACGTTTGCAAATCTATGCCAATTTTAGATGAGAGTGTGAGCACATGTAAATCCAAAGTAAAATTGACATATCTCTATCCCTTTCTTGGGACATATGTTGTAAATCAAAGAAGTGCAGGAGGGCACGGGGAGTGGCATTGATCTGCAGAGGGAGATGCTATTTCACAAACATACACGTGGGAAAATCAATGGCAGAAATCCACAAGCACACGTCTAAGTGCTGACATTTTACAACTATAAATATCAACCCAACACAATTCAATAACCGATTGGCTGCTCACTCAGAACCTTCGAATAAATTTTAAAAAAACTGAAGTCCTTATCGTTACAAGAAACAATGACTTCTCTTCACAACCTTCATTAAGAGTATGAGACGCTGGTTTACCTATTAAATCCACCATTCAATACTTAGGTGTCATTCTCGACCAGCGACTTGAATTTAATGAGCATATAAAGTCCACAGTAAAATCCATTTATCACAAGATTAATACTCTACGACACCTAAAACCCATGTTAGACCCCGATGATTTCCGCACAACATTCCAAGCGCTAGTCACCCCACATTTTGACTATGCGAATATTATCCTGCAAGGCCTACCTAAATCTACGCTTAATCCATTACAGCTTGCTATGAATGCAGCAGTTAGATCACTATGCGGAATTACAAGGAGACAACACATAACCCCCATCCTAATGGAGCTTCACTGGCTCCCAATAATTTGTAGATTATCTTATAAAACACTTCTTATGGAGGACTTCCGGTTTGGCAATGAGCTGATCGGATCGCTTACGGTCAGCTCCGGGTACTCTGCCCCACAAAACGGCTATAGATCTCTATAAAAGTGGGCACTAACCACAAATTTATCTCTCTCAAAACACGGGGGTTATTTTGTGCTGGGAGCAGTTTCTTAATGGCATGGAACCCGATGGCATCGAAGCCGCCAAGGAAGGAGAAGCTGAGGGCTATCGAGGGTAAAATGGCGGAGGGAGCGCCAGCCAGCCCGAAATCCAGTGGTACCCCGGATCTGGTGAAAGAAATGAGTGCTGCGGTGGTCCAGGCTCTGGATACCCGCTTTCAAGAACTGGCGGATCAGATCCAGAATATCAGCCAAAACCTCACTGAGTTTACAGGGAGGATGGACCAAGTGGAGGCCCGCGTTTCGGACATAGAAGACGCCCAGCATTCCCTGGAAACTAAAGTAGAGGCCCTAGAGACTCTAGTAAAGCAACAGGGTGACAAGCTGGATGAACTCGAAAATCGGGGGAGACGAAAGAACTTACGCTTTATCGGGATACCGGAGAGCGTGGCAGATGGCGCCCTTTTTGATTACCTGCAGTCTTGGATTGAGAAACTGCTGCAAGATAAAAGCGTGGACCCCGTAAAGCTGGAGCGCGTGCATCGGTTGGGCCAGCGGCGAGACCAGTTGAGGCGTCTGAGAGCGGTCATAGCCCGATTTCTAGACTATCGGCAAAAAGAGGTGGTGCTGAGGACGGCTCAGGGCCGAAATATGCAGCAACAGGACTCAGCACAAATCCTTGTGTTCCAGGATTACTCAGCTTTAGTGAGCCAGCAGCGACGGGCCTTCTCAGGGGTCTGCACACAGCTGCGAAATCAAGGCGTGCGATTCTCACTGCTCTATCCTGCCCGACTGCGGGTGGAGGTCCATGGACAGACACGCTACCTGACGACACCGGCGGCGGTTACATCTCTGCTAGGAACCTTGAACGCTCAGGCTGCTTCGCCCCCGTGAGACCTGTGATACCAGCGCGGATGGAGGCTTGCTGTCTTGCTAAAAGAGAAAGGCTCAAGGGCCTAGCTGGGGCCTGAACTGTAGCGGTTGCTCTCCTCATGGATTCAGTTGTTACACTGTTACATCTCCTGCCTTGTTTAAGTTGTGGCCTGACACATTTGGCTACAGTGTTTAAGCTGATCCCTTATGTAAATGTTTTAATGATTATATTGTTTCATTGTTGCCATGTTTAACTTGCCCTATGGATCGTAATGTGAGGGCAGTTTCCCTGACTTTTGTGGGAAATGTCTGGAACGGGCGAATGAGTAGTTAGGTGGGGGGTTTTGGCTGATCTTGAGAGAAAGGGGGTTTTTATTTTGTTTTTTATAATAATTTCCTCTGCTTTCTATGTGGTTCTCTGCTCCCTTCCTTTTTTCTCTTCCTCCTACTATCGGGATATATTGTGAAGGGTTAATAGATGTGCGTGCTGGCCCTATTCCTAACTCCTAAGTCTATTCCTAATCTTAGTTAAGACCCGGATGGCGAGCTGACGTGGTGCAGGGTTGCAGATCGGTTTGTTGATCTCGAGGGGAGGATTATTACACCGAATACGCCACTGAGAACCAAGAAATCTGGCGTAGGCGACTCTGGTGGTATTGGGTCTAACACAAGTGATCTTGGAGGGATGTGAGGGGATTGACCCTGAGATTTAACAGCTTTTCACCCAGGAGTCTGTTTTCATGTAGGCGGTTGATATTAGGTAAAATAGGATGATTGGGGGGATGAATGTGGGAAGGTATGTGTGTTGGGGGATAGGCCCTAGATGGAGAGGATGAGTGGATTTTAGGTTATGCCAATGCTACTTACTGTTGTTTTGCTCCTTTTCATGGGTGCCCTCAAGAGGCTTGCTGGCGATCCTATGTGATATTGTGCACAGTAAGATGGCTATCCCCCAGAGTGTGACCGGAGGGGGGATATGGGTTGGTCTCATTGGGGGATAATAGGGTTGGGGCACCCGATAAAGTGGACCACTGTGGTCAAAAGGAATAGAAAATAGGCATCTTGGGTTCTAACTGGGGGATTGCCACGGAGAAGGGGTACAAGTCCCGGGTGGGGGACGAAGGGGATAAAGGACCCTGGGGGGGAAAGTAAATTGGGGCTCAATGAATAGGAGGGGGTGATTTGTAAGTATTGGCTAATCAGGGCAAGTGAAGTTGATTAGGGAGTGCCGTATTCCTAGGGAGGAGAGGAGGGGGGGGGGGAATGGGGAGTACTGTGGGACCCATATTATAGAGGTTAGGAAGAGAGATGCATGTTATAAGAAGGTTAGGCTCACTGTTGAGCTCGGGGACGCTTGGGGCAGTCCCAATTGCTATAGGGAAGTTGTCCAACCTATGGGTGGACTTGATGGTCAAGTGGTGGGGGGGGGGGATAGTTGGGAGGGGGGGAGGCGAGGGGAGGGGATAGCACACACTCCATTGTTTTCTTGTAAGCAGCTCTGTACTGTTCTGTTGATTGTTGGGGGGGGGGGGGGGAGTTCCAGGCTGGCGGAACTCCCTTGCTGAGACTGGGTTTCTCTGCTTGGCTGGATCTTGACACTGCCCCATGCCACTGAAGGTTATTACCTGGAATGTTTGTGGATTGGGGACTCCAATTAAGCGGTATAAAATATTGCAGGCCTTGGCCAGACAACAGTGTGATGTTGCCCTTCTACAAGAAACACATCAGTCGGAGGAAGAGCATGGTAAACTTTGTAGGGGCTGGGTGGGGCAGGTGTGGGGAGATCCCCTGCACGAGGGAAAAAGGGGGGAGTAGTAATTTTGTTCCATAAGCGGGTCCGCTTTGTCATGGAAAAAGTTGTTGCATCGGAGGACGGGCGCTTTCTTCTGCTAGCTGGTAGACTGGAGGGGAAGCCTGTGATTATTGGGAATCTGTATGGTCCTAATGTGATGGACCCTGGCTTTTATAATGGCCTTGCCTCTAAAATCGAACAACTTCCGGATTTCCCGCTGATTCTGGCGGGAGATTTTAACGGGGTTCTAGATGTAGACCTTGACACTTCTAGAGGGGGAGAGGCGAGGGATAGGATCCCGATGACGCGGATGTTACAGCGCTTTCACGGCAGACTCAGCCTGGTCGATCCTTGGCATTTATTACACCCCCTGGAAAGGGACTTTACTCATCAGTCCCGGGCGCACAGGTCCAGCGCTCGAATTGACTATCTCCTAGTGTCAGGGGCCTTGTTTGCTAATACGGGGGAGGTGCAGATAGGCCCCTTGGAAATCTCAGATCATGCGATGGTCGTGATGGAGCTACAATGGGGGGTGGCTCATACCCGGACGCGACTGTGGCGGTTTCCCCTGGGGCTATGTCAGGATGTTTGATTTCAACAATTTTTGAAGCAGCATTGGCGGGAGTTTGTGAGTGACCACCAGTGCCACAGTGGGGACCCTGAATTGGTGTGGGAGACGGCAAAAGTGGTGTTACGGGGCGACATTATTGGGTTTGCAGCTCGGAAACGTCGGCTGATAGCCGAACGAATAATTGGTTTAGAACGCCTGGTTACTAGTTTGAGAAGGCTGTGTGCTCGTAGCCCGACATCTGTGAATAAGAAAAAACTTTGGGAAGCTCAGGTGGATCTTAATGAGTTATTGCATCAGAGAGCCAAGAAGTCCGTCCTTTATTATAAATATCGGCTACATTTCTATGGGAACAAGCCGGGGAAGCTACTGGCGCGATGTTTGAAGGGTCAGCGGGGTTCCTCGTTAGTGACGGCTGTCAGGGATGAACAGGGATGGCTGAAAAAAAGAGTCCGTTGAAATTGTCCGGGCCTTTCAGAACTTTTTTCAGGACTTATATAAGGCACAACCCGCGCCCACAGTGGAGCTCGATGAGTATTTTAAAACGTTGAATCTGCCACAGCTTACTGATGAACAGAGAGAGCTCTTAGAGCAACCTATAACCGTGCAAGAGATATCCTCCGCGATTTCCACAGCTAGTTGTAATAAACCACCTGGACCGGATGGCTTGGGTGCCGAGTTCTATAATCTTCTTGATGAACCTGTGAGCCCCATGCTGGCGGAGGTCTTTAATGGGAGGGCGGAAAGAGGGGCCTTCCGCTGGGGAAGTAACCATGCCCATCTCACACTGATTCCTAAGCCGGGTAAAGACCCCTTGCTGGTAGGGTCGTATCGTCCTATTTCCTTGCTTAACTTTGATATCAAATTAAATGCGAAAGTTTTGGCAATAAGGCTGGCAACAGTTATAGGACACTTAGTACATGACTCCCCGGTGGGGTTTGTTAAGGGGAGACATGCGGTTCGTAACTTGCGTAAGATTCTAGCATCTCTGGAATGGGTTCATGCTCATCGGTTGCCTTCATTGCTTATAAGTTTTGACGCGGAAAAAGCTTTCGACAGGGTAGATTGGCAATATCTCCGTAATCTTCTCCCGCGTTATGGGTTGGGAGTTAATTTTTGTAGGATGGTAGAGAGTCTATACACTCTGCCGACGGCGGGGGTGCTATGCAATGGTATACTCTCCGAGGACTTTCCTTTGGAACGGGGCACACGACAGGGGTGCCCCCTTTCTCCCCTATTGTTTGTTTTGTCACTGGACCCCCTGATTCGGACTGTCGAGGCCTCCCGTGTGATACAGGGAATCCGCATGGGCTCACAGGAGTTTAAACTTTCAGCCTTTGCGGATGATCTTTTGGTACACCTGTTCTCCCCAGATCAGTCGCTGCCGCAGTTGTTGGAGGAGTTTGCGAAATTTGGTAGCCTTGCTGGGCTGTGTATCAATAGAGACAAATCAGAAGCATTGGATGTATCAACTCAGTTGCGTGGGAGTTGGGTGGGGGTTTTCCCTCTCAAGTGGGCGGTGGATGAATTTATTTATTTGGGCATAGTGCTAACTCGCAACCCCCGGGTGCTATATATGCGTAACTTGGAGAGGTCGCTGAGGCGGCTACAGCAACAGTTGAAAACATGGGAGCTACTCCCGCTATCCCTGTCAGGGAGGGTGGCGGCGGTTCAAATGGTGATCTTACCACGGCTATTGTACTGGTTTCAAACATTGCCGGTTTGGCTGTTGAGCCGAGACGTGCGCCGGTTTGAGGTCGTTATTCAACGGTTCTTGTGGAAAGGAGGGAAGGCGCGTATCTCGTGGTCACGAATGGTGGGGTCATGGCGCAAAGGGGGGATGGGTCTCCCAGATCTTACGGGATATGCTCTGGCCTGTCAGGCTCGTCACCTTGGCGACTGGTTGGGAGGGACAGATGTGTATACACCTCGAGCTATGGAGGAGTGTTTTGTGGCACCATTGACATTATTGGGGGTCCTGCACGGGGCACACCATGCTCTCCCTCATCATGTTGTGCATAGTGAGCTGATTGGCTCGGCCCAGCGAACCTGGAAACAACTTAACCTTCGTTGGAATGCATCATGGAGGATCTCTAGTTGGCTTCCATTACAGGGCAATTCTAACTTTCTACCGGGCTCGGAGACGGTGATTTTCCGGGAGTGGGGTACTCGAGGAATCCGGAATGTCGGACATGTGGTAGAGCCCTCAGGGCAGTGCAAATCTTTTTTGACTTTAAGTAGGGAGTATGATTTATCTACTAGGCATTGCTTCGCTTATATACAACTTGCACACTATGTGTCTTCCCTGTCCCGCGAAGCGTTACATGTTGACCGCTCAGCGCAAATTTTGGAGTTTTTTGGGCTGGGGGAGGAAAACCCCCCATCGATCTCAGATTTCAAGAAACGCTTAGCTGGGCTTCGTACCGCCCCTGACTATCGAGGGGTCGAGGCAGCTTGGGAAATGGAATTGGGAGAAGCAGTACCCCCCGGGTCGGTCATTCAGGCCTTAAAAGGGATAGTGAAACTGACACAGGAGGCACGCTGGCGGGAGACACAATTTAAATGTGTAACTAGGGTGTATTTTTCCCCACGAAGGGCGCTGCGCAGCCAGCTAGCCACTGATGGGTCGTGCCCGAAATGCTCGGAGCCTATGGCGACTTTATTACATATGTGGTGGGGTTGTAGATTATTGTGCTCCTATTGGGCTACAATATGTACTTTTCTAAATCGATTACTACATCGGCGTGTGAGATGGACTGGGGCCCTTGTGGTGCTGGACCGGCTTGGCCCCCCCTTTGCCTGTGGTGGAGGGGGAACGGTTGTTGGTGCGTAAAGCCTGCTTAGTGGGGAAGGGGCCAATTCTTCGTCTTTGGAGGGACAGTAGTCCACCTTCCTTTGGTGAGTGGCGTAATTGCTTCCATCAAATGATGCTGACAGAGAGATGGGTGGCGCGGGGCAGTGTCAAACGCTGGACAGCCTTTATGCGTGTCTGGGAGCCTTATATACAACAGCTGAGTGCCAGGTGTCGCAATGAGATTTTGCATGTTGGTAGTTGACGGGGTGAGCTGCTGGTGGGAGATGTGGAGTGTATGTAGATATGGATGGTGGCTTACAGAGTTTATAGGGTAGTGTGCTATGGGTGAAGGGAGGGAAGGGGGGGGGTTGTGGGCGGTGGGGAATGGGGGATTACTTATGGGAGAAAACACTTTTCCACCTGTCATCTCTGTTTTTGTTTATCCTCTGAGAGGGGATCAGAGTACATCCCTCTGGGGATATTTGTATATTGTATATTGTATTTGTTGGTGGTTATAAAATAAAGTATTTAAAACACTTCTTATGACCTTCAAAGCATTCCATAATATTTCACCTCCTTCAATCTCTGATCTACTCATTCATACCCAAAACAACAGATCAAGAAGATCTACAACTGAAAATACTCTAGTGATTCCAAATGAATTAGTAAAATGTACTCAAACTACCATTAGCAGATCATTTTCATCCTTTGCTCCAAGGTGCTGGAATAAGCTTCCATTAAACATCAGATCGATAAAAGATATATCACAATTTAGAAAAGCTTTAAAAACCCACCTTTTTTTTACAACACTTCTCTTACATCAATATTTCCCCCCCTCTCACCCCATTATCTCAACTCAGCAATAATAGTTAAATGATGATGTTAGACCATTCCACCTTATGATATTTCACTGTATATACCTGCTCTGTTAAATGTTATTTATGACATGTCTCTACATCCACTCAAGATCTCTAGTCTTATGTAATTGCTTTTATTTAATTACACAGGTACACTACCAAAAACATGCCTCCAGTTTTGCAACTGATTCCTATAGATTTTGGGGTGCTGAATTCAGGAAAAATAGCCAAAATGTTCCATCACGTCACGTTTTCTTGCAGAATTAGATTTCTTACCCATATAAGGAATGTTCACATAATTTCTTTTTAGCCGACTGCAGTTTATTTTCATGGCCCAAAATAGAGGTTGTAATGGTTAACTAACTAGAAACACTCCCTCATGATATTTTAGAGTGTTTTGTATTCATTTTATACATTAACAGGACAATTGGGAGGCGGGGGGCTAAATCCAGTACTCGCGCTGGCGCATGTTCTTTCCTGTTCGCCTCGCCTCGTTCACTCGCTCAAACACGGTGGTTGCGACATGAACGTTCCTGTCAAATTTCAGTTTCTTGCAAGTTCATTATTACCTTTTGTTTGCTCAGTCGTAATCCAGCTTTATTCCGAAGTGGTTCACTACAGTTGTAGTTTGCAGTGCTGTGTATTTGTGATGGCTCACAGAGCCAGAGGTTGCGTCAACTCTCCGGACAGTTTTTGTTTTATTTGTGGGGAATATACCGTGAAAAAGCGGCAGAGGAACATTTCTGCATTTATTAAAAAAGTATATTTCGCCTATTTCGGTTTGAAGTTAGGCGATCAAGACAAACCGTGGGCTCCTCACAAAGTGTGCAAGACATGTGACAGTGCAAGACCATCTGACAGACAGTGCTCCTCTAGATGACCAGCAATATGGATTCAGGCAACATCATGGAGTGGAAACCCTGTTACTAGTTCTACTTAACAACCTCCTAAAGGGCCTTGAAAACAAAAAGAAAATGTACATTCTTGTATTCATCGACATCTCAGCTGCCTTTGATACAGTTAATCATGGAACTCTCATAAATAGGATAAAATCAATAGGAATAACTGGAACCCCCCTAAAGTGGTTCACCTCCTACATCTCCAATCGAACACAACAGGTTCAATTCAACGGAGAAAAAGCAGAATCTTTCACCCAAACACAGGGAATCCCCCAGGGCTCTGCTCTCTCTGCGCTTCTATTTAACATATATATGCAGCCACTATGCAAAATATTCACACGGCACAAAATTAATTACCACATCTATGCCGATGATATCATGCTATACTCGCAACTAGACGCTAAAAACCCAGACTACAGCCCACTAGAGACATGCATTGAAGAGATGCAAGACTGGTTACAACAAAGCAGTATGTCGATAAATCACAAAAAAACCGAAGTAATGTATCTCTCCAAGGAACCGAACTTTGTCCCACCCTCATCAATCACACTATGTAACAACACTTACCAAACGAAAAATGAAATAAAGTATCTAGGAGTCACTTTTGACTGTGACCTAAAGATGGAGAAACACCTCCGAAAGACCAACAGAGCAGTTTTCCACAAGCTTAGAGTCCTCCAACCCATCCGGAGTATAATTGATCCCCAAGATTTCAGAACCGTGGCTCAAGCACTCATCATTCCACATTTTGACTATTGCAACGCCATCCTACAAGGTCTACCTAAAAAACCCTAAACATATTACAAATGGCACAAAATGTAGCTGCCAGGGTCATAATGAAGAAAAAACTAAACGACCACATCACACCAGTACTAATTCAATTACACTGGCTACCCATAACAGCTCGCACAAAATACAAAATACTAACAACTACTTTCAAACTCATCCACAACTTAGCACCTTCTTTCCTCAACAACCTAGTCAGAATGCAACCTCCTACCCGAAGCAGAAGAACCCACAACTCCAACATCCTCCACACTCCAACAGACATAAGATCTACCAAAACTAACACCAGCCACAGAGCTTTTTCATATGTGGCGCCAACACTTTGGAACCAACTACCACCAGATCTACGAGCTAGCAATGACCTTCTAGACTTCAAAAAGAAACTCAAGACGCACATCTTCAAAACTCATTTCAACCTGAACTAAACCCTCAGTTGGGGGCACCCCCCTGTCCACATTGACCAAGAAACCTATCCTGTATATATGTATTTATGTATATATGTAAATGATCTTCCCCATAGCTACGAATTGTTAGCTCTGTGTGACGTGGTGTTCTGATAATCTGAAACTCTGTGTGACGTGCTTCTCTGACAATCTGTATGTAAACAAAATTTGTACCTGCTTTGATTTGGCAGCTTCGCAATAGTAATCTTACCGCTTCTGATCGCTGGAAGGAGCGGGATACAAATACTCGCTAAATAAATAAATAAATAAATAAATGTGAGGAAGATCTACGCTTATGGATGAAAGGTAAAAAACAAGCATTTCGTTTCGGAATACCTATGATGTGGCATGAACAAAGAGACCACAGCAGTGACTGCTATTTTTGCTCTTGCATTGTGAAGGGATACAACTTAAAAAATAAGAACGTAATAAGTTACCCCAACCTTCCCTCAGCAATTAGGCCTATGCCTCATAGCAACGAAGTACCTGTGCCTGAACCACCAAAATCTTTGGATCATATTTGTGTGGACGGTTCTGATCATGATGAGACTCATCAGATGGCTTTTCCCGATGAGTCCAGTACTTCCGAGTTTGAAACTGAACCAGATCCGAAACCTGAACTTTTCTCTCAAGCTGAATTGAATGATTTAGTCCGGGATTTAGGACTCCCAAAAGATGCTGCCCAACTGCTAGGTTCTCGGCTTAAACAGAAAAATCTATTGTCACCAGGAACAACTTTTTATTGGTACCGCAACCGCGAGACACAATTTTTGAAGTATTTCAGCAAAGAGGAAGATTTGGTATTTTGCAACGATATATACGGAGTGATGGAAAAGTTTAAACTCAAGTATGATCCTGCTGAATGGCGGCTGTTCATTGATTCGTCAAAAGACAGCATAAAAGGTGTTCTTCTTCATAATGGCAACACATTCGCTTCAGTTCCTATTGCTCACTCTGTTATTCTCCAAGAAAAATACGAGAATTTGGCCCTGATTCTTCAGAAGATTCGTTATGATGAGCATAAGTGGATGATTTGTGGAGACTTTAAAATTCTATCCATGCTATTAGGGCAGCAATCCGGTTTCACCAAATATCCCTGCTTCCTTTGCTTGTGGGATAGCCGGGCCCGCGACCTACACTGGGGGAAAAAAGACTGGCCAATTCGGGAGTATTTGAGACCCGGTGAGAAAAATGTTCTTCATGAGAGCTTGGTACCTCGTGATAAAATTCTATTACCACCTCTCCACATTAAGTTGGGTCTCATTAAGCAATTCATCAAGTCCCTTCCAAAAGATGGTGAGTGCTTTCGGTACCTTTGCTCAAAGTTCCCCCGACTTTCTGAAGCAAAGCTAAAGGAAGGAGTGTTTGTTGGCCCTGATATTAGGAAACTCATTTCAGATGGAGCATTCGCTGAAACGATGTCTGAGAAGGAAAAAGAAGCCTGGGATTTCTTCAAGGATGTTGTTCACAAATTCTTGGGGAACAGGCGGGATGAGAACTATAAGGATATTGTTGCCAGGATGCTCAATGCCTTCAAAGAACAAGGCTGTAACATGAGCCTGAAAGTCCATTTCTTGCACTCCCATGTGAACTACTTTCCCGAAAACTTGGGGGCGTACAGTGAAGAACAAGGTGAAAGGTTTCACCAGGACATCAAGGACGCAGAGAGAAGGTACCAAGGAAGATGGAACACCACTATGATGGCTGATTTCTGCTGGTTGCTGCTGCGGGAAACCCCAGATGAAAAATACGCCAAGCAGCGCACCAAGAGAAGCATTCGGGGGAAGAAGAAACGGGCCCATCAGGAGATTGATTGACCCAAGAATGACTTTAAAATCTAAACTGTGTTGACAAATATCGTGTTTTTACTAAACTTTGAAATAAAAATTTGCTAGTTATTACCACAGTGTCGGATCTCATTTATTAGAATTTTATTTTCACACCATCGGGTGTTTGTCTTCATGTATTGCAATGGTGCGGTTTGCGTTTTCTATTCTTACATACATACCTGTACAACATTTTTTGCACATTTCTTTGCTTTGTGTCTGACCTCGCTCTTATATGCTCAATGTTTGTGCACATGTATGTGGCTGTTTTAAGTGCAGACAATTTTGCTACCATCACAGTGTGTTTTGTTGACATTACTCTATTCTTATGTGCTGCCTTGTTACAATTTTCTTTATTCTTATTTGAATAACTACTAAACAATTAGTATAAAGAATTCATCCGATGACTTCCGGTCTGGCAATGAGCTGACCAGACGTGCTCTGATCAGCTCCGGGTAGAATACCCCGCAAACCTGCTAAAAATCTGATCCCACACCGCCGTTTGCCTTCAAAACTGCCGACCCGATAGAACACTCTGCCAGGAGCTTTAAATTCCAGTTCTAGGGCTGCAGAACCAGTGCTAGCCCGATGGCAACGAAATCCGTTCGGAGGGAGAAGCCACGTGCAGTGGAGGCCAAAGTGGCTGAAGGGGCCCCTGCTAGCCCGAGATCGGGGGATGGCTCTGACCTAGTGGCCGAGGTGAGCGCCGCGGTGGTGAGTGCACTAGACGCCCGCTTCCAAACCCTCACAGCAAGCCTTCAGACCCTTAATCAAAGTTTCTCCGAATTTACTGGGCGAATGGAGCAGGCTGAGGCGCGTATCGCGGAGGTCGAGGACTCCCAACATTCTCTCACGGCTAAGCTGGCTGCCCTCGAATCCGTTGTCAAACAGCAGAGTGAGAAGCTGGACGATTTGGAGAACAGGGGGCGCCGCAAAAACTTACGGTTCGTAGGGATCCCTGAATCCGTGGGAGATGGAGCCCTCTCCAATTACCTGCAATCGTGGCTGGATCAACTTGTTGGCGGGGCCGACGGAGGCCGGGTAAAGCTGGACCGTGTGCACAGACTGGGACCCCGCAGAGAGCAAGCGCAGCGTCCCCGAGCAGTCATCGCCCGGTTCCAGGAATACCGACAGAAGGAGGAGGTGCTGCGCCTTGCCCGTAACCGCAGGGTTTCCGACCCTCCGCCTGCTGAAACGCATCCTTGTCTTCCAGGACTATTCCGTCCTTGTTAGCCAACAGCGACGTGCCTTCTCTCCAGCCTGCGCCCAGCTTTTCGCTAGAGGAATCCGCTTTTCTTTGCTGTACCCAGCCCGTCTGAGGGTGGAGCACCAGGGCCGTGCAAGATTCCTCGCGACGCCGGTAGAAGCCGCTGCGTTCTTAGACTCCCTCAACGTGCCTAGCCCAACTCCTTCTTGAGGGCCCCCACCGATAGGCCCCAAAGACCTTGGACTGCCGTGGACTACTATGTGCCGGCTAGCCTGGATATTTCTTTTTTTTACTTGCTTTTTTTCCCCCTGACCCATACTTTTGTCTTGGCCATCTTATTCCCTTATTTTTTCCTGTATTAATTTTTTTTAGTCTATCAGTATCTAACTCGCATGGAGGCTTTGGGTTTTTGGAAGTGTTGCTTTGTTTCTCCTCTCCCCCCCCCTATTTTTTCCTATTTTTGATTTCTTTTCTATTGTTATTTATTTCATTCACTTTTTTTTTATTTTTTTTGCCGATTCTACTGGGCCTCGATTGCTAGGGGTTTTTTAGAATGGGCCCCATCACTGAAACGATCGCTGTGCATCCCTATGCCTGACGGCCTCCCTGCGAATGTACTAGGTCCTGGTAACAATGTAACGCTATGTAGCTTATGTGGAGTTACTTTGTCTCCATGTTGTATAGCTCGCAAGATTATTTTGTTTCAGATGCTGCTGACACTTGTTACACCCGCCTTGGTGGTGTTCCTGGGATAGAGCCCTGGCCCCCCCCAGTCTGGGTGCGATTACAGGGGTTGGGCCGTCTCTGTTTTTTTTTTTTCTTCCCCCCCCCCCACCCCCCCCGTGCCGAACCCGCTCTCCGGGGGATAGGGCCTACCTATGCGCCTGCTGATAGGAGCAGAGGCACCAGGGGGGAATACTTTATGAGACTCCAGTCACCATCGCTGATATCCCCGGTGGGTACGAAGATGGAGGGGGGGCTGCGATTCTGCGCGCGTTGCCCCCCGGAGGCGGACTCTCCTGGACTGCTTGGGGCCTGTCTACGTCCTAGGCACCGCCGTCCGAGCCCGGGGTGAAGGGGGGATGATGGGTTCGCCGTGGTGGGATGGGCGGTCCCCCTCCCCCCCCCTCCTGTTAGTGAGGAGGGAAGAGCCCGGCCACCCCCCCTGGCAGTGCGACGCCTGAGTGCACTGCTAGGGATACTGTTAGGGACACCCGGTGTCCCGGGCTGATGGGCCCGGTGACCCCTCGCTGGCACTTAGGAGGCTGGGCGCAGGGGGGGGGGGGGGAACCGACAGGGCGACGGGGGGGTGCATGAACCTCCTGGGACTGCGGTTGGGTGGATGCGGGAATGGGTTGAGTTTGCGATTATGGGAGACCCCTCCTTATATGATTAGGTAGCTCGGCCCTATGGGGGACATCCACAGCGGGACACCTTTAGCATAGGGGTGGGAGGGGAGGGCATAGGGGGAGGGGTATCCCGAATGTCAGTGGAAGTTGTCCGACCGGGTGGGTGGACTTGTAGGACTTGGGGGGGGGGCAGGGCGGGTGGAGGGAGGGCAGGGGGGGGGAGGACGGGAGGGGGGGAAGGGGGGGGAGGACGGGGGGGAGGGTGAGGGAGGGTATGGGGTCACTGGGCTTCTTTGGGTAACGTGGTGGTGTTGCGCCCTTAAACTGCTAGAGAGAGGGGGGTCCCAGGCTGGGAGGACCTCCCTACTATATGTATGCTTAGTCCTTTGCCAGATCTTTGACACTGCCTCATGCCTCTAAAGATTGTTACTTGGAATGTGTGCGGACTGGGGAGCCCGCTCAAGCGCTATAAGGTGCTGCAAGCCCTGGCTCGCCAAAAATGTGATATCGCCCTCCTGCAAGAAACCCACCAGACAGCCGAGGAGCATGCTAAGCTATGCCGTTCGTGGGTGGGTCAGGTCTGGGGTTCCCCTGCACAGGGACGGAAGGGGGGCGTGGCGGTCTTGTTCCACAAAAGAGTTCGCTTTTCGCTGAGCACCCTCACAGCGGATGACCTGGGCAGATATTTGCTATTGCATGGTTACCTTGATGGGAAATTAGTCACTATTGGTAACCTTTACGGGCCTAATACGTATGTCCCCAACTTCTTTTGTGACTTGGCCTCCCGGATTGAACAGCTTCCCGATTGTCCCTTGCTCATAGGGGGCGATTTCAATGGCATCCTGGATGTCGATTTGGATACTTCAACAGGGGGGGGGAGCCGGGACAGGGTCCCTGTGACCCGCATGTTGCAGAGATTCCGGAAACGGTTGGATCTGGTAGACCCCTGGCGATTGCTCCATCCCCTGGAAAGGGATTACACCCATCAATCTCGGGCGCACGGTTCGAGTGCCCGTATTGACTACATTTTGCTTTCGGGGGGAGCCCTTGCCAGGGTGGGAGAGACTCAGATCGGCCCGGTGGAGATCTCCGACCACGCTTGGGTGTGGTTGGAATTACACTGGGGGGCGGCCTCGTCTTCTGGGTCTCGACTCTGGCGCTTCCCGCTTGATCTTTACCATGATGCTCAGTTCCATGGCTTCCTCCGCCAGCGCTGGCACGAATTTTTGGACGATCATCGGTGTCATGAGGGGGACCCGGAACTGGTCTGGGAGACGGCGAAAGTAGTGTTGCGTGGCGATATTATCGGCTTTGCGGCCCGTAAGCGCCGGCTGCTCGCTGACCGCATCATACGTTTAGAACGACAGGTGGTGCATTTACGCCGCCGCTGTGCTCGTGCCCCACTGGTAACGACTAAAAAGCGGCTTTGGGAAGCTCAGGTGGCGTTAAACGAGCTAATACACCAACGGGCCAAGAAATCCCACCTTTACTACCGGTATCAGATGTATTGTCACGGAGACAAAACGGGGCGGTTGCTTGCCCGATGTCTGCGGGGACAACGCGGCTCTCGTCTGGTGGCTGCCCTGCGAGATGACACCGGTAGACTCCGCAGAGAAAAGGAGGAAATTGCGCAACTTTTCAGGACCTTTTTCCAATCTCTGTATGAGACCGAGAGGGTGCCGCCGGCTGACCTATGTGATTATCTGCAGGGCCTTGACCTCCCGCAATTGTCTCCAGCGCAGCGTGAGTCTCTGGAGCAGCCGTTGACGGCTCAGGAGGTCCAGGTGGTAATCACCTCAGCCTGTTGTTTCAAGTCGCCTGGTCCGGACGGCCTGGGCGCTGAGTTTTACAAGCTCTTAGGCGACACAGTGACCCCAACATTGTTGGCAGTCTATGACCGTCGTATTGAGCAGGGGGCCTTCCGATGGGGGAACAATCACGCTCATATTGTGTTGATCCCTAAGCCGGGCAAGGATCCCTTAGCGGCTGGCTCCTATAGGCCTATCTCGCTGCTTAATTTTGATTTGAAAGTATTAGCTAAGATTTTGGCTACTAGGCTGGCGGAGGTGTTGAGTCACCTCGTGCATGACTCTCAGGTGGGCTTTGTCCGGGGCCGCTACGCAGTGCGAAATTTGCGGAAAATTCTGCTTTCTCTGGAGTGGGCCCACCATCATCAACTACCTTCTTTGTTGATTAGTTTCGATGCCGAAAAGGCCTTCGATCGGGTGAATTGGGACTATCTCTGGGCACTTTTGCCGGAATATGGACTTGGTACCCGTTTCTGCCGGATGGTGCGAAGCCTCTATGCCCAGCCGACGGCGGGGGTGGTTTGCAATGGCATCGCGTCGGAGGCTTTTGATTTAGGCCGTGGGACACGGCAGGGGTGTCCCCTCTCCCTCCCCCCTGCTTTTTGTCCTTTCCCTCGACCCCTTGATTAGGACCATCGAGGCCTCCAGAGAGATCTCCGGAGTGCGCATTGGCTCACAAGAATTCAAGCTATCTGCATTTGCCGACGATCTACTTGTTCACCTACTCTCCCCGAAGCGTTCCCTGCGTGGTCTGATGTTGGAATTTGACAGGTTTGGGAGAGTGGCGGGATTGCGCATCAATAAAGAGAAATCGGAGGCCCTTGATGTATCAGGCACTCTTCGGGGTGCGTGGGCCGGAGGGTTCCCGCTCAAATGGGCAACAGATGAGTTCATATATTTGGGGATTGCCTTGCCCAGTCACCCCGGCAAGTTGTATGGCCGTAATCTCGATCGGATCCTGAGACGCTTGCAAACGCAACTGCGGGCGTGGGGGGCTCTCCCACTGTCCCTCTCAGGGAAGATAGCGGCGGTACAGATGGTGATCCTCCCCCGCCTCCTTTACTGGCTTCAGACTCTGCCAGTGTGGCTGCTCCGCAAAGATCTCCGCCGCATCGAGGCCTGCTTTCACTCCTTTTTCTGGAGGGGAGGAAGGGCACGCATTCCGTGGGCCCGGCTATTGGGCAGGTGGCGTGCGGGGGGGATGGGTCTCCCGGATCTGCGAGCCTATGCCTTAGCCTGCCAGGCGCGACATCTGGCAGACTGGCTTGGTGACACTGCTCACTTCACACCCCGGCATCTAGAGGAATGTTTTGTCGCCCCGCTCACTCTATTAGGGGTCCTGCATGGAGCCAACCCAGGTCTCCCCCGTTATATAAGGCAGAGTGTGTTGATCATCTCGGCGAAACGGACTTGGCAATATCTCAACACCCGCTGGGGTGAACCGTGGCAGACCTCTAGTTGGTTGCCCTTGCGAGGGAATCTTTCTTTTCCTTCGGGCTCGGAGTCGATACTTTTTCAGGATTGGGATAGCCGTGGAATCAAGCTCCTTGGCCACTTGGTAGAACCCTCGGGAATCTGCAAATCCTTTGGGGCGCTGGGCCGGGAGTGGGGCCTTTCCCCTCGGCACGCCTATGCTTATATTCAGGTGGCCCACTATATATCCTCCTTGCCGCGAGAGGCACTCTCTGCTGAGAGGGCTCAGCGGATTCTGGATTTCTTTGGCCTTGGGGGCGACGCTCCGGTATCGATATCTGTCCTCAAAGTCCGAGTGGCTGACCTCAGTCCCGCCCCGGACTACCGGGAGGTGGAGTTGGCTTGGGAGGGGGAATTGGCATGTCCAGTGCCCCCTGGCACGGTGCGGGCGGCACTCTCCCGCATAGTTGGCCTAGCTCGAGGGATGCGTTGGAGAGAGGTCCAGTTTAAGTGTCTCACTAGAGTTCACTTCTCCCCGCGGCGGGCGCTGCGGAGCCGACTCACTACAGACGGTCGTTGCCCCCGTTGCTCGGAGCCCTTGGCGACCCTCCTCCATATGTGGTGGAAATGTCCATCTTTGCAGCCCTATTGGCTTAAAATCTCTTCCTTTTTGGGGGGTCTTCTTCAGCAGCGCATCCGGTGGTCGGGCTCCCTTGTGGTGCTGGACTCCCTACCCCCCCATGCCCAGGAAAGAAGGGGGAACGGCTATTGGTCCGAAAGGCTTGTCTGGTGGGGAAGGCGCCGATCCTTCGATTGTGGAGGGATCCCCAGCCCCCTGCTTTCGGAGAGTGGAGGAACAACTTTCACCAATTGATGCAAATGGAACATCGCTGGGCGCGGGGCAGTGTCAAACGGTGGCCGGCCTTTATGGCGGTTTGGGAGCCTTACATTGTACAACTGGGGCCCAGAACTCGGAATGAGATTCTACAGTATGGGAGCTGAGCTACTACCTTGCGTGGTACATGGAGGATTGATTGTGCGAAGGGCAACACCACCAGTTGTATCAGGGGGGGCGGGGGGAGACAGATGGGAGGGGAAGACAGCATGGGGGGTGGGAGGGGAGGGGAAATACTTCGTTAAATGCCACCTCATGATTCTCTTTGTATTGCCCGGGGGGGCGGGGATCAGAGTACACCACGCCCTCCCGGTCCCTCTGTTTGCTTATATGTACTTTGTTGTACTGTTTATGGTGGATTATAAATAAACTATTTAAAAAAAAAAAAAAAAAAAAAAAAGAATTCATCCAAGAAACTTTTATCTCGATCGCACTCAATTTGAAACGTTCACCACAAACTGCTAACCCAATGTAGCAAAAAATCTGTACGTGATGGAGCAAATTGGTTACCAGATTTGGATTCAGCGCACCAAAAAACGTAAAAATCAATCGAAACATTAGAGGCAGTTTAAAAAATTTTTTTTTTAGTGTACCTGTGTTATTTATATGCTATTCCCCAGTTAATCCTTGTTTTATTCCCCTGTTACCTGTAACTTGGACAAGTTCTCTAAATCTGAGTGTATTTTGTTTAATGTAAACTGCACTGATGTCAAATAGCACGGTATATAAGAGCTGTTAAATAAATAAAGTACAAGCTTTGGGCTGATACTATTGAAATTGTAAGGTTGTATGTTGTTTTTCTGAGAGTGTTGGGTTGATATTTATATTGGTTCACTCTTAGTGCGTTTTTTTGTTGAGGCATTTTACAACTGACACGTGAAAATCACGCGATACTTGCATGTGCATCTTCACCACTTTGCAAATCTAGATGTGTAGATGCTGCTGATTAAGTAGAGCTGCCTCTATCTTTCACTCATTTCAATTTCGAGATGGAAGCAAACATTGGGCATGAAGGGGAATATTGTCCCTTAATACCTCCTGTAAAGGGAAGAGCAAGAACACCACTTTTTTTCCTATTCGCAGGTGTAAATCCATATGTGGAAAATTTTAGCCTTACTTGTACCTGCCCTATATAAAATCAGGGATACATTTGTAGATAATGGTACTCCTCCGACCTCACCCCCAGTATGCCCCCGACACCCTCCCATGCAACATAGATGTGATGTGGACATCCATGTGTGAAATGCTCCCCTTCTAACATGGTTTTTATTTAAATTACAGAGTATAAAAGCATATTTACATGAGTATATACATACAAGCAACAATTTTAGAAAAGATACTGGGATGCAGCGATTTAAAGAAGATGTGTTCTGGGTGAGGTTTGGGTGGTCTTTTGAAGTTTGGGTGTATTCCATATTTTAGAATGGCAATATAGGTATACCTTGGAAAATTTCCCTATTGACATTTCCACTCACTTCCAGTTACACATAACCCCCTGCTTACTTCTCATTTAGATCATGGGCCCAATTCTGCAAGGCAACTGAACCGTATGCCACCTCCGGGCCCCCCTGCAAGTACAGGCCACTGTGCATGTTGCAGGGGATGAGGGCGGCTCAGGGGTGGACAATGGGTGGGATCAGCACCCGGACGTACAGAACCAATTCCAGTCACAGCCCTGTATGTCTGGGGATCGCCGGGGGGGGGAGGGGGGGCAGCTTATTCCACCTCAGCACCGGCTGCCCCTCCGGATCGGCTGGCCAACCCCCCAGCAGCGACGATGGCAAGCAGGGTGAGTCCCTGCCACCCGAACCAGGTCCCAGCTGCCCCTTTTGGGGTCAGGCGGTGGGGAAATGGGGCTCCAAGGCAGCCAGCAGGTTGTACTGCAGGGACGACATCTCTGCAGTGATGCAGAGGCAACCTGGGCCGTCTCCCAGGTCCCAATTCTACACCTGTGGGAACATCCGACTCCTGCACTGCAAAATTGGGCCCTAATGGGCCCGTCCTGTTCGGGGCAGTCCAGACGGCCTGGGCGTGCCTCTACTGGAATTGGGCTCCACGGGTTTGGAAGAGTGCTTGAGGGGGCACTATGCGTACTTCTTTGGCAACTCTTCTGTTTTATTTCTGCATTCTACCATTTATTTATTTAAAACTAACCCGCTAACCAAAGCGATTTATAACAAATAAAACCAATAAAATCAATCTAAAACAGATAAACAGCTTGAGTGGAGGGGTAGCCTAATGGATAGAGCACTGGCTTGGGGACTAAGCAACCAGGATTCAATTCCCACTAGCACTCCTTGTGGCCTTGGGCAAGTCACTTAATCCTCCATTGCCTCAGACGAATCCAAGTTATAAATGTCCCTGTTTAATGTACCTTACCAAGTTTAAGTTACAATGTAAACTGCTTTGATTAAATGATAAAGTGGTATAAAGAACCTGTTAAATAAAAAAATTACATACAATCCTATGTTCCAGCAAAAACTCCACTTAGACTTCATCATCCTGTTTTCATTTTATCTCACTCTAATACTCACTAGACCCAGTCTACCTTCATCCTAGACCAGAGGCGGCCCGAGGGTGATGTGAGCCCATGTGCAGAGAAACTCATTGAGGAGCCTCATTTGCATAAATGTTTACATTCTGGACTTATTTGGTCAGTGCTATAACCAAGTTAATGAGAAGGAAATAATATGTAAAATTAGAAAAAGATCCTGGTAGCTGATAATTCGAGATCATGGTTTCCAGCTTGTCATGCTGTGAGGGCTTGTGTGCATCAGTGATGCTGAGGGCTAAGCTATTGGTAATTAAACTACTGGCAGGGTCTCTCAAGATGGACAGGTCTCAGCTGAGGTGCCAGACCAAGACAAACCACCCATCTGGGCAGCAGCGGAATGGGACAGTGTTGGCGGCGGAGAATCACATTTCTGTGACAATGGCAACAACACTAAACTTAAACTGCACGGAAGAAGGTCCTGACAATCTACTTCCATATCTTGCCACAAAAACCCAATGGATAGTCACAGCAAAACAAATTGTTCTACAGTGCTGGAAGATGAGACCCTCAGGTCAGAAGACACTCGACTGGCTACTGCAGAGGAGCTGAAGACCTTTCAGAGTAAAGTCAGCATTTATGATGTGGTTGGATCAAAGCCTTCGGGACGTATGACTGCTGATGTAACTGTGCATGAAATGAGAGTCAGAAGCTGCAAAGATGCCTTACATATTGGGACATGGAACCTACAAAGCATGAACCAAGGGAAGTTGGAGGTGGTCAAGAATGAAATGGAATGTGTACAACTCGATCTGTTGGGTGTCAACGAACTGAAATGGACTGGCATTGGGCACTTTGCATCTGATGATCACATGGTCTCCTATGCTGGAAATGAAAGACAAAGAAGAAATGGTGTTGCATTTATAATTAAGAAACTTGCAAGAACTGTAATGAAATAAAATGTAGTCAGTGAACACTTAAGTTCTGCTCGTCTATGAGGAATGTCTATTAACACAACTATAATTCAAGTATATGACCCAACAACAGCTGCAGAAGAGGATAAAATTGATGAGTTCTATGAACAAGTACAAGCTGAAATTGACAGAACATGCAAACAGGATATCCTGATAATCATGGATGACTGGAATGTAAAAGTTGGCAAAATGGTTGGGAAATATCGACTTGGCAGCAGAAGTTAAGCTGGAGAAAGACTGATAGAATTCTGCAAGACCAACGATCTATTCTTCTGAAATACCTTCTTCCAGCAACACAAGCGGTGACTACACATGGACTTCACCCAATGGATTGTACAAAATTCAAACTGACTACATCTGTGGAAGTCAACTATGGAAAAGCTCTATAACATCAACAAAGACAAAACCTGGAGATGACTACTACTACGAGCATGAAACTCAAGCTAAAGTTGAAAAAGAACAAGCCAATCATGAATGTAGCAAAATATGACCTTGAGAATATACCACTGGAATTTAAAGACTGCCTGCAAAATCGATTTGCTGCTTTAGATACAAATGACAGAGCTTCAGAAGAGTTATGGGATGACATCAAAAAGACTGTGTTGGAAGAAAGTGAGAAATCTCTACAAAAGGTGAAAAAGCAAAAATGGCCAAAATGGATGACCGAAGAAACTCTGAAAATTGTCCAGAAATGCAGAGAAGCTAAAGCCAGAGGAGAAAGAGAGGCAATTCACAGAACTCAACAGAGATTTCCAACGTGTAGGAAGAAAAGACAAGAAGTACTACAATGATGCATGCAAGGAAATAGAAGCAGTGCAAGGAAATAGAAGCAGAAACTATTAGAGGAAGACCAATATTGGCTCTCCTAAAGCTTCAAAAATTAAAGAAAATATTCCAGCCTCGAACAGGAATGTTACAAGATGCTCAAGGATCCATGTTGAATGATGCTGAGAAGATCAAGAAAAGGTGGAAAGAATATACAGAATCATTATATGATAAAGATCAAGTGGACCAACAGCCATTTCAATTTATACCTTAAGATCCAGAACCATTGGTGATGAAAGAAGAAATTGAAGCAGCATTGAAAGCCTCATCAAAGAACAAAGCACTAGACATTGATGGCATTCTCATTGACGTATTACAGCAATCTGATGCAGCTGTTTCCATACTTACAAGGCTCTGCCAGGAAATTTGGAAAACAACATCATGGCCAACTGACTGAAAAAGATCTGTGTTTATACCAATACTAAAGAAAGGTGATCCAACTGACTGTGGAAATTATTGCACAATTGCTCTGATCCTACATGCCAGAATGATTCTACTGAAGATTATTCAGCAGAGGCTACAACCATATCTGGAACGTAAACTACCTGAAGTGCAAGCGGGGTTCAGGAAAGGGTGAGGGACAAGAGACATCATGGATGTGAGATGGATCCTTGAAAAAAACTAAAGAATACCAAAAGGATACCTATATGTATTTTATTGACTACAGCAAGGCTTTTGACTGTGTAAACCATGAGAAACTGTGAGCCACATTAAAAAGCATGGGTATACCACAACACCTGATCGTTCTCTTGCACAACCTTTACATTGATTAAGAAGCAGCAATGCGAACGGAACAAGGAGAAACAGAATGGTTTAAAATCAGCAAAGGTGTACGACAAGACTGCATACTTTATATGTTTAATTATATGCAGTATATGTTATGCTGTTTAAATTATATGCAGAACAAATCATCAGAGAAGCAGGATTGTATGAAGACAACAGAGGTGTGAAGATTGGTGGAAGACTCACCAACAACCTTCCCTATGCTGATGATACCACATTACAGGCAGAAAGTGAAGATGATCTGAAAAATGTGCTTCTCAAGATCAAGGAAAATAGTCTTAAAATGGGCCTACACTTTAATGTAAAGAAGACAAAGATCCTGACAGCTGGTAAAATCAATAAGCTCATCGTTGATGGAGAAGAAATTGAAATAGTGGACAACTTTAACCTACTAGGATCAACTATTAATAAAGAAGCAACAAGCAGTCAAGAAATCAGACAACACATTACTCTTGGCAGAATGGCAATGAAGGACCTAGATAAGATTCTCAAGAGCCTCCATAGAAAGAGTCTCTCTCCATAAAAAGATTTGACTTGTTCAAGCCATGGCATTTTCAGTAATGCAATATGGATGCGAAAGTTGGATAGTGAAAAAGATAGCTTGAAAATTATTGCCTTTGAAATATGGTGCTGGCGAAGGATAGTATGAATACCATGGACTGCCCAAAGAACAAACCAGTCAGTACTAGAGGAGATCAAACCTAAGCTTTCTTTAGAAGCTCAGATGACAAGACTTCGACTTTCATACTTCGGACACATCATGCGAAGAGAGAGATCATTAGAGAAAGACATCATGCTTGGCAAGGTAGAAAGTCAACGCAAAAGAGGAAGGCCAACAATGAGATGGATCGATAAAATAACAGCAGCTACGAGTGCCAGTCTGTCAACAATGAGTCGCCTGACTGAAGATCAAACACAATTTAGGAAAACTGTCCAGAGGTTCCCCATGAGTCTACACCGACTCAACAGCACTTAACAACAACAGAGCTGGAAAAGCCCAGAAATTGACAGTGAAGCTATCAGGCCACAAAACAAAATTAAACTGAGATGTTCCCTTAACATTTAAGATTTTCTTGAATCTAAATGGACAAAATATTTTAAATTTAAGACTTGCAGTATCAAAAACACAAAACTGCAAATCTTAAAGACTATCCATATTACGGCAACCCCCACCAACATTCTACCATTGTGTCCATACAGGAAACAAAAAGAAAAAGTGAAAACCCAGTACAGAACCTATACAGCAAGTCTACCATTCCACAACAGCACTAATTTCCAAAAATCATACAAGGAGACTATCTTGAAAAGGATCACATGTAAATATTGCCATGGGCCCTAGAAAGTCCATATACTGTTGCTGTTATTAAGTGCCGTTGAGTCAGTGTCAACTCATGGAGACCCTCTGGATAGTTGTCCTAAATTGTGTTCGGTCTTCAGTCAAGCGGTTCATTGTGATTCTTACATAGAAATTTCTTGCTAACAGAACACTAAGTTCAGAATAATTGACCACAAATTAAAAATAGAAATATGTAGACAAAATTATACTGAAACCCCAAGAAGCCAAACTCTGCATGCAGTGCAGCCCCAGATAACTAGAAAGAGATGCATATAAAGACAGCACATGTTAATTACAAAAACTGACAGATTCCAATCATTAAATTGAAAATACAATTTTTTTTTTCAACCTTTGTTGTCTGGCCATTTTATTTTTCTAATCGTGTTGGTTCCAGTCTCAGTTTTCTGCTTTCATCCACCTTTTCTTAACTCTTTCCAGGGTCTCAAGTCCATTTGCTGCTACTTCTCTCCCCTCCTATCTTCTTCACCTCCCCCCGAAACCCATCTCTGACATTGATCTTTTCCATCTCAGTTTTGTTCCATTCTTTATTTATCACTCTATGGTAGTGCTTTTCAAACTCTTATCCTGTATGACCCCATTTTAACAACTGAAAATTCATGTGACCCTAGATGATAATGAAATCAAAATAGCAGGTCTCCAGCCTCCTTCCCTTCTCACCAGTTGTCTAAAGCAAAAAGGCAGCAGCAACAGTCAGCACAGGGTCCCTTGTGACAGTGTGTTCTTACAGATCCTAGTACTCAGCATGGGTTTCCAATCTAATAGGAAGTTTACTCAGGAGGGGGCATGGGCCTATGAATGTTCACTGGCTCAGACACCACATGCTGATTGTAACTGCCACTACTTGGTGTACTGGACTGAAAACCATGTTCTCCACACGGCTATATCCTATTTAATCATTATAGTTAAAAAACTCAAAAAGTCATCTCAAAAATAGTATTTTGTTACTTAGCTGATTTGAAAGGTGGAGCACGACGTGCACGTTTCGGGTAGGACACCCTGTTTCAAGTGCTAACATGTCATGTGTAAATCCTTGATGGAACGCTGTGAAACAGCTGTTTCTTAAGAGGACAAAACTTATGTGAATGGCTATACTCTGCCTTCACTCAATCAGACAACCAATTGGAACAAGAGGAAATTCCCACCAATCAGGGAGTACCTCAACCAATCGGATGACGTCAGACAAAACTCATCCATTCAACTTCTTTATTAAGCCCGGTGGGTTGAACAGTGCCCAAACGAAAGATCCAGGATTGTTCTAAACGTTGAAGTTTATTGACTCGATCACCTCCTCGAGGATTAGGAGGAACGAAATCAATGACTGTCCAACGTAAGTCATGGTATTGATGTTGAAATCGCTGACAATGATCCACCATAGGGGCTGTCTCCACATGCGATCACAATCGTGAAGCATGCTCTCCCATTCGCACCTTGATAGCCCGTTTTGTACGGCCCACATAGACTATGGGGCAAGAACATTGAACTAAATAAACTACAAAAGTTGTAGTACAATCCGTCTCCCATCTTCTCCGATAAAATCGACCAGTCGAAGGATGAGTCCAATGTAGTCCTGTCAAAGACAAGGCGCAATGCATGCAATTATGACAGATGTCATGACCCCGATGTTGAAATGGTGGAACCAAAGGTCTATCAATCGGTGAAGTGGTTTGAGCCACAAGATCACCAAGATTAGCTCCTCTTGAAAATGCTATCATGAATGATTGACGAAAACAAGGGAGAAGTTCCAACACTGACCAATGTTTACGTAGAATAGCTGCCACAGCTGTGCTAGATGACATATATGGCAAAATACCAACTAAAGGTTGTAGTGATGGTAATTCCGGAGAGGGAGTTCGCTGAAGAAACAACCATTCACAATGCGTGTATAATGCCCTACGGTATGCTAGACGAATAACTTTATGGGGATACCCCCGCGCCCGGGGTCATGACATCTGTCATAATTGCATGCATTGCGCCTTGTCTTTGACAGGACTACATTGGACTCATCCTTCGACTGGTCGATTTTATCGGAGAAGATGGGAGACGGATTGTACTACAACTTCTGTAGTTTATTTAGTTCAATGTTCTTGCCCCTTAGTCTATGTGGGCCGTACAAAACGAGCTATCAAGGTGCGAATGGGAGAGCATGCTTCACGATTGCGATCGCATGTGGAGACAGCCCCTATGGTGGATCATTGTCAGCGATTTCAACATCAGTACCATGACTTACGTTGGACTGTCATTGATTTCGTTCCTCCTGATCCTCGAGGAGGTGATCGAGTCAATAAACTTCAACGTTTAGAACAATCCTGGATCTTTCGTTTGGGCACTGTTCAACCCACCGGGCTTAATAAAGAAGTTGAATGGATGAGTTTTGTCTGACGTCATCCGATTGGTTGAGGTACTCCCTGATTGGTGGGAATTTCCTCTTGTTCCAATTGGTTGTCTGATTGAGTGAAGGCAGAGTATAGCCATTCACATAAGTTTTGTCCTCTTAAGAAACAGCTGTTTCACAGCGTTCCATCAAGGATTTACATATGACATGTTAGCACTTGAAACAGGGTGTCCTACCCGAAACGTGCACGTCATGCTCCAGCTTTCAAATCAGCTAAGTAACAAAATACTATTTTTGAGATGACTTTTTGAGTTTTTTAACTATAATGATTAAATAGGATATAGCCGTGTGGAGAACATGGTTTTCAGTCCATGTCCCTTTCCGGTATTATCCAACAAAAAAAGTTGAGATTGTTTCACAGGGGTTTGGTGATATAATTGTGTTTGGAGAGATCATTTGGATATCACTATTTCAGGGGCTTTTTCGTTCGACTACTTGGTGTAGGTCACAGTGAAAGTCCAGAGAGAAGGGGAAATGGCCATGTTTCTGTGACCCTATTTGGAGTCCCAACTTCAAGTTTGGAAACCACCGTTCTGTGGATTCATATTTCACTCCTCCTTCTTACTCTCCTGTCCTCAATCTACCTGTCACTTTTCAACCCTAATCCTAACCCATCACTCTCTTCTTCCCCAACCTCTTATTTCCCAGTATTTTATCAACCCTCCTCTTTGCCTCTTTCCTGCTGTGTCCAGCATCTTCCCCCTCTCTCTGTCCCCGCTGTTCAGCTTCCCCAATCCAATTTCTGTTCCTCCCACCCCATCCAGCATATCTTCTTCTTTTTCTCTCCCTATTGACCCCATATCTAGCATCTCCCCTTTTTCCCCCATGCCCAGTATTCCACCCTCTTCCTATTTCTTCCCATGTCCATCATCTCCCCTCCATCGCCCTATCCCCTCTATCTCCCCTGTAGCCTGCCAATGTTAATAGAAGACTACTAAGCTATTGTGTGAACAATAAAAGCAACCAAAATCACAACTACTCCAGCAACCTGGTGAAGGCAAGTGAAGTATTTTGGAGAAATGCCTCAGCTTCATCAAATTACTCTGAGGGTGTTGAGAATTCCACATTAGCACGGCAGAGCACTGAATATATTGTGGCACTCTTGAGTTGGTCACACTGGGATGTATTAAAAAAGGTTTGACCTTCAAACCTAACAGCATGAGACAGGGTTTTTTTTTTTTTTTTGCAATTGAAAAACAAGAACTGCAGTCAGTGGCCTCCTCCTAGCCATTTACCTGTATTTGCAGGGGCACAAGTTGCACTATAACTTCATTGCATGTCCCCTAGTCTTTCTACTTTTTGATGCCGTAAAGAATCAATCAACGTTTACCAGTGTTTGTGGTGTGGAGGTAAGGTGCTTGTAAGTGTGTGGTACGGAGGTGAGGTGCCTGTGTGTGTATGGTGTGGAGGTGAGGTGCCCATATGTATGTGTGTGTGTGTGCGCGTGTCTGTTGTGCAGAGGTAGGGTGCATGTGTTTGTGTGTGTCTGTCATACAGAAATGGGATGCCTGTGTGTGTGGTGTGGGGTGGGGTGGGGATGGGGTGTTTGTATGTATTCTGGGGAAGGGGAATGCACCTTTTGGCAATACCTTGACCTTGCACTCTTCCCTCCCCCTCCAACCTCTCTCCTGTGGGGTCCCCTCCTCTATTACCCTTCCAGACTCTCCCCCTTTCACCAACCCCCACTAGCACTCCCATTCCCTGCCCTAAAATCCCCCATCTCCTTTTTTAAATAGGCCACCTGCCCCTTTAAATTGTCCCTGCCTTCTCTACCTCACTTGAAATCCTCCCCCCCCCCCACACAACCTATTATGCTGCAAGCCACCGGGTCTCCTTCTTCTCTTCGGCCTGGGGGGGGGGGGGTTGGATCCCTACAGGCAGACTGCTTGTCTCTGGGCTGCTCCTTCTTTTCTGTCCATGGGGGATGCCATCTCTCGCAGGCAAAAGAGAAGGGGGCTTTGCTGCTATCCCCTTCTCTTCTGCCCATGGGGGATCTCTTCCCTTTTGTTTGCAGGCATTGTCCCGCCAAATGAATTGCCTTGACGATGGCCACAAAGCTGCCCGTGGGGATCTGTTTTCCCATGGGCAGAAGAGAAGGGGATGGTCGTGGCAAAGTCTCCTATCAGCAGACAGACAAGCATCAAGGCTATCATTGGGGCAACATATTTGGGGGTGCAATACCCCCCCTCACCCCCCCAAACTACACCTGTGGAGGCACATTCTAATATGTGCATCCAGGCCCCTGTGCGCCCGATCGGAATCAGGACGCACAGAGGCAGACCTGATTCTGATCCCATGGGGACTAGAGATGCCCTGTGGGATCAGAATTTGGTCTTAGCCTGCACATGCAGGCTGGGACCCGATCAGCCTGCACATATAGACCCCTGCCCTTGATCCCCGGCCACGACCACTTTCTCCTTTCCCTGCAGTCTGACCCCAATCTGGCCTTCCATCACCAGGGTTGTGCTGCGGGGGAACCCCTGCACCCTCTCACCCTTTCCACCACTGCCCTGCCATCCACCAACGTCCAGGGGGACTTATTCCACATCCGAGGTGGAATAAGTCCCCTGTCCAGTCTGCTGACTCCGAACGTACAGGGCCAACCTCAGAATTGGCCCTGTATGTCCGGGGTCATGGACTGCCCATGCCCCGCCCTTGCTCTGCCTCCAGAAAGCCCCCTCCCACCCTTGACCAGATCTCCCCATACAAACGCCTTGTTCGTAAGGGGAGGCTTCTACCGGGGACGGAAGGGGGGCTTAGACCCATGGTGTCTACTGGCTGGAACAGGAGTGATCCCCTGTCAATCTTTTCCCTTCAGGTTCCAGGTTCAAAATGCTGCTATCAACCCCTAGTGGTAGTTTCATAGTACTACTGCTAGATGTAAGCTGCCATATAAAACCAGCTTGAACCTCAAAGGTAGTACTGTAAGCCTGCCACTTAGGGTCACCCACATCATTTTAAAGCCAGATCCAGATAGGGCAGGAGTGATTGGGGATCATCGCTATTGCATCATGCTAAACATCAGAGATTGTGGAGGTTGACCCAGGGAGTCCTACAGGGGGATTGGGGCCTTTTGGGTGGTGGATCTTTTTCAAAGGGGGTCAGGGGTGGGGGGGGGGTGGGAGATGGTTTGGAAGATATTGACTGGGGTCCTGGAAGTGTTTTGGGAATGATGGTTATCTGGCTGAGGCGAGAGGCGTCCACATGGCACTTTTAAAATGACGCCCAGGAGCTTCGGGCTGAGTGTTAGTGGCACATTGCTCCCCAGAGGTAAAATAACAACTGCACAAAGCTGGTGTTATTTTTCCATGAATAATGCAACTTGCAAAGTTCAACACAAGCACAGTTATTTGATTTGCATAATAATGATGTTTCTTGCCTGCACATGTAACTGGCATTATGGTAAATTTACATGCATTAAAATAGCATTTAATTTTGCCATGTAATGCGGGTTAAGAGGCAAATATCATGTATTCTTCCCTTAATGCATATTAGAAACTTCCCACCTAATATAGCTGCTGACCACATAAATGTTTTGGCTACTACTCTTACTGCTTTTTCTTTTCTGTTTTTTTTTTTAATTTAAATTTTTATTAATTTTTCATACATTTAAACAACTAAATGCACAAAGAAATCACTGGCAAGAACAGAAAAAAAAATCCAGAATAGTACATAAAGGAAATAATACACCATTAGCTATAATTAAGCCCACAATAAATAACAGGGGGAAGCAGCAGGAAAAACTTTTACAAAGCAGAAAACAACATAATATTTCATAGCAGTGTGAGACTTATACATCAGCCGAATGGGAACCACCAACAACCACTGAATCCTCCCTAGCCACAAGAAACTCCAGTAGTTGATTGGGTTCAAAAAACAAATATAACTTTTCTTTATAGGTAACATGACATTTGGCCGGAAATTTCAACAAAAAAGACCCACCAAGGGAAAGGATCCTGGGTTTCAACCTCAGAAATTCCTTCCTCCTTAACTGGGTATCCCTAGCAAGGTCAGGGAAAATGCGAACATATGAACCCAAAAATTGCTCACTGAAATTTCTAAAATATGCTCTTAGAATTAAAGATTTATCTGATTCAAGAGCCAGCGTGACTAGGAGAGTAGTGCGGGCGGTGACCAGCTCCAAAGAATTCTCCAAGAACCCAGTGAGATCTCCAGGTACCAAAGGAGCCTCACCAGGTACCCCCTGTATACCCCGGCCCACCACAAGATATTGCGCCTTGGTCAACGGTGGTAGGCACTCCTCGGAGATCTTCAAAACCTCCCGAATGTAGCTACGAACCATCTCCATCGGAGAACACAATGGAGATCTAGGAAAATTAATCAGTCTCAAGTTATTTTTCCGGACTTGATTCTCTAGATATTCCAATTTCCTAGCAGACACATTTCTATCTTTGATATGGGTACCGTGTAATTCCTGGAGCTGTTCAAGATTTCCTTCCATCTGCACCAACCGCCCCGCTTGTTCACACTGAACTCTGGAACTTTCTTGAAATTGAGTACGAAGCAAAACCATTTCAGTACTTACAAACGATGAAATAGTTGCCAGAGATGAATTCAAAGTGGATATTGCATCCCATAGCACCTCCAATGTAACCTTATAGGGTTTCACCAACACACCAGCACCTCCAACAGATGCCAAAGGACTGCCGGTCTGGGGCATAGTGTCCCCCTCCAGAGACAAGCCCTCAGATCTCCTTCTTCCTCCAGACGGCAAAGACAAAAGTGTACAACCTGCCACGGAGCCCTCTTCACTCTCCTTAAGCGGCGTGCTAGCTTTCGCGCCGCTGGGAAGCACTCCCGAGACCGTCAAAACACTTCCGGGGCATGGCGGGGGGGGGCCCGTTGTTCAGGGGAAAGAACTACCCCTGACGTGCTCAGGTCTGGACTCCACGCCAGAACCGCTGAAGATGCCGCTCCAGCCGCGAGGATCTCAATGCCGCATGTCTGAAGCGTCCTCTGTCCAGGCAAGTTAACCCGGGCTTCACTCGAGGGTAGAGAAGCTTGCTTGCGCTTCCTTCGTCCCATCTCCACCTCCAACCGCACAAGTCGCCTCAAACAGAGCTCCTCACTAACAGCTGGATCACCCGCAGCTGCTCACTGCCGCCATCTTGCCTCCCCCCCCCCTGTTTTTGTTTTTTAATAAAAGATAAAATAGCCAATCAAATCTTTTTTCCCATCAAGGCAAGATGCCAGCATCCAGTCGTACATGAGCCTGTCTTCAGCCCTCCCCTTCCACAACAGCCCAGCACCGCTACCTAAAATGACAAATTGGAGCTAGCACACATCACTGCAATTGCACAACAACAAAATGACCCTACTCCAGGACCCCCCACCCTTTTATTGGAGTCACAGGCTGCTCTGTTTGTGGCTGCACTGGATAGATCAATCTGACTCAGCTCCGCAGACGTTCAAGGAACACCAATTCAAGCAGCACCAATTCCCTGTCAGCAACACAGCATGAAGCAGATACAGTATAACCCAGTGCCTTCCTATAACCTCACACTGTCAGCACTACTTGGCACATCACTACAGAAGACAAGTATCTATTCTTTCTGCTGACACAAAAATTGGACTCAGTCTTTAGCAGCCATTCAGTGACTCCAGCCTGAGATTTCTCCCCTCTTTCTACAACCAACCATAGGGAGGAAAGATTTTCAGTTCTTTCTCCTTTTAACATTAATCTATTTTGTTTAAAAAAGCACAAGATGATGTATCTTCATCCACACGGATAGCTGCTGTGTGTCCGAGTATATGAGAAGTGTGTGTGTGGCAAAGATTTTGCATGCATGTAGCAGATGCGTGGGATACATATGTAAGAGCGGGTGGTGCAACACTATTGGTGTTTGAGGAATAAACAGAAGGAGCAGAGCTCGGAATACAAGCAAAGCCAGGCTTACAATAAGAGACAATAGTAGGAGGGAGAATCAGGGCCGGTCTATCCACTAAGCAGAATAGGCGACCACCTAGGGAGGCAGATCCTGGTGGGTGACACAGCACAGTTTTTGAAATTGGCGGCTTTGTGCCATTGCTTTGGTGCCCACGTCAGGCCATTTGCTTCGGCACCCTGGCACGCATTCATGGCCTGCCAACCAATCCCCCCTCCAATGCAACTTCCTGTTGGAGGGGGTAGGAACAACAGGCTATGAGTGTGCATACACGCGTGAGGGCTTAAAGGCCCACCACCAGGGCTAGTCCTAGAGTTGGTCCAAAGTGTTGGAACCTTAGGTGAACCTCAAGCTTTACACCCCCCCCCCCCCCCGGCTGTCAAAATCTATTATTTAGTTGTGAATGACCTGCTTTTGCTGCCCGCCAGAAGTTGCTGCCCTAGGCAACTGCCTAGTTTGTCTAGTGGTTGGCCTGGCCCTGCCCATTGTGGGCACTGAAGTGCATGGCCTGCCAAGGGTGCCAAAGTGGTAACAAAAAGCTGCCACTTTCAAAAACTGTAGAAGGGTTGAGGCACCACCACTGCACTCCCTCTCCCGCAAGGTGAGGAGATGAATGCAGGGGGGAGGAGCAGCACGGCAGGGGGCCTGCCTAGGGTGGCAGAAACCCTTGATGGCCCTGGGGAAAATGCAGCTCTTTTGTTTACGTAAGTTCATTGGTTATCTATAACAGCCTGGATGAAGATGAAAGTGTTAACTAGGTCTTCAGAGCAATGACAGCAAATGGATCACATTATTTATAAGCAAGCTGAAAAATGTGTGATAGGGGATAATAAGGTTTAGTTTAAGTGTACATACAGAAGGATTCGAGGCCTATAAGAGGGGCCCGGAAGAGGGAAGATGGCAATCCTGTATATATGGAAAAGGAATGTGCTGTGCTAAGCTAAATTGATTGTTCTACTCAGAGATGACTCGTATTTGCATAGTTACTGATAAGCTATAGTGGGCCCCAGGAGATGGGTGGATGACGTATGAATATGTTTCTGATAATGTATAAAATACGGACAATCCCTCCACCCTATGGAATAAACTCCATACCACTTATGTGCAAGTGTGTGTGTGTTTGTTCCCCTGGATTCCAGACAAAGAAGGTAAGGTGATTCCTCGACCCAGACAGACGTCCCAAGGGTTAGTGATAAAAGGTGCTGGGAAAGGAATAATGTACCCTTACAATTTGGTGTCTCAGAAGTGGGATTTCCCCGATGCACTTTCTAAATTGAAGCAGCTTTGGTAGCTGCACAAGGATTTTTTAATTGATGTTGCTTTGGTAGCTCGTCTTGGAAAAATGCGCTTGGGTAGCGCTGGGAATATGCGCTTGGGTAGCACAGTGAATAACAGGGACGTCCTGCTGGGTCTGTGGTAATATCCTTCTCCTTCTCTGTGTGCTTGTGTGCCTGTGTGAGTTTGGCAAAACGCCCCTGCCGTACTCCGAAGTGATATAGCGCTAGTGACGGGTACTGTGCAGAAAGCAAGTGGCCAGACGTGCGTTTGTTGTGAATTAATTAGAGGATGGCGGGGTCCCAAGGTGAGGGGACCGCTCCAGAATCCGCATGAGTGCATGTTCAGCTAAATGTTGTGATAAGGTTTAAAACTGCAGCTGAAATAGCCATTCTACATAAATTGTCAGTGTAGGTTACAGGACATTTGCTAATTCTGCTGAAGAAGTCTGTTAGCATGTTTACTGTGCTTAGTTTATCTCTGTGCCTATACGACCCCCCCCCCCCCCCGTCTTTAGCAAAGGTAAAACTGATGACTCAGAGTCCCTGGAATGCAAGTGACAAGTGGTGTTTGTTTATTCTTCCAAGCCTTTCCTGTCTTCTTTAGCTAAAAGGGGGGTCGGGGGGGGGGGAGTTCCTGGGTGAGGGGGACCAGCCCGGTTTAATTAAGTACAAGTAATTCTTTTAGATGGTTTTCGATGTGTGCTGTAACTTGCTGCACCTGGAGATAGTACAGCCTGAGCGAGACATGCTCTGCTCTTCCCTCCCCCTCCCTTCCTGTTCTTTGTGTTCAAAGGCTACGGACAGGCAGACAGAACAGAAACCTAAAGTTAAACGGCATACTAAAATGTAAATTATTATTTATTTGCAGAGTGTCTATTTATTGCCATATTGTAAGAAGACAAGCTAAATAGAAAAAAAAATTACTTTTGTACTCAACAACGGTATAACTGTCACTGAAATATGTAAAAGGGCGTGTCTGTATTTAGACACCCATTGCTATAGCAATGTACTGAATAATAAAAATACTAAAAGAGCTCTTAATCTGTTTCACAATATTCCTCTCCGAGTTTCATTGGCCAGGTTGGCCAAAGGTGAATTGGCCACAGGTAGAGGTGTAAATAACAGCTGGGGCTCGCCGGGATTTTCCCACAGTAGAGTGACTCCTGCTGAGTGGAGGTGCGAAGACGCGTCCTGTTGATTTCAACAGTCTCACCTCCTCCTCTGCGGAGAGGTCTCTCTGCTAGCTGGTAATGGTCCCGGAGTTGAAAAAAAAAAAAAAAAGTGAACAGAGGTGTTGTGAACCAGCAAGCGCTGCAGCAATCGAGTAATTCTGTGCACAGACCGCGGTAAGGAAAAGGGGGAGAATGATAAGAACTGTAAGATGCTAATGATGAAATACTGTTGTTTCCTTTGCACAAAGGAAAGTATCCCTCCTCCTGCTGTTTGGTTGCTTGGATTTGTTAGGTGTTAACCCTTTATGTGACTGGTAAGTCTGAAGTGGAGAAATCAAGGGAGAGGGTCTAGTTCATTATGCAGGGTGAAATTTCTTAAGAAAGCATTTGTAAGCTTTGACTTGTCTTCTGTTTAAATTAAAAACCTTTGTCATATGTTTTAGTGGCTGAGGCAGCATTTAAGGAATTTGACTAAGCGTGTTTAGACTCAGCATCCTGTGGTCCCAAACCCTTATATATAAAGTTGAGCAAATATTTTGCATGAACACAAATGGTTCAGAATTGTAGATGTGAGGTATATGTTTGAGCCTGCTCCCTAGGCACTATGTAGATGATCTTCCAAGTTCAGGGCAGGAGAAACCAGTTGTGATAGAAGCCATTCACAATCTGCTGCATTTCTTGGGTAAGAAAGGTTTCAGGGTGTCCTGGAAAAAAAAATTAGGTTGGGGCTATCCCTTCCCCCTACGGCATCAGAATCGAAACCAGAAACTTAAAAATGAAACCAGAAACTTAACAAAGAGAACAAAGAAGAGAGAGGGAAAGGGGGCAGCCCCTCCCGTGGGCTACAGAAGGCACAAATGGTTTTGGATTATAGCACAGCTCTTCTCTGGCCGTTTGTCAATGCATTTTGTAGCATGGCCATATTTACTAGCCAGGGGCTGAATTCCTTTCATCTTGAGGTGACTGCCACATTATAAGTGAAGGAAAGTGAAACTAAAAAATAAATCCGGAGAGAATAAAGGGTATTGTGGAGTTACCTTTTCCTAAACTAAGAGAGCTGATATCCGTTTGGCTGGGTGTAAAAGGGCCGTGATGATGTCAGAAAAGTCTGGTGGAAGCTGTTCTGTTTTTCTTTGACCTTCAAAGTAGGGGTTGAGAACCCTGTCAGGACAATGGGGCATCCTGAGCCAGTAATTAAAAGACTGCAACTTGAAAAAATGATTTGAATCCTGAGTGAATAAGAAGGTTTTGTTATGTGTCTGGTCTTTGTTTGTGTATGCTATTGAGTAAACTTAAAAGAGTTTAAAAAAATGAATTTTATATTTTGTGGCAAGCACCTCAGAGGTCATAATTATTGTTCATATATTACAAAAACACAGAGTTGTAACTATAGGAATTTAATAGCAATCACAATTAATGACAATTCTCAAGCAACTTTTTCTTTTTAAACTCTTAATTTAGGACTCTTCTCTCTTGTTCAGCTATCTGCATTTGCCTGAAGGAATCTAGACACAAGACAGACCTGCTGTTTACTTTGCTATTTGTGTTTGAGATAACATCAAGGTTGAACTGTTACTCTAAGCAAATTGCTTTAACATAATTTCATTGTTTCAGATCAGTTTGATACCAGTCTCAAGTATTATGTATAAGGTTTTAATTTAAATGTGACAAAGTATGATTCTGAATTCACCTTTTTGCAGTTTCATGTTATTTGAATGTCTGTTTCCTGAACTGTAAGATTTTAAGATAATTACTTTGCCTTGTTAAGCTTTGTGCTGATGACTGATGAACAGGACGGTAACATCACAGTTTTATTTACTACAATATTAGATTTTAGGATAAATTCACCTGTTTTCCTGTATTTGAATTTTATGTGTTGGGGTCCAGAGAAAAAATTGTACTTTGTTTTGAAAGTTTTTAAAAATTCAGTTTTAGGAATACAGTATATTGTAGCACTATGACATACGAATTTTCTTTAGTTTACACACTTGCACTTTATGTTACCAAAATACTTGTTGCAGCAGTACATTATGTAGAGGTTCAGTACACACAGAAATTATAGAATTTTGGAAAGAGGCTGATCTGAAATTGCTTTGTTCCCAAGCACATAGATCTCATTTAGTGAAAAGATGAAGCTTAGTTCCCAGGAAATATGAGAATATTTGTAAACAATAACATTAACGTGAGTTCATTGAGAAAAAAAAACCCCAAACCAAGATCTTGCTTGTCAGCAATGATCCAGGGGCGGTTTGAAAAAAAAAAAAAGAAGCAGAGAGTGAGAGAGAGAGACAGAAGGTGAGGGAAGGTGGGAAAGGCAATAAACGTGCTGCTCCGAGTGTGATGATCTGGGCCACCGGAATTCTGACTGCTTTAAGACTCCTCGAGGACCCCGAAGGCCTGAAGAACATGAACCTTGTATATTTATACCTCGGCAGAGACATGGATAGGCAGAGGAAAGTAGGCCAAGAAGAACCCGAGGAAGTATCGACATGAGGCCCAACCACAAATGCCTTGAACCTTCTTAGGCCTCTCACCTCAAAAGGATCTCTTAAACACCATGATTAGTGAGTAACTTGCACAGATCCTTGTGGGCACTGAAATTATAAGATCAGTCATCGAATATTTTTAAGTTTCCATAGCACTCTCACTGAGAACCAGGTATAAGATAGACTTTAGTCACACCTGAGAGATTATGTGGCTGTTCTGTTAGAAGCCATACTCCTTCCTATTGGGATTGATGTTATAAAATGCCGTGAAGCACTAGTCTATATTGTAAGGACTTGCTAATTAGAATGAGCACTGTTTACTCATATTGTTATGCTTATTGAAAAGGATCTACATTTATATTTTATATATACCTTTTGTTTACAAAAATACTAAGTTTCTAACAATTGTTTGATGTTCTTAGCAGCCTTGCCAAACAAGGATACACTAGTATGGTATAAAAAGACAGAAGGACCTATGCATGTAGTTTGATGGAATGATGTAAGTGAAAAAAAAAGTGGTGCTGAGAGGAGTGTGATGGAATATTCATGTTGGAAAGGAGAACTCAGATTAACATTATAAAATGGTGAGGGTAAATTGAAATGTGAAATGATGTATCCAATGTATCCACCTAGAAAGAAAACTGACAATGAATACTCTACAATATTTGATTATGCCATCCCCATTAACTCCAATTTTGGAAGTCATCTAGCCCAGAGATATACCCAATAATTGGAAATAGACACTTGGAGATAGGCTGAGTGCACTTTTCATCCTAATGAGCTTTGGGGAGACCCACACTGGCCATGTGGTGCTTTTCAGATGCTTTTATCCCTTTTTGCCTCTATGTGTCCTGGCCCGACACATGAAGCTAAAGGAGGAAAGTTACTTACACAAATTTTTACAAATTGGTATAATTCTAAAATTGTGAAAAATTTGAGGAAGTGTGGGCATCTTGTCAAAATTTATTAGCTAAATTGAGTTGCTTAGGATTGGCTGTTGTATGCAAGCAGCAATCCACGAAGGGGGGAACCTCCGAAACCTTAAAAAACTTTGTAAAGAAATTAAACTGTCTTGCCTTTGACTCTGTTCAAAAAAAAAAAATTGCCCTAAGGGAGTAGACTGAACCTTTTCTCCCTCTGAACTGTTATATGGAAGACTGCTTACTTTTTAAACTCCTGAGCCTCACATTTGATCTCTTGTATTTCCTAGCAGCACAGGCAACTCTTCCCTCCACAGGTATGCTCAGCAGGTCCAGTCCTTTCTGCTGGATGACTCAGCTCTTTTCTTTCAATCCGGAGACTGGATTTGGTAAAGACATACCACCAGCACACAGTACAAGCCCCTTTTCCAGTATGGGACCGTTCCAAGTTCTTCTGATAACACCGATTACAGTGAAGGTGGCGGCTAAAAGATCCTGAAGCCATTATAGATCTGGCTTCAGGACCAGGATGAGAAGTAGCTGACGCCGGGGCAGCCAAGGCCCTAGCAACTGGAGAGGAGAGGAGAAGACTCCTGAAGAAAAGCAGCTTTCGGCCTAGAGGTATCGAACCAACATATCCCTTCAAGGTTGGTGACAGGTCAGAGCACCTCACAAGCACGGTACCTTAGACCCGCTCTACGGACCTCCAAACTATAGTGATCGCCATCACATGGACAGCCATCCTGTGTGACTCCTCCCCTTCGTGGATCCATGCATCAAGAATCAAGCATGTATCGTCTCCACTGACATCTTCGGTTCCAGCCTCCTGACCATCACGCACAAGACTGTGTTGACTCCTCCTATCACTCATATAGTGCCTCCTTCAGCCCATCTCGGGAACTGTTAATACGGCAATACTACTTGCCCAGACTGCCTTACCCTTTGTGTGCGCAGCTTGCTACAAACTGGAGCTTTTCTCTCAACATATCTCATTAATGTACCTTCTAATCTGTGTGAAATGAAGAGGTTTACTGCACTTGATAATTTAAACTGCACCCAGCCCCATGTTTCTTTTTCTACTTTCTTGTATAACATTGGTGTTACTCGCCCCTCTTTGGGATATGACTAGGTCCCTTGCTCATTGTAAACTGTCTCTAGTTTTAATGCTACGGATTGTTTTATTGTTTTTGCTTTTAGCCTGTCTATGTATCTTTCTTTGGGGTGGTCTCAAAGGGCTGCTTATTGCCCTATTGAGCGGTTTTATAATTCTTGTTCTTTTTTGTTGTATATTTTCATTTGTTCTTGGCTGTTGTTGAAAGGCCCTACAAAGCTCTACCCCTTTTATGTACTCTTATACACCTGTTTCCATGGTGGCTGATGGAGCTGTGCATGCCTCCACTGACCTCCCGTTAATGTCTGCTTAACGGCCCAGTAGACTGTTTGGCTGTTCTTATAGTGGGCCTATGCAGGCCCAAAGGGGGGATTGATAGGGGATAATAAGGTTTAGTTTAAGTGTACATACAGAAGGATTCGAGGCCTGTAAGAGGGGCCCGGAAGAGGGAAGATGGCAATCCTGTATATGTCTATATATGGAAAAGGAATGTGCTGTGCTAAGCTAAATTGATTGTTCTACTCAGAGATGAATCGTATTTGCATAGTTACTGATAAGCTATAGTGGGCCCCAGGAGATGGGTGGATGACGTATGAATATGTTTCTGATAATGTATAAAATACGGACAATCCCTCCACCCTATGGAATAAACTGCATACCACTTATGTGCAAGTGTGTGTGTGTTTGTTCCCCTGGATTCCAGACAAAGAAGGTAAGGTGATTCCTCGACCCAGACAGACGTCCCAAGGGTTAGTGATAAAAGGTGCTGGGAAAGGAATAATGTACCCTTACAATGTGCACTTAAAGTGTGACCCCAATGGCATGGTTCTCCTTTCTCTATTTGCATATTCAGGACAGTTCTGGCTCAATCATTAGGCAAGACTGACCAGTCACCTAGGGCATCAGTTTCTGAGGGCAGCAAAGAACCGCAGCTATCCTGAGAGCCGCACCAACTCAAAGAACCATTAGCACATTCTAATTACCTGCAGGGACAGCAGGCACTCACATATATAAAGAGCAAAGTTTAAAAGCATAGGGCCCAGATTTCCTAAAGGTAGATATTCAAATGCCATGGTGCTTAAATATCAGTGGGATATTCAGAGGCAGTGTCCGCATAGGAATTGTGTCGAATATCTGGGCTGAAAAGTGCTATCTGTATAAGTACCGGCACTTAACCGCTTAGTGGGATTTTCAGTTGGCCCTTATCCGGATTGCAACTTAGGAGAGCCTTTCATGTGTCCTAAGTTGCCCAGATAAGTGCCAACTGAAAATCCCACTAATTTGATAAAGTCAGGACTTATCTGGATAGGGTGGGCACTGCCCTCATTCCGCCCACGGACCACCCTTGCACTAGTCGGATGCTGCTGGGGTGGTGTGTAGAAATATTCAATGGTACTATCTGAACAGTGCTGCTGAATATTGCAGTTAGTGCCTTGAACTGGCCAGCCTCCTGTTAGCTGACTGGCTAAGGTTTCTGAAGATCATCCCCAAGATGTCCCATTATGCATTGTTGCAGGATTGTTGTCAGAAGGGTGGTGCTCAGATGATTGTGATTGGTAAGTTTAACCATCAAAATTTCAGATGGGGGGAGGCACAAGTCTGAAGATTCATTAGAGCACTAAATACTTTCAGCTCCAGCCCTGATTTAGGCACGTCTGTGTAGGAGACTCAATGGGAAGAGACATGGTAAACTAGATCTCAGTAGGGTAGCAGGGCTATGTGTTTGTGTGTATAGTGTTATGATTGAAGGATAAGGCGGTATAGAAAACTGGATAAATAAATAAATAAAATAAATGAAGACTGGTGATTTATGGGAGGTGTGTGTGAGTGGTAGGGTAAGTATTTTTGTGTATGTGGGGAGAATGTAAATCTGGGTCTGTGCAGTGGCGGCTCTATAATGAAGTGAAGTGAGGTGGCTGCCTCAGGCGGCAAAGTTTTGAGGGCAGCAAAAAATACCCCCAAAACAGCCGCCTCACTTCACCTTCAAAAATTAAAAACAAAAAAACCCCAAGTGCACAAGTTGCTGCTGCTGCCAAGTCCGCTTCTTAGAACCGTGGCTGTGCTAGCTATTGTCAGTTTAAACAAAAAGTCAAACCGGTGTGGAGCCTTCCTACCACCTCAGTGAAGGAACCCATGCAACTGCATCACGGGAGCTGGAAGCAGGCTGACACGGGGGGAGGGAGGGGGCTGGAAGGGAATAGACATGATGGGAAGGTGGGATCTGCAACGGGGCTGATATGGGGGGGAGGTGGCTGGAAAGGAATAGATGTGATGGGAAGGTGGGATCTGCAACAGGGCTGACAAGGGGGGAAGGAGGGTGCTGGAAGGGAATAGACATGATGTGAAGGTAGGATCTGTAACGGGGCTGACACGGGGGGAGGAGGGGGTTGAAAAGGAGATGATACCTGGGGATGGTACTGGAGAGGGACTGGAAGGGTGATGATACTAGGGAAGGGAGCTGATACCTGGGGATGGGACTGGACTGGAAGGGAGCTGACACTTGAGGATGGAACTAGTAGGTGGCTGGGTAATGAGGGTGGGGGCTGGAAGGGAGGAGGCACTGGCACTGAGATGATATTTGGTCTAGAAGGAGCTGTAGAGTGGGGAAGGAGGGGGACTAGAAGGGAATGGACACCAGTGGAATTCCTGGGAATGCAAGGGGATTGAAATTAGAAGGGACTGGGAGGGGAGGACTGGAAAAGTGGGATGATACTGGGGAGGGTTACTAGGACTGGAAATAGGTTGATGGGAGGAAGTGAAGAAAACAAAAGAAGAGACAAGAAATGGCAGATGGACTATAGACCATAGAAAGAGAGCTAAGAGAAGACAGGAAAGCAGAAGCCTCAGATCAGGACCAGCACAATCAGAGAATAAAATGGTCAGACAACAAAGGTAGAAAAAATAATTTTATTTTCAATTTAGTGATTGGACTTTGCGTGATCTTTATAGGAAACTGCATCTCTTATTTATCTGATGTTGCTCTTCATGCAGTTTGGCTTCTTGGGGATTCAGTTTAATTTTTGTCTACATATTTTCTATTTTTACTTTAGATTGTAGTCATTTATTCAGTTCTTGGTGAGGGTCTGTGTTCTGAGTGTGTGACTGAGGCTGTGTTCTCTTAACATGGAGATTGTGCATAGGGATTTATACCAGGCATGAGGATCGCCTGGTAACATGCCTGCCTGGTGCGAAGGTAACGGACCTCATGCGCCACCCAGACAAGGTCTTAGATAGTGCTGGGGAGGAGTCTGCTTTCTTGGTACATGTCGGTACCAATGACATAGGAAAATGTGGTAAGGAGGTTCTGGAGGATAAAATTTAGGCTTTTAGGTAGGAAGTTGAAATCCAGAACTTCCAGGGTAGCATTCTCTGAAATGCTTCCCGTTCCACAAACAGGACCCAAAAGGCAGGCAGAGCTCCGGAGTCTCAATGCGTGGATGAGGCAATGGTGCAAGGATGAGGGTTTTTGATTTGTTAGGAACTGGGGAATATTCTGGGAAAAGGAGGGGCTCTTCCGAAGGGATGGGCTTCACCTTAAGTGAGATGGAACCAGGCTGCTGGCATTAACCTTTAAAAAGGAGATAGAGCAGCTTTTAAACTTGATAATTGGGGAAAGCCGACATCGCCCAAGAGTGCATGGTTCGGAACAATGTATCCTTGAAGGATACTACCAAAAAAATGAAGTTAAGGCACATCGGCAGAGAGGTTCCAATAAAGACAAAGGTAGCCCAAATGCCCTTATGTACAGAGCAGACAGAGCTGAAAGATTCCAAATTGCCCCTGCCTACCAATAACCAGATTAATATGAATAAAATACAGTCTCTAAAAATGCTTGTATGCAAATGCTAGAAGTCTAAAAAATAAGATGGGAGAGTTAGAATATATAGCACTAAATGAGCAGTTAGATATGATTGGTATCTCATAGAAATGGTGGAAGGAGGACAACCGGACAACCACTGGGACACTGTGATACCTGGATACAAACTATATCGTAATGATAGAACTGATCAAATTGGTGGAGGGGTTGCGTTCTGTGTGAGAGAGGGCATTGAGTCACAAAGGATTAAGGTTTTACAGGAAACAAAATTTTCTGTAGAATCTCTATGGGTTGAAATTCCATGTAAAAAGGGGAAGGCGATGGCAGTGGGGGTGCTGGAACAAAAGAACAGATACCAAGACTGGCAGGAATTCAGGTTTAAACAAACCCCTTTTATTGACCCCTATATGCTTCGGCCAATGGCCTTCTTCAGGGGAATATTGAATGAGGAAGCACACCTTTCAATAAAATCTTTCGTGTAAATAAAAGACATTGACCACGCTCTAGCGTGTCAAATCTTGTGTATAAAATTTTATATGTATATCCTACAGATACTTTGTTGCTTCTTTTGGTCCACTATCGACCGCCTGGCCAGAATGAACAAATGGATGATGAAATGCTCAAAGACATCAGGGAAGCTAACAAAAGTTACAGAACAGTAATGATAATGGGTGATTTCAGTTACCCCGGTATTGACTGGGTCAGTGTCATGGCAGGACATGCTAGGGAGATAAAGTTTCTAGATGAAATAAATGACTGCTTCTTGGAGCAGCTGGTTCATGAACCAACCAGAGGGGAAGCCATTTTGGACTTAGTCCTTAGTGGAACACCAGATCTGGTGCAAGAGATAAGGGTGTTGGGGCCACTTGGCAATAGTGATCACAGCATGATCGTGTTTGATTTAATTAATGGAGGAGGGATGGTAAGGAAATCAACAGTACTACCTTTTAACATTCAAAAGGGAGACTATGATAAAATGAGGAAAATAGTTAAGAAAAAACTAAAAGAAGCAGTTGCAAAGGTTAAAGACTGACATCAAGCTTGGGTGTTGTTGAAAAATACTATCCTGGAAGTCCAGACCAGCTGTATTTCACGCTTTAAGAAAAGTGGAAGGAAGTCCAAAAAAATGCCAGCATGGTTTAAAGGTAAGGTCAGGGAGGCTGTTGTTGCCAAAAAAGCATCTTTCAGGAAATGGAAAAAAGAGCCAAATGACGAAAACTGGAAACAGGACAAGCACTGGCAAGTTAAATGCAAGGCATTGATAAGGCAGGCAAAGGGAGAATTTGAGAAGAAACTTGCTGTGGAAGCAAAAACATGTAATGAAGACTTTTGCAAGTACATTCGTAGCAAAAAACCTGTGAGAGAGTCAGTTGGACCATTAGATGATAGAGGGGTAAAAGGGGCACTAAGATGGGACAAGGCTATAGCAGAAAGACTGAATGAATTATTTGCTTCGGTCTTTACTGAGGAAGATGTAGGAATGTTACCCATGACTGAAGTGGTATTTAAAGATGATACTGCAGAGGAATTGAAAGAAATATCGATACACCAGGAAGATGTATTACAGCTATTTGATAAACTGAAGAGTAGCAAATCACCTGAACCGGATGGTATACATCCAAGGGTGTTGAAAGAACTGAAATATGAGATTGCAGACCTGCTATTGGTAATCTGTGAACTATCATTAAAATCATCTGTAATACCTGAAGATTGGAGGATCGCCAATGTAACGCCAATTTTTAAAAAGGGTTCCAGGGGTGATCCGGGAAACTACAGACTGGTGAGCCTGACGTCAGTACCGGGAAAAACAGTAAAAACTATTATAAAGAACAAAATTACTCATCATGTAGAAAGTCATGGCTTAATGGGAGACAGCCAACATGGCTTTAGACAAGGAAGATCTTGTCTTACTAATCTGTTATGTTTTTTTGATGGTGTGAATAAACAGGTAGACAAAGGTGAGTCAGTTGATATAGTCTATCTGGACTTTCAGAAAGCCTTTGACAAGATCCCTCATCAGAGACTTTTGGCAAAACTAAAAAGTCCTGGGATAGGAGGCAGTGCAGTATTGTGGATCAGGAACTGATTAAAAGATAGAAAGCAGAGAGTAGGGCTAAATGGCCAATTTTCCCAATGGAAAAAAGTAAATAGTGGAGTACCCCAAGGATCTGTGCTGGGTCCGCTGCTTTTTGACATATTCATAAATGACCTGGAAAAGGGAATAACGACTGAGGTTATCAAATTTGCAGATGACACAAAACTATTTAAAGTTGTTAAAACCCAAGAGGATTGTGGAAAAGTACAAGAGGATCTTGATAAATTGGAAGACTGGGCATCCAAATGGCAGATGAAATTTAATGTGGACAAGTGCAAAGTTATGCACCTAGGAAAGAATAATCCAAACTATGGTTACACGATGCAAGGTTCCAAATTGGAAACCACTACCCAGGAAAAAGATTTAGGCGTCATCGTCGATAACATTTTGAAACCCTCCGCCCAGTGTGCAGCGGCGGCAAAGAGAGCAAATAAAATGCTAGGTATCATAAGGAAAAGAATGGAAAATAAAACAAAGGATATTATAATGCCTCTATATCGTTCCATGGTACGACCGCACCTTGAATATTGTATGCAATTCTGGTCGCCGTATCTTAAAAAGGATATAGTATTATTAGAAAAGGTGCAGAGAAGAGCCACCAAAATTGTAAAGGGGATGGAAGGATACTCCTGTGAAGAGAGGCTAAGAAGGTTGGGGCTCTTCAACCTGGAAAAGAGACGGCTGAGGGGAGATATGATAGAAATCTATAAATTAGTGAATGGAGTGGTATGGGTAAACGTAGATCGATTGTTTACGTCGTCAGATTATAAAAAGACTAGAGGACATGCAATGAAGCTACAGGGTAACCTATTTAAGACTAATAAGAGAAAATATTTTTTCACTCAGCATGTAATCAGACTCTAGAATTTGTTTCCGGTGGATGTAGTAAAAGCTGCTAGTGTAGTTGGGTTTAAAAAGGTTTGGACAAGTTCCTGGAGGAAAGGTCCATAAAGCATTATTAAAAGGGACCCAGGATATCACTGCTTGACCCAATACAAGCATTCAGGAACCTGTGTCTTTTGGGGAGACTGCTAGGTACTTATGACCTAGATTGGCCACTGTTGGAAACAGGATACTGGGCTTGATGGACCTTGGTCTGCCCCAGTATGGCATATCTTATGTTCTTATACTGTACTGTAGTAATTTGATTTGTTCAGCTTTTGAAATAGGTGTGCATGGATGTTCTAGGGATTACAGTAGAATTTATAGTCTGTCATTTTTCTGGGCAGGCTCTTTATATGCGTTTTTGAAGTTTATCCTGGTATGGTATGGTAGATTTGGCCTTTTAGATCTTCAGTGACTTTTGTAGGTTCATATATTAGTTCTTTATATGCCTGTTACTGGAGAATGTTTGTTAGATGACCAGAAACAGATTTTATTTTAATAGATTGAGTTCTATAGTGAATGTCAAATGTCTGCCTTGTACCCATTGTTGAGGGAGAGGTTTCTGTGGATGTAGAATATATATTCAAAAAGAAAAAGTGAGAACCATAACACGGTTTATAACAAAATAAAATGAATTATAATTTTATAATTTGGTACTATAAACTGTGCCATGGTTCTCACTTTTTCTTTGTTCCTTGGTGTGTGAGCATCTTGCATTTCCTTTGTTTTTTTGCAGAATATATATTTACATTAACGCTATGCTGGTCCAGTGCGCATTTTCAGGAGTTATGGTCACAATGTCTCATGTTTTTCAGAGGGTGGGAAGTACTGTGTTGGGGTGCCAAGTTACTCCTGATTTTGTGGAAGTGGGAGGTGCTGCATGGGTGCTGTTGAGCCCCTCTTGTTTGGCATATTTAGTAGCATGTTTCCTAAGCTCAGCGCCATACTGGATCAGACCAAGGTCCCTCAAACCCAGTATCCTGTTTTCAACAGTGGCCAATCCAGGTCACACATACCTGACAGATTCTCAAAAAGGCACACAGTTTCCGCAATGCTTATCCCAGGGTAGCAGTAGTTTTCCCAGGTCCTCTTTAATAATAGTTTACGGACCTTTCCTCCAGAAACTTGTCCAAATCTTTTTAAACCCATCTACACTAACAGCTTTTACTGCATCCTCTGGTAACTAATTCCAGAGTTTGATTACGTGGGGCCATAGGCTAACTGCAGGGAGGCAATTATATCCCCTGCAGTTACCGCTTTTCAGTATGGCAAAACAGCTGCAGGTGCAACTAAGACCACACACTGAGGTGGCATTAGTTGCACTCGCGCTACATGTACTGAGCCATTATGTAAGTTTCTGTCGACAATGCAGATGCTTATGTCTGAGAGTTCTTTCTCTCGCCTCACTCTGCAGTAAAGAATAATTTTGGGAAAGAAATCCTGTAAATCTAAAGAGTAATGGGTAAAAGCATTTTTTGACTTCATATGTCTGTTTTTAGTTTGTATTGATATATTCCCTACTTGGTGAAGATCTGTCTCTGTTCTGCATGTGTGACTGAGGGAGCTGTAGTAATCCGACATGTTCAGTTTTCTAAATAGGAATATGGATGTTCTAGGGCCCACTGCAATATTTATGGTGCTGACTTTTCTGAGTATGCTCCATCTTGTGTGTGCTTTGGATGTTAGTGCTGTTATGAAATAATAGATTTGCTCTATGGGTCCTGCACTATGGGTTTTTGGTAAGGTCAATTTTAGGGTATTGGTTGGGGGGGTGGGGGGTACTGGAATATGTATTGTCTTTGACATTTGTGTTTTTTATGCTGCCAGACTGAAATTTAAAATATTTTGTCAGGTCAGATTCAAGGAAATTTCAAATTTTAAGGGAACATCTCAGTTTATTTTTGTTTAGTAGCCTGATAGCTTCACCTCTGCTGAGTTCCGGACTTTTCCAGCTCTAGCACAATCCAATCCAGCATTTGAATTCATAGCTACCAGGATTAGTTACTCATTTTATACCTTCCCTTCTCATCAATAATCTGGTCATAGCAAAATAAATCTGATGTGCAGATTGGTGATGGTCTGAAGGGGGAGGGCTGTGTAAGTGGCTTTTCATCAATCAAATTTAGTGTTTTATTATGTTTGTTTTATTATAACATCTGATTTATTACATTGCATGTATATGTTTGGAAGCCACCTAGGATTTTAGATTGGTGGCATATATGCTTTTAAGTAAAGTATACAAAATTTATGCAAATAACACTGCAATGAATTTCCGCACATAGCCCTGCATCACCCTCATGCCGCCCCTGGGAGGAAGTAGATAGTGGGGGTGGAGGAAAGCAGAAACCTCGGATTGGGACCAGCATGACCAAGAATAAAATGGTCAGACAACAAAAATAGAAGAGAATTTTATTTTCAACTTAATGAACAGTCTTGGTGCTATCTTCATATTTTATAAAGTACAGGGAAATGCATCTCTTTCTATTTCTCTGGCATTGCATTGTATGCAGAATCTGACTTTTTGGGGTTGCAGTTTAATTTTTATCTACATATGTTTATTATTAGGTTATGGTCACTTATTCTGTACTTTGGCAAGTGTCTGTGTTCTGCGTTTGTGGCCAAGGCCAGATGTTCTGTTAATATGGAGTTTGTACATAGGGATCTGTACTGTAGTAATCTGAATTATTTCAGCTTTTTAAATAGGTGTTTGGATGTTCCACGGCCCACTGCAGTATTTACAGTTATGCTTTTTTTGGGTAGGCTCCTTCTGCTCTGCACCCACTGTTGAGGGAGGTGGTTCTGTGAATGCAAAATATATGTTCAAAAAGAAAAAGCAAGAACCATAACGCAGTTTATAACAACAAAATAAACAGAAGTTATAATTTGGTGTTTTAAACTGTGCTGTTGTTCTCGCTCTTTCTTTTAGCTCCTTGGTATGTAAGCATCTTTCATTTCCTCCACATTATCTAATGAGCTTTATGGTTTGGTTCAGTTCCTGACTGGAGTTTTGAGAAAGCCTCCCCCACCCTGCTCTGGGGAGGGGCGCCACCTTCTCCCTCACCTCAGATAGCAGATTGCCTTGAGCCTCCCCTGAGCCTGTAAGGATGTGTGGGGTGCAAGGGAAGTTAAAGATATAATGTTGTAGATGTGTTATATGGTGAGGAGTATGTGCATCTAGGGGGATGTAGGCATTCTCTTCCTTTCCCCCCATACTCACCCCTCCTCTCCCCATATTTTCACCCCCTCACATGTACTTTCCTCCTCTTTCTCTCCCTTGCACTCTCCCTTGTGCCCTGCACTCCCTCTCTTTCTCTGCCCTTTTCCCCACTTCCTCCCTCTCTCCTTCCCACTGCTTCTCCTTGCATTCACACCATCTTCTTCCTCCTCTACTCCTCCCCCTTACACTCTCTCCCTCTTCTTTCTCCCCTTACACTTACTCCATCTCAGTCCCACCTCAGCTTCCAATCACGTTCTTTGGTAGCTCATCTGGCTCCTACACCACTGCTATGGGGAGTCTCCCATTTGCCACAGCTGTGGCAGGCCTCCTGTGTTCTGCTGTGGCACAATGAAGACTGTGCTTTGCTGCTGCAGTTTTTTCTTCACTTGTATGAGTGCCATGTGGGTTGGGTTCCTCACAAGGCCAACTTTCTTGCCACTGTGCCTGTCAAGGTTGCTTCTGAGCTGTGTGGGATGCTACCACCCACATTCCTACCATCAGGGGTAGTGCAGAAATATTCCCATTTCAATGGCAAGGGACAGACGAGTTCTTTGGGACCTTGATATTGCTTCCCCGTCCCCTAATGGTAGAAACAGGGATAGTGGACTCCTGGACCTTACATGGGATGTTGGACCCTGCTCATCTTCGGGTGACAGAACCTGATTTTCCTGCCATCACACTGATTCCTGCTCTCAGCTCTTTCTGTCCTTCTAAATTTATCCATACGCATAGGTTTTGCAAGCGCAAACAAACCTATGTATACAGATGGATAGAGAAACAGACGCAGGGACAAATAGATTGACATATTCACCCAAGCAGGTGTTACTGTTTGACTGAAATGTGCCTAAGCAAAGGTTGGGGCTGTGTGTTACGATCAAGCCAGAGGGCTTTGTTGAATATTCCATCAATGGAAGCAATGTGAAAGGTTGAATTTTGATCAAGGACCCATATTATGGACCACCATTCCACTGGAGATTTAACAAAAGTCTATTTTTATTTTTAGGGAAAAAAATATTTCCTCAATTTTGTAGAAATGGTTAAGAAATTGTATATCAGGTTGGTTCCTGTCTATGTGTTTATTTTGGGTTAAATGTATTTTAACATGAAAGCGATGGACTAGTGTGGCAAAAGGGTTGCCTGGTGTTCTTCAGTCAGGAAGACTGGAAGAGAGGCTTGGTGGGGGATATATCTTTGAGATTCTCATGGAGAATTTATCTGTGCCTAGTTATTGGTGAGAATAGTTTCAATGGGTAGCATTTCATGAATTGGAAATATGTTTTTTTTTATTTTAGCATGTTTTAGCTTATTGTAAAAATGTTTTTATGTTGTGCACTGCATTGGGCAGTTCCTGTAACTGGGTATGAGGTATATAAAGAATAAATGAAATGAAACACAAAGTAGTCCTGCTGTACAGCTAATGTAGGCATTAGGGTTGGTCAAAATGGTTTTGGCAAGGCAAGTGCTATGAACCATGAAGGGAAAAGTGTCACTAGCTCAGAAAAAGCAACTTGCCCATGAAAAAATGGAGTCGGTGTTTAAAACAGGGAAAAGCGAGGACTTCCGGTTGGGCAATGAGCTAAACAGACGTCTTTAGTTCAGCTCCGGGTAATTGCCCCGCATATCGGCTTTAAAGCCCTGCAATTGAGACTTTAACCGCCAGATTCTACATCGATCCTCCCACGGGAAAGTTAATTTGTGTGAGAGGGTGGTCTTACTACTGCTGCGGACCCGATGGCATCTAAAACCCTTCGAAAGGACAAGCCTCGTGCCACGGAGGGCAAGATGGCGGAGGGCTCTCCAGCTAGCCTGAAATCTGGCGGTTCGTCTGACTTGGTGGCCGAGGTAAGCGCTGCCGTGGTGCAGGCACTCAGCGCCCGCTTCCAAGATTTGGCAGAGCAGATCCAATCGATCGGCCAACGTTTTACAGAGATGGAGGACCGCCTGGAACAGGCTGAGACCAGGGTCTCCGGGGTTGAAGATACTCAACACTCAGTGGTGGCCAAGGTGGCTGCTCTGGAAGCCCTGGTTAAGCAACAGGGAGATAAAATCGATGAGCTGGAGAACCGAGGCCGGCGAAAAAATTTGCGATTCATCGGCATCCCTGAAAGTGTCGCCGACAATGCCTTAAGTGGGTTTCTGCAGACTTGGATTGGGAGCTTACTGCCGAACTTGAGAGCAGAGTCTCTGAGATTAGAGCGGGTGCATCAGTTGGGCCAACGCAGAGAACAGGCCAGGCGGCCACGTGCAGTGATCGCCCGCTTCCTCGACTACAGACAGAAGGAGGAGGTGCTGAAGGCAGCTCGGGGCCGACGGAGACAGCAACAAGAATCTGAACCGATCCTGGTCTTTCAGGACTACTTGGTGATTGTCAGTCAACAGCGCAAGGCTTTCTCCGGGGTTTGTATCCAGCTGTTCAATCGCAGCATCCGCTTCTCCCTCCTCTACCCGGCCAGGCTGCGGATCGAACATCAAGGACACACTCGCGTTTTGGCTACCCTGGAAGAAGCCACTACGTTTTTGGCCTCCCTGCCCGCCCCCTCGACCTCGTGATGGTTGGAACAGTGATTAGGCATGAGGTGCAGTTCCTCAGGAGCGGAGGGGAGGTCTGGAAGGCCCCCAGGGCCGCCTATTTCCTGGTGGTCTTGCTGCAGACTATACGGACACGAGAGAACCTTTGACTTTGTGTCTGCAGGGGGATGCTGTGTCCCGATACATGGTTTCCTTCAACTGGTAACTCTTGCACTGTGGAAGGAGACATTGTATGTTGGTTACTTTGTTGCAGTTGCTCCTGATTTCTTGATCTGCTACGTGTCTCATTACATGTCTTCCCTGGTCCCGTCTTCCCTCTTGATCCTGCCCCTCCTCTCCCTTTCTTTCTTCTTTCTTTGATTCTTTTTGGTGGGGCTTCGGTAGGTGTGCGGGGAGGTGGGGGATGGGGGGCGGGAGGTGGAGGGGGGGGGGGAGTTGGGAATAGAATGTGTCGCTATGCTTCCCAACGGCACCGGAGGGGTCTAGTTAGGTCTCGCGTTCATTGGATCCCTCGTAGTTAGCGAGTAGGGGAATGAAACCCCGGTAACATTGTAATCTTGGGCCCCCCTAATACGCTGGCAGTTTAACTCACTTCTGAGGCCCGGATTGGGATAGAGTCTGGGTGTATCCGTTGCTGGGGCCTCTGGCACTGCGGCGTGTGTCCCTCGGTGGCACTGTCCCCTCCGGGCCTTGCGGCTGGTGACCCCTGGGAGCGGTGAGGGCGAGGGGGCGGGTGGAGTCTTCTACAAGAGGGGGGAGTGAGGTAGTCTGTCATAATTAAGGTGCCCGTGTTTGATGGGAGGGGAGGGACAGAGAGTTGAGAGGTAGCTGGGTGGCTGCGGGAGCGATCGATCGGGAGCGGGAGAGGGGGGGGTGGAGCCACTAGTGAGACTGCGCATTGTAGCGGTTATTACAGACAAACGTACATAATTTAGTTGATAGCTATGGGGTTGAGTAGGGGGGGTGATCCCGTTTGCCATAGGAAGTAGTCCAGGATATGGCTGGACTTGAGAGTGGGGGGTGGAGGGGGGAGGGGGGGGTGGAGGGGGCAGGGATGGGAGGGGGCAGGGGGAAGGAGGGGTGGGGGGAAGGGGGGACACTCCACTGAATCTTAGCAGACGGCATGCGTGTTTGTTCAAGGGGAAGGGGGGGCTCCAGGCTGGGGGAGCCCCTCTGCAATATTTGGTAATGATTAGTTGGAGACACCTTGGCATTGCCCCGGCGCTTTGAAAATAATTACATGGAATGTCTGTGGGCTAGGGAACCCCATTAAGAGGCACAAGGTACTGCAAGCACTGGCTCGACATAAGTGCGACATTGCATTTCTCCAAGAAACCCACCAGACTGCTGCCAAGCATGACAAACTATGTCGGAATTGGGTGGGCCAAGTTTGGGGATCCCCCGCCCAAGGGCATAAGGGAGGCGTAGCGATTATCATTCATAAACGCGTTCGCTTTGTGGAGGAGTCCGTCGTCGCTGATAATCTGGGTAGATCCTTGTTGCTATATGGTCACCTAGATGGTAAGCCGGTAATTCTTGGAGGCCTTTATGGCCCCAACGTGGCTGACCTGGGTTTTTACAATGGTCTGGCATCAAAAGTGGAACAGCTCCCGGAGTGCTCGGTGATCCTAGGAGGGGATTTTAATGGTGTCCTAGATGTAGATCTGGATACCTCACGTGGAGAAAGTGGTCGGGAGAGGGTGGCGCACTCCCAGGTGTTGGTGCGTTTCTGTCGGAGATTAGGTATAATTGACCCTTGGTGGGTGTTACACTCCTTGGAACGCGACTATACCCATCAGTCTCGGGCACATGGTACTAGTGCCCGTATAGACTATGTATTGACCTCGGGGACTTTGTTTACGCATACGGAGGACGCTCAGATTGGTCCCTCAGAAATCTCTGATCACGCAATGGCTTGGATTGATCTCCACTGGGGGCGAGACGCGGCTCGCTCACGTGTGTGGAGATTTCCCCTGGAGCTCTACTCCGATGGACAATTCCGCCAATTTTTACGTCAGAGATGGGAGGAATTTCTTTGTGACCATCACAACCACACAGCGGACCCCGAGTTACTTTGGGAGACGGCGAAAGTGGTTTTCTGGGGGGACATCATAGGTTACGCCGCGCGAAGACGTCGGCGGATGGCGGAGCGTATTCTCTTACTGGAGCACCAAGTCACTAAACTACGCCGGCAGTGTGCCCATACGCCTTCCATGCCCAATAAGAAGTTGTTGTGGGAAACCCAGACCGAGCTAAATGAGCTTCTACATCAACGGGCAAAGAAGTCGGTTTTGTTCTATCGGTTTCGACTGCATTGTTATGGTGATAAACCAGGCAAGTTACTGGCTCGCTGTCTGCGGGCCCGACGGAGGCCTGCTTACGTAGCGGCACTTAAAGATGGTCGGGGGCGTCTTCATAAAGACAATGTGGAAATAGCAAAGATTTTTCGCAGTTTTTTTCAAGACTTGTATAACTCCGCAGCCGGCCCTCCCGAAAGGATGCAAGATTACCTCGAGGCCTTAGCGCTACCCCAACTTTCTGTGGAGCAGAGGGAGGCCCTTGATCTGCCCATTACCCCACAAGAGATACAATCAGTAATTTCTGCGGCCCAGTGTTATAAAACGCCAGGACCAGACGGGCTAGGAGCCGAATTTTATAAAATCTTGGGGGATGGGGTTAGTCCCTTACTGCGAGAGGTCTATGCCACCCGAACTGAGCAGGGGGCATTTCGCTGGGGGAGCAATCACGCATATATTACACTGATCCCGAAGCCGGGCAAAGATCCGATACACGCGGCCTCATATCGACCTATCTCCTTATTAAATTTTGACCTTAAACTATTTGCGAAAGTTCTAGCGGACCGCTTGGCAGGGGTCTTAGGCCATTTAATCCACGACGCACAGGTGGGCTTTGTGAGGGGCCGCCACGCCGTGAGAAACCTTCGGAAGATTCTGGCCTCCTTGGAGTGGGTGCATGCCCACAATACTCCCTCATTACTGATTAGCTTCGATGCAGAAAAAGCATTCGACAGGGTGGACTGGCAGTATCTTTGGGGGCTGTTACCGCAATATGGTATAGGGGCGGATTTTTGTAAAATGGTACAAAGTTTGTACATTTCCCCAACAGCGGGTATCATATGCAACGGTCTAATATCGGAGGACTTTCGGCTGGGCAGCGGCACGAGGCAGGGTTGTCCGCTATCGCCTTTGCTATTTGTTCTTTCCCTAGACCCGCTCATCCGCACCATCGCGTCCTCGGGGAGGATACAGGGAGTGCGGATACGATCGCAGACTTTCCTCATTTCGGCATTTGCTGACGACTTGTTAGTTCATCTGACATCTCCGACCACCTCCTTACACCCGCTTCTGGACGAATTTTTGCGGTTTGGGGCATTTGCGGGTTTGCGCATTAATCAGGACAAATCTGAAGCAGTGGATGTGCTTGGACAAATTCGCGGTTCTTGGAGCGCACCTTTTCCTCTCCGGTGGGCGGACAAGGAGTTCCTCTATCTGGGCATAACCCTTACCGGGAGACCACAAGATTTATACCGGCGCAATCTGGACCAGATATTGCGGCGTCTGGCAGTACAGTTAAAAGCATGGGAGCCTCTCCCGTTGTCTTTAGCAGGGAGGATAGCGGCAGTACAGATGATAGTCTTGCCTAGAATATTATACTGGCTGCAAACTTTGCCGGTCTGGTTGTTAAGTCGGGATCTGCGTAAAGGGGAGGTTTTGCTCAAGCGGTTTCTTTGGCGTGGGAAGCGAGTGCGCATCTCGTGGAACCGCATGCTTGGCAAGTGGCGAGAAGGCGGCATGGGCCTCCCCGACTTGAAGCTCTACGCGCTGGCCTGTCAAGCTAGACATTTGGGAGATTGGCTGGGGGGGACGGAAGTCTATACGCCTAGATCATTGGAGGAGTGTTTAGTGACTCCAGCGACTCTCCTGGGGATTCTGCATGGCTCATGTAAAGACATATCCGACGTTAGTCGGCACAGTCCGCTAGTGGATTCGGCCCGGCGCACCTGGCAACAACTCAACAAAAATTGGAATGATTCGTGGAAAGTGTCATGTTGGTTGCCGCTGCAGGGCAACACCCAATTCACTCCTGGCTCCGAGACTGCGGTGTTTCGGGATTGGTGGTTACGCGGTATTCGATCTGTGGGGCACTTGGTCGACCACGAGGGTCGTTGCAAATCATTCCGAACGCTCAGTCGGGAATACGATCTTCCTGACACGCATTGTTTTGCATATATACAGGCTTCCCACTATGTAGCCGCCTTGTCGCGTGATGCGCTACAGGTCGCACGCTCGATTCGTATTTTGGAATTTTTTCAGTTGGGGGAGGAGCGTCCGCCTTCGATCTCTACCCTGAAACTTAGTTTAGAACACTACCGATCTCTCCCCGACTATAGTGGGGTTGAAAGGGCTTGGGCAATTGAATTGGGAGTGGACGTGCTGCCGGGGTTGGTATTGACGGCATTGAAACGGAGCGGACGGCTGGTGCAGATGGTGCGCTGGCTTGAGATTCAGTTCCGATGTGTGACTAGGGTTCATTTCTTGCCGAGATGGGCTCTGCGTAGTCACCTGGAGATGGACGGCTCCTGCCCGCGCTGTTCCGAGCCTTTGGCCACGCTGCTACATATGTGGTGGAGTTGTCGGGGAATACGGGCTTATTGGGCTCGGATAAGCAATTTTCTCAACACATTACTTCAGCGGCGGTTTCGTTGGACAGGGATATTTGTAGTGCTTGACCAAATGCCGACCCCAAGCCCTGTAAAATCGGGGGAACGTTTGCTTATGCGAAAGGCCTGTCTGGTGGGTAAGGGACCGATTCTCCGGCTGTGGAGAGAACGCCAGCTGCCTACTTTTGGGGAATGGAGGAATAACTTTCATCAACTAATGCTAACTGAGCGGTGGATGGCGCGGGGCAGTGCCAAGCGTTGGACAGTTTTTCTGTCGGTCTGGGAGCCCTATATTCAGCAGTTAGGGGCCCATAGCCGTAACGCAACTCTTCAATGGGGAAGTTGACTGAATTTAACTTGTGGAGTGGGGGAGAGGATGCTGCCATACTGTTTCCTGACGACTCTGTGGTCAGAGAGGTTGGAAGTGGAGTGAAGGGGGGTGGGGTGCAGGAGGGGAGGGGAGGGAGAGGGGGGGAGGGGGTATACTGTAAAACTGTCCACCTATTGTATTTCCTTTTGTTGGCTCCCGGGGGGGAGAAGAGTACCCCCCCTCCAGGGTGGCTTATATTGTTGTACTGTCTGGATTTCATGGTGGACTTAAATAAAGTTTCAAAAAAAAAATAATCTTCCCATAAAAAAAAAAAAAAAAAAACAGGGAAAAGCTGTTAACATTTCTTTTAGGGTATTATCTCATAGGGGTATGTTTATTAAAGCGTGTTTGGCTTTTGCAGTAATGTCAGGCGGTAGTGCAAATAATGCCACATTAGCTGCAAAAGTCGCGTGTTATGTATTGGGGGCATGCACAGCATATCCCCAGCAGATAATGCAGTGAAAATGCTGCGGTCTTAGTGCGGCAGCATTGCAGATGCAGTTAATGCCAGCCATTGAGGTAACGTTAGCTGCACCCGCAATGTCTGCAAAACAAGTGGTTACCACACACTGTCGATGCTTGCAGTAACCCCTTGTGGCAGGCATGCCCACTTCATACCCATGTGCGTTGCTAAAGTGCATCATGCAGATAACACAGAAAATTCCCTGTGCTATATGCATTTGTCCCATGTTAGCTGTTACCGCAGTGTGCTTTTCCCATGTTATCACCACCTTAACAGCTAACATGCCTTAGTAAACATGCCCCATGAGTAAGAGAAGAGGATTTCTTTACGTTAGCTTTTCTATTTTTGCATGAGTATAACTTTTATGGGTGTTAAAATTCCCCCATAGTAAACATTTGGAACTGCAGAGCTGAGGCAGTACTCCACTTCAGATTTATACAAGCCTCAAGCAGGGGACAATATATTTCGATCCGTGCACTCCTGGAAGGGAATAGATGGCATATAGATACTGCATTTGGGTGAATGGGTGTGTTTTAAGCAGCATCTATGTGTATGGGTGTTACGGAAGCTGATAACAGACAGATATGAGGGCTTCTCCTGTATGCACCAAATCTCTTTTTCACAGGGCATGCCAATAGATATTATTTATTTACTTTGACTATATTTCTTTTTATGGCAGCTGTTATTTGACAAAACCAAAATATTTCTCATTATTTACCCTCCAGTGACCAAAATGATTTTGGATGCATCACGCCCTATAATCAATTCTTATAATAAAAACATTATAAGAGCAAAATACTACTACTACCATTAATCATTTATATAGAAGTGGTTTCCTACTTTAGACTATGGTTCAAAGCAACTGTGTCACAAAATTTCTTAAAACTATTCTGCAGTCAATAAGCAGTTTGAAAGAAAATCTCTAGTGAGCGGATCACAGAAGAATACCATAGTGTCTTGCGTTGGCTGGTATACAGTGTTATGAAACAGGTAGCATCATTGTCCTACTGCCAAAACTTTAATATAATAAATCCTGTCTGTTTTCCTAGCTTTCAATTTAGCCCTATTTAACATCCGTCTAACATATCCTTGTTGACAGGCCATGAAAACGTTTACTAGATACATTTTTAAAAAGCGAGTAATGAATAACGGAAAGCAATCATATGTATACATGCATAGGCATTTGCAGGATGACTGTGGACATTTATTGGCCCAGGAAAAGAGAAACATGATTGACAGTGCTTTAAGATGCTGTGGCTCATGATTGTGGACCTTATCTCCTGGAGCTTAGATTTTCTTTACCAGAGGTAATAACTTTCACTGTAACCTTGCCACATCTAGTCTGTTTATGTGTTACGTAACTTTGGAACACGAGAGAAACTAATGTAGAACCTGGGTGCTGCAAAGCAGATCTGTCTGCTGACCGAGTTCTACAGCAATCAGGTGGAAAACAATAGCCAGGGGTTGGTTAGCAACCGGATGACCTCTAACAGTGCCTTGGCCAGAATGAGAGGAAAAGTGGCTACACTTAAAGAACACTGCAGAGTTTGGGGTTTTAAATCTAAGAATGAAGAAAAATGAGTCTTAGAGAAATTGATTCCTGGAACAAGGGTGTGTTTCATACCTGGAAGAGGATAATAGAAAAAAACAAGTTGAGACATGCATGCGGTAAGCGTTGCACAAAAATGTGTTTCACTGATGGAGTATGCGCATAGTTGTCATACGTGAGTGATAAAGCACCTTATAGTGTGACAAAATAGTGCATTTTCTCTGTCTGGGAAGGTGGGTAGCAAGGAGATCTGATAAAGGGTGTCTCCTAAGAGTAGCAGGGGCTGTGGGGCTGTATGAGGTATTTTTATGACTGGTCTTTTTTATATATTTGTATGTATCTTGAGACACCATGTGTCACTGTCTGTGTGTCCATGGTAAGGGGTGGGGCAGGGCTGGTTCTAGGGTCTCTGGCACCCCCCATAATCTATACTCTGTACCTCTCTCCCAGTCAATACGCTATCTTGGAGTCATTCTTGACACTCATCTCACCTTTCACGACCATATTAGTATGGTAGTGAAGCGGTGCTTTTATACTCTCCGACAAATATGCTCTATTCATTCCTATCTTTCTGATTCCTTTTTACTTACTTTGCTCCTCACATTGGCCATCTCTTGAATTGACTACTGTAATGGTATATATGCCGGTTTACCTCAATTTCAGCTCAAACGTCTGCAATCTATACAGAACACAGCCATCCATCTTCTCCATCACACTATTAGGTTTGATCATGTGTCTCCCCTTTTCATCCATTCTCATTGGTTACCATAAGCACATAAGAAATGCCATACTGGATCAGACTAAGGTCCAACAAGCTCAGTATCCTATTTCCAACAGTGGCCAATCTAGGTCACAAGTACCTGGCAGTTTCCCTAAAAAACACACAGATTCCATAATGCTTGTATTGGGGCAAGCAGTGGATTACCCAAGTCCTCTTCAATAATGGGCTATGGAACTTTCCTCCAGGAACTTGTCCAAACCTTTTTTAAATCCAGCTACACTAACAGCTTTTACTACATCCTCTGGTAATGACTTCCAGAGTTTGATTACATGTTGAGTGAAAAAATATTTTCTCTTATTAGTCTTAAACGGGTTACACTGTACACGTAGCTTCATTGCATGTCCCCTAGTCTTTCTACTTTTTGATGGCATAAAACAATTGATCTACGTTTACCAGTTGCCTTTCATTTTCAATATAAGTTTCTAATCCTTACACATAAGATTCTCCACTCTGGGATTCCCGAATATCTTTCTTTCTCTCTTATTTTACATGCGCTTCCTCAATTGCTACGCTCAATTCATGATCTGTGTCTGCATCTTCCTTCCCTCTCCCAGGCCCGTTTGGAGATTACCAAACATTCTGCCTATTATTTTTTGTGTACTCATCTGTGGAATTCACTGCCAGCCGATATTCGATTGGAATCATCCTATTCTAGGTTCAAAACTGCTTTAAAGACACACCTGTTTAGACTGGCCTTTCAATTGTCAGACTAGGGCACCTATTTTGCAGTGACTGGTCGCTCTTCTGTCCCAGCCCCCTCCCTTCCTAATCTTTGCCGCAATCTTGCTTTTCCTCGATTTTAATATAGTTCTTTTCTACTTCTTTTTAATTTGTATTTTTTTTTTCAAAACTTTATTTAAACACCAAGTTAACACAGCAAAATCCAACAGCCACAATAGTCCCCAAGTGGGGTGGGTTTCTGATCCCCACATCCAGGGATAAAAAATATACAATTGGTGTAAATTTTTTCCAGTGAGAGAAAACAATAAAAAACCCCTTCCTCCCACCCCCCCCCACCCCAACCCCCGGGAGACATGATCACGCCCATACCAAGAGCCTCCCCAAGGAAACCGACCCGGTCTACCACCTAACCAGTACCGAGTCAGCTAACAGCAGCAGTCTTTACTCTGGCGTCGCCCATTGTAAAACTTCATTACGACTTCGGGAACCCAACTGCTGAATGTAGGGATCCCACAATGAACTAAAGGTAAGCCACCTCGCAGGATTACCCCGAGCGCTCCAACACTCAGTCAGCATCAAATGATGAAACTTATTCCGCCATTCCCAGAAGGACGGCGGCCCCCGATCTCGCCATCGGTGAAGCAGGGGCCCCTTAGCCACCAAACAGGCCTTACGCACCAATAACCTCCCCCATTTGCCTTTGGGTGAGGTGAGCCCCAGGCAATCCAAAGTGACAAATAAGGCATCCCACCCCACCCGTTGACCCAGCAAATCCTGCATGTACGAAGAAATCCGTGTCCAGTAAGAACGTAGTTGCCGACAGCTCCACCACATATGCAGAAGGGTTGCCATAGGTGCAGAACACCTTGGACAACTGCCATCTACCGTCAGATGGCTACGAAAGGCCCGCCGCGGTGAGAAATATGCCCTAGTCAGCGATTTAAAATGTATCTCTCGCCACCGCACCCCCTCTACTAAGTGTGCCATACGTCGAAGGCCCTTAAGAACAGTTCCTGGGGGGACCTCGCGCTGCAACTCTGTAGCCCACGCGAGTTCCACAGTCCGGTAGTCCGGTATTTGCCGGAACCCATCTAACCGTGCTTTTAATCGCCGTATGGACGGTACGAAGTCCCCTCCCAGATCAAAAAATTCTATTATCTGCGCCGAGCGGTCTGCATGAAGCTCATCCGCCGGCAAGGAAGTCACGTAATGTGAAAGCTGCAGGTATGAAAATGGGTGTACCGAGTCCAGGCCATATTCCGCCTTAAGAGCCGAAAAAGGCTTACACCGGCCCAAAGTATCCACCACGTGCCCAATAGTACGAATCCCTTTCGCTGCCCAAGCACGCAAAGGGGCAGTCTCCGTACCCGGTGTGAAATTAACATTCCCCTGGAGCGGGAGCCAACTGGAAACTTTCCAACTTCGCTTCCAGAATATATTAAGCTGGCGCCAAGTCCGTCGCACGGCCCCCAACAGCACACTATCAGTAATATAAGGTGGCAACAGGCGGTCCTCCTGATGCAAAAGGGCCAACAAGGAGAACGGAGCGACACAAGCCTCCTCGACCCGCCGCGGCGTAAATACCTCAGTCCCTCCCAGCCAGTCCCCCAAGTGCCGAGCCTGGCAAGCCAAGGCATAGGCCTTCAGATCCGGAAGCCCCATGCCCCCCTGTCGCCATCCCCCTCTCAGTCGCACAAATGGTATGCGGGCTCTCGCCCCTTTCCACAAAAAACCTTTCAACATCCCTTCGAATCGGAGTAAATCCCGCCGCAGGACCCAGACCGGGAGAGTTTGTAGCCAGTAGAGTATCTGAGGAAGGACTACCATTTTAATTACTGCGATTCTCCCGGATAAAGACAGTGGGAGGGAGCTCCACGTGTGCAGCTGAACCCGTAGTTTAGTCATTACCCGGTGTAAATTAACCTTATATAGCTGTGCTGAACGGGACGTCAGGACGATCCCCAGATATACAAAAGAGTCATCAGCCCATCTAAGTGGGAACACGCCCCGCCACGCCGGTCGCACACAACCTGAAACATCTAATGCCTCCGACTTCTCGCGATTAATACAGAAGCCTGCAACCCGACCAAAGGCCTGAAATTCCTGCAATAGCACCGGCAACGAATCCTGGGGGGCTGACAAATGTACTAGTAGATCGTCCGCAAAGGCCGACATTTTGAAGACCTGCCTACCCATGGCTATGCCCGGTATCTCATGAGAGCCTTCCACCCTGCGAATCAGAGGGTCAAGGGACAAAACAAATAGAAGGGGGGACAAGGGGCATCCCTGCCTAGTGCCCCTCCTAAGGGGAAAGGCCTCTGAAAGCAGCCCATTACACAAGATCGCGGCCCGGGATCTGCATATAAACATCTCACCATTTTGCAAAAGGACTCCCCCAGGCCGTAACGCGGGAGCAGATTCTCCAAATAGGACCAACTAACCCTATCAAAGGCCTTTTCAGCGTCAAAACTTATAAGTAAAGTCTGCTGAGCCTTTCGTTGCACCCATTCTAGCGATGCCACAATCTTCCGCAAATTACGTACAGCATATCGGTGCTTCACGAAACCAACTTGTGACGGATGAACCAGCTCGTCGAGAACCCCTGCCAACCGCTCCGCCAGAATTTTGGCTAGCAACTTAAGATCAAAGTTAAGCAGCGAAATCGGACGATAAGATGCTGCACTCAGCGGGTCCTTCCCAGGCTTCGGGATAAGAGTAACATGGGCTTGGTTACCGCCCCACCGAAAAGAGCCTTGTGCAGCTCTACGAGTGTGCACCGCTAGGAGGGACGGAGAAATCAGATCACTCAAAATCTTATAAAACTCCGCCCCCAGCCCATCAGGCCCAGGGGATTTATAACAACTCACCTTAGATATTACTGTCTGCACTTCACGCACCGTAATCGGTTGATCTAACTGTTCTCTTTGCACCTTCGTTAGTTGAGGAAGATTCAAGTCTGTAAAATAATCCCGCCGCTCCTGGGGGGAATCCGGCCCTGCGGCATAGAGGTTCTGAAAAAAGGATTTAAACACTTTAGCAATCTGAGGACTAGACCTATGCAACACTCCCCCATCGTCTCTTAAAGCCGAGACTAATCGGGATCCCCTGGGACCCCGCAGACACCGAACCAGCATTTTTCCAGGTTTGTCCCCCTGGGTATGCAACCTATAACGGTAATATAAAACAGATTTTTTTGCACGTTGGTGCAAGACCTCGTTCAGCAATGTCTGAGTCTCTACCAGCTGCTTTTGGTATGCAACAGTCTGATGACGGGCAAGGAGTCTCCGCAGCGTCGCGACCTCCTTCTCCAAACGAATAATACGCTCAGACATTAATCTCTGCTTCCGAGCCTGAAAGCCTATAATGTCTCCACGGAGTACCACCTTAGCGGTCTCCCAGACTAATTCAGGATCATCTTGATGGCTGCTATGATCCAATTCGAACTCCTGCCAGCGCCTCCGCAGGAAAGCACGAAAGTGAGTATCAGTATAAAGTTCTAAAGGAAATCTCCATAAACGTGTCTTAGGCGTCGCCTCCCCCCATTGAAGGTCCAACCAGATTATCGCGTGGTCAGAGATCTCCCCCGGCCCAATCCGAGCGTCGCGGACTGCGGCAAACAAAGCGCCCGTAACCAACAAGTAGTCAATGCGTGCCGAGGAGCCATGGGCCCGCGACTGGTGTGTGAAATCCCTCTCCAAAGGATGCAACAACCTCCACGGGTCCACCAGCCCCATACTCATGCACAGCCGCAGGATCGCCCTTGTGGATTGTCGTCATTCCCACGACCCCCCAGTAGTAGTATCCAGATCCACGTCCATCACTCCATTAAAATCTCCCCCCAGGATTACAGGAGTGTCCGGTAAAAGCTCCAATTTGGAGGCCAACCTGGTATAAAACCCAGATTCAAAGACATTAGGAGAGTAAATGTTCCCCAGGGTCACCAGTTTACCTTCCAACATACCATGCAAAAGCAGAAATCTCCCAAAAGGATCAAGAACCTCCCTAACTATATCAAATCTTACATTCTTATGAATCAAAATAACAATCCCACCTTTTTTCCCCGTCGCCGGGGCCCCAAATACCTGCCCTACCCACGCCCTGTTCAATTTACTGTGCTCTACCGCCGACTGATGGGTCTCTTGGAGCATGGCTATGTCAACTTTGTGCCTGGCCAGGGCCTGTAGCACCTTTGAGCGCTTCGTTGGGCTTCCTAACCCACACACATTCCAGGAAATAATCCTCAGGGCACCATAGGTGGAAACCGGTACTTTGCCAAAATACTATCCAATAGTCTAGAGAGAGCCCCCCCAGCCTGGGGCTCCCCCCACGCTCTTCCAGAACAGTAATTCCCAAAAAGAAAGACTCCCGCACGGGCGCGATCATGCCCCCCCTTCCCCTCCCCTCCCCCCCCTACACTCTACCACCCCCGCCACATAGTGGCACCTCATCATCCACCTAACTTCACCCAGGTAGCTTAAACTACCTTTAGAGATCACCTGGATGCGTCCAGTCTCCCGCACCCCATCATCCTACAGCTCGGGGCACAAAAAGAGCCTGAGCCCCAGGAGCAAGGAGCGAGAAACAGAAAAGCAGGCGGCAAACGAAAAGGACACCCCCCCTCCCTCTAACCCGCCATCCAACAAAGCCCAGGTAATACACAATACCAACACATTATAGCAGACAACATACATATTACCTTGTACAGTATCCTATGACCGTCTTGCATCTTAAGAAAAGTCGTTTTGATATCTGACCACATGTTACATAGTTATAGGATCCCCTCCAGAAACTAGGACGTGGTAGAAAGAACAGGAGGTAAGAAATAGGCAAGGAAACAGCCCCCAATCCACTACCACACCCCACCTCCCCTCCTCCCTGGGAACCATACCATAGCCTTAGTAAAGCCTATAAGCCGCACCCAGACAAAAAGGCCCCACCCCATAGCTAATCATCCCTCTCCCCCAACCCCGCAACCGCGCAGGGGACCCAGCCAACCCAATGTAACCCCGGGATGGCAGGGAGGGGAGAAACCGGGCCCAGGGGCTCCCCCCACTCCTCCCCATCACATAGCTGCTCTTCCCCCTATACCCCACCCCCCACTCCTCTCGGGTTTCCCCAGACTCCCGCCTCCCCCCCTCCCTGCTCCAGCCTGCTCTCGACATCCCTCCCCCTCTCAGCCTCCCCCCCGACTCGTCTCCCATAGGATCCCCCTCTATGCCCCCCATTCCCCGCTCTCGCCCCGTCGAAAGTCCCGGTCCCGATCGCCAAGGGTCCCTCCCCCACAGGTATCAGGGCACAGCTAAAGTAGCAGTGACAAAGTAATAGGGCAGAGAAGCAAACAAACAGCACACTCAGCAACAGTAAAAGTACTAACCAAGAGTTTGTCTGCACCTACATTATTTAATAATTAAACTAAACAACCTGTATCAATCAAACTGTGCACAGCTTTAGAGTCCGAGCCAAGTACAGGCCTAGCCTCGCTTTCTCCCCAGATCTGAGCCACACGGGGACCCCGCTCCACTCCCACACTCTCCAGCAGTTTCACAGGGCAAAGCCTGGGTCCAGTAATCCAACACTTCTGGCTCGGTCCAGATCAAACTACTCAGGTGGCTCCGGTCAGCGCTCTTTGGCGGGAGAGGAAACCCCAAGCTCTCTCAGTCGCAGCACACCGGGTCCAGTGTCCATCTCGGGGACCTCCCAAAACATAAGCCGGTCTCAGCACCAGACACCGAAACACCATTCCAGCTATGAGCTTGAGGTAGAAGAGCTCCCCTCTCGAACAATGCGCTCCACATATGCTGCAGCCTCCTCCGCTGAGTCAAACACCCGATGAGCCCCTCCGTGGAGCACATGCAAGCGGGCAGGATATTGAACAGAAAACTTAATTTTGGCCGTCAGCAATTTTTTACAGAGAGGGGCATACGCTCTCCGTCGCTGGCTGAGAGAGGCAGAATAATCTTGGGCAATCCGAAGAGTAAAGTTCTCATAGGTAAGTCCATTCCGTTGGCGGGCGGCTCGGAGAATCTCCTCCTTCTGCGGATATTGAAGAAACTTGGCCAGAACCACCCGCGGCCGAGGGTCTCGAGATTGTTTGCTACCGACTCGGTGGACCCGCTCTATCAGCAGATCCCCGCTCTCCAAACTGCCCGCAAAGAGCTGGGGGAGCAGAGTCTCTACATAGCGCTTGAGGTCTTTGTCTGCAATCGTTTCAGGGATGCCCATCAGTCGCAGATTGTTCCGTCTCGACTGGTTTTCTAAGTCGTCGATTTTGGCCGCCTGTGCCAGTACCTGGGCCTTCAGCGTTGACAACTCCTGGGTGGCCTTCTCAAAAGAGTCCTCCGCCTTGCCAATACGCTCCTCGGCCTCCTGGACACGACTCCCCAGAGCCCCGGCCGAACTCTGAAGGGCGTCCATTTTTTCGTGGAGGGCGGCAAATTGATTCGAAAGCGCCTCAGCTACTGCAGCAGACACCTCCTCCAAGAAGGCCGGAGACGACGGGGAGCGTGGCATGGTATTGCTGTCGGCCATTTTTGCCACAGAAGCCACTCGCTCTCTCTCCCGCCGAGTCGTTTTTGTCGAGGCTGCCATCCAGACCCCGGCAATTCAGTCCGGAATCCGATGCCTAGTAAGTAAGGGAAGGCGTCCGGGGCAATTTAGGTTGGATTGACTCGCTCAAATCATGGTAATCTGCCGGTTTGAGTCGCGGGGGACTGGAACATATGCAGCACACGTCTGCTGTCCTCACCGCATCACGTGATCTCTCTTTAATTTGTATTTTTATTGTGAACCACTCTGGTTTATTGAAGAGCGGTTATATCAAATTTTAATAAACCATAAACCATTCATTGGTGCCCCCTCACTCATTACTATTAATGACAGACTACACCCCCCTGTCCCAAAACTCCTTTGTGAACTCTGTTCACTTGACGCTAGTATTTCTCCTTGAAATCAAATGCAATAACAAGAATATTGTAGTGAGTCAGGTAAATGCCCAGTTTGAATAAAAACAAGTACTGAGAAGTAAATATTTAACGTAATCAAAGGGTTAATATAATCGAAGCAAATAAAATCAATCATTTAGTTTTCTGTGCCTCTTCTCCTGCTACAGATACTACTGCTGCTTTATCTTTGCATGTACGAACTATCTGGGACTCGCTACCCCCCCACACCTTCGCTCCCTTACGGACATTGGAGATTTTTGCCGTAAGCTAAAGACTCTCCTCTTCCTGGAGTTTTTTTAGCTCTGACACCTAGCCACACCTTAATAGTCCCTCACAGAGAACAGTGACCATAACAATGACCATAGCTCTCAACAGCTGACCTCCAGAATCCTCACCAAGCAAACTACCCATACAATCTACAGAGCAACCCACAGCTCTTTCCGTAAATAAAAAGCAGTTAGTGTAGCTGGGTTTAAAAAAAGGTTTGGACAAGTTCTTCGAGAAAGTCAATAGACTGTTATTAAGATAGATCTGGGGAAAGCCACTGCTATCTCTGGATGTAAGCAGTATGGAAGCTGCGGTGAGCACTAAGAGGCAGGACTCAATCTCCAAGCTGATGTCAGCAATTCCCACAGTAGACGGTGGCCACGTCAGTGTAAGAACCACTATTTGGCTGGATTTTGAGATTTTTTTGAGAGCGCTGCTTTGCTGCTGCCTGTTAGAGCTGCTGCAACTGTGAGACATGCAGAGACTTTGCTGGCATCGTAGCCAGGCAGGCCAAATGTAGAAACTCACTCCATAGTCTTTCACAAGAGCCATCGGAGGTACTCCTTGTTATGGACAGGTAGTGATGCCAAGCTCTGTGCTATGGCACACATGTATCTGACTCTGACAGACCAATCTACTACACAAGATGCTCCTACCACTCCCTCTATTCTCTGTGGCTGGCTGACTGTCTGACTTGGACATAAAGGGAAATATCACCCTAACAGTGTGCCAAGAGAGGGAAAGAGGGAGGTCTGGTGTGTTTCGTGCTCTTCAGTGAAGCTGAAACAAATTGAAAAGTGCACACTTCATAGTGTGACCAAAGGTGACATTTAACTTACTAGTTAATGTCCTTTCTTTGAGTCCTGCTAGACCAGTCCAGACAAGTTGGTTGTGTTCCCCTACCAGCAGATTGGTGGAGACAAAGATCCAATGAAAAGTCCAGGTTTCAGTGACATCACTTCCATGCCTCTCTTTGCTTCAGCCACCAAAGATTCCTTCAGTATCCGGCCCAAAGCATATGGGAGAAACATAGCAAGCTTCACACAACCTCAATCATGGGCAATAATGAGTAATCAACAGTAGAGAACTATGTACAAGAAAGCCTAGACAGAAGGCTGTCAGTAGAAGATGAACCTGCAGAGCCAAGCATAAAAATCATAGCTGACTCAAGGGTACCACAGCAGAAGAACAGAGCAAATACAGTTTCAAGGGCAGGCCCTGGACTGGTCTAGCAGGACTCATGGAAAGGACAGATTATTTTTGTGAATCTGGTTTTCTGGATACTCAATTTTCCTAGCAGTCACATTACTATCCTTAATCTAGGCTTCCTGGAGGCCCTGAAGACGTCCCAAATCCTCCTCAAGCCAGGAGGTCTTTAACTCCTGGTCCTTCACCATTCCAGAGATCATCTGCATTTCCATTTTCTTAGTGGAAAACATTTTACTCACAGTCCCAACGAATGCCAGCAAGGAACCGTTGGCTTGAGCTCTAGCATCCCATAGTGCATCCAACATTACTACAGGCTTAACCAACCGCCGAGGAACCCAGTCAGTCACTTGCTCAAAATCCACTCCTAGACTTGCATCAGATACTGTGACAAGCCTATCAGTGTTTCTGGCCCCTGGGAGAGAAAAAGAGCACTATCTATCTATGGCCAGTATGCCCTCTTCACTTCCCTTCCCTTCAATGATGTGCTGAGAGCCACACTGGAGGGAAACACTTCACCAGGCCATGCAGCTGTTCTGGGTCATGGCAGAGGAGCATGCTGAACAGGGGAAAGCACTAACCCGAAGCACTCAGGTCCAACAAGGAAGCATCCCGCAGACCCGCTGAAGACACCACTTCCAAGCCAGGAGGGACGAAACCACATGCCGCCAGAGTCCTCTGCCTCAACACAGTCACCTGAACTTAACCTGAGGGTAGGTGAAGTTGTTTCTGCTTTCTCCACCCCATCAGAGTGATGTAAGGTAGCAAGAGAACTCAACTGCAGAGTGAAATGCCGACCCAGCTCAGCACACCACTGCTATCTTGCCTCCTGTCTTCGAAACCGCAATTCTTTTTTAAGTGCCGTCAAGTCAGTGATGACTACTGGCAACCCAGGTGCCTCTGGGTTTTCTTGGCAATGTATCACCAGAAGTAGATTGCCAGGCCTTGTCTTCTGAGGGCTAGCGCTGGCGTTTTTTTTGAGAATGTGTGCTGCATTCGTAGTAGGCATTAAGGGTGCATCTTAAATGAATGTAGATACCTGGGATATTTGTCTGGCTCCCGATTTGTTTATTTATGTAGTTACAATTTTTTGGTAAGTGCAGCTTATTTTGCGATGAATATTTACATATGTCAATCTGTGGTTTCGGTTTGGTGCTATAAACACACCTTTCCTGCCAGAGCGCAGGCGCTGGCGTTTTTCAAGAGGAGCAGTTTGATTTCTCAGCAGTCACACAAGTTGGATGTTTGGAAAGATGTAAGTGGTTCTTTATATATGACTTTTATGTTTTGCTGGTTACGGAAGAGTTTATATTTATAGTAGTGCTTGTATCTTTTTTTATAGAAACAATCTTTTGATGTACGTTGCTTTCTGACTAGAGAGATTCACGTTATGGTAAACATACAGATAGTTTTTTGCCCCTCTCTTAGCACTTTTAACTTCTTTTATTATTTTGAATTAAATTTGTCGTTGGTGTGAGAGCCCGTTTTTAAACATCTGATTTTCTTATAAATTGGATATCTATAAGAATCAGTTCCATTGACATATACATTCCCTGTTTCTATTTATTGATTTTTGACTATATGTTGATTTTGCAGTTCATTTTTCAGTGTATCTTGTTTTTACTTTTTGAAAATTCCTTTTCAATATCCCACCAGGGCGTGGTAGATTATTTTAAAGTTTTTATGGTTTTGAGTTTTATCTTTTGAATTATGTGTCCCCTTTGATTGAGTTTCCAAGTTGGTTATATTATTTCCTGTTGATGTTCATTATATTTATGGGATTAACATTATATTTTTTCCATTCTTTTTGGAATATATATGCCGTTACTTCAATGTGGCTTTCTAAACGTTTGGAAACCCTACTGTTCACTTGGGTTATTATTAGTATATATAAAAAAAATTTTATGATTCCTTAGTGCATACGCCGGAGCTTTAGAATGAACTCTTTGTGACTTTTCAATTTGCTGCATGGTGTATAGGAGTTGGTTCCTTATCACACGCATTGGAAAGTAAATTATACAGGTAAAGAGTTATGATTTATGAATTGATTATTTTATGTCCCCCCCCCCCTTTTTGGTATACTGGCATACACTATATTCATTATGATGTCTTCCTTTTTGGAGGCTTTTTAAGTTCCACTGATACACCCCCCCCCCCCTTTTTTATGTGTGCTTGGTCTCTGTCCTTTTTATTTTGTAACTACATAGGCATTTCAAAACAAAACATCAAAAGGATCCAACTCGCGCAAAATGCTACAGCCAGAATCATATTAAAGATAAATTCACTCCAACACATTACACCGATACTAGCATCCCTTCACTGGTTACCAATACAAAGCAGGATAACATACAAAACAATTATAACTACATTCAAAGCCCTAAAAGACATGGCCCCGAAGACACTCTGTAATCTAATAAGCAAAGAACCACCTAAGCCCACTTATAGAAAAGGACAATCAAATAAACTTAAGATGCCAAAAGAATATATAAGAACTCACAAATTAACAAATAATAGAGCCTTTTCCCACGTAGCCCCAACAGTCTGGAACTCTTTACCAGAGGACTTACGATCACTAACAGAGATAACAGAATTCAGAAAAAAATTGAAAACCTATCTATTCACTAAACACTATAATACCATAGAAAACCCTCCAATCAACTTAGATAAAGGCTAAACAAGAACCTGTCTAAAATCAAGATTATACTCCCTATTACAATAATACGTACAACTTAAATGAATATTCAATCCATTCCAATGCATTGATACCCCACTTGTATATAGTTAAAATTGAGTTAGAGACAGTACTTCAGTTCAAATTGTTACACAATCTGTGTTAGTTGATTTATTGAACTATTTCGCATAGTTTTTACATACACTTTGTTGTTCAAGTTAAGATGTTCATTATAAAAAGTTATAACTGTTCTATGTAAAACAAGCTCTGCATTGTTAATTGTTGTTAAATGTACACCGCAACTGATCGCTGGAAGATGCGGTATATAAATAAGTGTTAAATAAATAAATAAATAAATAAAATACATGCATTTTTATTCATACATGTTCTCTTCCTCCCCCATAAAAGGTGTAGTGATATACATAGTTTCAAGGAGATAAGCAGGTATGTGTCCTTTTTGTTTTTTTACCTTCAATGGCTCTACTAGTTTCTTATTTTTTAATAATTCTATGTGTTATTTATGAATTAATTTTTGTGTTCTATTTTCTTATATGTAACGTATTAATGTTTATTCATTTAATTATTTATATACAACCTGATTTTTTTAGCCTTATGTGTTTGTAAGATTATTAACTATTTATTTGTTTTATTTATATGTAGCCTTGTTTACCAATATTTTTATATTACCAATGGTTTTATGGTATTTATGGTTATTAATGTTTATATTAATGGATTGTATTGGATATATTTTATTTTATTGTTTTATTTATTAATTTATGTGTTTTTAGTTTTTAAGTCCACTTCAAGCCCCTGATGAAGGCAGCGAAACACGGCCTGTGTCGGGCCAATGGCATATGAGTTTTCAATAAAATATCTCATCCTTCTAAGTACTCCACGTTTCTGTACTGGTTTTGTCTGTTTTACGTGGGTTTTTGCCCTAGTGTTCACCAGAAGCAGATTGCCAGGCCTTGTCTTCTGAGGCAATGGAGGGTAAAGTGACTTGCCCATGGTCACAAGGAGTGCCAGTGGGAATTGAATCCTTGATCTTCTGGGTACTAGGCAGTTGCAGTAACCTATACTTATTTTAAAATTGCTTTGTAAACCGCTTTTTGTAACTTGAAAAGGCAATATAGTAAATAAACTAAACCATAAACCATAGTGCCACCCCTCCACCAATTTGACCTACCATATCACTGCGCTATGATTTTTTATCTTGGTATCACAGTTATTCTCCTTCTACCAGTTCTTTGAGATGCCTATTATGTCTGCCTCTTCATTCAGTGCTGCTTATTCTCCCATCTTATTTTTTAGTTTTCTAGCATTTCTATACAGACATTTCAAACTATGTTTTCTGTTTATATTTACAATCTGCTTAGCAGTTGACAGAGATAATTTGCAATCTTTCAACTCTGCTCTTTACTTAAAGGCACCTGGGCTACTTTTGTCTTCTTTGCAACCTCTTTATCAAGGTACCTTAACTTCATTGTTTTGATAGTATCCTTCTATGATACCTCACTCCAAATCATGCATTTCTGAGCGACTGTCAAATTTCCCCCAGGTTCTAGTATCCCATGCATGTCCTTCCGTGACACTAACCCAGTCAATACCAGGGTAATTGAAATCACCCATTATTGTTACTGTGCTGTAACTTTTGTTAGCTTCCCTGATATCTTTGAGCATTTCATCATCCATTTGTTCATTCTGGCCAGGCAGTCGATAGTACACCCCCACTGCCATCGCCTTCCCCTTTTTACATGGAATGTCAATTGTCATGCCCTTGCCCCTTACTTCCAGTATGGAGGGGCGTGGTTATCATAGAAAGTTTCACCTTTTAGCCTTTAACTGACTAGTTCCTTTGCCATGCCCTTTGGGAAAGGTAGTTCAGTCACAATCCACCTGGCTTCAGGCAGAAAAAAAACACTTGTAGTTGGCTCGAATGATAAGGCACTGACAGAATTTATTGACTCAAACACAAGGTTCACAAATACTACCCTTGGATACTTTCTCCAGGATTCTTCACAATACACATCAGGACATAAATAAACTCAAAGCAAACCTTTCAGCTTATAGTGCTCTTCAGCTCAAAGATAAAGCCTTTTAACAGTCAATGCTACCAGCTTGGCTAGCATTGCTTGTTTAAAGCAAACAAAAACAGCATTTCCCAATGGCAGTTTTCTGTTCTTATAGTCCCAAACACTTCCAGGCTGGTAGGTCTCCTTACAAACAAAGTAAAACTTTTAACAGGACAAAAACTTCTCATAAGCAAATAATGCTCTATTCAAGGCTTTAGGAATATTCAAAAACAAAGCCAAAAACTTTACTTCCTTTCACCATTTGCTCGGCTTCTTGCCGGTGCACTGCTCTGGATATCAGATGTTTATCAAGCACAATCAGAGAGCTTCAGTTTGCTCTTGCTCTCTCAGCATACGTATTTCTTTTTTAACACAGGACATGCAAAAACCCATCTACAGGCGTCCAAGGTTACCTGACTCTGAAGGTTTTCTCTTAAGGGTGGTTTTCTTTCAATCTCTCTGCAGTAAAGGATTGGCACAAGGAGCAATCCATGTATGAGTCTGCATCATTCACAGCTAGGTCTGGTTCACCTAGTTGCATAGGATCTACCTCTCCTTCCAGTTCACAGGGTTCAGCTGACTGCCTTCCGTTAGAGCTGAGAGTATCCCTTGCAACTCTGCACTGCTCTGTATTAGACAAGCTTTCAAGGCTCATACGTGGGCCTGGGCTTGTAGCAGCTTCTCCTCCCTCATGCTCTGGCCACCATTCTCCTGTGCTTCCTCGTCCTGTCCTCCAGCTTGTGTTTCTGCTTGGGTCTCTCCCTGAGACTCTCCTCCTCCTCTCCCGTGCTTCTTTCTCTATCCTAGACTTAAATCCCCAAGGCTCCAGCCCCACCTCTTCTCCTCTCAGGTGACAGAGATCAGCTTGCCTCCTGGCAGCTGGGTAATTAGGGAACTCAGTGACGTAAGGGTCCTTTACCCTGAGACTGTATTCCCTCTCCTTTTCTCCACTAGGGGAACTCTGAAACCTATCCCATCTGGGAATTTCCTGCTTTCTAGGTATGACTGGGGATTTGTTTCTCTGACCTTGCAAAATAGGTCCTTTTATAAGGGTGAATTCCTTTCCTTTATCCCTTTCTCCTCTGTCATGATAAGCTTCCTTATCACACAATCCATAGAAAATCTACAGCAAATTTTGTTTCCTGCAAAACTTTAATCTGCTTTAATCTAAAGAATTCCTTTTTCCCCAAGATTTAGAAAAATTCCTAGAAGTAAATATTTACAATTGCAGATCTCTCTCCAGAAGTAGCAGTCCCTTTTTGTAGTCCTTCATAAAAAAGCTGGAAACAGTTCAGAGGAAGGTGACCAAAATGATTTGGAACCTGCGTCAGAAGGCTTATGAGAAGAGACTTGAAGACCTAAATATATACACTCTGGAGGAGAGGAGGGAAAGTGGTGATATGATTCAGACCTTCAAATACTTAAAAGAGTATTAATGAACAAACAAACCTCTTCCAAACACGAGGAAACTGTAAAACTAGAGGACATAACATGAATCTGCAAGGGGCTAAACTGAAAGGCAATGTCAGGAAATACTTTTTCACTGAAAGGGTGGTGGATGCTTGGAATGTCCTCCCGATGGAAGTGGTGGGGGCAAATACAATGACGGAATTCAAAATGGCATGGGACAGACACAATAGATCCCTTTATAGCAAACAGGATAAAATCAAAATAAACATAACTATCTCTTATATCTCAGCAAATAGGGGTGACCTACACAGAGCGGCAGGTGCATCTACACTTTCCGCCTTGCTGGGCAGACTAGATGGACCATACTGTTTTTTATCTGCCATCATATATGTTACTATGTTACAACAATACTGGAGAAATAAAACTATAAATTAATTTCCTCTTGTACTAAACAAAACACTGACATTAACGATGCACATTTCCCAGAGCTGACATATTCCAGTTAATAAATTCAAAATAGAAAAGCATTTTTCTACCTTTTGTTGTTTGTGCATTTTATTTTTCAGTTGCAATTGCTCCAGTCACTTTCTTCTGTTTCTTCGAATCTTCTAACTCTTCATTGTCTGCTGTCCATTTGTCCTTTCTTCTCTTTTCTAGTTTCTTTTCATTCTCTCTCTATATCTGCTTTAACATACTGATCTTCTCCTTTTGCCCTTTCCTCCATTTCTTTCTTTATTCCTTTTTTCATCCAATCAAATTTTACCCCTCCGTCCACATTCCCCACTTACTCTCCCAATACCCGGCCAATCGTAGATTTTTCTTCCCTCGCATACAAAATATTTTTTCCCCTCTTCATCCTCACTTCCCCAGCCCCATTCCATTCTAGTTCTCCCTCAACATCAGCTCCCTTCTAGTTCCAGCCCCACGCAGCATCCACTTCCTTCTAGTCCCATTCTCCCATCTCCCCGCTTCAGCCCATTTCCAGTCCTAGCCCCCCATCAGCCCTTTACAGTCCTATCCTAGCTCCACCATCAGTCCATTTCCAATCCAAGCCCCCCCATCAGCCCATTTCCAGTACTAGCTCCTCCCCCCACTCAGCCAATTTCTAGTCCAAGCCCCCCTACAGCCCATTTCCAGTCCAAGCCCCCCTCCCCATTAGCTATTTCCAGTCCAAGCCCCCCTCCCCATTAGCTATTTCCAGTCCTAGCTCCCCTCCACTTAGCCAATTTCCAGTCCAAGCTGCCTCCCCACTCAGCCCATTTCCAATCCTAGCTCCCCATCCTACTCTAGCCCCCATCAGCTATTTCCAGTCCTATCCTAGCCCCTCTATCAGTCCATTTCCAATCCAATCCCCCATCAGCCCATTTTCAATCCTAGCCCCCATCAGCCCATTTTCAATCCTAGCCCCCCATCAGCCCATTTCCAGTCCAAGCCCCCCTCCCCATCGGCTATTGCGAGTCTTAGCTCCCCCCCCCCAAAGAGCCCTGCAGCTGTCCAACAGGCTTTAGAGGGAACTGGACTTCAGCTGTATTATAGTATAGCTGCTGGTGTGCCGGAGGTCAAAGGGAACTTCCTGTTTCCCGGCACTCAGTGCGCCAGTGGCTATAGTATAATACAACTGCTGAAGTGAAGAAAAAAGGTGCTCTTCACCAGCGGCTGTCAGAGGTAAGCTGTTGCCTCTCCAGCTCCCTCTAAAGCTGCCCTGCTTGCTGGTGCCGAATTCGAGATTTTGTTGGTGCGGAGCCCCCTGAAGTGCGGGACTCTGTGCGGAACAACATTCTCACACAGTGAACAGGCCGGCCCTGAGATTGAGGCTGGCGCTGAATATTCAAATAGAGCAGCTGACAGCCCTGCTACCTGGATAAGGGGGATATTGAGACCTCTTTCTGAAAAGCTATCTTAAAGTTATCCAGATAGTGGTCTCAGTGGTGTCATTCTTCAGATAACTCCTGGCCTCACCCATGTTCCACCCTGGCAATATACAGATAGTGCTGAGGGAGTCTGCAAGGATATACAGCCCCTAACTATCCAGGGATAGCGTCGTCTAAAAAGGGCTGGCCCCAGAGTTGGTTCAAGGTGTTGGCACCCTAGGCAAACCTTAGACTTTACACCATCCCTGGCTGTCAAAACCTAGTTTTAAAGGCCCTGCTCTTTGCTGCTGTCCAAAACTTGCTGCCCTAGGTAACCACTGAGTTTGTCTGATGGTTGGGCTGGCCCTGCTCATAAGGGAAATATCTGGAAGAAGACAGCCATTGTTCAGATATTTCCCTTTGAATATAGGGCTGAGTAATTTTTCCATGGGCTGTATAATTGCATATCTTTATATAGGTTATAAAATGTCCAAATCTCCTCTGTTTTAGTGGTAATGAAGATTGGGAAAGAAAGTGGGAGAACTTAGGATGGGGGAAGACAGAGGAGAAGGAGGGAGAAAACGACCTGGGGGGGGGGGGGAGGGCAGAACTAATGAGGAGGGGGAGGGGGAGAGCACTGGGAATGAAGACAGAGAGTACTCTGGAGGACCTGGGGGTGGAAGTGAGAAATCTAGGGTGATATTAGGAGAAAGGAGAGGGGGATATAGAATAGGGAAAGGAGATCAGGCAGGAGGAAGAGTGAGTAGAAGAGACAAGAAGGAAAAGAAGAAAGGAGAAAATCAGAAGAATGCACAAAGAGAGAAAAAGCATTATTTATATATTCATCCTGCAGGAAAGAGACAAAGAAAAAAGGGAGAGCATTGAAAAAGAAAATAAAAAAAGACCACCAAGGAGAGAGGAGGAAACAAAAAATGAATAGAGACAAGATCAAAGATGGAGAAAGAGGCAATACTGGGCCAAAAATATCAAGCCAAAGACATCAAAAGTTTAAAAGCTATTTTGTTTTCTGAATGAGAATAATAATTAAGAAAAATAAAGAATGGGACCCAATTTAGATGTATTATGGTCTGTGATTATATTCCACAGAGAGAGAATTTTGTGTTTGGCTGATTTGGCTCTTTCTGTATTACACTTCAGTTCAGAACATTTAGTTCAGCTAAATTGGGTTGCTAACATTTTTTGGTAAGGAAACTTAAAGAAAATTTCTTAGGTGTCAGAAAATTGCTTACTTTTATATTTGGTTGTTAAAACCTTCCTAAGAGAAATTTCTTTAGGTATTTTATGATATGTTGAATGATTCCACAGTAAACTGTAGATGGTGCAACATTATCTTCCGCATAAATTACAAAATTTACCTAGCTCATGAAAGGTTGAGCAAACAGCGAACCTGTAGTGGTAGGACTGGTTTGTAGAACTGCTCTTTGCACTCTGACAGATTGACGCAGAAATCCTGCGCTAGAGTCCAGCACAAAGCTCTAGCGTAGGGTTTCCTAGTGCTGATTTAGGCGTTTTGCTCAGTGATACTGTAAGCAAACAGCATGTACACTAGCTGCCTGCAAAAAGTCTGCATTAAGCCATGAGTGCAAGCCGGGCACATGCACACAGCTGTCTGCATTAGCAACGCCTGTATCTTGCGCACAAAAGGCACGTGTGCGCATCTGCTGAGTGAAGAGATCAAAGAGCTCAGATCAAGCTGCACAGAAGGTTAGAGCGAAAGCCTTGCTGCCCTCACCCTCCCTTAGCACACACAAAGTCCCCCCCCCCATGCCACCCCCCCAAAAAAACTGGAAGATGCAGGTTGCCCTTGGCCAATGTTCCCTCTAATTTTCTGTACGCTGTGTGCGCATAAAATATCAGCTGTGCAGCTTTTGAAGGAAGGTTAAATTTTTGTGCGCCACATAATGACACTCGGCGTTATATTCTTTAAAATTTGACTACACGCTAGAATACTGTATGTACACCACATTGATTGCACTAGAAAATATTGTAGAACTTGTGAAAACCATAAATACACAACAACTTTTCAACTTTAAGAACGTCTGTGTTGTTTTCTATCAGAATCAGAACCGTAATTTTTGTGCGCTCTGTTGTAAAGTATGTGCGCTCACTTTACGAGGTGTGTGCGCGCGCACACGCGCACAGCTTAGAGGGAACAGTGCCCTTGGCATTATGAGGTGAGGGGAGTGGGGGATTGCATAACTCTGGTCTTTAAAAGTTGCCTGACTAAACCGAGGATCGGGTCCTCTCTTAAGTGAGGTTAAATGTTACCCTGTCTTGTCCAGTCTGCTCAGGAGCAGCGTGATGAAAATGAACTGGATAGCAACCAGTAGTAATGCTTAAACACCACCTCTTTCTCTTACACTACTCACAGCCTACCAACCTGACACCCCCTAGCAAACACCCAACCATTAACACATGAACATTGTCAATGTATGTAAATATTGCAGATACAGTTTGTAAATAAGTTGAATTCAATGTACATAGTTACGCCCAGTTGATTTCCAAGTTTAAAGCTCCAGTTCATTGTAAGTGCTCCCCGGCACAATCTTGTTGTATGTAAACCGTGCTGATTTTTAAGAGTGCGGTATATAAGAAACAATAAATAAATAAATAGTAGCTTTTTAATGGGAATCTCTGCGTGACTTGTAACTTTGTGAGCAGAGCAGTGTCAGGAAGCTGTCAAAGACAAAAAAAATTCCACGTTAGCAACTTTCGCAGACCTATGAGCTCAACTAACATGCCCTCAAACCTCACGTTAAAATCCTGGCGTTGAGCTCAGTCTTCGGCTGTTCTGCACGCTTCTCAGTATCTGCATCTCATAGCCAATTGCTTTATTACCAACTATGCTGAATTATTTTAGCACAGGAATTTGGGCAGTGATTACGCTTGCGGTAACTCCCTTCCTGCATTCCACAATTTTGTGAGATTTTGCTGTTCAATTAAAAGTACTTCACTAAAGCTTTTGGTTTATTAACAAACATTAGTTTGGTGCCTTTTTGCATTAAATTATACTTGATTTGCTTTCATTAATGCTGTGTTTAAGATGTAGGTGGGTTGGTGTTTTTATGAATTGTTAATATTTTGTGTGTTTATTTTATTCTGTATGTTTGATTTTGTAACTTGCTGTGAAATGTAGGCATAGGCTACTAATAGGTATCTTAATAATAATAATAATAATGATATAATAACATTGAGATCGCATATGGTACTATGTACTAAAGTAAAAAATAGCTTCACAGAAGTGCACTTTTTGCAAAAAAATAGTGCAAACTGCCTGGAAATGTGCAAAAACACCAAAGTGCAGGTGTGTTATGCTTACTTTTGCGCAAGTTGCACTTTTGCAAAGTCACTTTACAAAAGTACACTCTACTGTACTTTATTTTCATACAAAGTGCACTTCACACAAAAGTTTATGTAAATGTTGTATTAATGAGCTGCTGCGATGCAAAATCATGCAAAATAACTCATTAATACAAGAGCATGTGAAAACAAGCTGCAAAAAGGGTTTTGCTGGCTCATTTTTGTAGAAAACAACTGCAGCTCAAGAACTGTAGCTATTTTTTCATGTGCCGCCTGGAAGAAAGCCCTCTTCGCAGAATGCCATTATTAAAAGTCCCACTAGCAGAAATTGTAGTTCACCCCGCCCCCTCCCCCCCCCTTTGTGGACCCCTCCCCAGAGAGGGATCTTCGATCCCTGGGGCCCGTGAGCCCAATGCCTCCCCCTCCCTAGCCCCAACATAGGGCTAAAATCAGGAGCATCAGAGCGCAGTTTTCCATAGGGGAGGGGCAAAGCTCTGCCCCTGGGCCAGCCACACTCCATGCAGCTGCAATTGACGGTTTTCCTCTCCTGCCTTCCTGCGGGAATCTGATCTCCTGAGGGCAGACAGGAGGGCTCTCTGCCAGGATCACAGTGCTCTTCTGCCTGTGGGGGATGGGATCCTGTGGGCAGCCTGCTGCATGCTGGGTCTCGATCGCCGGCCTTCCCCTACTTCTGCCCACGGGAGAGCAGAGCCCTGTGGGCCGAAGTAGACGAAGCCCTGACTGCAGCAGCGATGTGTTGATGGAGCCAGGGCCTGTGCGGCCCACCCCTTTCTGACACCTACGACTAAAATCTTAGAAACCCTCTCCAAGTCCCCCTGAAGGTCTACACCTTCTGTAAATGAGGGTCAGGTTTGTCTAGCTCACTGCTCCCCCCTCCATTGTCCCACAGACCCTGACTTACACCAAGGGATCCAGGAGCAATCCCCACTTGCTCCTGCCCCGGTGGGCGGCTGATCATTAGGGGTATTCTCACGGTATTGCTGCTAGAGGTCAGTTTGTCAAACAAGAGAGGGTGTCCAGTGGACCCTTTAATGGCATCACTTCACAAAGGGTACTTTTTTGGTTATTTTTCATGCACTGCCACAGCCCGGAATGCATCAAATTCATGGCTGTGAAAATTCATGAATAAGTCCATGTGGACTTTAGTTAAAGATGTAAATGAGCCAAGAGCTCATTTGCACCTCTTAACTAAATTTTGTGAAAATATATATACTCACCCACGATCATATTCGCAGGTTAGTACATAGGGTCCTATAGCCAGTTATTTCATGGCATGCTGTTGTTCAGTTTGCTGTTTTCCTTAAATTTGGAAACATTATCCAATCATCCTCTCTTACTAAAGTTGGACATACATTCTGTTTTGTTCTTCCAATAGGACTATGAGAAGTATTGGGCAGAACTCCGGGGTACAACACTGTTCCTGTATCGTGACGGCAGAGAGGAGATGGTAAGCAGGTCGTATTTGTGGCAGTACATTGGCTTTTATTGCTTTTATTCATCTATTGAAATTACGTAATAGTTGTTTAAGGAACAACTCGACTTTTTCTACCTTTTTTCCAGGAAGCTTTCCAAGAGAAAAGGTCCAACCTTCTTGTAAGGCATTATTTAATTAGGCAACTATTCACATACAAAAATGTCCAAGTTTCACAGATATCTTCAAACCGAAAAACATAGCTGCTAGCACCAGATTACATTGTTTCATTTGAATTTTTCATGATCGGACAATTATTTACTGGTGATCTAGAAAAGTGTTTCCCAACCCTCCCCTTGGAGGCACAGTTTAGTTTTCAGGATATCTATAATACATATACAGTGGAACCTCAGTTTTCATGGTTAATCCATTCGAAAAAGTCTGACAAAAACCGAATGTACGAAAACTGAAGCAATATTTTCCATAAAAAATAATGTAAATCCAATTAATCCGTTCCAGACACCCAAAAATATTAACAAAAAATACATTTTATAGAGAATAACTATATTTTTACATACAGAAAACAATGAGAAATAAATATAAATGACTAATGAAATGGATAAATGAACATTTAACATCACTTTTACCTTTATTGAAGACTCTTGTTGGCATATGGAAGACGGTGAGGAGGGGAGAGGGAAGAGGAGAGGTTATTGTTTGGAAGCACGGGCCCCCAAAGTCTCAGCCAGGCAGCAGAACAGCAGATCAGGAGCACAAACAGGATCCCGTCACTTCTCTCATCTGCCTGCTCACCTCCCAGACAGTCGATCGTCACAGGACAGTACACAGAGATTCTCCGATCGCCGACTCTCTCCTGCGCCTCCGATTCCGTCCCAACAGCAAATTGAAAGCTGGAAAAAATGCTCAGACTATTGTTATCAGCAGCAGGACTGGCAGTAAGTTCGGAAGACCCCTCAAAGTTTCGCCCTCAGCAGGGAGTCCTCTAATTGAGCGTCGGAAGCATCATTCGGACCAGCCGCACCGGCAGCGCCATTCTACTCTCACTCCTTGATTCTTGCTATTTTTCAAGCTCAGGATCGCCGATCAGCATTACAAATGAAGCATGTGAAAGTGCTATAGCCACAGGAGCTCCGGATCGCAAAACAAGTTAAGTACTGTACCAGCATTTCTGCCCCTAGCCATAACTCATCATGTACGAAAACCGAGCGGATGTACGAAAACTGGGACAAAATCTCGATGAAAAAAAGTAGTCGAAAACAGAATCTTACGAAAACTAGGGCATACGAAAACCGAGGTTTGACTGTATATCAAATGGATTTGCACTCCTTGGAGAACCAGTGTATGAAAACTTCTCTAATACACATTCGTTGTGGTAATCCTGAAAACCGGACTACCTAAATGTGCGTCCAGGAGAAAGTCAGTTTATGTTCTTTAGGGAAAATGTGTCCTTACTTCCAAGAAAGCAATTGAAACAGCTGTCTGGAGCTTAATGCCCCTCAATGAAAATATCTGTTTCTTAATTTTTGGATTTGATTACTTACTGTATCTATCCAAATCCAGACTCAAGACGAATTACAGACAAATAGACTAGGTATTTCCCTGCCAAGAAAGTTAACACGCTATAAGAGCTAGCTTTACTAACCTGCATTAACACATTCATGTGTTAACTTTCATTTGATGCACAATATTGTGATTAACCTGAGTTATTAGTAAACAGGCCCTTGACAATAACCAGGCTTGTTTTAAATAATACTGTATGCATTAAGCCACATTAATGCAGGTTAGTAAATCTAGCCCTAAATTTGTATCTGAGGCAACAGAGGGTTAAGGAATGTCTGTGGGGAACGTTGGATCTGAACTCTGATTTCTCTGCTTCTCAACGAATTGCTGTGAGGGCGTATTTTAGAAAGGTCGTCCAGGTGGCGGTGGGGATGTGCAAACCCAAATGTGCACAGTGCAATGGTGATTTCAGGAATAGACACATGTATGTGTACAGACTTGCCGAAATCGCTGCTTTCACCTCTTCAAAGTTGTATGTGTCACCAGTGCAAGACTTGCATGTGTGCCAAAGTGAAAATACAGTGGCGTGCACGTACAAAAGAATACATTGAGAACGGTAGATGCAGAGACATGTAGGCAGACATGAAAAACAGATGCACGTGTGACAACGGTAAACTGCACATGCTCACGGGACTTGTATATGGACACGGGTGCCCGCCCTCCCTTCCCCCACCCCCCAAGGAACCTCCGTACATGCGCATGCTCTCTGCAGAAAGCACACATAGATGGCAACCAGGCAGCCAAACCTTTCAAGGACAGAAAACCTTGTGCTCTGCTGCCTAGTCCTGCAGGAGAAGGAGCTCGCCATGCTGATGCAAGATGGGCCTGGAAGAGAATCCATGTGGGCCTGGCATGATGAGTCATCCAAGACACAGCACGCAGGTGAACATGTAGCTGCATGAAGGCAAGCATTAGGCCCTTCAAGGACCCTACTACTACTGCTCATTTGTATAGCACTACAAGACATATGCAGCGCTGCACAGACACATGCAAAAGACAGTCCCTGCTCATCAGAGCTTACAATAAGACAGACAACATAGTAGCTGTAGACATGGGATATATCTAGGAGGAATGATAAGGAAACACAAAGGAAACCGGATGAGTCAAGATCCAAAGGCGGCAGCGAAGAGGTGAGTTTTCAGCCTGGATTTGAAAAGGGTCATGGAAGGCACCTGACATACAGGTAAGTTTGTTCCAGGCATAAGGAGCAGCAAGGTGAAAGGAGCAAAGTCTGGAGTTAGCAATAGAAGAGAAGGGCACAGATAGGAGAGATTTGTCAGAAGAGCAGAGTTCCTGAGGAGGAGTGTAGGGAGAGATAAGAGAGGAAAGGTAGTAAGGAGCTGCAGAGTGAATGCACTTATAGGTCAGCAGGAGAAGTTTGAATTGGATGTGGAAACAGATAGGAAGCCAATGAAGTGACTTGAAAAGAGGGGTAATATGACCATGATGAGGTTGGCGGAAGATTAGCCACGCAGCAGAGTGTTGAACATATTGAAGGGAGAGAGAGATGATTCAGAGGGAGACCACCAAAGAATAGATTACAATAGTCTAGACGGGAGGTGACTAACGAGTGGATAAATGTCTTAGTAGCGTGTTCAGAAAGGAATGGGCGGATTTTGTTGATGTTACAGAGAAAGAAACAGCAGGCTTTAGCTATCAGTTGGATGTGTATGGAGAAGGAGAGAGAGGAGTCAAAGACGACCCCAAGGTTGTGAACTGAGGAAACAGGGAGGAGTAGAGAGTTATCCACAGAGACTGAGAAAGGAGGAAGGAGAGAGGAAGGTTTAGGGGAAAAAATAAGCAGCTCAGTTTTGGTCATGTTTAATTTCAAATAGCTGTGAGCATCCAAGCAGCAATGTCAGATAGGCAGGCAGAGATCTGGGCCTGGTTTGCTGGAGAGATTTCAGGTGTAGAGAGGTAGTTTTGGGAGAATCAGCATAAAGATGGTATTGAAAATCATGGGAAGAGATGAGTGCACCAAGGGACTAGATTTAGAGAGAGAAAAAGAGTGCACCCTAGACAGATCCTTGGGATACACCAACTGAGAATGGAATAGCAGCAGAGGAGGATCCACCAGAACAAACACTAAAGGAGCGATGGGAGAGATAAGAAGAGAACCAGAATAGCACAGAGCCCTTAAAACCAAGCAAGGACAAGGTATCAAGGAGAAGGCTGTAGTCAACAGTGTCGAAAGCAGCAGAAAGTTAAGAAGGATGAGGACTGAGTAAAGGCCCTTGGATTTTGCCAGGAACAAGTTGTTGGAGACTTTGGCAAGAGCCATTTCAGTAGAATGTAAAGGACAAAAGCCAGATTGTAAAGGATCCAGGAGGTCTTGAGAGAAAAGAAAGTCGAGGCAATGGCAGTGAACCACACGTTCAAGTAGTTTAGAAATAAAGGGGAGATGGAGATGGGTCGATTGAAGGACAGGTAGGGTCTAGTTAGGGTTTTTGAGGAGGGGTGCAACCACAGCATGCTTGAAGGCTGGAGGAACAGTTGCAGTGGAGAGCGACCCAATCTCCAGTTCAGGGCACATGCAGTGCACATGGTTTCAGGCAATGCTGATACACAGAGTCAGAACCTAAGGAATGCAGTCACACTGTGCCTAGATGGTGCACAGCTACAGGTGACAGCCATGGATTGTGTCAGGAATTGGGTTGTCTGAAGGGAGGGATAGAAAATGCCTGGCATATGGGACCAGAATGCTCCCCATGACCACATGCCACAGCCTTTGGACATGTGGGCAGGGCTGACCCTCAACCCAAAGGCAACAGTAAAGAGGGTCAGGTGGTTGACAGGGGAAGAAATATTGAAATGAGTGTGTGGCTAAACATGATGTGGCTGCATGCAATGTAGTAAATCCAGAAGTGGATCAAACTTGTCTGAAAAATCTGGAGCCAGTTGGCAACTCTAAAGCAAGTACAGTAGGGATTTGCATTCATTTGAAATGATATGGAAAATATCTATAGCATCTTCTTTGTCATTTAATATTGCTATAAATCAGAGCATGGCATGAAAAAACCTGAAAATCTGCTTGTTTTCTCCACTGTCATCACAACCTGGCCTCAAACAAGTGAGGCCTGGGTTGAAAAGGAAGGCATCTTGTAGCAGAAGCTATCATATTTCATCTGCTCACCTGTCTATCCAGCATGCTCTTAATGGGGTTTTGTATATCTGGTGATTTTCATTCCTGTTTTTTGAGTGGTGCTATAGAATCAGAAACTATCAGAAGAACAAGATTGGCTTTCCTAAAGCTGTGAGAGTTAAAGAGAAAATTCCAGACTCGGATGCCCAAGAATCTATGTTGAATGATGCTGAGAAGATTCAGAAAATGTGGAAAGAATACAGAGTTATTATACTATAAAAATTATTATACTAAAGTTATTATACTATAAAAATCAAGTATATCAACAGGCATTTCAACCTGCACCTTACAATAAGGAACTGTTGATGATGAAAGCATTCAAAGCAGAATTGAAAACATTATCAAAGAACCAAGCACTGGGCATTGATGGCAATCCCATTGAAATATTACGGATTGCACAAAGAGGGTGTTCTGAAAGTATGATACAAGCTGATCACACTCTTTTTCTTTCACCCCTAAGAATTGCTTTCTCACAGGGAGCAGAGTTCCTACTCCCTGATAGTTCTTTTCTAGGGACCTCCCCCCCTATGACTCGTCTATTCCAAGTTCTTCAAAAGCGAGTGGCTTTAGGGACTAGAAGAGTTGTTAAGGACAGCTGCCAACAGTGAAGCCAACTTTCAATGGCAATGGCCATCGCTTCTAAAGTAGCTGGCTGTCACTGTTTAAACGTAGACCCAGATATTCAAAACCAGGGTCATATCCAGCAAAGGCTTTGAATGTTTATTTGCCCAGTAAGCAGTTTAGCTAAATAGACAGCAGCGATATTCAGCCACTGGCCAGATAGCTAAACCGGTTAAAGTTAGGCCAGCCTTTTTTGTGCTTAACATTAGCTGGTTTAAGTTCATCGGCCAGTGGCTGAATATCGCCGCTGACCGATTAACTTGAGCCTGATGCTATGCGGCTAGCATTTGGGTGTGTAGCAGTGTTAGTGCTGCTGAACCTTCTCACTGGGAAACATGGTTAATAGGACTGTTAACTGCGTTAATCCTCTTGACTGTGCCCCCCAGTGAGAAGATGACTTTGCTGAAGGTAAGGACTGAGTTTTGTCTACACCAGGAACATCCAAAGTGCAACCCTTGGGGGGTTTTGCATGTCACTCATCTGACCTTGGGATGTAGCTCACTTGAGAAGTTTAACACAAGCTTTGTGTACCTAATTAGCTAGTGTACATGATTTTAAAGCATTGCAGAGCTACTTGGAAGATATGTCAGAAGCATTTCATAGATTTTTATGAGTATAAATCATGCAAGAAGAGGCTAAAATATTTGGGGGGATTTTCAGCGGTAGCGGCCAGCACAGTTCAAGCGACTGGCTGTCACCACTTTAACTTTGCCCTGGATATTCTATTCTGGGGCTATATCCGGATATTCAGCCACAGGCCAGATTGCAAAAGCAGCTAAAAGTTAGGACAGCTATTCATCAGTCCTAACTTTAGTCGGTTAGGGTAACCGGGCAGCAGCTGAATATCGCTGTTCCTGGTTAACCTGCGGTGCCATACCCAGATGCTAGCCAGCTAGCATCAGGAATGCAGCGACAGCACATTGGAATATTCAGCAGCGTTAATCACATTGAATATACCCCCCTTTTGCTGATTACGGCAACAAAATGGTTTACAATTCAAAATTAATATATTTAGGAGGAAAAGAACCCTCAAAATATTATACTAAAGAATAGAAAAGGTAAAAGAGTTAAAGCAAAGCAAATAAAAGATTCCTGGAAGACAAACAATGCCGCTATTGTTATCTGTCTGTACTCAAGATTATATAGGGAGTAGACTGAGAAAGGGTGAGGGATTGATGCACAAGTTTGATCTTATCTTATGAATTCCATCTTGGCCTTATTTTTTGTCTTTCGTTTTTTGTAAAATTTATGGACATTTGTGTATGCTGATGTTAATTTCTCATCAATAAAACAGATTGAAAAGAAAAAGATTACTGGATTGAGATGGATGTGGCCCAACCAGGACGGTTGAACCTGGTCTATTTTTGCAGTCTCTAAGAAAAATGTTTTCAAGGCCACCTTGCATTTTTTATAGGACAATTCAGTGTGGAACTCACTTGCTAAAGCATTCCAAAGGGTAGAGGTCAGAAAGAAAGAAAAGGCATGCCTAGTAGATTCAAGTTTAGATCTAGACACTGGAGGAATCACCAATAAATTCCCACCTTGTGACCGGAGGGTTCCTGCTGGACAGTATGGAATAAGTAATGATGATAAACAGTGGAAAACCATCATGCAGCCTTCACACAGATGTGGATTTCTGATCGTATGGCCCTATGCTGAAAAGCTTGGATGCCCCTGGTCTGCACGCAAAGGATAACAGTGCTGTTGAGTTTATACAATGAATCTATATAATGAGTAATTCCCCTACTCATCAAACAACATCGGCTGCCTATCATGAGCAAGATTAACTTCAAAATCTTTATGATTGCACATTGAGCTTTCTATACAGGCTACCCTCACCATTGTTTTCTCTCTGCTTATACCTCCTACTCCAGCTAGAAATTTGAGATCCTCCTAAGAGTAAATTAGACTTACCTGCTAATTGTTGTTCCTTAAGGAAGTCCAGTCTAGTCCTGACATCTAGGGTTGAGCACCTCCTCCCGCAGCATTGGAGACTGAGCACGTCACTCTTTTGGTGACTCCACTATAAATAGGCTAGGATCCTCCTCCACGCTCCAGTAAACCTATTGACAAAGCAGACTCATGAGAGAAATAACTAAATAGCTAAATACAACAGTAACGAACCCTGAGCAGACTAAAATTTCAGAAGGCTCTCTGAAAAAAAGAGCCTTACCATAACTCATCCTGCAATAGGACTTCTCCTAAGTTCTGCTGGGGCCAACCTCCCCTTCTGAGGAACCCCGGAAGAGGTATATAGCTCCGCTACATCAACTACTCACCTCTCTTTATGAACCTCCCCTGACCAGATGTGTCCGTCGCATACTTAGGCTATGATCTTCTGCTTCAGGCCATCGCCCAAGATCTATACCAGGGAGGGATACAGGACTAGTCTGGAGTTCCTTAAGGAACAACAATTAGCAGGTAAGTCTAATTTACTCTTCCTTATTGTCCCTCCAGTCTAGCCCTGACATCTAGGGATGTAACAGAGCAGTAAATCAATACAATTACCGGGAGGGACCTGCTAGACCAGCCTGAAGCACCGCTGATCCAAAACAAGAATCCTGTTCCGCTTGAACATCCAACCGGTAATGTTTCACAAAAGAATGAAGCGAAGACCATGTCACTGCCTTACAAATCTCCACCACCGGCACCAAGCTGAACTCCGCCCAAGAAGCCGCTTGCGCCCTTGTCGAATGAGCTCTCAGCCCCACTGGAACTGGCTTTCCTTTCAAGATATAAGCCGACACATTAGTCTCCTTCAACCACCTAGCAATAGACGACTTTGACGCCGCCTCTCCTCGTCTTGGCCCCCCAAACAAGACAAACAATCTGTCCGACTTACGAAAAGGAGTCGTCTCCTGCAAATACTTTCGCAACACACACCCCACATCCAGCCGATGGAGCCGATGAACCCGAACTCCGGCTTCCTGCTCGTTCTTGAAGTCAAAACTTGGCAATATCACCACCTGATTTAAGTGGAATGCTGACACAACCTTAGGCAAGAAGGAGGGCACCAGCTTCAAGACTACTTTCTGCCTCTGAAAGGACAAAAAAGGTTCCCTACACGACAAAGCCTGCAACTCCAAAATCCTCCTAGCTGAACAAATAGCCACCAAGAAGACAACTTTGAGAGTAAGATCCTTCAAGGTAGCCGCCGACAGAGGTTCAAACGGATCTCGCACCAGAGCCCCCAACACCAAATTGAGATCCCACGCCAGCACCGCCGCTCTGCATGGAGGCCTCAGCAGCGATGCCACTCGCAACAAAAGCTTCACATCTGGATGAGTCCCGAGACTCTTCCCTTGTATCTTTCCGCGGTAACAGGAGAGCACTGCCAGCTGAACTCGCAGAGAAGAGGCCGCCAAGCCCTTGTCTAACCCATCCTGCAAGAAAGACAGAACTTGGGGCACCAAAACCTTCAAGGCTGCCGCTCCAATATCTTCACACCACGACTCAAACAGCCACCACACTCTAACATAGGCAATTGAGGTAGAGCGACGCCTGGACCTCAACAAGGTAACAATAACCTGCGGCGAGTAACCTTTAGACCTTAACCTCGCCCTTTCAAGAGCCAAGCCGTAAGCAAAAATCGCTCCACCTGAGGCATGTTTAACGGCCCCTGCACTAACAGATCCCTTCTGTCCGGCAGCCGCCATGGCCGTCTTACCAGAAGCCGCATCAAGTCCGCATACCACGGCCTTCGAGGCCAATCCGGAGCAATGAGGATGACCTGCCCCTTGTGCCGCTCTATCTGCTGTAGCACCCAGGGTGGAAACACATACAGAAGTTGATCCTTTGGCCAAACCTGTATCAAGGCATCCAAGCCTTCCGACATCCTTTCTCGCCTTCTGCTGTAAAACCTTGCGGCCTTTGCTGATGCGAACGTCGCCATGAGATCCATCACTGGCATCCCCCAATGACGCACCATCGAGTCGAACACCTTCTGATGCAGAACCCACTCTCCGGGATCTACTTTGACTCGACTCAGGTAATCGGCAGTCACATTGTCCACCCCTGCCACATGTGCCGCCAACAAAGCTTCTAGATGTTGCTCGGTCCAGCCTAAAAGTTCCCCTGCCTCGTCCTCCAGAGCTACACTGCTGGTGCCCCCTTGGCGATTGATATATGCCACAGCTGTGGCATTGTCTGACAGCATTCTTATTGCCTTTCCCTGCAACCTGGGCTGCAATGCCCAAAGTGCTAACTTCACCGCCTGCAGTTCCAACCTGTTGATGGACCACTGCTTTTCCGACTCCGTCCACTGGCCCTGCGCGAACCGTCCTTTGAAGTGTGCCCCCCATCTGAACAGACTGGCATCTGTCGTCAGAGACACCCAGGCCAGCGACTCCAAAGGCATTCCCCTCTGAAGATTTCCGGGCTCGAGCCACCACTGCAAGGCCTTCCGCGTCTCCTGTGGACAGGGCAATCTCCGTGTCAAGCGATTGGTCTGATGAGACCATCTTCCGAGCAAAGCCCTCTGAAGCGGCCGCATGTGAGCTCTGGCCCAGGGTACCACCTCTAGGACCGCCGCCATCTTTCCTAGCAGTTGCAGATAGTGCCACGCCGTGGGGTCCCATCTCTTCAGAAAGGTGCGGACCAGTTCCCTTAGTCCCTGCACTCTGAGGAGCGGAAGAAAAACTCTCCCCTCCCTTGTGTCGAAGTGGGCTCCCAAATACTCCAACTCCTGGGAAGGCACCAACCTGCTCTTTTCCGCATTGACCACCCAACCTAGACTCTGCAGAAACTGAACCATGCGGCAGGTAGCCTCCTCGCTTTCGCTTCTCGATTTTGCTCGGATTAACCAATCGTCCAGATAAGGATGCACCAACACTCCCTGTCTTCGCAAGGCCGCCACCACCACCACCACCATCACCTTGATGAAGGTTCGTGGTGCTGTTGCCAACCCGAATGGCAACACCTGGAACTGAAAATGTCCCTGAGGGACCGCGAAGCGCATAAACCGCTGATGTTCCCTGCGAATCGGTATGTGAAGATAGGCTTCCGTCAGATCTAGAGACGTGAGAAACTCTCCCTGTCTTACCGCCTCTATGACCGATCTTAGGGTCTCCATTCGAAAATGCGTCACTCTAAGACACCGATTGACCCCTTTGAGATCCAGAATTGGCTGAAAGGTACCCTCTTTCTTTGGAACCACAAAGTAGATGGAGTACCGACCGCAACCGCACTAGTCCTCCGGCACTGGCACCACCGCCTTGAGCGTCAGAATCCTTTCTACTGTTTCTTGCACCGCCCGCCTCTTTGTCCAGGCTCTGCATGGACAGAGAACGAAGGCATCGACCACCGGACACTGGAACTCCAGAGCATAACCCTCTCGAATGACCTCCAACACCCACTGGTCTGATGTGACTCGGATCCAGGCAGGATAGAACTCCCTTAACGACCCCCCACGGTAATCAATCCCGCTTGGATCCCCCGTACTTCATTGAGGTTTCTTGAAGGTCGAGGACGAGGAAGCTCTGAAACCTCTTCCCGCTCCTCTGAACCCCCAAAACCCCTGGGACCTGTAAGCCGAACATCCTCGCTGAAACTGACCAAACCGTGGGGACCGAAAACTATGGAACTCCCTCTGCTGATTTTTTGTCGGTCCCTGGGAACGTCCGGGCTTCTGCTTATCCTCCGGTAGCCTTCCACCCTTGGATTCCCTGAGGTCCTTCACCAATTTATCTAAATCCTCCCCAAATCGGAGCTTGCCCCTGAAGGGGAACTTACTAAGCCATGCCTTAGAGGAACCTTAGGGGAAAGCCGACAGTCGCCCAAGAGCGGATGGTTCGGAAGAATGTATCTTTGAAGGATACTACCAAAAGCAGAGAGGTTCCACAAAAGAGTAAAGTAGCCCAAATGCCCTCAAGTATGGAGCAGACTGAGCTTAAAGATCCCAAATTACCCATGTCTAACAATAGCCAAATTAATATGAGTAAAATACATTCTCTAAAATGCTTGTATACAAATGCTAGAAGTCTAAAAATAAGATGGGAGAGTTAGAATATATAGCACTAAATGAAAGGTTAGATATGATTGGAATATCAGAGACATGGTGGAAGGAGGACAACCAGTGGGACACTGTGATACCTGGGTACAAACTATATCATAATGATAGAGCTGATCAAATTGGTGGAGGGGTTGCTCTCTATGTTAGAGAGGGCATTGAGTCAGAAAGGATTAAAGTTTTGCAGGAAACAAAATCTGCTGTAGAATCTATATGGATTGAAATTCCATGTAAAAGGGGGAAGGCAATGGCAGTGGGGGTGTACTATCGAGTGCCTTGCCAGAATGACCAAATGGATGATGAAATGCTCAAAGAAATCAAGGAAGCTAACAAAAGTTACAGTGCAGTAATAATAATGGGTGATTTCAACTACCCCGGTATCGACTGGGTCAGTGTCACGTCAGGACATGCTAGGGAGATAAAGTTCCTAGATGAAATAAATGACTGCTTCTTGGAGCAGCTGGTTCATGAACTGACCAGAGGGGAAGCCATATTAGACCTAGTCCTTAGTGGAACAGATCTAGTGCAAGAGATAAGGTTGTTGGGGCCACTTGGCAATAGTGATCATAGCATGATCGCCTTTGATTTAATTAGTGGAGGAGGGATAGTAAAGAAATCCACAATACTACCTTTTAACTTTCGAAAGGGAAACTATGATAAAATGAGGAAAACAGTTAAGAAAAAACTAAAAGGAGCAGTTGCAAAGGTTAAAGACGTACATCAGGCTTGGCTGTTGTTGAAAAATACTATCTTGGAAGCCCAGACCAGCTGTATTCCACGCTTTAAGAAAAGTGGAAGGAAGTCCAAAAAACTGCTAGCATGGTTTAAAGGTGAGGTCAGAGAGGCGGCTGTTGCCAAAAAAGCATCTTTCAGGAAATGGAAAAAAAGAGCCAAACGACGAAACCTGGAAACAGCACAAGCACTGGCAAGTCAAATGCAAGGCATTGATAAGGCAGGCAAAGGGAGAATTTGAGAAGAAGCTTGCTGCGGAAGCAAAAACGCGAAGTAAAGACCTTTTCAAGTACATTCGTAGCAAAAAACCTGTGAGAGAGTCAGTTGGTCCATTAGATGATAAAGGGGTTAAAGGAGCACTAAGAAGCGACAAGGCGATAGCGGAGAGATTGAATGAATTCTTTGCTTCAGTCTTTACTGAGGAAGATGTAGGGATGTTACCCATGACTGAAGTGGTATTTAAAGGTGCGGAAGAATTGAAGGAAATATCGATACATCGGGAAGATGTATTACAACTATTAGATAAACTGAAGAGTAGCAAATCACCTGGGCCGGATGGTATACATCCAAGGGTGTTGAAAGAACTGAAATACGAGATTGCAGACCTGCTATTAGTAATCTGTGAACTATCATTAAAATCATCTCTAATACCTGAAGATTGGAGGATCGCCAATGTAACACCAATTTTTAAAAAGGGTTCCAGGGGTGATCCGGGAAACTACAGACCGGTGAGCCTGATATCAGTACCGGGAAAAATGGTAGAAACCATCATAAAGAATAAAATTACTCAGCATGTAGATAGTCATGACCTAATGGGAGACAGCCAACATGGCTTTAGACAAGGACGATCTTGTCTTACTAATCTGTTATGTTTTTTTGAAGGAGTGAATAATCAGGTGGACAAAGTTGAGTCGGTTGATATTGTGTATCTGGACTTTCAGAAAGCCTTTGACAAGGTCCCTCATCAGAGACTTTTGGCAAAACTGAAGAGTCATGGGATAGGAGGCAGTGTACTATTGTGGATCAGGAACTGGTTAAAAGATAGAAAGCAGAGGGTAGGGCTAAATGGCCAATTTTCCCAATGGAGAAAGGTGAATAGTGGTGTACCCCAGGGATCTGTGCTGGGTCCGCTGCTTTTTGACATATTCATAAATGACCTGGAAAGTTGAATAACGAGTGAGGTTATCAAATTTGCAGATGACACAAAACTATTTAAAGTTGTTAAAACCCAAAAGGATTGTGGAAAATTGCAAGAGGATCTTGATAAATTGGAAGACTGGGCATCAAAATGGCAGATGAAATTTAATGTGGACAAGTGCAAGGTTATGCACCTAGGGAAGAACAACCCAAACTATGGTTACACGATGCAAGGTTCCACATTAGGAACCACCACCCAGGAAAAAGATTTAGGCGTCATTGTGGATACCATGTTAAAACCCTCGGCCCAGTGTGCAGCGGCGGCCAAGAGAGCAAATAGAATGCTAGGTATGATAAGGAAAGGAATGGAAAATAAAACAAAAGATATTATAATGCCTCTATATCGTTCCATGGTGAGACCGCACCTTGAATATTGTGTGCAATTCTGGTCGCTGTATCTTAAAAAGGATATAGCGATTTTAGAAAAGGTTCAGAGAAGAGCCACCAAAATGGTAAAGGGGATGGAAGGATACTCCTATGAAGAAAGGCTAAAAAGGTTGGGGCTCTTTAACCTGGAAAAGAGACGGCTGAGGGGAGATATGATAGAAGTCTATAAATTAATGAACGGAGTGGAACGGGTAAACGTAGATCGATTGTTTACCTTATCAGAATATAGAAAGACTAGGGGACATGCAATGAAGCTACAGGGTAAACTATTTAAGACTAATAAAAGAAAATATTTTTTCACTCAACGTGTAATCAAACTCTGGAATTTGTTACCAGAGGATGTAGTAAAGGCTGTTAGTGTAGCTGGGTTTAAAAAAGGTTTGGACAAGTTCCTGGAGGAAAGGTCCATAAACCATTATTAAGAAGGGACCCAGGATATCAATGCTTGAACCAATACAAGCATTGTGGAACCTGTGTCCCTTGGGGAAACTGCTAGGTACTGTCAGACGGCTGCCTGGGTGAGAATCTTCACACTCTTGGCAAGTGCATATTTCTATATGATTTGCAAGGTATTGTGGGCAATGTAGTTCATTCACACCAGACACAGCTGCTGACAATAATTTAGTTGTGCTCTTGGGTAAAGCCAATAAGATATTTATTTATGGGGTTATTTCTCCCAACACAGATATGCTTGGTAGCACATAAATTAGGTTACTTGCTTTCAGTGTTAACTTGGAAAAACAAAGTCAAAATCAGGAAAACAACAAATGAAAAGCTACAAAGCAAGAAACAAACTGTTCTTTTCAGGTTAACTTCTGATTACTTCCCACATAAATTCAGAAATGATTCTCTCCTAGCTCACAAGCAATTAGGTAAGGCTTAATTGCTAGCAGTCACCAACTGAAACCCCTTAGCTGGCTTGCCTTCCACTGTGTGGGTCAAATCCTGCTTCAGGAGCTTTTCTGAGTAGATTAAAGAACAAATTTGTATTTCTTTGTGATGGTTGCTGTACTTTATAACAGAAAGTTACCAACGGAGTTTGGATAGAGAACAGTCCATATAAACAGGATCCTCATCTGCTATTATTCCCCCTTGTTCAACAAGCATGGATTCAATATCATGGATTGGCACAGATGAATCTCTCAATGAAACATTTTCAGGAGAATACTTGTTTCCCTGCTGTCTTTCAAGGTTATAGCTAGGGCATAGATCAGTGTTCATACCTGAGCTTCCATTGCTGCTAGAGTTCCTCTCTATATAGCCTGGCCAGTATGTAGTCCAGTTCTTATGTCCAGCCTTCCAATCCAGAACCCTGGACACTGGATCTCTCTTCACATACCTTCTGGCACAGGTCTTAGGGTCCCTTCCACGTGCAGCCGTCTCCCTCATAGGTAGCCTCTGGTGATTCCTAGCTCTGCAGCACCATTCCTCTGGCTTTCCCCAGTCCAATGGTGTATGCTGGCCCTTGGAATACCTCCCAGTATACGTACTGCTTTGGACTCTTCTAGACCTCTCAAAGGTTTTTCTCTTCCTTCTTCCAAAGGGTCTCTTTCCCTCTCTTTCCGTCCGGTTTGGCTTCTGCTTCTGATGATCCTTCAGATGAAACTGATGATCCTTCTCTGGATATCCAAGGTGATCATGAAGATGGTCATCTGTAGAATAAACTCTACTCTTATTCTGCTTGGATGAGTGCTCCTCCCTAACACAGCGCAGCTGTGCTGAATCTGGCCCTGCCCTTTGAGATGAGTGCTTAGGGATTACCTCATAGCTCTCCTGATTGAACACACGTTTCCCCACTTCAGCTCCTCTAATGGCTGTTGGAAACCTGGTGCATTCTGGGACTGGTAGTCTTTTATGGGAAAATTCTGTTTTTTTATTTCTACCAGAACTGACAGGTTGCTTGTTCAGAGACACTTCACCTTTTCTATAGCCCCTTCCTGAGCTATGATAAGCTTCCTTATCACAGTACGTATGACCTAGATTGGCCACTGTTGGAAACAGAATACTGGGCTTGATGGACCTTGGTCTGACCCAGTATGGCATATCTTATGTTCTTATGCTCTAACCATCTGCAGCCCAGTTACAGAGCCACCAACATCTGCGCGCTGCTACCACCAACGCCATACTCCTGGCTAGGCTTCGAATCATATCATACTGAATATCCGCCAGATAAGCCGCTCCCGTTTCCAACCGGGCAGTCTCCTCGGCCGCGTCCTCTAGCTGCCCCGTACTAAGCCTCTGGCACCATCGCAGACATGCCCTCGCCACTCATGCCCCACAAATAGAAGCCTGCATGGAAAGGGCGTTGACGTCGAACACCTGCTTCAGCAACGAATCTAATCGCCTATCCTGTGCATCCTTAAGCGCAGCACTGCCTTCTACTGGTATCGTGGTCTTCTTAGTAATGGCCGACATCGCTGCATCCACCTTAGGAGACTTAAACAGGTCTTTATCCTGGTCCGCCAAAGGTTAAAGTCGAGCCATCACCCTCGACCCCTTCATCCCAGACTCTGGCATGTCCCATTCCTCTTGGATCATCTCCCTAAACACTCTATGTAATGGGAAAACCTTCTGGGCCTTGCGAACTGCCTGCAATAACGGATCCTCTAACGCTGACTCCTCCGCCATGCCCGAAGCCAGAATGTTCAGCGCCTTCAACGTCTCTGTAATAAGTGCCGGCAACTCTTCCCACCGGAACACTCTCACCACTCGTGCCTGATTCTCCTGCTCTGTGAGCTCCCCTTCCTCTAACTCCTCTTCTATCTCTAACTCCTCCAAGTCTTCTGACTGTTCCTTCTGATCTACCATCCTTTCCATCTTGTCCGGCATTAGTCTAGGCTTCTTCGAGGGAACACCGCTGGCTCCCGGATCTAGAGAAAGACCCGTGCGTTTTCCCCCCAGTTCCCCCTCTACCTCTCCTGCGGCCCCATGCACCCCCCCTCCGAGTGCCTGCTGCAGCAGGGTTACAAATTGCTGTGAAAAAATCGCTGCTAATCCACCCTGGATCAGAGCTGGGGAAGAGGGAATGTCTGGCGCTGAAGAGGGCCCTGCCACCAGCTCCAGGAGGGGTTGTGGAGAAGCCAACGGTTCAGGCGGGCCAGGAAGCTCTCCCTTCTGGCTCTCTCCTCCATCTCCCGCTGACAGCTCCACCGAGGCCGCTTCCTGCAAGCACCCCTTGCATACCCTGGCCTCTGACAGCGCCCCCTTTCTCACCCCACACAGCAAACACAAAGGCTTGGACGGCATACTGTCAGCCAACCCTGTCACTATTTTAGAGAACCAAATCCAAAGCAAAAATCAGGTTTCTTTTTTTTTTTTTTTGAAACGAACAAAACTAACAAGGCTCCCAAAACTAAACAACTAACTCATTAAAGCAGCAGGAACGCTAACCAAGGAATCCCCCTTAGTTCCTGATAACCCGCGCCAGAAGAAAACAAAAATCGCCGATGCCCGACCCTACTGCCACCCTGCTTCCTGCGCTTTTCCACACGCGGCTGCGGCCTAACTGGGCCCAACACCTACACGCAGCCTACCTAAGCTGACTGCCTGCTCCCTGACGCTGTGCTTACCTCTGCGCCGCCCAACCGACCTTTTCTGGAGTCTTTCCTCCGCGCTTTGCCTGCTCGCAGCAACAGCGTCGGATGGAGCACCCCCACACAAGCAGGAGAGAAAGAAACAAATGAGCCTCCATTTGAAGCGGCACCGCAGCAATCGCCGAAGCGATCCCCGGCAGCTGCAGACCTTCCGCTCCCCCCGACGTTGCCTGAAGACCAGCTCCTCACCCACGCGGTGAGTTCGGGAGCCGGGACCCTCCTCCTTCGCTCCCCACATGCTGACACTCCCGATGTAACTGCAAAACACAGCGGCGGGGGGTAGAGGCAGCCCCTGCAAACTCAAGCTCCCTTGCAGGCTGAATCTGCCCTCCCAGGTCCGCAGAAGCTAAACTGCTTCTCTTTTCTTTTTCTTTTTTTTTTTTTTACCAAACAAGCTCTCCTTATTTACTACTCCAGTGAGTCCTGACCTCTAAGGTCAATACTCCTCCAGATGCTTTGGAGACTGAGCTTACTGGAGCGTGGAGGAGGATCCTAGCCTATTTATAGTGGAGTCACCAAAAGAGTGACGTGCTCAGTCTCCAATGCTGCAGGAGGAGGTGCTCAACCCTAGATGTCAGGACTAGACTGGAGGGACGATAAGGAAATGCACTTATTAGAAATCCCTTCATCTCACAGATTTTGTCTTGTCTTGACTAGCAAGGCTGCTTTCTCATACCAGACCCTAGTATTATGGAAAACATTGCCATTGGATATATGTGCAGAAGTTTAAAAACTTGGGCTGATTATCTATGATTTATGATTTCTTCTGACTAGCTGCAAGTCCCTTCCATCCATCCTCTTCATGTCCACAGTTGGCTATTTCAGTCTTTGGAAGATATCGCTGTGCTATTCCATTTCCTTCCCTTTCCTTTCATTGTTTGTATGTCATGTCATGGCGTGTATTTTTGTTATAGGTACAGAATCATACTGAGGTACTGTAAACAGCCATGGTGACAGTTTGTTTTGAATGATGGTATGCAAAATGCTTTGAAATAAATTAAATACATATTGTATTTGAATAGATAATGGAGGAGTAGCCTAATGGTTAGAGCACTGGCTTGGTAACCAAGCGACCAAGGTCCAATTCGCTTTGGCACTCCTTGTGGCCTTGGGCAAGTCACTTAGCCCTTCATTGTGCCTTGGAACAAAGGCCTGGCAATCTACTTCTGGTCACACTGCCAAGAAACCCCAGGAGCTGCTGGACTGCCAGGAGTCAGCACTGACTCGAAGGCACAAAAAGAAGATAATGCTTGAGCTATAGACTGTTACTAAGAGGTTCATGCTTTGAAAGTGTGCCACTGAATTGCTAGCAGTTTTCAGTTGTGTTTGTTTTGCTCCCTACCCATCCCTGAACCAAATCTTCATATACAGACTATTACCCAAATCAGGAAATAGGTATAAAAAAAAATTGCATAATAATCCAGTGGAGGCACATTCTGACTTGTATGTCTCCTAGCCATCCAGACATACAGACATTCGGATGGCTGGGAGACATAGCCAATTCTGCTCCTGTGGGGGCTAGACGTTCCTGCGGGAGCAGAATCACAGCACAGTGACTGGACGTCCGGAATGTGCTCCATTCAAGCACCCCGGACGTCCAGCCACTTACCTGGCTACCTCAGTCAGGCTCCTCCAACTTCAATGCTCGTATGGAAAGCCTTTTGCTGGCAGCCACATTTGCACAAATAGCGGGGATGTACGTCCAGGCTGGACATACATCCCCTCTATTTCTGGTTGTGAATGACCCCCTTAGTGGCTTGTTCAAATTTAACTTAAAAGTAGGGTAGCTATAAATCACTGGCAACAGACTAGGCAAAAATAAACCTAGTACAATTAAGGAACTTAAACTTTTATGATTTAAAAACAAAACACTGCAAATAGATATCTAGCAATGAGATAAGGGTTCTTGGTCTATTGCACTGTTGTATGTATGAGTGCTTGTCTATTGCTAGGGGGAGTCATATATGCACAACTGATAAAAGCAGCTCCTAGCTCTCTGAGAATGAGTCTGATCTCTGGAGGCAAGAATGGCAGACTTGGAAGAGTTGAAGCAAGCAAGGGTTAGGGTTACTAAGCAGCGCCTGCAATGCATTGCGTGGTATGTGCACCGAGGTCCCGTTGAATAACATGGGACCTCGGTGCACATACCACACATTCACCGCTAGCGCTACTTAGTAAACCTTCCCCCCAGAAAAGCGTATGGAAGAGATCTTCAGGGTCATAGTAAAGTGATCTACTCTGGTATCGCCTTAGCTTTTCTGGAGAAGCAAGAACGTCTTGGTGAGGCAAGAAGAAATTTTATAGCCAAACCTGCCCACCAGATGAGATATCCTCTCGCACTGAGGATGTGTCTCCAGGGGATGTATCTGTATGCCCAGGTGAGAAGAGATAGGACTGCCGTTATTACTGGTGATTCATTCATTTGAACTGTAAGCAGCTGGGTGGCTGCTGTTCATCAGGATTGCTTGATAACTTGACCGCCTGGTGCAAAAGTGGCAAACCTCGCTTCACCTAGATAGGACTCGTCATTAGATGTCATGGTAATTGTGGGTACAATAACATTAAAAGGTATAGATTCTAGAAGCCCAATGCAAGTTTCTAGATAGGAGAATGAAATCTAGAACTTCCAGAATAGCATTCTCAGAAATACTCCTATTTCTACATGCAGATCCCAGAGGCAGGCTGAACTCCAGAGTCTCAGTACTTGAATGAGATGATGGTACACAGAAGAGGATTTTAATTTTGTTAGGAAGAGGGGAATATTTTGGGAAAGGGGGAGCCAGTTTTGATGGAATATAATTTCTCATAACTTAGCTGCTGGCTTTAACATCCAAAAAGAAGGCAGAGCAGCTCTTATGCTAGAAACAACTTATCAATTAATGCAAGTGGAATGCTTCCTTGTCTTAGGGTGGCAGTTTGACCCTGCAGTTTTTTAATCCTAGGCTTCCCCCCTTCTCCTTCGCTTAGCTAGCACACACTCTTAACACCAGGGAGCAGGTTCTTCATGGGAAAAAGGGAATTTTCTTCAAGGCCCTTGATACATAAATTAAAGAGGCTTCAATTCTGAATTGGGTGCTCCAGTTCCTTTACTGTAATCAAAATTTCCAAATTCAATCAGAGGAATCCTGTATGAGGGCTCCTTTACATTTAGCAGATTAAAATATCCGTTCCTCTCCTCACTGTGATCCTTTTCTTCTAAACGTTTCTTGCACTTTGGTTACAGACAAACACACTGAACCTTTTTCAGCAGGTAAATTTCCTCCATTAAAGCAATTTCCTTTGTTAGGCTCAGAGCAGCAAGCCAATGCCTTCTCTCTGACTTCTTAGTTAGGCCTTTTGTTGTTAAGCGCCATCGAGTCAGTGTCGACTCATGGCGACCCTCTGGATAATTGTCCTAAATTGTGTTCAGTCTTCAATCAGGTGGCTCATTGTTGACAGACTGGCACCCGTAGCTGCTGTTACTGTATCGATCCATCTTATTGCTGGCCTTCCTCTTATGCGTTGACCTTCTATCTTGCCAAGCATGATGTCTTTCTCTAATGATCTCTCTCTTTGCATGATGTGTCCAAAGTATGAAAGTCAAAGCTCCTCTAGTAGTGATTGGTTTGTTCTTCAGGCAGTCCATGGTATATGCAGTATTCGCTGCCAGCACCATAATGGATAAGCCAAATCTTCCAGTCTCTATCTCTGCAATCCAGCAGAGGGGTGAGTAAAACCTCTGACAGGCTCTCAGATCTTCACAAGCAGACCAAACTTAAGAATTAAGGGCTGATTTCACACTGTAAAAGGGGGTGCTTGTTATGAAGGTACTACCATCTTGGCAAGTATGCAAATTAACTGTCTTGCAAAGGATTGTGGTTATTGAAGTCCATTCACACACAAAGCTTGCCTTTTTAAATGAATGAAAACTCTTGTAGTTGGTCGAGTGTAAGGCAAAATTAGAATTTATTTATGGGGTGATTATTCCACACACAGATATGCTTGGTAACACCATCCAAATAACTTCTCCAGGGTTTATTCAACACAAATTAAGGCAACTGAAAAATCTTATGCAAATAAGAATCAAAGTCCTTTATGGAACAGAAAGGCTTCTTTCAGCCACTGCTAATAAACTCCTTAGCAGTGCTGAGGTGAAACAAATCAAAGAGGGAAACTTCTTTATACAAAAACAATGCTCACTTTCTCCATACAGAAAAGAACTTTTAAAACCCACGTGTGCACGGCTTGTGCTGGGCTCTCCTCTACCAGCAGGTGACAATTAACTGCAATCAGTAGCTTGATTTCAGCGCACGTGCAAAACTTTCCAACAAAGCTGTTTCTTTTCAACAAAACTTTATGGGAAGCCAATATTTAGAATGTTTTCTCTTACATTTAGGATTTTCCTAAAATAACAACCTACTCAAAGAACAGTCCATATAATCATCCTCTGTATCAGATATTAAAATTGCATAGATTCTGCTTCTCCATCTGACTCAGAGGGCTTTAGGAACTAACCTCTATACGGAGAGAAACTGTTTCCCTGCTGTTTGCACTGCTCAAAGCTAGAGAAACGTTCACAGTTCCTACCTGAATCCAGGCAAGCGTCAGGCTGCTTCTTCTGGTATTCTGGCCAGTATGCAATAGAGCTTCTGTGTCCTGTCCTCCAGTTGGTATCTCTGGACCTCAGGATCTTTTCTCCAGACGTCCTCCAAGAGGTATTTGGGCTCCTTTTCTCCTTAGCTGCATCAGACCTCTTCCTAGGAGTTGCTGGAGAGTCCCTGGCTGTGGATCTACAGACCTCTGGCTTTCTCCAGTCCTCTGAAGATTCTTTCCCCCAGGTATCTCTCCAGGCATAGGTATTTCTCTGAGCTCCTCTCTTGGGCCGTCTGCTTCCTTGTCCTTGTTCTTTCAGGTTCTGGTTGTTCTTCCTTCTGTTCTTCTGATTCTCGCCCCCTCTGTTCTGTGTTCCTGAAGATTCCCCTCTAGCTTTAAAGGGCTTAGATTGCAACTCCACCCTTGCATTCTTCAGGTGTTGTGGATTAAGCATTCTTCTAGAGCAGGGGTCTCAAACACGCGGCCCGCGAGAGACCCTTGTGCGGCCCGCGAAGCATTGGGGGAAAAAAAAAACCGGCTTCTGCTGCTGCTGCCGCCGCTGCCGTGGCCGGCAATAGCAGCAATATCGCAAGTCCCGCGGGCTCCCCCCCACCCAGCAGATCCCTTCCTGCTTGCTTGCCAATGCTGCCAGTTCTCCGCTTCGGCTTTCAGAGCCGCGAAGGGAGAACTTCTCCCTCGCGACTCTATTAAGCTCGCCGGGGCAGATGGGAAATTTCCCATCTGCCCCAGCGGGCTTAACAGAGTCACGAGGGAGAAGCTCTCCCTTCGCGGCTCTGAAAGCCGAAGCGGAGAACTGGCAGGCAAGCAGGAAGGGATCTGCCGGGTGGGGGGGAGCCCGCGGGACTTGCGATATTGCTGCTATTGCCGGCCACGGCAGCGGCGGCAGCAGCAGCAGAAGCCGGGTTTTTTTTTAAGTTTAATTTTCCCGGGGGGGGGGGGGGAGGGAGCAGGACTTTATGGGGGGGGGGAGCAGGACTTGATGTGTGGCTGGGGGGGGAGCAGGACTTGATGTGGGGGGGGAGCAGGACTTGATGTGGGGGAGCAGGACTTGATGGGGGGGGGAGCAGGACTTGATGTGTGGCTGGGGGGGGAGCAGGACTTGATGGGGGGGAGCAGGACTTGATGTGGGGGGGGGAGCAGGACTTGATGTAGGGGGGGAGCAGGACTTGATGTGGGCTGGGGGGGGGGTAGTACTGAAAATGGGGTGATGGGGGTTAGGACTGGTAATGGACAGATGGGGGTTAGGACTGGAGGTGGTCTGACTGGGGGCCTAAGACTGAAAATGGGGTTATGGGGGGGCTAAGAATGAAGATGGGGCGATGGAAGGGTTAGGCCTGGAAGTGGGCTGTTGGGGGGCTTAGGACCGATAATGGGCTAGGGGGGGGGCTAGAACTGGTAATGGACTGGGGGGGGGTGCTATGACTGGAAATGGGCCGAGTAGAAGAGGGAGCTTGAACTGCAAATAGCTGATGGGGACAGGGTCTTGGAATGGTAATGGGCTGAGTGGAAGGGGGCTTGGAATGGAAATGGGCTGATGGGGAGGGGGGCTTGGAAAGGAAATGGGCTGTGAGGGGAGGGAGCTAGGACTGGAAATGGGCTGATGATGCGGGGACTAGAAGGGAGCGGATGCTGGGTTGGGCAGGAGCTAGAAGGGAGTTGATGTTGGGGGACGATTAGAATGGGATGGGGCTGGGAGAGTGAAATGGAGAGGGGAAATATATTTTGTGTGGGAGGGAAGAAAAATCTACAATTGGCCGGGTATTGGGAGAGTAAGTGGGGATTGAGGATGGAGGGGTAAAATTTGAGTGGATGAAATAGGAATGAGGAAAGAGCAAAAGGAGAATGATTAGTATGTTAAAGCAGATGTAGAGAGAATGGAAAAAAACTAGGAAAGAAGAAAGGAGAAATGGACAGCAGACGATGGAGATTTAGCAGAAGACACAAAGAAACCAGAAGAAAGTGACTGGAACAATTGCAACTGAAAAAAAAATGCACAAAAGGTAGAAAAATATCTCTTTATTTTGAATTTATTAACTGAAATATGTCAGCTCTTGGAAAAGTGCATCTTTAACGTCTGCACTTTATTTAATACAAGAGGAAATCAATGTATAGTTTTATTTCTACAGTGTTGTACATTCTAAGTTTGGCTTTTGGGGTTCCCAGTTTAATTGTCTTCCTGTTTCTAAATTGTGATTCCTTGTTTGGTGATGGTGTATGTTCTGCATGTGTAACTGAGCTGAGGTATTCTGTTTATGTAATTCCTATTTGACATTGCCACTTGTTCTCTTTCCCGAGTAGGTCATGTATTGTTATTCTCTGAAATGTGTTGATTTAATATTTGCAGTGTTGCCTTTTGATAGTTAGGGTATGGTGCTTTGTGAGTCCTGGTAGTGCTGTTAGGACACGGCAGGTTTGCTATGGGTTCTAAATGGGCAGTGTTTCTAGTAGTTCCTAATGTGCCTGGCGGTTGGCACTGGTTTATAGTAATGTAGAAATCTTTTAGTCTTTCTTTATCCATACACTCATTAAGAGGCATGTTTACTAAAAGTTAGTGTATGGTAACATTATGCAAATATTTATGCAAATGATGCCCTTATGCAAATGATGCCCTTATGCAAATGAGGCCTGCGTCTTGTGCGGCCCCCGGGTTACTCTACAAGTCCTCATTTGGCCCTCAAAGCAATTTGAGTTTGAGACCCCTGTTCTAGAGGCTGTTTGATTAGGGATGACATAATGCTTTCTCTGATTAGACTCATGCTTTTCCACTCTAGCTCCCCTAGGGACTTTCTGCATACAGGTGCATTCTGGAACATGTAGTCTTTTAGGGAAACAAGCTGTCTTATTTCTATAACCTGCCAGCACAGGTCCCTTGATCAGAGTAAATTCTCCTCTATTGTCATTACTCCCTGAGCTTTGATAAGCTTCCTTATCACAACACACAGACAATTAAAATAAAAAGCAGGCCCTGAGATGAGCTTCTGCAGACAGCAAAGTGAAACTCACAACCACATGGAAACCACAAAGCCACAAACCACATCTTGCAACCTGTGCACTGAGGTTATATAGAGGGTGGGCAGAACCAAACACAGCCATCCCAAGAGGGGGATGTTATATACAGATGGCATGCACCCAAGGCTGGCGCAAGGAGATAAGGTGCCCTAGGCGAACCTCATCCCTTGCGCTCCCACTCCCCCTGGCGTGCCCATTGCCACTGCTGCTGCTGACCCTCTCCAGGATCTGCAATGGCGGCAATGGCTGCAAACAGCCCCACAACCCTTACCTTTAAGTTTTGGCACTGTGAGGATGTTTGCTTCAGCCCCTCTGATGTCTCATGCCAACTTCCTGTCTGCAAACAGGAAGTCGGCATCAGGTGGTCTGAGGGGATGGAAACAAACAGCCCTGTGGTACCAAAGTTTAAAGGTAAGTGCCGTGGGGCTGTTTGCGGCCATTGCCACCACTGCAGGTACCGAGAGGGGCAACAGCAGTGGCAATGAGTGCCCCAGACAGCAGCGGTAATGAGACCACCTAGTTCACCTAATGGTAGCGCCGGTCCTGCATGCACCTACTGCTAAGATTAGACATGGAATGGTGCTGCATTGAAAGCATGTGAGAATGGTAAGGGTCCTGGAGGAATCCCTTACACTGGTGTATCTACTTTTGCTATTTGCTAAAATAAATACATTTGTTCCACCTTCCATAAAGGAGAAAATCATTTTTAAATTGACAACAATTGTCTCAGAAACTTGACTTCTTTGAATGCCATACCCATGATGCATGTTAGAGGAAGTAGTTAAAGAGGAACATAGTTCCTAGTAGGCTTCAAGTAAAAAAGAGAAACACAGCTATGACAGGAGATATGGACCAGAAGGTGCATTTTGTCTGCCCAGTTTCCTTCCTGTTGATCTTCCCCTTCACTTTCTTGCAACTAAGGATCCTCTATGCACCCTAGTCTTTCTTGAATTCTTTTGATATATATGCTCATCAGCATATCCACTAACTAAAAAATAGGGTAACATAGTAACATTGTATATGACGGCAGATAAAGACCAGTATCGTTCATCTAGTTTGCCCAGTAAAGTGACTAGAGTGGTTGTAACTGCCTCTCCGTGAAGGTCACCCCCACCTCTATTTATTGAAGAATAAAAGATATTGAAGTTTGCATTGATTTCATCATCTTGCTATGAAGGGATCCACTATGTGTCTCTCATGCCATTTTGAATTCTGTCACTGTATTTGTCCCCACCACCTCCATCAGGAGGGTATTCCAAGCATCCACCACTCTTTCAGTGAAAAGGTATTTCCGGATATTACTTTTAAGTTTACCACCTTGTAGCTTTATCATATGTCCTCTTGTTTTACAGCTTCCCTTTCTTTGAAAAAGGTTTTTTTGTTCATTAATACCCTTTAAGTATTTAAACATCTGTATTATATCTCCCCTGTCCCTTCTCTCCTCTAGGGTATGCATAGAGAGGCACATTCCAACATCTGCATCCAGGCCACTGTGTGTCTGATCAGATTTGGGACGCACAGAGGTAAACCCGATTCCGATCCCGCGGGGGCTAGACGTGCCCTTTGGGATCAGAATCATGTCTAGGGTCTGTATGTGCAGGCTGGGACCCGATTCCGATCAGTCTGCACATACAGAGCCATGCCCGGCTAACTCAGTCAGGCTCCTGAATGGAGCCGGGTTGCCATGGCACCGTGGCTCCATTCAGGAGCCGCGATCCCTGGCCACTGGCCACTCTTTCCCCACAGCCCAACCCCCGATCTGGCCTTCCATGGCTAGGATTGGGCTGCAGGGAACCCTCTTCACCCAGTCACCTTCCTTGTGCTGCCTGGGCCTGCCATTTCCCAATGTCCAGGAGGACTTTTTCCACCTCCGAGATGGAATAAGTCCCCCGTCCAGTCTGCTGACCCTGGACATACAGAGCCAATTTCAGAATCGGCCCTGTATGTCAGTGGTCGTGGACCATCCACTGCCCACCCTAACTCCGCCTCCACAATGCCCCCCCCCCCACCATCTAAGCCTCCCCATACAAACTCCTTGTTCATACAGGGAGGTTTTTGACAGGGTCAGCAGAGGGGCAAATAGACCCCAGGGTCTTCAAGTCTTCTTTCTGGTGCAGGCACCAAATCACTTTGGTCACCTTCCTCTGAACAGTTTTAAGTCTTTTTATATCCTTTGTGAGATATGATCTTCAAAACTGAACACAATATTCCAATTGAGGCCTCACCAATGACTTGTACAGGGGCATTAATACATCTCCTTTCTGAGGCACCTTCCTTTCTTCTGAGTGAGTTCTGTTTACCACCACCTTCTGTCGTCTGTCAGTCAACCAATGTCTGATCCAGTTCACCATCTTAGAACCTATCCCCAGGCTGCTCAGTTTATTGATAAGCTTCCTATGACAAACAGTATCAAAGGCTTTGCTGAAATGTAGGTATATCCATTGCATGCCCTTGATTTAGTTCTCTGATCACCCAGTCAAAGAACTCAATCAAATTTGTTTGGCATGATCTTCCCCTGGTAAAACCACTTTACCTCAGATCATGCAATCCATTGGTTTCCAGAAAGTCCACTATTCTTTCTTTCAAAAGTGCCTTCATTGCTTTTCCCATCACAGAGGTAAGGCTTCTGGCTTATAGTTTAACACTATTACCACTTTTGTGAAGTGGTATACTTAAAGGGATCAACAATCAAGATATCAATCAAATAAAAATTGAGTCCAAACAAGTAGTGACCTAAAACAGTTTTTTTTTTGTCAGACTCAATCCTTAACCTTAACGATTACAAAATCACAAAGTCATAACCAATGGTCCTTTTTACTTTAATTATATTAATTCATCTTCTTAAATTTCATGTATCAAAAAATATATTAAAAATGTGTTCATTGTAATCGTTAAGGTTAAGTATCGGGCACAATGTTTGGGATAAAATGGTGGAGGCTGACTGGTGGGAAAAGTAGATGGGGTTGAAGAATGTGGGAGGGAGAGAAAGAGAATGAATGTGTTGAGTGGCAAGGAGATGAACTGGTGGAGAAATAAGTATGTTGGGGAGAAGGGAAAGATAGAAAAATGCAGGGACCAGACAATTTTAGTTGCATGAGTTTAGTTTATTTATTTATTTATTTTATTAACAAGGTTTTTTTATAACACCTTTATGCCAAGGTGGTTTACATAGAACAACAATAACAAACTCATATGAGTTGTAGTTACATAGAACTCATGAGGATACAAACTTGTATTTAACAAATTGGGAGTTTACAGATATCAGCAGTGTGTGAATGAAGGCATGGTATATGAAGTTATGTAATATCATTTGGGCTGAACTGTTCAATGAATAGATGTGTTTTTAGGAGTTTCTTCAGATCTTGTAATGACTGTGCAGATCTGATGGGTTCTGGTAGTGTGTTCCAAATTGTTGGTGCAAAAAGGGTGAAGACTATTGTTTGTTTGCTGAGAGCTTCTGGTCTTGAGGGGGTATGACTAGAAGGTTCTGGTTCGCTGATCTTCTGAGCCTTGTTGAGGGTGTTCTTGTGATTAGATCTTTGAGGCAGGGAGCTGAAGAGTTGTGGAGGATTTTATAGATGGTGGTTGCGACTTTGTATTTTGTCCTTTGTGTAATTGGTAACTAGTTAACATGAGGAGGGATCTGCAAAAGCTGGAGGAATGGTCTGATGCTTGGCAATTAAGATTTAATGTAAAGAAGTGCAGTATCATGCACTTGGGTAGCAGAAATCCAAGGGAAATGTACATGATAGGGGGTGAGAGGTTGGTGTGCATGGAGTAGGAGAAAGACCTCGGTGTGATTATTTCTGTAGATCTCAAGGTGGCAAAACAGTCTGACAAGGCGGTGGCAAAAGCCAGGAGGATGTTGGGCTGCATTCGAAGAGGAATTACCAGCAGAAAGGAAGGGGTACTAGTACCACTGTATAAGTCTCTGGTGAGGCCTCACTTGGAATACTGTGTTCAGTTTTGGCGACCGTATCTTGCAAAGGATGTAAAAAGAATGGAAGCTGTTCAGAGGAAGGTGACCAAAATGATTTGGAGCCTGTGTCAGAAGCCTTATGAGGAGAGACTTGAAGACCTAAATACGTACACTTTGGAGGAGAGGAGGGGTAGGGGAGATATGATTCAGGCCTTTAAATACTTAAAGAGAAATAATGAACAAACAAACCTCTTCCAGAGACGGGGAAGCTGTAAAACTAGAGGGCATAACATGAAGCTGCAAGGTGGTAAATTGAATGTCAATGTCAGGAAATACTTTTTTACTGAAAGGGTGGTGGATGCTTGGAATGCCCCCCCGATGGAGGTGGTGGGGACAAACACAGTGACGGAATTCAAAGTGGCCTGGGACAGACACTGTGGATCACTTTACAGCAACAAGATTAAATCAAAATAAACTGAACCATCTAATTTCTCAACAAATAGGGGTGTCCTACACGGAGCAATGGGGGGAGGAGCAGTGTGTTCACCCCTAAACAAACAAAGAAACAAAGATATGGGGAGGGATGAAGACATGGGGAGGGGTGCACCTGCTCCTGGTGGGTGCACCACTAAGCAAAGACATGGGAAGGGGTGCACCTACTCCTGTCATATTGCTGGGCAGACTAGATGGACCATACAGGTCTTTATCTGCCGTCATTTACTATGTTACTATGCTACTAATGAAGGCTCTTGAGAGTCAGTGTGCTGTTGTTTTGATGTTCCTGTTAAGAGTCTAGCAGCAATGTTTTGCACTAATTGAAGTGGGTATAATACTTGTTTTGTAAGTCCCTGGTAAAGTATATTGCCATAGTCAAGATGGGGGGTTATGATGGACTGAAAGAAAGTTCTGTAGTTGTATTGTAATATGGGTCGTAAGTATTGGAGTCATTTGAGTTTCAGATATGAAGTTTTGGCAGACTTCTTGATATGAGCAAGCATGTTGAGATTGTTGTTGAAGGTTATGCCAAGGTATTTGACTTCAATTTTTATCGTAATTTGTGCATGTTTGAGAATGAGTTTCTCAGGTGGGTTGAAGGAAGGGTCTTTTGTGACTAGTAGTGCTTCAGTCTTGTTTTTATTCATTACTAGGCTAAGTTCTGCCAGAATGTCTGTAATGGCGGAAAAGCAATCTGAGATGACGGTGAAGGCTGGGGTTAGGGTGTGGAAGGGCATGTAGAACATAATGTTGTCTGCATAAAGATGGAAATTCATGTTAAATTTTCTTAGTAAATTGCAAATAGGCTGAATGTAAATGTTAAATAGCAGAGCTGATAAGGCTGAGCCCTGGGGTATACCTTGCTTTAGGGTGAATTGGTTGGATTTGAGAGACCCGACTTTTACTTGTAGTTTTCTGCCAGTGAGTAGGAGGTGAACCAGTCTATTGTATTTTTTGTAGAGGTCTATGTCTCTGAGCCTTGTTTGTAGGGTATTATGTGTTAGGGAGTCAAATGCAGCATTGATGTCTAGAAATATGATGAATCCTTGATGCGGCTTATCAAGACCTCTGATTAATGTGTCAAATAGTGCTGTGAAGAGGGTATCCACACCACTGTTCCCTCTCAGCTGTGCGCGCGCACACACCTCGCCGAGCGAGCACACATACTTTACAACAGAGCGCACAAAAATTACGGTTCTTATAGAAAACAACACAGACGTCTTAAAATGTAAAAGTTGTTATGTATTTACGGTTTTCACAAGTTCTACAATGCTTTCTAGTGCAATCAATGTGGTGTACATACTGTATTCTGATGTGTAGTCAAATTTTAAAGTATATAACTCTGAGTGTCGTTATGTGGCGCACAAAAATTTAACCTTCCTTCAAAAGCTACACAGCTGATATTTTATGCGCACACAGCCTACAGAAAATTAGAGGGAACATTGATCCTCACCGTATCTAGGGCAGAAACCATGTTGCTGGGAGTCAAGAGGAGCATTGGTTTTGACATGTTCTTGAAGATGACGTTATACGGTTTTTTTTCAATTATCTTGGACCGGAATGGTATGCTGGCGATTGGTCAATATGAGCTGGGGTTGGTTTGATCCATTGAAGGTTTCTTTAGGATGGGTCTTATTGAAGCCTGCTTCAGGGCAGTGGGTAAGTATCCTTAGGATAGAGAAGTGTGGACTATCTTTTGAATAACTGAGAATTCAGTCAGGAAGGATTTTATCCATGCGGTTGGGCATGGGTCCAGGGTAGAGGTAGTTGTATTGATGGTTTGAATAATGTCTGTGATTTCTCTTTGTGTAATTAATCAGAAGGAGTCCCAGATGTATACTTGAGATGGTTTATCCAGTTTGTGGAGAGGTTCTTTAGTTATGGGAGGTATTGAAGATTGCTCGTTTGATAGGTATTCGGCTATGGTCTGCGGGTCCAGCTGTTCTTTTGAGTTCATGGGGTGTGTGGATGTCAGGTCTCTGGTGAGGGTGGATACAATGAAGAATAATTCTCTTGGGCCATTGAGAGATTTCATGATTATATTGAAGTAGTATTCTTTTCTGCTGTTATTAATGAGATTGCTGTATTCAGGTTGATTGGTAGCAAACTGCTGTTTTATGATTGCATCTTGAGTTTATTTCCATCTTCTCTCAATCTTTCAGGGCTCTCGTCTGGTGGTTCTGAGTTTGCAAGAGAACCAGGGCTGATGGACCGTATTAGGGTTGTTCTTGAGTAAAAGAGGCAGCTTTGTTGATCACTGTGTTCCAGGAGTGGAAAAGGTTGTCTAAATCCTTTTGGTCAGATTCTAGGAGTGGAGAGATGTCATCTAGGAAGGATTGCTTGTTGAATGCTTTGAAGCGGCGTGTTTGTGGCTGATGCTGTGGGAGGAATAGCATCGGAGTATTGTTTGGGAGGATAAGAGATATCATAGTGTGATCTGTCCATGGCATTGGGTCTGGGTGTTGAAGTCTGCTGTGGGAAGATATTTAGGTACAAAGATAAGGTCTAGAGTTGCTCCTCTAGAATGAGTGGGCATATTATTTGTTGATGATGGAGGGCTTCCATTGTGTTCCTTCATAGTGGTGGATGGGAGGTTTAGATCTCCGAGGAGGAAAAAGAGTTTGTTAGATGATGCATGTGTATAGGCTTCTTCCAGCAGGTCTGACAGATCTTCTGTGTTAGCTGAGGGTGAATGGTATGTTAAGCAGATAGTATGGTCATTATTTTGTGATTGTGAGGAAGTCTAGTGCTTGCAGAGATTGGGAATCAATCATGGTGAAATTTAGGTGCTCCTTTGCAAGTATTAGGACTCCTCCTCCTCTTCTCTCGTATCTGGGGCAGTTGTAGAGGTTGTAGTGGGGAGATAGCAACTGATTCAGTAGTGCATTTTTGGTGCTTGAGATTCAGCTTTCTGTGATGCACATGGTGTCGATGTTGTTGAGTTGTATGAAGTCTGAAATTGTATGGATCTGGTGTGTATTGATCGTGTGTTGATGAGGGAACATTTGGATGGATAGCTAAGGCATTTCTGCTTGATGTTTTGCTTCTGTTGATGTGTGGTGTTAATTTCTAACAGTCGTCGTAGTGATTTCATATGCTATGCTTTGAGACAAGGGTTTGGAATGGGGAGCTTTGGCCTATGATGAATTGGAATGCTGTTGGTGTAGGTGGCTAGCACATGTGTAGTTGTTAGAAAAAAGAGCAGCAGCAGCAGTAACATTATGGTGTAGGGTAGGAGATTGTGTGGCAACATGCTGAACTGTGAGGTTGGTAGTTTACCTGGGAAGAAGTGCTGTCTTTATTAGTGTCTTTATGGTGCTCTTTGGTTATCTGGGGTCAGGAGGGGGGGGGGGGGGAATTGGCATGCAGGGTGTATGTCGGCAGGTCTGTTCCTTAGGCAGCTTCTTTATGTTATCCTTTAATTCTTCCTTACTTACACTTTCTGTGCTATGAGGGTCGGTTATACATCTTTCTGCTCCTTGATGTTTCTTAATGCGGTCCTTGTGCGGTCCATGCCTAAGGCCACGCCAAAGGGCCCTCTGGCGAGACCCTCAGATGCAGGCCCACCAGGCGTGTGCATGCCAGATGGTGCTTCCTTTTGTGCAGTTTGGCTGGGTTGCTGTGCTTGGGCCCAATTGGCCTTGCTGGGGGGAGTGGGAGGTACCTGCGTCTCCCGCTTCCACCGCCGCTACTGATCGGATGCCTGCCAAGTGCAGAGTTTCTCTGAGTGCTGGGAAAACTGTATCATTTATTTATTTACTAAAAGAACTCATAAACTGCTTTTTTGAACAGAATTTGTCCAAAGTGGTATATAAAATTTTCTAGCAAACATAAAAAAAAAATTACTGACCTACTGATCTCTTCTCTTCCTACCAAGAGAAAACTGGACCATCCCGTACAGCAAGGAATGTCAACCTAAATCCAGCTTGCCCCAGACAGTTCCACCAAACCTTCATGACTAGGCAAAAACTGATTCCGCAGCAGCCCCCTGTCCCTAACAAATAGTAGAACAAAAGATTTAACCTTTTTCCTGAAGCAACAAAAAGGCTGGGGGGGGGGGGGAAGACGTGAGGCAGAGAGGGCAGGGACAATTTAAAGGGACAATGGGCTTATTAAAAAAGGAGGATGGAGGATTTTAGAGTGGGGATGGGAGTGCTAGGGGGGTTGGTGAAGGGGGAAGAATATGGAAAGATAACAGAGTAGGGGAGCAAGCAGGAGAAGGGTTGGAGGGGATGGAAGGGTTCAAGGTGTTGCCAAAAGGTACATTCTCCTCCCCTCACACCACACACACAGGCACCCCAGCTCTGCACCACATATGCATGCACATTGGCTTACCACCTCCACACTGCACACACACATAAGGCATTCCACTTCCGCACCAGATCCCTGCATCAGAGACACACATAGACATCTCACCTCTGCACAACACATTGACACATTCACACTCACATATAGACGCGGGCATCCCACTTCTGTACCACCCAGATTCCCAGCTCTGTAGCACATACACACACGCACCACAGCCCCACACCCTACCCACACAAAGTTACGACCGCCACATCCCACGCATAGAAAGGCACACCACCGTTGCACCACACACACATAGACCCTTAATATCTGAAGCTGTAACTGTTATCTGTATTTCTGTCTAAAGATGTCGTGCAGTGTAGGAACTCTGGTGCTGGTCTCGTGACACTTGAGAACATGAGACCAGTGCGAGAGACAATGGGGGAGGGGGGTGCGAGGAGATCACAAGCACTGGTTCCTAAGATTTTGGCCTGGCTTCTAAATCCACAAAAAATTGTTAAAGCCTGCTCTACAGCTTTGCTGGATCCCTCCTTATGTTATCCACACCTTCCAGGATGTCTACTCTGTTGTAGGTTTTGGCATCATCTGCAAAGAGGCAAACTTTTCTGGACAGCTCTTACGCAATATTGCTTAACAAAAATATTGAAAAGAACTATCCCAAGGACCAGTCCCTGCAGAATGCCAGTGGTAATCTCCTTTTCCTTAGAATGAACTCCATTTATCACTACCCTTTGTCCCTTCCCACTCAACCAGCTTCTAACTCAATATCACTTTAGGGCCAAGACTAAGGGCTCAGTTTATTTATAATTTACCTATGCAGAACCATGTCAAGGTTTTGCTGAAACCATTGTATACCACACCTAGCACTTTCCCCAGATCCAACTCTCTGGTCACCGAGTCAGAGAAATTGATCATATTTGCTCTTCATCTCATTATGGTGTACTGCAAAGTTCAACTCTGTCACCCATTCATTTTAATATTTATATGGCTCTATTGGCAACTCTCGCTCAAACTTTGGGCTCTAAACCATTAATTTTTAAATTGACGATATACAGTTGCTGGTTACCTTGGACCCTGATCATATTAATGCCCTGGCCAAAATAACATGCAAGCATACTACCATTTTAGAGTGGCTGGCAAGTAGCAGACATAAACTAAATTTTGAAAACTCTGAATTACTTTTTTCTTCTGGGTCACTATTGCCTCGCTGCCAGGTAATTTGAGTATCCTGGGCACCTTGATTCTGGTAAGACCAGCCTTTAAGATACTAGGGGTTTTCTTTGACTGTGAATTAAATTTTCACTAGCTCGTAACTAGCAGAGTAAGATGACGTTGCTTCTCTCTGACTATGATTTGATTTGTTCATCATTCTTAGAATGTGAATCTGCAATTCACATTCTTATCCATGCCCTTGCTACCAGTAGGTTAGACTATTGCAATGTTCTTCTTGCAACACTCTTCTTCAAGGACTTAAGTCATCTACTATTCGGCAGTTACAATTAATCCAGAATATAGCAATAAAGCTAAACACAGAGACAAAACATTTAGATCATGTCACTCCCCTTCTCAAACAGTAGCTATAAATTAGATATAGAATTGCCTTTAAAGTTCTGATGCTGACCCAGAGGATTTACTACTCCAGACTTCCAATCTTTCTTTTTGACTTACTCGGTCCATTTACTCCAGTAAGCTCATTGTGATGACATCACTGAAGCTTGTAATTCTCTGGTTGGGGAGCATAACACACTCATCTTGACTTATCTAACAGGATTCAAGGAAAGGAAATTAACAGGTAAGAACAAATTTTAGTTTATTGAAGTATACATGTAAATTAACATATTTTATAATCTAAATGCATGCTTTATGACTCTGCCCAGACCATGCTCCCAGCAATGCATACTTGTGCATACTTTTATGTCTGGTGCAACTGACTTTAGAAAGTTACCCTCTATGTGCTGATTAGATGGTAAGAAGTCATACTTTTGCCAACAAGGAAGGATTTTGCCCTCTCAACATGTGAATGTGTTTCTGGAGTCTAGAGTTAGGGGATTCAGAATCTGCACACAAGGCCGATGATCTGTTATTTTCATGTTTCTTTGGTTGCTTTATTTATGTTGTTTAATTGTGTTAATTCTATCTTTGGACTTTGTGTTTTTTCAAAATAGATTTTTACTTCTGTATATCACTTAGATTTTCCCATAGATTTATAGTATATCTAATAAAATGGAACTTGAACATCTCTAGCATTTTGTTTGGCCATGTGAGTCTGCTCTGTCTGTTCTGCAAGGGGTGAAATGTGTCACAAAACCTTTCAATGTAGGTGTGCCTCGGGTTTGAACTAGTTGGGAATGCTGTTTTAACTAGTACCTCTGCTGGATCAGGTAACAAGTTCTGTGCACTGCTAATAGGAAGGTCTGCTGGTTCAATCTTCAAGTCAGACCTCCTGGTGCCCAGGTCATTTGGAATTGGGGATGCTGCAGAGGCAGCCCACAGAGGAAGGAAGTCATTGTTATTGCTCAGGGATGACACCTAGTGGCCAGAATCAGGATCCACGATCATAGGGTTCTCAAAGCTGTCTTGGTGTATGGCCCTCAACACAGGACCATCTTTGCCATTAGCAGATTAGATATGTCAGGAGCAGGGCTATAAAACTCACAGCCAGCCAGGTTTTCAGGATAACCGCAATGAATACTGTATTCATGATATGCAAATACATTATATGCCTTCGAGTCAGTACTGACTCCTAGTGACCCAGCTGCTCCTGGGCTTTCTTGGCAGTGTGACCGGAAGTAGATTGCCAGACCTAAATTTGTATATATTGGAGACTAATATATGCTTATTTATCTTATGGGTATTCACTGTAGATATCTGGAAAAACTGACTGGTTATGGGTCCCCAGTACAGGTCTGGGAAGTCCTGGACTGTGGACTCCAATTACTAAGCTGCTCCACTTTTTAATTGCTTTGCCTGAGTGGTAAATAAGTTTTGCTCAATGGAACATGGAAACTCAGCGAGTGAAATGGAGTTTTAACTGGGCTCTGACTCTTAGTCCCATTGATCACTCATTGCCAGAACACCCTTCGCATTTCGACTGTATGTTAATATATTTTGTTGGGGTATTTTCTTCATTTAGTATATAAAGAAGTTTGATCTGGTGACCTTAGTGGCATTAGACGTCCAGCAAACCAAAGAAAGATCATGGCAAAAATTCACCCTCACCCTTCCAAAAGAGAAGCTGTATCTGATGGTGAGTATGAAAGGTCAAAATTTGGGTGTTGATGTATGGATAAGTGCTAATGATGACTGGATACTTTTGTTCTTTAGCATAACCATGAGCAGACTGTATACCTCAGATTTATAACTATGCCAAAAAAATAAATCCAAGCATGGATGGCTATTATCTGCAGCCACAGGTCTAACAATGGGCGCTGCAGCAGAGAACAGGCTATTTATACGATTGGGTATTAATGGCATGCCAGGAGAGTCATATAATTCTGCCCTATTGCATGTTTTTTGATGTGAGAAGCAAATATCTATGTTATACCTGCATAAAAAATAAAGCTGCAAGAAGGAAGAAGATCTAATGATATCATATTAAAATGTAGAAAAATTTTTGAAGTGGAAGTAAACATGCCAAAATCCACCAAATTTAATGTATCAAAAATATAATTAAAAAATATGTTCATTGTAATCGTTAATGTTAAATATCAGGCATGATTATGCTACTCACTTGCACATGAAACCTTCTAGCAAACATAATGTCACCACTTGGCCTGGAGTGTGTTAACTCTATGTTTCCCCTAGATCTTATGTCACAAAATGATTACCTCAAGTTAACATGATTCCAGGGAATGGACTGCAATGTACACTAAATCTTCACAGAATTCCCACTCTAGGACAAGGTGGTATTCCCAGTGAAGAAAAATATATGAACTAAAAAGGAGTTGACCAGAATAAAATGCTGTTACAATGTTTATTTGGGTCAGCATTTTCCAGAGATAGTAACAAATATTATATTCATAGGGTAGGCAAATGACATTTAACAAAACAAATTTAAGGTAAATTGTGAGTCCCCTTACTATATTGGGAAATCCTAATTGAGCTCAAATTTAGGATATCATCAATTCATGTCTACTAGTACTTATCCAGTCAAAGTTTTTGTTTTGGCACCCAGAAGATTTTCAGCAAGACCAGGATACCATCAGCTGGAAATGGAGCTTTTTAATCTTCCAATTCTTTCTTCTTTCTTCTTCTTGTAGTTCTTTTCTTTATCTTTCAGGAACAACAAAATGCCCAACAACATTCCTCCCTCCCCTTATTCTAGGGATTGCCTTAAAAAATCCCTTTGCTTGCAAGCAGGGCTCCAAGCTAATAATCCTGGACCAAAATGATATATATATTTTTTTGGTGGGAAGATACAACAAATCATGCACCTTCACCTTTCTCCCCTCACTCCACACCTCACTGCTCCACTCACAGTCCACGCTCTCCCAACCCACACTTTCTTTACTCTCTAGCCTTCTCAGTCTCAGCTTCTCTTAGCATTCACCCCTTACTCAGACACTCATCACACGATTTCTCAACTCTCACATTTGATCACTCATTTTGTGGACAACCTTCCTTCATCTCTTTGTATTTGTACTGCTGTTTATTATTCTATATTTATACTTCTTCCTCTTTACCTGGTGTTTCTGAAGCTCCTTTAAATTTCCTATTACCTTTCCCCGCACTGTCACCCAGCTCCAAAATTCACCTTTCCTAAGAGGAAATTCCTTCAAATTAATCTTTCTCTTCCTATCTCCCCTCTTAAGGGAATTAACCCTCAGCACTTGGTCCCAACCCTCTGACTAGACTTACTTAGATTTCAGCTTATAACGCAGCGAAAGAAAATAAAGAATGCTCATTACTTACTTCTACTCAAGAATTCAGGTAATTCTCAATCTAAATGGACCTTCTTTATTATTATTTACTACCCCTCTAGCTCTTTTCTCCTCAGTCTTACACTCTACAAATTATCTCCACACAAACGTCAGTCACCACTCATTTATCCCTTCGTCAATCATACCAAAGCACTCAAATCTTTCTCTCTGCTCATTTAAGAGCCTAGGTCATCAGACATGCAGACATGCATCCACCCTCTCATCCAGTCACAACCATTAACTGACTCTCTTCAGGCACCCTCACTCACATTCCAATTCCTTCTAAACCGTCTCCTTACATCTGATGACATCAGCAAATAATCCTAAGGGATCATTACTTTAGCCTTTAAAATCCCATTTCCCAAAAATCCCAGAATTTTCCTACCCTTCCTAGCTGCAATAAAAAAAATCCCAAGTTATCACCTTCGCTCAGCAGGCATGTGACAGAAGTTAGCTTTAAAACCTCATCAACTACCTCTCTAAGCAACTGTGCCTAACTGCTACAATGTAACAAGACAGAATTCTTCCACTTCAGTAAAAACATAGGCACTTTTTAAACATAAAGGGGGTTTATTCTGAGCCACTAATAGAGGGGATGGACAACCCAACGGGACGTCCATCCCCGCTATTCATGCTGGCTCCTGCCCCCAACTATCTTGGGGACGGGGAAGGGGCGGTCTGGGAGGGCAGTGGGCAGTCGCTGACCCTGGACGTTCAGGGCCTATTCTAATGTTGGCCCTGTACGTCCAGAGCCGGTGAAATGTCTGGGGAAGTTATTCCACCTCCGAGGTGGAATAACGTCCCTGGACGTGATTTTTTGAACAGCCTGGGGCGTGGATGGGGCAGGGGATGCCAGAGTTTATTCCCCCGCAGCCCGACCCTGGTCTTAAGAAGACAGATCGGGGGTCAGGCAGCAGGGAATAAACACTTTTATTTGGCAGCCAGCATTGTGGTTTTTAAATGGAGCCATGGCGCCGTGGCTCCATTGACGAGTCTTGACAGAGTTAGCTGGGGACAGTCCTGCACGTGCAGACCAGACTGAATCGCAGTCCCAGCCTGCACGTGCAGGACTATTTGTGATTCTGATCCCACGGGGCTAGACGTGCCCTGTGGAATCAGAATTGTGATCCCCTCTGTGAGTCCAGTTCAGACCAGATGCACAGAGGGGATCTACATGCAGGACGGAATCGGGCCCAAAACCTTTAAATTTAACCACAAATGAATATTCAAAACCAATCATTTTTACATACATCTTAATATTTTGATCAGTACATAATGTCCATGCTTTTAAAATTTAAAATACACCCTCTAATTCCTCTAGTCACAATTTTTACAAATCACAAAAAAACTACAGTTTATAATCACTTTAAAATTGTTTATTGTTTATTTAGTCACTTAATATACCGCCCATCACGACAGCATCTGAGCGGTTTACAAATACAGTTAAAACTTTAAAAATTTAAAAAGAGCCGCTAGAAAAGGAACGCCAGTATGAAATAATAGGAAAGGATAGATTAAGAGCTGTAAAGGGACAGAGCGGAAGGCAAAGCTGGAGGACACAAGCAATTGAGCATCAGCGAGGGGGTGGGGGGAGAGAGGGGTCCTCTCCTGGACCCCTTTTTACCCTTATAAATTTAATTGTACTCATTTTTTTTCCTTATCATGAAATCATCAGGAAAATATGCTTCCAACTTCTTTCACAGGCTCACTGGAGCTCTTCTTCCTTTCTCTACTCATCTCCTCACTCCCTCCTCTCCTTGATTATCTCTTTAAATCATTTTTTAAAGTTTGGCTGTTTCAGCCGTTTCTTAAAGGCATGCCCTTTAAGAATAGCTCTGCCTAGTAGGGACCTATCAGAAGCCTCCAGCCTGTTTTCCACTCCAGCCATCTCTCTAGGGTCCTCTGGCGCAACTCCTGTAGCCCTCTTTCCCTCCATCGAGCCTTTTCCATAGGCTCTAGAGCAGTGGTTCTCAACCTTTTTTGTACCGTGACCCCTTTTACCATTGGTCAACTTGTGGTGACCCCCAATAATAAAATCAAATACGTCTCTCTTCCTTTACCATAAACGCATTGTCGCTGTAATCATTTGTTGAATTATTAATATATTATAGGCCTTTGCAATATGTTTTTATTTATAAAATTTACTTATTTTTTTTTTATTGATTTTAACCAGCATTACAAGTTAATCCAAACAAAATCAAGACAATCATAACAAATATAATAGGAAACAATACCATTACAGCATACAATCAAAAGTGATAGAGTCCACGTTACTGGGACCTGGATGTGAGAAAAAATTAAACATCATAAACATAGGAAAACAAGGTTTCAACGAAACCTACGAAACTGGAGGCAATGTTTATTTACTCATCCCGACTAACCTCACCAGAGCCCTGCCGATCTAAAACAAATTTTTCCAAATGAGCAACATTTACTTATTTAAACCACAATAATTAATCACAATAACAAGTAACAATATTTGATTTCAAAATTATGATGATTTTGTAGTAAAATCACTAATATGAAATAAAATTATTTTTTCTACCTTTGTTGTCTGACCAATTTATTCTCTGATCATGCTGGTCCCGATCTGAGGCTTCTGCTTTCCTGTCTTCTTTTAGCTCTCTTTCTGTGGTCTATGGTCCATCTGCCATTTCTTATGTCTTCTTTCATTTTCTTCACTTCTTTCCATCAGCCTATTTCCAGTCCCAGTAACCCTCCCCAGTATCAGCCCCTTTCCAGTCCTCACTCTCAGTACCTTCCATTGTCAACTTGCATTCCCATGACTGCCACTGGTGTCCATTCCCTTCCAGTCCCCCTCCTTCCCCACTGAGCAGTCCCTTCTGGTACAAATACCATGGCAGCCCCTCTCAGATCCACTCTCTTCCAGTTCCATTCTCCCATCCCCTCGTATCAGCCCATTTGTAGCCTTAGCCCCCAGTTTTCCTCCAGGGCCAGCAGCTCTATCCTCCCCTCCCCACAATCAGCCCATTCCCAGTTGAAGCCCCCCAATCAGTTCGCTTCCAGTGCTAGTCCCCCCTCAACCCCATTACCAGTGATAGCCTCCCCTAATCAGCCCAATACCAGTCCTACCCCCCATCAGCTCATTACCAGTGCTAGCCTCCCCTAATCAGCTCATTTCCAGTGCTAGTCCCTCCTCAACCCCATTACTAATGCTAGGCTCCCCTAATCAGCCCATTACCAGTCCTAACCTCCCCGATCAGCTCATTTCCAGTGCTAGCCCCCCATCAGTCCATTACCAGTCCTACCCCCTATCAGCACATTACCAGTCCCAACCCCCCCTTGATCAGTCCATTCCCAGTCCTAGCCTTCCCTAATCAACCCATTACCAGTCCCAGCCGCGCCCCCCCCCCCATCTGCCCATTATAATCCTAACCCACACGGTCTCTCTCTTCTGTCCAGCATTTATTGCCCGTCTGTACAGTATGTCCCCCTGTCTCTTCCCTTTGTCCACATGTCAGCCCCCATCCCTCCCTCCCTCCATCCATCCATGTCAGCCCCCCTCTGTCCATGTCAGCCTCCTCCCTCCCTCCCTCCATCCATGTCAGCCACCACTCCCTCCCTCCCTCCCTGTCAGCCCTCCCCTCCCTCCTTCCCTCCATCCATATCAGCCCCCCTCTCTCCATGTCAGCCCTCCCTCCCTCCCTTTTCCTCCATGTCAGCCCCCCTGTCCATGTCAGCCCCCTCCCTCCATCCATCAGTCAGCCCCCCTCCCTCCATGTCAGCCCTCTCCTCCCTCCCTCCCTCCATTCATGTCAGCCCCCCTCTCTCTCCATGTCATCCCTCCTCTGTCCATGTCAGCCCCCTCCCTCCATGTCAGCCCTCCCTCCCCTCCCTCCCTCCCTCCATTCATGTCAGCCCCCATCTCTCTCCATGTCAGCCCCTCTGTCCATGTCAGACCCCTCCCTCCCTCCATCCATCCCTCCATGTCAGCCCCTTTGCAGATTCCCTGCCCCCTCCTTCCCTCTCCCTGTCTGCCTGCTGCTGCCCTGCTGTTCTTCTACAGCTGCAGCTCCCTGCCTCTTAGGGAACCGCGGCTATGCCAGTAAAACCATTGCGGAGCCTTCCTGTCTCTCGACGGGCTCCGTGTAGCATTGTCCCGCCTCCAAAGGAAGTGGTAAACAACTTCCTTTGGAGGCGGGACAATACTGCATGGATGGAGCCTGTCAAGAGACAGGAAGGCTCCGCAATGGTTTTACTGGCATAGCCGCGATTCCCTAAGAGGCAGGGAGCCGCGGCTGCATTAGAAGGGACTGGGAGGCGGTGAGTTTGCTGCTGCCAAGAAGCAGACTCGGCAGCGACAGCAACTTGGGTGCTTTTTTTATTTAACGGCGGAGTGAGGTGAGGCGAGGTGACTCCCGCTAAATCCTGTGGCGACCCCCATGGGGGGTCGCGACTCACAGGTTGAGAACCGCTGCTCTAGATGAAGCCACCCCCCCTTCAGGACCTTCTTTGTTCCCTAGGCCTTGCCCAAGACCACCAAGGAATCCTTACCATCCCTCTTCAACCCACCTAGGGTCCATGTCCCCTTTAACCCCACCTGAGCCTTGCTTAAGGGCTCCGGGGTGATTTCTGGCCATCTGGTGTCCCCCCCCCCTTCTTCTGACTCCAGGCCTTGCTCAAGGGCTCCGGAGTCATTGCCGCCAATTCTGCCCCTCCCTTCCCTGATATCTGCAGAACTCCTCTGACCTTGATTGGGGACAGCCTCGGTTATTCGTAGCTCCCCAATTAAGGCCTATTACTCCCCCAGGACTCTGTCTAGACTGCAGGCCAGGTCCCGCACTAGCCGCAGCATTTGTGGCTGCACGGAGGCCTGCCCTGCAGTCTCTTTTGCAGTTCTTAATATAAAAAAACAACAACCTGCACTGCTCTGCTCTTCCTCACAGTTGCAGGGAAGAGAAAAGAAGCCTTCCCTCGGCTGCTCTCCGATCACAAATTGTTTTTTAAAATCCTGCCGGCCTGCTCTTCAGCTGCTTCTGCAGCCCCGAAGAGCCCAATATCATTAAAAAAAACAGAACAAAAACCCTGCAGCTGCCATCTGCATCCTGAGAATGGTGTGATCCACCCAGGAAGAAAAAATCTTGGCTGCATTGGCAACCCAACTGGCCAAGTAAAAACAGTTTTTTTTAAATTTATTTAACCCCTGGGTTACAATAAAAATGCTCCATATACAGGGGAGGAGGACAACTGAATGACTGAAGCCTTGATACCAATCTGCAGATCCGGTGTAAGGATAGGAAGCACCCTCCGAGGGCCTTCATCTTCTCACCCCCCTCCCCCACCCACTGCCACCCTTCTCCAAGGCTGGCAGCTGCCACAATGGCTTCAAAACTGTGACGCAGCACTTACCTACCATCTCCGGGGCTGCATTATCCGCTGCTTACGCCCTCTCTGATGTTGACTTCTGGTTTCGCAGTAAGCACCTCCTTACAAAATCACACCATTCATATCCCTTTGAATAATGTTCTGGTTGAGTTTAGCATTTTAAACCTGGAAGAGAAAACTATCTGAAAGAAACTGGAAAAGATAGACTTCAGCCGGGAAAGAGAGCCAAAGGCCCTGGATTGGAGGCAGCACGGCAAGCCACCCGGCTTTTTGGTAAACTTGCTGTGCTGCTGCAGAAGTATGGGCCTGGTGGGGGCTGTCTCACAACACAGAACAGCATGCTGCAGGGGGCCAGTTAGCCCAAACCATACCCACAACATGCCTTCTTGGAAACTGTGTGTGCTGCATATTTACCTGTAAAAGCAGAGGTTTTGTAAAATACCTATTTGCACACATTGGTCATTTACACATGTAAATCGCACAAGCCTTAGATATTCAGCAGCACTAACCATTTAGATACCTAAATATTCGAAACCTACGGGCCAGATATTCAGTGGCAGTGGCAAGAGCTGTTAAAGTGGCTAGCCACCTCTACTGAACTTTAGACCTGGATATTCAATGCCAGGGCCATATCTGGGTCCCGGCATTGTATATCCAGTTTGCCCAGATTGCCATGAAGCTAACTGGACAGCAGTGATATTCATCCACTGCCTGGTTAGCTTCAGTGGTTAAAGTTAGGCCACTTTACTGCTCCTGACTGTCACCATGTTAGGCCAGCCTTTACTGTTCCCGACTGTCACCATGTTAGGCCAGCCTTTACTGCTCCTGACTATCATCATGTTAGGCCAGCCTTTACTGCTCCCGACTATCACCATGTTAGGCCAGCCTTTACTGCTCCCGACTATCACCATGTTAGGCCAGCCTTTACTGCTCCCGACTATCACCATGTTAGGCCAGCCTTTACTGTTCCCGACTGTCACCATGTTAGGCCAGCCTTTATTGCTCCCGACTATCACCATGTTAGGCCAGCCTTTACTGCTCCCGACTATCACCATGTTAGGCCAGCCTTTACTGCTCCCGACTGTCACCATGTTAGGCCAGCCTTTACTGCTCCTGACTGTCACCATGTTGTGACAATCGGGCAGTGACTCAGTATCACTGCTGCCCAGTTATTGCCAGGTGCTGCCCTTGGAACACCCCAGTGCTAGCTGGTTAGCACTGGTGCATGCAGCGACGGCACCCATAGATATTCAGCAGCACTAACCATTGTGGTGCTGCTGAATATCCTGGCCAAGGGGATTAACATAGTTAGCAGGTCTTCTAACCATGTGAATCCCTTTAAATATCAGCCCTACATTCCTAGGTTTGTTGAGTAAAGGCATTAAACTTTAGGAAACAAAAATTGAGGGGTCAATTTTCAAAATGGCCAATATTCAAATGCCATAGCGGTTAGCTATGGTGCAGTATCCAGATAAGAACATAAGATGTGCCACACTGGTTTAGACCAAAAGTCCATCAAGCTCAGTATCCTGTTTCTAACAGTGGCCAATCCAGGTCACAAGTATTTTTCAGCTTTCCAAGAGATAAACAGACTCCATGCTGCTTATCCCAGGGGTAAGCAATGGATTTCTCCAGTTCACTTTACTAATGGTTTATGGACATTTCCTCCAGTAATTTGTCTAAACTGTTCTTAAACCCAAATCGGAGCTGCCACCAAAAATCCTGCTGAGCGGTGCTGTCTGGTTAGTGCAGGGGTGATCCTTGGGCAGAATGAGGGGTGGAGTTGGTGCTATTTGGATTAGTGTAGACTTATCCAGATAGAGCAATTTTTAAATGACACTTATCTGGATAGAGCTTAGGCCAGCTTGGCATGTAACTTAACCCTGGAATTACTGAGATTTTTTGCACACACTGAATACCGTTGGGGTCATAAATGACCCCACGACGAATTGTAATTGTTAACCATGAAAAATTTAAACTAAACAGACAAAATATTATTCCAAATTAGTTATTTATTATATGAAGGTTAAATGTTTTGAAATTTAATGCTTTATCATAAAATTACATGAAGAAGAGTTGCCATGAATTCAGTTTTTGCATGCACTTGATGAACACAGTAAAGTACTACAGTCATTTGCATGAGACACAAACAATTTCTGAATGTTCTTTGCAAACATTGCGCTTGCAGGAGGTGCAAACTATGTTGTTTTTTCTTGTCTTTTTCTCTGGAACAGCAGTGATACCTTGCCCTTTTCTTTGGGATCCCGACATTGCAAACAGCATCAGTGGCTTCTTCAATGTTGGAAGAAGTCTCGCTGCAATTACTCTGAAGCAGCTGCTTTCCTAATTCCAAGAGGAATAGATGACGTCTGTACTTTGACTTGGACTGCCATTCTGGATTTAGTGACATCCAAACAATGAAGGCGTTCAAAGCACTGATCTCCAACATGTTGTAGAAGATTGTCACTGGCCAGCGTCTTGTCATTCGCTTTGTGGTATACGTGTGCAACATTTGATCTGCCGTATCTACTCCACCTTTGCTAGAATTATAGTCCAGGATCATGCGTGGTTTTTTTTGTCTGGACGTGTGTTATCTACTTCTTCTTGATCATGCAAACTGCTCAGAAGAACAACCACTTTTCCTTTCTTCGGGCAATAGGAAACCAGAGTGGCGTTATCGCGAAAGGCAAACAGTGAAGTGAATACCTCTCGGCCCTTTGCTGTTACAAATTCTGGAGGTAATTATTTTCTGTTCTTTTGAATTGTCCCCAAAAGTGTCATTTGTTTTTCTAGCAATTTCCGTGACGGATAAACTGCAGAAGAAATTGTCAACAGTAACATTAAAGCCAGATCGCGTCAATCCTTCAGTGAGTTGCAGCACAACCCTTTCACCCTGATTCTGTTCCCTGTTTTGTCCGAGTTCCCTTCATGTATATACTTGAAGATGCAGAACATATGACGTTGCACTGTCACACAACATCCATAGCTTTATGCCATATTTCCCAGGTTTGCTGTGAATATATTGTCTGAATGGAACACGCCCACGAAATGTAAGCAGTTGCTCATCCACGGTAACATTTTCACCAGGAACAAAGGCGTCACTTAGAGTTGCTTCCCAGGTATCAAAAACGTGTCTGATTGGAGCAAGCTTATCCACGCCTCGTTGTTCACATCTGTTGGTTGCATCATCAAATCTGAGAACACAAGAAATTTGCTGAAAACGGTTACGAGCCATATTTTTGCCGAAAACAGAACCACCATCTTCAAGGTTCCACAACTGAACTATGGATTCATTTTGTGACTTGTACACGCCTGAGAGGATCAGAAGTCCAAGAAAACGTTGAAATTCTCCGTCTGTCAAATCTTTGCAGATGTCGTCATAAATGTGTCTTCCTTGTTTGCTCGTCCACATCATGATTTCATTCAATAGGTTCTTCCTCATGAACAAGTGGAATGCTGTGAGAGGGCCATCAACATTTCGTACAGCATACCTTGTAGGACCTTGTTGTACGGGCATGACATTAGCTCTGGCGTATCTTCCAGTAGCTTGCTTTATAGGTTTCCTGTTCCATGATGTGGCATCCTTAGATACATAGGCTTCAATGGCAACATTTGTGCTTATAGTTGATGACCTCTTAGCTCCTCTATGACCACAACTAAGATTCCTCACAGATGATACTGACACCGAGGACTCCTGCCTTCTTCCCCGTCCAGCACAGCCTCAACCTTTGCCTCGACCTGTAACTTGACTCTTTGCTGCAGGCGATGTTACCGGCTCAACATCAGTCTCACATTCACTTGGCGACCAACTGCTGTCGCCATCTGAATCTTGACTGTCATCATCAGATTTATCACCCGAACTTGGCTGATATGTTTCTTCGCTTGCTGAATATGCTGCATCATCAGACGACTCAGAGCCGTCACTGTCAGCATCTCGTTGCAATATTTCTTTTACTTGGGCAGCTGAATACTTTTGTTTTGACATCATAAACAATAACCTAAAATAAATAAACAAAGATAAAGTTGAATAAAACACAAAGCAGTTTTACTATAGGTGTACAATAATCGTGATGAACGAGCTGAAAGCCTTTAGATTTCATCGGAAATAATGAGAGAACATATGATATCAATTACAGAAAATGTGTAATTTTCATAAAATAAGAGTACAAAAAATAAATGATACATAATTAATGATAAATACCTTTGTCAGATCAAAAAATTCACAAAACTGCAAATTGTATCACGATCCAAACTGGACGTAAGCAACTGAGGTCAAAAATGACCCCACTGGTACTCTGTGCTGCAATTCATCACTAGCGTCACCTAGTGGATGAAAATTATTCCTCTCATGGCACAATATAAAGAGAATATTGACATGTGAAAAGTCATAAAAAGATTGCATTCTTGAACAACTAGTTTCCGAGATACGCTTTGTGAAACTTGCAGTGGGGTCACTTTTGACCCCATCGGTACTCCCAGGGTTAAATTACCCTGATAAGTGCCATTTGAAAATTGCCACGATCCAGATAGGTCTGCACTAATCCAAATAGCATCAACACCACCCTTCGTTCTACCCATGGATCACCCCCTCCACTAACCAGATACTGCCAAGGTGGTCTGTGGAGAAATTCAGCAGCACTGTCCAGTACGTTGTGGGTATCACGTATCACAGTCTCCCATTGGCTGGCCAGCTAAGGACTTTAAATATCAGGCCCGAGACTCCTAAATTTATGTCTGTTATTACTTTCCTAACTTTAGATGCCTAAGAAGGAATCTAGCACCAGATTTTAACATAGAGATCCTAACTTCATTCTCTGATCCGACTCCTCTCCTGCCCCAATCCTCTTTTTAAGTACCTATATTTAGGTGCCTAATAAATATAAACATCTAGATTTTGGAGCTCAGAGAGAGAAAATTTTGATTTACGTAGTTTTGATTTGCGTAGAGCTGCCAATCACACAGTTTTAGGTCAGCCCAGCTGGTTTTAAATGTTGAAGGCCAGTGGCAAACAGAACCATAAAACCAGCCAATGAAGAACGAGAATTCTGCCGACTGACAATCACTCCTATGTCTGCCCACAGGGATCTCTACCCCTATGGGCAGACGTGCAGAAACAGCTACGGGATCGAAGCTGGGAGAGCCGGTGACTGCCTGCAGGGATCCTAACTCCCATGGGCGGAAGTGCTGAAATGGCCATGGGATCATGGCAAGGAGAGCCAGTAACAACCCACAGGTATCCCAAGCCCCATGGCCAGATCTGCAGACACAGCCACTGGATCACAGCTAGGAGAGCTGGTGACTGCCCACAGGGGTTGGGATCCCTGTGGGCAGTCACCAGTTCTCCCGGCTGCAATCGGAGACTGCACAGGCTGCCAAAAAAAAGGTTACTAAGTTTGCTGCACAGACAACTGAATAAATTAAAGGGGTAGGCTCTACTTCTGCTCTGCTCTGCACAGATTGTTGGGGAAGGGCGTGGGACGTCAGGATTCGATGGATGCACAATGTATGTGTGGATTTAATACCATATGGAAGAGTGTATGTGTGTTGGAGGGGCCTGAGAATGAGTCTGCGGCTGAATAGGTGCTGAAACATTCAACCTCTTGTAACCCTCCCCCCCCCTTGCCTGACCTGTTGCCCTCTCTGCAATTACTTTTATAGGTGGGGCAGGGGGCAGCCATGACTAGCCACAGGAGGGGCGGTTCTATCATTAGGCGAACTGAGGCGGTCGCCTCAGGCGGCAGTTTCTAGGGGGCGGCACTATTTGCCGTTCCCTAGTAACTGCCTATGATAGAACCGCCGATAACTTAAAATCAAATGAAAGCAGCCGCGGGAACATTTCTCCGTTCCCGCGGCTCTGCTTTCAAACTGCTGGGTCGCTGCCTGCCTGCCTTCAATCTTCCTGGAGCCGGCGGGGGGGGGGGCGGGGGGGGGGGGGGGGGCCCGAGGTCATCTTCCGCTGCCCTTCTGCTTCCATTGCTGCTGGCTGCTTCAGCAACGGAAGCGGAAGGATGGTGGAAGCGATGACCTTGGACCCCTCCCACTCCACTGGCTCCAGGAAGATTGAAGGTAGGCAGACAGCGACCCAGCAGTTTGAAAGCAGAACTGCAGGAACGGAGAAATGTTCCCGCGGTTGCTTTTATTTTAAAGGATAAATCAGTGAGGTGAGGGGGGGAGGAGGGAAGGGAGCAGACACAAGGGGGGCCTGGAGGGGAGCAGACATGGGGGGGGGGCCTGGAGGGGAGCAGACAAGGGGGGCCTGGAGGGGAGCAGACAAGGGGGGCCTGGAAGGGAGCAGACAGGGGGGCCTGGAGGGGAGGAGATGGGGCGGAGCTGGAAAGGAGCAGAGCAGACATGGGGGGGAGAAGCTGGAAGGGAGCTGACACCCGGGAATGGCACTGGAAGGCAGACTGACAGGGGAGAGGGGGAGCTGGAAGGGAGCTGACATGGGAGGGAGCACTGGGACTGGAAGTTTGCTGATACCTGGAATGGTATTTTAACTAGAAGGGGCTGGACGATGGGGAAGGAGGGGGACTGGAAGAGAATAGACACCAGTGGTGGTACTGGAAAGGCAAGAGGGTTGGTACTGGGAGGGGAGGCTGTAAAGGGGGCTGATACTAGGGAGAGTTACTGGGACTGAAAAAATGCTGATGGAAGAAAATGAAGAAAGCAAAAGGAGAGACAAGAAATGGCAGATGGACTATAGACATAGAAAAAGAGCTAAGAGAAGACAGAGGAAAACGGAAACCTCAGATCGGGACCAGCATGATCAAAAATCATCAGACAACAAAGGTAGAAAAAATAATTTTATTTTCAGTTTAGTGATTAGACTTTGTGCTATCTATATTTCACACAGTATGGGGAACTGCATCTCTTATCTGGTGTGGCACCGCATGCGGAGTCTGGCTGCTTGGGGTTTCATTTTAATTTTTGTCTACATATTTTAATTTTTCTTTAGGTTGTGGTCACTTATTCTGTACTTGGTGAGGGTCTGTGTTCTGAGTGTGCGACCAAGGCCAGGTGTTCTATTAACATGGAGTTTGTATTTTTTAATATATAGATTGAGTTCTGTGGGTGAATGTCCTACCTCTGCTCTGCACCCATTGTTGAGGAGGGGGTTCTGTGAATGCAGAATGTATGTTCAAAAATCAAAAGCAAGCACCATAATGCAGTTTATAACAAATTAATTATAATTTGGAGTTATAAACTGCTGTGGTTCTTGCTCTTTCTTTTAGTTCCTTGGTGTGTGAACATTTGCTCCACATTATCTAATTGGCTTTTTGATTTGGTTCAGTCCCTGACTGGAGTTTTGAGAAAGATCCCCACCCGGGAGGGGGGGGGGGGCAGGGGCGCGTGCTGGGGGTGGGGGGGGATGCGCGCGCTAGGGGGGGCGCCATCTCATCCCTCGCCTCAGGCAGCAGATTGTCTTGAGCCACCCCTGGCCACAGGTGGCAAATTTTTCTCTTTCAAAAACTTGACAACCCTAAATTTGCCAGATTTAAGCACCTAGCGCTTTAAGTCAATTGTATAGACCTTTTGAGAATTTAAGTCTCACACTTAATTCAGCACCCAAGCTTTCCCTCCCATGTCTTAAGACTAAGCTTTATAATAGGAGAACATTTCTGCTCAACTAACCTTCTGTCAACTAAGCTTTTGTGGCTATATGTCCCCCAATGTTCAGGGATTGTCCACTATTTTACCTGTGTCCCCGACTCCCACCTGTTTGGCAGCCTCTTCTCTCCAGTTCCAGCAAGGGGGACAGAAGGGGTAGAAAAAATGTTATTTTCAATTTAGTGATTTGAATATGTCAGTTTTTAGAATTTACATCCCTTATTTTTATATTTGGCACAGTAGGGGGGAAATGCATCACCGTTTCTAGTTCTCTGTCAATTTGTCTGCTTGGAAATGATATTGTTGCTGTCATGGGATAAATGGGGAGGGCAAGATAATGATTCCCCTCCTTAACGTCTTGTTGCTCAAACTTGGAACTAAGTGTCCCTTCCTCCCCTCCCTCACTACACATTGGATATGTGTCCCAGATTTGCCTGCAAAAAATCTGGCAACCTTAACTTTAACTATTTGCTATTAACCAGTTTATGCAGAGAAAAAGCCTCAGGCAAAAACAGTGAAATTGTTTTTAATATTTAAGTAAACTATTTAGTCTTAGATTTTATGATTCTCAATGAGCACTTGTATTTTATTTTATTTTATTATTATTATTATTATTATTTTATTTTATTTTTTTACTTTTCCTCAGACAAACAGTTCTGAAGAAGCAGAGGAATGGAAAGGATTTATCCTCACCGTCACAGAGGTAAAGGGCTTCTTTTACTGGGCTTAAATCACAGCCTCCCTCCTCTGCCAGACTACTTCCCTTTTAATGATCTGAAACCATGTACAGTGGTAGAGATGTTATTATAAAGATGGATTAGCACAAGGTACAAGCTTAGGCCTTGTGAATGTTAGTAATCTCTCACAGATCATGCCCTAGTTGCTGTCCATTTAATCAGTTTTCAGCATATTTTCATTCAAGCACAGACTGAATTCCATGTCCTTGTTCCAAACTGCGGGGTCACCATTCAGCAGAATGGACACTGCATAAAGATATCCAGATATGTTATTTGGTATCTAAATGCAGATTGTCAGCCAACCCATCTATACAGTATACGTTAAACCTCTGAATATGAGGAACTAAATGTAGATAATAAATTACCCACTGCACATTAGAGCTGCTATTTATATGTTCCATATATAGGGATAAAGTTATCTAAAGTTGAATATTGCCACTATCTACATTATATCTGGCCCCTCCCCAGAATGCTCCTGGCCCTCCTCAACGTATAGGGATAAATGTTGCCTGTATATCATCTTATACAGATAAAATTAATCCGTTTGTTGATGGCAGATTTTAAAAGCAAAACACTTACTCTGACAAGTGTGTATCTTAATATTTGTGTTCTCCCCTAGCAGGATTTGGTTCCTTGATCCTGCTCCCAATTCAGAAATTGAGCTGATATTTGTTAGCTTTATATTTGCTCTTTGTTATATAGTTTCTCAATAAATGTAAGATTCAGTCCAGATAAGACTAACCAGTTATTTATTTTCTGGTACAGTTATCTGCTGTAGGCAGTTAGAAGTGTTAGAGCAGTAGTTAAAATGGACCACTTTAAGTTAATCTATCCTGTGGTCTCCTTTACAGAAAAATGAAACCCTTGATGCACTCATGCTCCTTGCAAATAATGCACAAATGCTTACATGAGAAATATTTGTTACGGGTCGCTGCAAAATATCGACTTGGATTTCAGACAGGGCTAGTGGGTCTCGGGGGAGGCTCAAGGATGATGTACAGGGTACTGGAAGGAAAACCTGACTGGTTCAGCTTTGGAGAATTTTTTTATAGGTTCAGCCAGTCAAACAGTAAAAGTGGTGAAAGCAGTTAAAGAACAAAAAAAGGAAAGGCCTTAAAGTTGTAAACCAGCAATACTGACAGAATTCATACTATGATGTACCAAATTCTGCCTATGTAAATGGCAGAAATAAAGGTTAATGTGTGAACAAAAGGGCTTTAGTTGCTGGCTGTTGAACTGTTTGACTATATGAAAGCATAGGCTGTAGAGTAAGTTTGGCCACCTGTTAGTGCCGCTGAATCTCCTGACAAACCGCCAAACAAACACCCAGTTAAAATCAGGGTGGTCTGTGGGCAGAGCGGGGGTGGTGACAGTCACTGTCCAGTTAGTGATAATATTCAGCCACTAAATGGATATTCTAAGTGGTTAAAATTCAGAAAGGTGATTGGCTATCCTAACGTTAACTGGCTAATGTTATCCAGTTAGGCCCCTATTCTATAAGGTGGATAGTAGGGCTGCACGTCCTGCCGGAACATGCCCCCTCCGTCCTCCGCTGCATGCACAGAGCAGTTGAGCATGTAGCGGGGAATGGGGGCGTGCCGGGGGCAGAGAGTGGGAGAGGCATGCCCCATAGTGAATTGGGCTCTTAGTGACTGAATATAGCCGCTAGTCCAGCCAGCCCAGATATTCAAGCGAAGGAAACCAGATCTGTTCTTCCACCAGCGATGGCAACTAGGTGCTTTATTTAGTCTAGCTGCTGAATATATCCCCCTTCAAGATTTCACAACATAATAGCCAATCTCACCAAATAACTTGAGACCCAGTTCTGGTTGTGTAGGGGCAACTATTTCTGGAAAGATATACAAAGTACATTCAACAATGACTATTTCTGGGGACAAGAATGACAGCTCACTGATGAACTAGGGGTTTACCTGAGGAAAATGAGTATATTAGTTAAAAAGAGAGAAGTTGCAAGGGCTAAACATTTGCATGGAATTTGCAGATTGTTTAAAAACACCATCTTGGAAGCGCAAATAAAATGTGTTGCATATGTTAATTAAGGCCAAAGGAAAACCAAATGAATGTTGGCACAATTACATATCTCCCAAGGAATATTTATGATGCATTCAAACACTTTCACAATAAACTGTATTATCCCTTCTGTACTTATTAATTATTTTCTGAGCAATGTTCATTTACCACAATTGACTGAGGAATATAAATATTGATTGGCAGCTTCTATTTCAGTAGCTGAGATTTATGGGGATCATTAGACACCTTCCCTCTAGCAAGTGTCCCAACCCTGATGGCTTTCATATTGATTGGAACAACGTTTTTTCTCTTTGCTGTCTCCACTTTTGCATAAACGATTTAATCACATAAGACATCCTAGATCCTTTGGTAATTTTTTGGAAGCTAATACCATCATATAAAAATAAGAGCCTGCACTTGACTGCAGCTCCTACAGATGACTCTAGAGTGATTACTGCCAGCTTTGTTAACCATAACTAATCTATCTTCATTAAGGGCAGGGTCTCAATGAGCTAAACAAGATGCCTTTATAGGAAGGCAATTTTATAAGGCATCATTTACTTTAAGACTTCAAGTATGCACCATCCTGGGAGTTATTTTAGTCATCAATCCATGTATGTGGCCACATATGCTCCTTAATGACATCTTACTAAATTCCGACCAGCATAGAATTACACACATTGCTTGATAGTGGACATGCGCATTGGTGGAGTTTGGGGGAACTGTGAGCAGTGCATACAAGTATGCACATAGATATAAAACATTATAACTTACACATGTTCTTACTAATATCTAATAAAACCACAAAATACCAAAACGAGAATTACTAGAGGGTCGGTTGCGATCTATTATAGCTCATTTAAGATTTGAGGTCTTTTCATTTTACCTGAGAGATTAGAAAAATCCTTTTAGATTTGTGTAGTTCCACTTGGATATATAAGATGTGTACTTGCTAATATCTAGGCATGGGCATTTACACCAGCTCTAGTGTAAATGAAGATTCTGCCACTTAGGTTAGTATTTTATAAAGACAAGTGGGCACCTAAACTGCTTGTATAAAATAGGCTTAACATAGGGGGTCTTCCGCAGTACCATGAGATTACTATGAGGGGGTGATATGCACCATTTTGGAATCCAGTGCATGAAGAGCAGGAGCGATTGGGCATCACTCCTGCTCCCACTATACACAATAGCAGGGGGTGCGAGATGGACTTTCAGGGGGTGCAAGAAAGAGTGGTTTGTGTCTCTTAGTGACGAGTCACAAGTCATCACTCAGCCAACTGCCAGTGTGCCTTGAGCAGTGGTAATAGGTGGTTGTGTTGCGTAGATAGTAGTCTTGTTGTTTATTTAATCAAAATGAGAGAATAACAGAATTAACATATAAGAAAGTAACTGCAATAGTTGTGTGAATCTGAATTCAGTTCTCTTTTGCCAATCAAGACAAACTCTAGGAATCACCTGAATCCACAGGCAAACCTGCGGATCGCAGTCAGCAAAAAAATTCCACGTTTTGACAAAATCATGAATGAGAAGCAGGCGCAAAGAAGTCATTGAATTTTTTACCTTTTACAATTCTTTCTGAATAAATTAGAATCTAATTGCTCAATTTATATTTGATTTTTATGCACTCAGTTAAAAGCTTATTTTTTAAGTTCAATTTGTTCATTTGCAGTATTGTTTTGTGGTTCAAAAATTAGAAATTAGACTTCTTCATCTTCAAATGTGATATTAATCAAATATTTCCTAAGGGTGTGGGGCATAGAAAAGGTTGGGAGCCACTGCACTATAGACACCCAAAAAGGCCAGAGAGGGGAACTGATGGATGGGGGGAGGGGACTGAGATAAGATCTTTGGGAGGGTGGGGTGTCAATGTTGCTTGGGAGAGTAGGTGGGGGATGTTAATGCCAAGGGAGGTCTTTTTTTTTGGTTGAGATCAGATGCTTTGAAGGGGGGTAGGGGAGTGGGAGGAGGGATTATGTGTGTTAGGAGATGGGAAAGGAGGGATGGAGGTCAGGGGAGGCACCAGGGGTAAGAGTGAGGTCGGGGGATGAACCAGAGCAGGACTGTACCTAGCCCTGTGCAAGTGGTGTGGCCGCACAGGGCGCAAAGGCTTAAGGGGCACATTTCAGCTGTCTGCCGTTGCCTGCCGCCACCACTTTTTCTTCCCTCAGGAAGTACTATAAACACTGACCATTTAGAACCCATAGCAAACCCACTGTATCATAATAGCACTACCAGGACTCACAAAGCATCAAACCCTACCTATCAAAAGGCAACACTGCAAACATTAAACTAATACATCTCAGAGAATACCAATACATCTCCTACTGGGGAAAGAGAACAAGTGGGACTGTCAAACAGAAACTACATGAACAGAATACCTCAGCTTGGTTACACATGCAGAAAATAGACCATCACCACACAAAGAACAAGGGATAACAATTTAGAAATAGGAAGATAATAATTAAATTGGGAACCCCAAAAGCCAAACTTTGAATGTACAACAACACTGGGGAAATAAAACTATAAATTAATTTCCTCTTGCACTAAATAAAAATGCAAAGATGTTAGCGATACACACTTCCCAGACCTGACATATTCCAGTTAATAAATTCAAAAGAAAAACTATTTTTCCACCTTTTGTTTGGGCATTTTGTTTTTCAGTTGCAATTGCTCCAGTCACTTCCTTCTGGTTTCTTTGTGTCTTCTGCGAGCTATCCATTTGTCCTTTCTTCTCTTTTAGATGTTTTCCATTCTCTCTCTAAATCTGCTTTAACATACTGATTGTTCCCCTTTTGCTCTTTCCCCCATTTCTTTCCTTATTCCTTTATCATCCACTCAAATTTTACCCTTCCATCCTCAATCCCCACTTACTCTTCCAATACCTGGCCCATCAAAGATTTTTCTTCCCTCCCACACAAAATATCTTTTCCCCTCTCCATTCTCATTCCCCATCCCCATCCAGTCCTCCCCTAAAGGTTAAAGGGCATTTCCCAACACTCGTGCGCTTCACAGTAACAGCCGCCAGCATGAGGCGCGTGGGCCTTCCCGGCTCCCTCTGAAGCCGCCCATTTGTGTGAGAATGAAGTTTGCACGGGGCCCTGTGCGAACAACATTCTCGCACAATAGACGGGCCGGCCCTGGTCCCCACCAGCCGATCCTGGACCTGATGGATCCCAGTGCGGGTTGGGCAGCAGGAAACTTGGTGAGGGGAGTATCCAGCTTGCACATGAAACAAACAGCGGAGGGCACAAACCACAGCCACACTATGATTAAAAAGGGAAACGTTTAATCATAGTGTGTGGCCATGGTCTGTGCCCTCCGCTGTTTGTTTCATGTGCAAATTCAGGCACAATTCTGGTAACGTGGATGCGCCCGATATGCACGTGTATCAAATGTCTATATACATGTTCCCAGGAGAGTGTTTCAGAACCAAAATGTCTAACAGCATAATGGTTAGAGCAGTAGCTTAAGAGCTGGGTGGCCAGGGTTTGTAATCTAAAGCTAGTCACTTAATTCTACACTCTCTGGATGTTTCAAGGTGAAAACAAACACTTTCCTGATACCTGTGTGTGCCTGGAGCAGGAATAAACATGCACATGCCTGCAGATAGCTCGTTTGTATCTGGGATTGAATGGGGACATAGAAGTCCATTGCCCCTCCCCAAACATGCCCCAGGTTACATAATTAAAATTTTTGCTGCATATAAACAGAATTGCAGAGATTTTGTTTTTATTATATAGCCTTGGGATATGTTGCTTTCTTTTTTCTTGAGTCAGCCACCTGACCAATATTCCCAGTGAAGATTCCCTGCTCCTTGACTAGAGCTCTGAGGCAATCCCTCTATTTTAGGTGCTGGTCGGGGTGTTGGAGGTACCAGCTCATTTCTCACCTCAGGCAGCAGATTGCTTTGAGTCACTCCTAGAGGGTAAGTTTCCCTTTGCTGCAGGGATTGGAACCTGGTCCCGGATATTGTGCTTCTGCAAGATAGAAAAATGATTTTTACATTTGAGAAAGGAGAAGAGCACTTTCTTCAGTGTTCCTGGGGCCAACAGCTCCATTGGAAACAGTAGGAGGTCCGAGTTTCCTTCGGGCGAGTGCTCAAGAATACCACAGCATTGATTAATCAGTGGCCTCGTTGGGCCCGATATTCGAAAGGCATTTACACGGTTTACAGCCCAGTAAACCGTGTAAATGCCTTAAACGGGGATACTCAACGGCACCTACATGGTTAGTGTCATTGAATATCCCCCGTCTATTCCCCTATGCACCCTGATGCTATCTGGTTAGCTTCAGGGCGTGTTGAGGACGTTCCTGGGTGGGGCGGAGGTGGAGAATGTGGCTAACCAGGCAGCAGTGATATTGCATGCTGCCCTGTTAGCGATCTGCGCTTTAGAGATAGGCAAGGAAAACCTTCACCGTGCTAAGGCGCAGGAGCTAACTGGGTAGCATCCAATATCGCTGCTGTCCGGTTAGACCCGGCAGCTTCCTGTCTCTGCAACATTGAATAGCCGGTTTAGAAGTCAGCAGGGAGGGCTATGCACCAACGAGGCACATAGCCTTCCAAAGTCTGAATGTCTGAATATCGGACCCTTTGCGTGCCTAAGATTGGAAACTATAGAAGTAACAGATGTTGTTGTACCATTTTTTTTTCTACCCAGTTTCTGATTTAATTTGAGTTTAGCAGTAAACTGGTCCTGGGTTTTGGAACAGGCTACTGGAGTGTGGTGTGTTCTTGCTGTGGACTGCTAGAGAGTATGATTCCTTAGGTCTGGCCTCTCAGCTATTGCCGATCCCGTCCCAAGAAACTGTTTCCAGATGTGAAGGTGAACCCCTCAACTCCTACAGAAATAAATTCCTTCTAAAAAAGGGGGGTTACATCCAGAAGAGCTCACCTTAAGCATGTGTCTCTGGTCTCTGCCATACTCTCTCAAAGACAAATTATATCTCACAACAAAGCTTCCTCGTGCTTATCAAATTCAGCCCCGTTACTCCAAAATGAGGAGTGAAAAAATGCAGGATTTAAGCTGTAACAGACAATCATTTAACTGGGAAAATGGAACGGAGGTTGTCAGATACTGAAACTATAAATCCCGAGGACAGAAACCAAGTTTAAAGTGGCAGGTTGGATTGTGTCCATGGTTTAGTGTTACTAACAGTACTTTCAAGGTAAACATTAACAAAAGAAAATAAATATGGAGTTTGAGTTCTCCCAGTTCCAGTGATGTGCTGTTTAAATTGCAGTTTTTACCCAGGCATGCATATCTCTACAGATTTCCAGCCTTGGGTCTGTGTGACCCCAGGAGCTCCTTATTATATGATTTTATGAAAGCAAAATGTGTCACGCTAAATGGAGCACAGAAGGCAAGAGCCCTTAGAGAAGAAATTGTGCAACACAGCATGGATTTCAGAGCAATGTATTTGAGTAAGAAAGCATGGTGATGGGAGGAATGATATGAGGAAAGAGACCAAAGCCAAACTTTCCTCTGAACCACCCCTATGCGCTGGATTAGGCATCTTCTTTCTAACATTTTTATTTATTTTTTTTATTTTTATTAACAATTCTTATATACCGCACTATTAGACATCAGCGCGGTTTACATTGAACAGAAAACATCCGACAGTTTACATATGTCTGGTCATTACATTTAACAGGAAGAATAACTTGGCGAAATAGGGAAACTAAATACAATGCAGGGTTATCTGATAAAGGATATCCTGGTTAACTATATACAATAGTGGTACAATAGTATATGGAACAACTAGTTATTTACATTGTGAAGTTGGTCTGTTGCGGGAGTCTATCTGGTTTGACCACTTCTGCTATTCACCTGGGGGTTATGTTCGGAGCTGTCATTGAGATATTTAAGGAAGAGGAAATGCTTTAAAGCCTTTCTGAACTGACTTAGATTAGGTATTGCTCTGATTTGTGCTGGTAAGGTGTTCCATAGAGATGGGGCGCAGAATTGGAAGGCTCTGTTGGCTGTTGATCTAGTGCATCTTGTGGTGTCATTTGGGATAACTAGTGTGTTTAATTCTGCTGTTCTTCGTGGCCTGTACCAGAATGGGACACCCACTACTATGTTGATGGATTTTCAAATTCTCTGTCTTCCTTAATAGACAGAAAAGACATAAAATAGGTTTTGGTGGAACAGTGTGAACTATGGTGGATGGCGAACTATGCCAACAATGTGTGCTATGCCAGTGGTCCAGGACTAGGCAATTCCCCATTTGTCTGTGGGATCCTCGCTTTCCTGTGGGCTTCCCCCCCCCCACCCCTGAATGTCATTCTGACTCCTCTTAGCACCCTGAAGAGACTCTCCTCAGAAGGGAAAACCTACTTTCCTCTCTTCTTGAGACACTCCTAAAAGTATAGCTCTCCGGGCTGCCTCCCATGTCCACAACACTCATGGAGTCCTTTTCTTATACTCTGGGCCGCACCCTTTGGAAAAAGGGGCCGTTCCTCTCTCCCTCTGATGTCACATCTACTGAATCCTCGTAAGTCTGGAAAGCTCCTCATTTTAGCATACAGAACAGAGAAAAACCTTCACAAAGCCATAGGGACCTCTACACTTTAAAATGTTTAGCTATCATTACTTCACTAGAATAAACCTCTTCCTGAGACTGTTACTAACTAGAGCATTGTGGTCTCTTTATAAGAAGATTTTAGTTTACGTTGTACATGTCAACCCAAAAGCTCCTTTTACTTGTGATTGTGACCAAGTGCTTCCCATGGAAGACTGCTGCTGAACCCATTCTACTGGAGCAAAAGACTGCAACTCAAGCATGGCCTTGATGACTCCCAGTAGCAGTAGAGGGTTGATATCATATAAGCTAAATTATAAAGGGACAGTCTTCTATTTGCAGTTATCTTATAATCAGGCCAATATATTGTTGATGCAATAAAACCAAGCAGCCTGACAAAACAACAAGTTATAGAAGTACAGTGCTATTACACGGGAGAATTGAAATCATTTTAACATTCCCATACATGCTTCCCTGACTGACATGCTACATAAAACAGCACTTCCTGGAGAATGGATTATTGCCCTGTGTCGCAGGTGGTAGACGTAGAAACATTCTGAAGCAGACTGTCATGTTTGTCAACCACAGAAACAAAAACATTCAATATAACAGCAAATAAACACCCAAAGTCCATTAAGTCTGCCCATTTTCCCTATCCGCTGCAATACTATGTAGATCCAGCATTAACTTCCCTTCTGTTTATTAAAGATCCTCTATGCTTGTCCCATGCTTTCTTGAATTACAATACAGTTTTTGTCCCCACCAGATTCATCATGCCGTCGGTCCCATATCATGACTTCCTTGCATTATAACCTACTTTATTCTATATACCTAGCAACATTTCAAGTTCTTTTTGTTATCAGGACTTCCATGTAGCTGGTCCACTCTAAGCTGTTACCTTTAGATCAAGGTGACCATAAACACTAGGGGTCTGATTTATGTAACTATTTGGGCAGGATATCTGCTACAAAATGCAATATCTATAATGGTCACAAGCAGAATTGGGCAATTGAATTTGGCATTTCAGACTTTTTCATCACCTGACTTAACTATTTTAATTTGACAAGCTCTTAGGACATTTTGGGGTATGTTTACTAAGTCAGGGTAATGGTTAGCCCGAGCTATTTGTAACTGGGTCCCATTGAATAACCTGGCAGCTAGTTGCAAAAAGCATGGGTTACTGATAGCCCAGCTTAGTAAACATACCCTTTTAGGTCAGTCCTGGTTGCTTAAGCTGAATCTCTTCATATTCTAGAATTAAGGTTGCCAGCTCACACCAGTTAACCCAAAGAGGTTGATACAGTTTTGGATCTACCCCACTGCCTGAGAAGATAATTCTGTTTTCCCTCAGCTCCTCACTGATTTAAGCATCGGCAGAACAGTATGAAAACACACAGCATATTATGTTGGAGCTTTTTCTCTGTCCTGAGAAGTCTTTTATTTCCTCTCTTCAATGTTTATTTTGGCCTATTTGGTAAGATCATCAAGGTTTTCAGGTTAAATAAAATTCATATACAAACGATGTTCAACCAAATGTTTCTTGGAAAGAATTGTGAGAGTGTCCTGGAGAACTTGGCATCTTGTATGTGTGCTTTTAAGTATTGGACTGACCTTAATTTTCTCAAGTTCAGTTCCCATAAATGGAATATTTGAGAACTGGGAGACTAAGGACGCAGGAACTTGGTTCTTTTCCTTTGCCAGAAGGTCTGCCTCTTCCTGTTCAGAATGTGATATGTACCCTGGAGCATTACTTGATAAAGATCTTTTGATGCTTCCTTATATTAAGGCCATCTGTAAAATTTGTTTTGCTTATTTCAGGTTGATGTAGGCAACTATTCCAACTTCGGAGCATAGCTGATCTGTTCAAGGTAGTATATCCTTGCGAGGACATACCAAGGGCTGTGCAAGTGGTGCGGCCACACTGGGCGCAAGCACAGAAGAGGGTGCTGGTATTGTCACTGGGTTTCAGGAAACTTAAAAAGAGCAAGTTATTGAACATGGCTGGGTGTAGGGGGGCACCAGAATTGTTAGTCGCTCAGCGTTCATTTCTAGCTTGGTACGGGTCTTGTATGCTTGTATGGCAATGAGGTTAGGTTACTAATTCTTTGCTGATTGATCTTCTAAAGAAGTCTTCAGCCCACACAGTATGCGACTGCCTGCACAGTGACAGACTGTAGTTTCTGATTCTGGAAAATCTATACTGGCTTCCTGATGAGTTCTGCTTACAATTTTAGATCATCTGTGAAGTTTACAAATCTATACATCTTCTGCTGCCAAGGACCTGAAGGATTAGCTGGTCTTTTACATACCCAATCAATGATACACTTCGTTCTGCCCAAGCATCATATTGGTTGATCATCCTTGAAATGGTTCCGGTTGTAGGAGAAGCAGATTAAAAGTACAGAGTCCCCAGAATATCTTTCCTGTTATAGGGCTGTAAGTCACAGAGAGGGGACATGAGGATGTCTGGGCTCTATCAGGGGTGGTGTCCATGGAGAATTTCTCCTTTGGCCCTATAGCTACCATAATAGAAAATGATTGGAGGCATTAAACATTTTGCTCTGTAAGCCAGACCCAGATGTTCGCCTTATTGGGCACAGGTTCAGTAGCCTCTTCAGAGATCCAGGCCTGGCTATACCACCATGAGCCTCCATTCCAAATAACCTGGGAGTTTACCAAAGGCCAGCACAAGGGTGTTAGGTGCTCTAGGCAAACCTTCAGCCTTCTACCCCCTCAATTAACTTTCAGGTCCTTAGGCACTGCTCTGAAATGTTGATATTAAACGCAACAATCATGATCACCACAACACTACACCTCCCAGATCTATTTTGTAAAAATACATAATTAGACATCATATTTTAAATTCACTTTGTATTGTATCTTTATCTATATAATGGGAGTAATTTTATCAGAGAATACCTATGTGAGAAGTCCAAAAAAGTGCTTATTTGCCTTGATAAAATAGGCTCCCAGAACCAGCCCCAATAACGTATAAACGCCCATGCACAAATTTACACCTGCTCTGAAAAAGGTGCAAATGTGTGCTTGTACTCTTTAATGGTAATTTATAAAGTTTCACCTAGTTGATAGGTTTAAGGACTCAAGGTGCTCTAGGCAGGCCCTCCATTTTGCAATCCCCTGTGGCTTCTCCGCCTCAATTGCCACTGCTGCCACCATTCTTCAGGGCAACAGCAACAGGCCCTCAAACCATGACACAGCGCTTATTAACGCTCCAGCGCTGTGTTGCAGTTTCTCCCAGTTCAGAATGTGCCATTTCCACCTCTCTATGACACTGCTTCTGGCTTTGGAGAAGGACGGAAACGGCATATTCTGAACGGGAGGAAACCATGATGCAGCAAAGTAGGTTAATAAGCACTGTCTCACAGTGTGAAGGCCTACTGCTGCTGTTGTTGGCCTCAGAGGGCCGGGGCCCTAGGTGACCGCATAGCTTGCCTAGTGGTAGCACCAGTCCTGGGTTTAACATGCATCTATTGTGTCTATTTTATGAAGACAAGTATGTGCGTACTTAATTTTATAAAAACGGAACATAAGTGGAGGGATAAGCGTAGCAAATCTAGGCACAATGAAGATCACACTTCAACTGAACCTCATATGGTAAAGAACTCCATAATCAAGGGCCGGCTATGGATAATGCCATGAACCATGTATGCTTGTTTGTTTATTTATTTATTTATGTATTTATTTATTTTGGAGCATTTGCTATACCACTTTAGAAGTGAATATCAAAGCTGTTTATAACTGTAAAATTAATAATATTGACAAAACAAATGACAGGAGGAAAGGATAAAAACAGCTAATAAAAGGTGACATTTTACTTACCAATTAATGCCCTTTCCTCGAGTCCCGCTAGACCAGTCCAGACAAGTAGGTTGTGTTCCCCTACCAGCAGATTTGTGGAGCCAAAGAAATAATGAAAAGCTCAGGTTTCAATGACATCACTCCCATGCCTCTAATCGCCTCAGCCACCGGAAGTCCCTTCAGTATTTGTCCCAAAGCATATGAGAGAAACATGACAAAGCCTCTCACATCCTCGATCATGGGCAACAATGAGTAATCAACAGTAGAGAACTATCTACAGCAAAGCATAAACAGAAGGTTGTCAGTAGAAGATGAACCCACAGAGTCAAGTATAAAAATCATAACAGACCCAAGGATACCACAGAAGAAGAACAGAGCAATACAGTTTCAGGGGCAGGCCCTGGACTGGTCTAGCAGGTCTCAAGGAAAGGACATTAACTGGTATGCAAAATGTCACTTTCCATATCGTCCTGCTAGAACAGTCTAGACAAGTGGGATGTACCAAAGCTATAACTCTACTGGGCAGAAAGAAGACACAGCAGCTCGCAAAACCCTGGAACCAAAGCTCATGTCCACCCATGCATGGACATCCAAGTGGTAATGCTTGACAAAAGTGGAAAGCGATGCTCACTTCGCTGCCCAATAAATGTCTGCAGGGGCCATCAAGTTCCGCTCCACCCACGAGGATGCTTGTGCTCCAGTATAATGGGCATATAAACCCTCCAGAACTGGCAATGGCCTCCTTAATCCAGTGCTCCAATGTCAACTTGGCTGTTGCATCACCCTTGCGCAGGCCAGAAAATAGCACAAAAATATGCTCGGACTTACAAAAAGAATTCATAACCTCCAAGTACCAGAGAAGCACCCTCTGGACATCCACAAGGTGAAGATCCTTATCCTTCCCCTGATACTGCTCCTTCGAGAAGGAGGGCAGGCAAACCACCTGGTTCACGGCAAAGGGAGAAATCACTTTGGTCAAGAAGGAAGGCAAAGGCCGAATGGAAAAGGCCTTCTTTGAAAAAGAAAGACAGAGCCTGCAGCTCGGAAATCCACCTTGCGGAACAAATCATGATCAAGAAGACCGACTTGAGTGTTAAATTCTTTTAAGATAGCACACTTCAAAGGTTCAAAGGGTGCTGCCATCAGGGCCATGAGCACCAGACACAGATCTCATGAAGAGATCACAGATCAAAGGGGAGGATGCAGATGCCGAACCTCTTAAAGAAAGTGTGAGACGTTTGGGTACAAGGCTTGAAACTTACCAGCCCCTGTAAAGTAACAGAAGAACAATTTTAGTAAATCTCAACATCTAGAACCATGTCAAATAGATCCACAATACTTATCTTTAGGATTCAGCATATAAAGCCCATGGCTGCTAGATTCTAATCCATTGAGGACTCTGTAGCTGCTCAAGCAAAGTCCGTCATGAATTCTCAATCATTCAACAGGCAGGCAATGTATTTCTCAAAAGTAACTCAAGCGCTTTCAAAATAAGAAAACCCTACAAAAGCTTTTGTTTCGCCAATTCCAGGTTTCCTCAGGGGTTAAGAATGATTGTGATATATGCAACCACAATTGCCTACTGCATTCACCCTGCCGCTATAGCATATTGGTGGCAGGGGTGGCCAAAGGGGGGTGTGGGGCCAAGTGCGGAGACTCAGTGCGGGGCCTCATTTGCATAAATATTTGCATAATGTTACCGTACACTAACTTTTACTAAACATGCCTCTTAATGAGCGTATGGATAAAGAAGAAACAGGGGAAGAAATCGAGTCTAATGGCGCCTTGTTGAGTTCTGTTAAAATGACGCTATATGTATTGTTTTGCTTAGTGGTGTGGTTAGTTATGAGTAAGCTTTGAATCCCCAAGAGTACTCATGTGGAGTTCAAATGCTATAAATTGTTATTAAAATATATAAATAGTCTTTAGGAGGCTTTTTGACTGGTGATGTGAGCGTCAGCTGTTCCCTATAATGAACTTGTTCACTATATATAGGGTATAAGCCATCCTGAGGTCATTTTTGCCTAAAGATAAGGAGGTGTTTAATAAATTTAAGGTGTAATAGTTGTGGTAAACTGGGTTTTTGGTTAAGAGCTGTTGTGTTGCTTTTGCTGAAAACACTTGAACCACCTGACCCTTGAGCAGGGGCCGGAAATACATAAGAGCCAACCTGATGGGCCTCACCTCAAGGCAGTTGAAGGACCACACCGCTTCCCTACAGTTCCAACGGCCCTAGGATGTACGGTCTTGGCAATGGGTTCCCCAGCCTGAGAGACTGGCATCTGTCATCAGGAGCATCCAAGAGGAATCGCTCAGCAGCACACCCTTCCTTAGATAACAGGGCCACTGCTACCACCGCAAGTTGGATCTCACCATCAATGGGAGCAGGAGCCTGCATTCAAACTCCTGAGAATTAAAGAACCACCAAGCCAGCAAGGACCGCTGGAATGGTCGCATGTGAGCACGCACCCATGCACCATCTCTGAGCAGAAGATAATCCCAGACTCTGGGATCATGCTGCACATAAAACAGTGCAAGGCAATCCAATAATATTTGACTCTCTCTTCTGGCAGGAAAACTGTTCCCACTTACATGTCGAAACATGCTCCCAGAAACCCCGGGGATTAGGAAGGCAACAGCAAGCTCTTTCCACGATTGATCATCCAGCTGAGGTTTTCCAAAAAGGACACCATTTGGGATGCCATCTGAGATGCTTCTGAAAGGGAATGGGCCTGGATGAACCAGTCATCCAGATATGGATAGACGAATATCCCTTGGTGCCGCAGCACCACGGCCGCCATCACCATAACCTTGGAGAATGTCCTCAGGATGGTGGATAGTCCGAAAGGGAGGGCGGCGAATTGAAAGTGAGAGTCAAGCATGGCAAAATGCAGATACTTCTGCTGATCCGCCCAGATGAGGATATGAAAATATGCTCAGCCAGATCCAGAGAAGCCAAGACCTTCCCTTGGCGCATTGCTTCAATCACTGAACACAATGTTTCCAACCAGAAGTGCTGAATGCACAATTGCTCGTTGACCCCCTTGAGGTCCAGAATGGGCTGGAAGGAACTGTCCTTTTTGGGCACTATAGAATAGATGGAGTATCTGCCCTTGCCCCGCTTACAAGTCCAAAGGAACGACAAAACTGCCTTTAGGCACAGCAACTTGTCCAAGGTGGCCCGCACAGTGCCACTTTTGCTCACAGACCTACAAGGAGAGATGACAAAAGCATCCGGAATTGGTTCTTTGCACTCCAGGACATAGCCGAACTAAATGGCATCTAGCACCTAGTGATCCATGGTAACCTGGGCCCATTCCTGAAAGAAAAGTCAAAGTCTATCTCCAACTGGGGGAACTTGGGAATGGGCCCCCAAACCTTCATTGCGCAGGCTGGAAGGGTCCTTTTCTAGAAGGGGCCAAGTCCCTGGGCCCATGCGCTCAACAAAAGGACTGAGAATGAGCTCGAAGCCCAGAAGCAGAGGGGAAGAATTTTTTCTAGATCGGTAACGCCTAGAGTCCCAAGCCCCTCGGGAATCCAGCCAGTGTGTCCTTCATGAATGGACAGAGGCTGATGAGAAAGGGACACCTTTGGACCTGTCCTCTGGAAGGCAGTAAGATTTTGTCTTGCCCAGGTCCTTCACCAGCTTCTCCAAATTGGCTCCAAACAGAAGCTTCCCCTTAAAGGCCAGTTGGACCAACCGGGCTGTGGAAGATGTGTCCGCTGTCCAGTGCCAGAGCAAAATTCAATGTCATGACACAGTCATCAGGGCACCATCCCTAGCTGCCAAACATACCAGGCCATACATGGCATCAAAAAGGAAGGTCATAGCAGACTCCAAAAGAAGGGTAGTATCATCCGGCGGAAGAAACTGAATCTACTGGAGCGAGATGACAAGCTGCATACCACCAGCTGCAGAATCGCCGTTGCCATAGCGAACAGGTTCCTCAACAATGAATCCACCTTATGGCCCAGAAAATCCTTTAAGGCTGATCCATCTTCCACAGGAATGGTAGTCCGTCTGGTAAACGCCATGACCTGTGCATCCACCTTGGGAATGCCATACCACTTGAGGCACTCCTTCTCTTGAAGAGTGGAGATCTTTTTACATACCCTTAGCTGGGGTGTTGGGAAAATCTCACTCTGACCAGATGAAATCCTTAATTAGATCCAAGAATGGGAAGACAAAAGTGGCTTTCTGCATCCCTTGAAGTTAGGGGTGTACCTTCAGCTCCTGCTCAGTGACAGATTAATTCTTCAAATTCAATGCGGGTAGACCCTGGCAATAAAAACTGCCAGCTCCTCCTTCCAGAACAGGTAGATCACTCCGGCCTCTTCACAATCCTTTGAAGGCAAAAGTACTTCATCATCCACATCAGAGCCCAATACTGAGCCGCATGAATCCAAGCCAGAGTCAAAGTCCTGGACTGGCTGGAGACATTTAGCCAAGGGTAATCGAACAGGGCTTCCACTCTCAGCCCATCCCACACAAGACTGTGCCCAGGGGCACACAGAGGCCGCAGGACCTGAATTTTCTCACCAGAAGGATCAGGCCTGCTGCAACAAGGAAAAGCCCTAGATGTAGTGTACTTAGATTTCAGTAAAATCTTTGACATTGTTCTGCACTGGTGACATACACAAATTGAGCACCCTAGGGATGGAACCTAAAGTGACTGACTGGGTTAGAAATTGGTTGAGTGGGAAGTGACAAAGGGTACAGGTAAATGAAGCTCACTCTGAGGAGAAGGATGTTTTCTAGTGGTGTGCTGCTGGGATCTGTCCTCGGTCTGTTATTTGTTAACATCTTTGTTAGTGATATTGTGGAAGGGTTGTCAGGTAAGGTTTGTCTCTTTGCGGATGATACCAAAATCTACAATAGAGTAGATACCCAGGAAGGAGCAGATAATATGAGAAGGGATCTAGCTAAGCTTGAAGAATGACTCGTGTTGTGTGGTCACTCTGTAGAGGGTAGACTAATACGTCATAAAATAAAATAAAGCCCTCAAAGGAAACGTGGGCTATGTTGCTATAACATTATGTAACCCAAAATATTTAAAGTGAAAGAACTTCATGTCTCAGACTCCAGATAGGCACTATCTTATGGACTTAACCTTTGACGTGTGATTCTTTCACATCAACGACCTTAGTACTTTCTTTTATTTATGTTAGACTAATGTTGTTTGACTTCCATCTATTACTTTGTATCATGAAATATAATAGATAATTTATCTTATCTTGTAAACTCCCCGACGCCTTCTTTCGGCTGCCGTTTTGCGCTTCACAGACTAACTAGTTTCTTCAGGGGGTGAAATTGAAGAACTGCTAACTCTCAGCAGTCAAGTAATCTTGAGTCTGTTCAGCGCGTCAAACTGACACTGTCGAGATAATAGAGTTACAATTAATCAAATGTACATGCCCTGTCAAATTTATACATTTATTTATTTATTTAACAATTATTTCTATACCGCTCTTTCCCAAGTATCAAGTGCGGTTTACAATGAACAGTATGTTATATGGTATGGGTAATATCATACCAAGTCTTTTTACATGGAACAGGTGGAACTATTTACAGGTAACAATATAAAGTTTGAACATTAAACTATTAGAACATATTTACATTGTAGATATTTACAAATTATATCATATATCACTTGTGGTTGTATACATTATTTTAAACGTCAAAGATCACATAGTTATAAATTTTTGTAGTATGGTTGTTAACCTGTGTCTCTTTGTGTAGGTTGATTAGATTCTGCTCCTTTGTTGTAGTGTAAAGAGAATAAATGGGTTTTCAGTTTTTTTCTAAATTCTTTTATACAATTTTCTAAATTCTTTTTATACAATTTTACATACAATGAGATAGCACTCTATATATTTCTCCTTAAAGCCAGAATTCGTACCTTTATCGTTGTGGTAACAATTCTTAAATACATGCCAAGCGTGTTTATCCCTGAGCCGATCAGCTTCCAAAAAACGCTGCGCACGCGGACCCGACTGGAAGGGAGGGATTTTATCAAGTATAGAGGTGAGCGTGGGATAACTTCGGCATGGTGATCAAATGATCTTACGTAAATGGAGATCCAAGCCACTCATATGTCAGTAAACTTTCCACTTGTGAAAGATTATCAAAAACTGATAAAATGTTAGATTAACTGAATCATAAGCAGGCAGTCCAATCAATGGTACTATTCATACTTTGTGGATGAATCGTTTGTAATTTGTAAATCCAGCGTTGTTCACAAATGATGAGAGTCTGATCCCGGGTCTTACCATTGCTGCCAACTGTTATCATATCTAAACAGAAACACCGTAGAATGGTCAAGAATTTGACAGCTAAGATTTAATGCTAAAAAATGCAAGGTCATGCATTGGGGCTGCAAAAATCCAAGGGAACAGTACAATGTAGAGGGGCAAAGTACTTCTGTCCACAAAAGAAGAACAGGACCTGAGCGTAATTGTTTCTGATGATCTTAAAATGGCTAAACAGGAAGAAAAGGTGACGGTGAAAGCCAGAAGGATGCTTGGGTGCATAGGGAGAGGAATGGCCAGCAGAAAAAAGGTAGTGATAGTGCCTCTATATAAGTCTCTGATACGACCTCATTTAGAATATTGTGTGCAATTCTGGAGACCGCACCTTCAAAAGGATATAAACAGGATGGGGTCAGTACAGAGGGTGGCTGCTAAAATGGTTATTGGTTTTCTTTATAAAGCATATGGGGACAGACTTAAAGATCTTAATATGTATACGTTAGAGGAAAGACAGGATAGAGAAGATATGATAGAGACATTTAAATACCTCCATGGTATAAATGCACAAGAGGAAACCCTCTTTCAACTGAAAGCAAGTTCTGCTATGAGGGAACATAGGATGAGGGTGAAAGGGGATAGGAGTAATATGCGGAAATATTTCTTTACAGAAAGAGTGGTAGATACTGTGACTTAGAAGCTCACACAGAGCCTATGCAGATAGATAGAAAGGATAAATTTACCTTAGAATCTGTTAGGCAGCCAGCATGTGCAGCTCAGGAGAAGCAAAGGAACAGAGGAGCAGAACTACCACACCCAAGCTATGACGTAGCAGAAAGCTTGGGGATTGATTATGATCACCTGTCCAAGAAAGCACAGTCAGCTTACAGCGAACAGGGAGATAAAAGCTGGTTGGTAGATCCAGCAGGTGTGGTGGAGGAGGAAGAGGAAGAGGAAAAGGAGAGAGCAGAGGTCAGCAGCCAGGGAAGCAGAGGTCACAGAGGGAGAAGCCTGCTGAACAGAGGAAGCACTGGGCATGTCACTGGAACAGGAAGCAGCAGAGGCAAGGCTTCAGAGGAACGTGGCAGGGGAAGTGCTCAGACTGCCAGTAGCTGGAGGTCCTACAAGGAACCTGTTTACAGCCCAGGGAGAGAGAAGCCAGTGCTCCAGAGAGAAGGAAGGCACAACCTGGGGCTAGGAGGCTGCCTAGACCGAGTGAGCAGGAAAGTCCCCAGTCCTCACTGCCAGAGGAAAGACCTCAACAATTATACAGGTGGGAGCCTAGCACTGTGAGAGGGAAAGCTAGAAGCGCCATCCAGAACGGAGGGTCAAAGCAGTGCTCCAGACCAGAAATATCTGCAAGAAGCTATAAAACAATCCCTAACAACTGGAAGGTGGAAAAGGAGAGCTGGAGAGGCAACCCTACAGATACAGGTACTCTTAAACATACTTGCACAGAACTGTGTCCCGGTACGCTATCTGAACTTTCAGAGAGGGGTTTTCATAAAAACAGCTGTGAAGGTGTTGTGGCTGATTGTATTCAATGAATAATACTGTAAGGAACACCCTGATCAGTTCCCTTACAAAGGTCTAAACCCAAGCACAACGTATGCTGAATGTGAGGAGATGCAATGGGAAAGTAACTCCAGGGTTCCAGAACAGGCTCCTATGGATTGTACATTATGTCTTGCGGATGATATTGAGTCTTTGTGCTGAAGCCCTGTAAAAAGGGCAAAGAAAAAGAAGATATTTTTCTTTTGAGAGAAACTGTTTTGTTTTTCCTTGTTTTGGTTATGCACATGATATCCTTGAGGGAAGGGGAATGAAGCCCTTGTTTTGTTTTGCCTTAACCACTCGACTTGAGACTATTTTTGACTACTAGAAGATAGCAAGGCAACTCCAACCTCGGGGCCCTAGGCGAAGGCCTGCAGCTCCGTGACAATACGCAGAATAGTCTCCCAGTGAAGGTAGTAGAGACAAGGACAGTATCTGAATTCAAGAAAGCATGGGACAAACACATAGGATCTCTAAAGGGAAAAGGGGACATTGTAGTTGATATGGAAGGACAGACTAGATAAGCCATGTGGACTTTTTCTGCTGACATGTTGCTAAGAATTCTGGGGAGGACAGTACTGGATCCAGAAGCTCTCCTCTCGGAAATGATCCCCCCTCCCAAGACCAGGGGGCACAGCCACCACAGATCCCTTAGAGGATGATGAGCAGCTCACAGCACAGTCGCCAGATCTTCTGGCTGGCTGGATATCGTTACCCATAATGCCATCTTTCACCTCCTGCTCTGAGGCAGGTAAGGCCGGACTATCTGCATCCCCTGACTGAGAGAGGGGAAGTAGACTCTCGAGGTATGACTCAGAAACTGCCAGGTAAGAAGAGCAGTCCCCAATACAGAGATGAGGCACCTTGCTTGCCACAGGTCAAACAACGTTTCCTGGAAGAAGAGAGAGAGAGTAAAGGCAAGTATTACAACAGGGCATGCTAAGGCTTCGGTGGCCCAAAGGCGGGCATTAACTGTGCTTTTATTGCAATGCGCATTACTGTTGTTAGAGGAGTGCACGGTGGAGCTGCTTGGGTGGAATGCCCTCTAGGACCATGCGGCCACTATGCACACAACAGAAAGAAATGCTACTAATGCATGCAGAAAATGGCAGGAAACCCCCAAACACCATGCCAATGGTCACCAGCAGTCAACCCCAAATTGCATCCCAGGACAATGGAATCGGGAGCCCTCAACAAGGACAATGGGTTCAGCTGAAACTATTTTACTTGCTTTGCAACACTGCATTAAAGGTGGCTGGCAGGCAGATCCCTCTGAGTCTTCCGCAATCTTCGGGTGAGCAGGGGGGAGACAGAGGAGGACGGAGGGGGCGTTGAGATTGTGTGAGGCTGCTGCACTCTTCCATATCCTCCTAAATCCTTCCAATTTTCTGGATGTTCAACAGGCTCTTATCCGGGGTAAGAGCATGGAACTGAACAAATTTTCCCTCCTATGGCTACCGAAAAGACTACAGTCTAGTGGAGCCTCTCATGTTGCCCTCCAGTGAGAAAGTCACTCTCAAAGTGTTCATTCACAAGCGTTTACTTGATCTTTTCCTCTCAATCTCCAGATTTTCTTCAGAGATAAGAAAATCCATCCACCATCTGCTGGAGACAAAGAAATACCGAAGGGATCTCTGGTGGCTGAGCGAATAGAGGCATGAGAGTGATGTCATTGAAACCTGGGATTTCATTGGTTCTGTCTCCACCAATCAGGGCCGGCCCGTCCACTGAGCAAGAATGTTGTTTGCACAGGGCCCCGCGCAAACAACATTCTGCCCATCAGCCCAGGAAAACTTTAAAAGAAAAAACTAACTTGCTGCTGCCGCCGCTGCCCTGGCAGCGGCAGAATCAAGTGTCTCCCGAGGGGCCCCCGCCCACCCAATAGAGCCCTCCCTCGATCACTCTCCTCAGCTTGGCTTTCAGAGCCGCGAAGGGAGGGTTTCCCTCTCGTGGCTCTGTTAAGCCCGCTGGGGCTGATGGGAACAGGCATTTCCTGTTTCCCATCAGCCCCGGCCGGCTTAACAGAACTGCGAGAGGGAAACCCTCCCTTCACGGCTCTGAAAGACATGCCGAGGAGAGTGATCGAGGGAGGGCTCTGCTGGGCGGGCAGGGGCCCCGCGGCAAACACTTGATTCTGCCGCTGCCACGGCGGCAGCAGCAGCAGCAAGTTTGTTTTTTCTTTTAAAGTTTCCCTGGGCTGATGGGGGGGGGAGGAGGGTTAGGACTGGTAATGGGCTATGGGGGGGCTAGGACTGAAAATGGGCTGATGGGGGTTAGGACTGGTAATGGGCTATGGGGGAGGCTAAGACTGGAAATGGGCTGATGGTGGGGTTAGGACGAGTTGGGCTGATGGGGGGGTTAGGACTGGTAATGGGCTGATGGGGGGTTAGGACTGGTAATGGGCTATGGGGGGGCTGACTGAAAATGGGGTGATGGGGGGTTTAGGACTGGAAGTGGGCTGATGGGGGCTTAGGACTGGTGATGGGCTATGGGGGGGCTAGGACTGGTGATGGGCTATGGGGGGGCTAGGACTGGTAATGGGCTGAGTGGAAGAGGGGGTTTGAACTGCAAATAGCTGATGGGGAGGAGGGCTTGGAATGGAAATGGGCTGTGAGGGGGAGCTAGGACTGGAAATGGGCTGAGTGGGGGGGGGAGCTAGGACAGGAAATGGGCTGATGGAGGTGCTAGGATAGGACTGGAAATGGGCTGTTGGGAGGGCTTGGAATGAAATGGACTCATGGAGGGGCTAGAACTGGAAGTAGGCTTATTGGGGGCTTGGATTGGAAATGGGCTGAGTGGAGGGCAGCTAGGAATTGACATGGGCTGATGGTGGGGCAAGGAAAGGACTAGAAATCGGCTGATGGGGGGCTGGGATTGGAAATGAGCTGATGGAGGGACTCGGATAGGACTGGAAATAGATGGGGGAGCTAGGACTGGAAATGGGCTGATGGTGGAGCTAGGATAGGACTGGAAATGGGCTGATGCGGGGACTAGAAGGGAGCAGATGCTGGGTGGGGCTGGAACTAGAAGGGAGCTGATGTTGGGGGAAGAGTGGAGGAGTGGCCTAGTGGTTGGGGCAAGGTACTTCGGGCCGGAAGGTCGGGGGTTCAAATCCCACTAGAGGACAGCAACCTTGGGCCGGAAGGACTGGGGTTTCTAGTTCCACAGGTGCTCCTTGTGGTCTTGGGCAAGCCACTTAACCCTCCATAGCCCATGTTCCCTGTAAAATAGTTATCTCCAAGTTATAATGCCCTGTTCAATGTGATTTCAGTTTGTTCAATGTAAACCGCACTGATGCAGAATAGCGCGGTATATAAGAGAATGTAAATAAATAAAATAAATAAATAAAAAAGATTAGAATGGGATGGGGCTGGGAGAGTGAAATGGAGAGGGGGAAATATTTTGTGTGGGAGGGAAGAAAAATGTTCAATTGGCTGGGTATTGGGAGAGTAAGTGGGGATTGAGGATGGAGGGGTAAAATTTGAGTGGATGAAATGGGAATGAGGAAAGAGCAAAAGGAGAAAGATTAGTATGTTAAAGCAGATGTAGAGAGAGAATGGAAAAAAACTAGAAGAGAGAAGAACGAACAAATGGACAGCAGATGATGGAGAGTTAGCAGAAGACACGAAGAAACCAGAAGAAAGTGTCTGGAGCAATTGCAACTGAAAAAAAAATGCACAAAAGATAGACAAATATCTCTTTATTTTGAATTTATTAACTGGAATATGTCAGCTCTGGGAAATGTGAATCATTAACATCTGCGCTTTATTTAGTACAAGAGGAAAGTAATTTATAGTTTTATTTCTACAGTGTTATTGTACATTCCAAGTTTGGCTTTTGGTGTTTCCCAGCTTAATTATTGTCTTCCTGTTTCTAAATTGTGATTCCTTGTTTGGTGATGGTATATGTTCAGCATGTGTAACTGAACTGAGGTATTCTGTTTATGTAATTCCTATTTGACATTGCCCTTGTTCTCTTTCCCCAGTAGGTCATGTATTGTTATTCTCTGAAATGTATTGGTTTAATATTTGCAGTGTTTCCTTTTGATAGGTAGGGTATGGTGCTTTGTGAGTCCTGGTAGTGCTGTTATGATACGGCGGGTTTGCTATGGGTTCTAAATGGGCAGTGTTTGTAGTAGTTCCTAATGTGCCTGGCAGTTGACACTGGATTATAGTAATGTAGAAATCTTTTAGTCTTTCTTTATCCATACACTCATTAAGAGGCATGTTTACTAAAAGTTAGTGTATGGTAACATTATGCAAATATTTATGCAAATGAGGCCCCACACCGGGGGCCCGCACATGGCCCCGCACCCCCCTTGGGCCGCCCCTGCCACCAGTATGCTGGTAGGGGAGCACAACACACTTGTCTGGACTGGTCTAGCAGGGTGATTTGGAAATAGAATTAAGAAGGTAATAAAGGAAACGTTGGGGGAACAAGGAAGACGGGGGAAGAAGAACCATGAATAGAGGAGGGAAATGGTAGGAGAGCGCTCATTGCCACCACTGCCACCTCTCTCTGAGACCTGCAGCAACTGTAGTGACTTCCAAAGAACATCACAGCACTTACCATAAACTCTAGTGCTGTGCTGGTGCTCCTGCTTCCATCTCAGATGCAGACTTCCTGTTTGCATGGGGGTGGAAGTGGCTGGATCAACTGTCTAGGGCCCCTCATATCCTTGCACCAGCCCTGGAACTATATGATATATAAGGCTGACGATTTTTGAAAAATTGATCCATCAAACTAAAAAAACTAATTTTGTGTTTGCTACAGATTTCTTCAGACACCCATATTGCTGAGCGATTTTTTATTAGTATTTATTCTCTACTAACCAAGAAGTGGAAACAAATTGTTCTAATAGTCCCTGTTGCTACTTCAGTCATCTGTAACCATTAACCACGGTCACTGTGGTTAACAACAAAATAAAGTTAATATAGTTAGGCCAGTGATAATCAACCAGAAGTCACATGCAACTCATAACATAATTTTTAACCAGCATATTACAGAATAGAGTGAGAGAGAAAATATTAAGGGGGTCCTTTTACTGAAGGGTGGTAAGTGTTTGCTTTTATCACTCCTTATCTGTAAAAGATAAGGTGCCTTTTTATAAATGGGTGCTAGGGTGTTGCACCTAATATGCCAGAAGCGCCAAAACTATGGGGCATTAAGTGCAACACCACTGCATTAACTGCCAGGGGTGAGGAAAGTATTTCCCTGGCAGTTAACAAGGAGTACTCTTCCCTAACATAGACACATTAGCGCGGGTGCACTTAACTCCACCTACTGTAAACTGATAGTAAACTGGATTAGAAATTGGTTGACTGACAGACGACAGAAGGTGATGGTACATGGAGCTCACTCGGATGAGGGGAAGTGGTGCCAAAGGACTGGAGAGAGGCTCATGTGGTGCCTTTACACAAAAGCAGAAGTAAGGATGTGGTTGAGTAAATTATTGGAAACGCTGCTGAAAGAGAAAATAGTGAGGTTTCTGGAGTCCAGCGGATTACAGGATCCGAGGCAGCATGGATTCACCAGAGGCAGGTCTTGTCAGACAAAACTGATTGATTTCCTTGACTGGGTGACCAGGGAGTTGGACCGAGGGAGAGCTCTAGATGTGGTGTATTTAGATTTCAGTAAAGCCTTTGACACTGTTCCTCACAGGCGACTTATAAACAAACTGAGCACCCTAGGGATGGACCCTAAAGTTACTGCTTGGGTTAGAAATTGGTTGGGTGGGAGGCGACAAAGAGTACAAGTAAATGGAGCTCACTCTGAGGAGAAGGATGTTACCAGTGGTGTGCCCCAGGGATCTGTCCTTGGTCCCATTCTTTTTAACATCTTTGTTAGTGATATAGCGGAAGGGCTGTCGGGTAAGGTTTGCCTCTTTGCAGATGATACCAAAATCTGCAATAGAGTAGACACCCAGGAAGGTGCAGATAACATGAGGAGGGATCTAGCTAAGCTTGAAGAATGGTCTAGAATTTGGCAGCTGGGATTTAATGTTAAAAAATGTAAGGTCATGCATTTGGGCTGCAGCAATCTAAGGGAGCAATACAGTATAGGAGGTGAAGTACTTTTGTCCACTAAAGAAGAGCGGGACCTAGGCGTGGTTACATAAGAACATAAGATAGGCCATACTGGGTCAGACCAAGGTCCATCAAGCCCAGTATTCTGTTTCCAACAGTGGCCAATCTAGGTCATATGTACCTAGCAGTTTCCCCAAGGGACACAGGTTCCACAATGCTTGTATTGGTTCAAGCATTGATATCCTGGGTCCCTTCTTAATAATGGTTTATGGACCTTTCCTCCAGGAACTTGTCCAAACCTTTTTTAAACCCAGCTACACTAACAGCCTTTACTACATCCTCCGGTAACAAATTCCAGAGTTTGATTACACATTGAGTGAAAAAATATTTTCTTTTATTAGTCTTAAATAGTTTACCCTGTAGCTTCATTGCATGTCCCCTAGTCTTTCTATATTCTGATAAGGTAAACAATCGATCTACATTTACCCGTTCCACTCCGTTCATTAATTTATAGACTTCTTTCATATGTGTGTCTGATGATCTTAAAGTAGCTAAACAGGTAGAAAAGGTGATGGCAAAAGCTAGAAGGATGCTTGGGTGCATAACGGAGAGGAATGGCTAGCAGAAAAAAGGAGGCGATAATGCCTCGGTATAAGTCTTTGGTGCCTCATTTGGAGTATAGTGTGCAATTCTGGAGACCACACCTTCAAAAGAATGTGAACAGGATGGAGTCGGTGCAGAGGGTGGCTACTAAAATGATTAGTGGGCTTCATTATAAAGCATATGAGGACAGACTTAAGGATCTTAATATGTACACCTTAGAGGAAAGGCGGGATAGAGGTGATATGATTGAGATGTTTAAATACCTCCGTGGCATAAATGTTCAGGGAGAGAGCCTCTTTCAATTGAAAGCAAGTTCTGCTACGAGGGGACATGGGATGAGGGTGAAGGGAGATAGATTTAGGAGTGATATGCGGAAATATTTCTTTACGGAAAGAGTAGTGGATCCATGGAATAGTCTCCCAGTGGAGGTGGTAGAGATGAGGACAGTAACTGAATTCAAAAAGCATGGGACCAACACAGAGGATCTCTAAAGGTAAAAAGTGGACTGTTGTAGTTGTTGATATGGAAGGACAGACTAGATAGGCCATGTGGTCTTTTTCTGTCATCATGTTTCTATGTTTCTGTGATTAGCGGGGTGCCCCAGGGTTTGGTCCTGGGCCCAGCACTGTTCAATGTATTTGTGAGTGATATTGCTGAAGGACTGAATGGAAAAGTCTGTCTTTTGCAGATGACACATAAATTTGTAACAGAGTGGACTCCCCCCGAGGGAGTGGATAACATGAGGAAAGATCTACAAAAGCTGGAAGAATGGTCAAATGCTTGGCAATTACAATTTAATGCGAAAAAGTTCAGTGTCATGCACTTAGGTAGCAGAAATCCAATGGAATTGTACGCGATAAGGGGTGAGAGGTTGGTGTGCATGGTTCAGGAAAAAGACCTTGGTGTGATTCTCTCTGATGATCTCAAGGTGGCAAAACAGCGCGACAAGGCGGTGGCAAAAGCCAGGAGGATGTTGGGCTGCATACAAAGAGGGATTACCAGCAGAAAGTAAGAGGTACTTATGCCACTGTACAGGTCACTGGTGAGGCCTCATCTGGAATACTGTGTTCGGTTTTGGAGACCATATCTTGCAAAAGATGTAAAAAGACTGGAAAGTGTTCAGAGGAAGGCGACCAAAATGATTTGGAGCCTGCGTAAGAAACCTTATGAGAAGAGACTTGAAGACCTAAATATGTACACTTTGGAAGAGAGGAGGGATAGGGGAGATATGATTCAGACCTTTAAATACTTAAAGAGGAACAATGAACAAACAAACCTCTTCCAAAGACGGGGAAGCTGCAAAACTAGAGGGCATAACATGAAGCTGCAAGGTGGAAAATTGAAAGGTAATGTCAGGAAATATTTTTTCACTGAAAGGGTGTTGGATGCTAGGAATTCAAAACAGCATGGGACAAGCACAGCGGATCCCTTTACAGCAACAGGATAAAAACAAAATAAACTGAACCATCTAACTTCTCAACAAATAGGGGTGTCCTACATGGAGTGGTGGGTCCACCCCTAAACAAAGACATGGGGAGGGGTGACCTGCACAGAGCGTCAGGTGCACCTACTCTTGCCGTATTGCTGGGCAGACTGGATGGACCATGCTGGTCTTTATCTGCCGTCATTTACTATGTTTCTATGTTACTATGTATTGAGGTGGTGCTAGCTGAACCCACACTAATACAGTTAGTGTGCTCGGGGGGCAATTTCTCCAAATTGGTGAGTGTTGTGCATACCATGGCAGTCATGAACGTCACTTCTAAGCCAGGGTATGTGGAGTATAATCTCAGTTTCTCACATTTACTGTTAATGCTTGGCATAGTACTTGCATTGTGCTAAAGAGAGCCTCCCTCTGGAGTTCATAAGATGTAACATGTATGGGTAGTTTGTCAAGATGTGCTTGTAAATTCTTCTTTATCAAGCCCGTGGCTCCCAATACAGTGGGAAATATTTCTGTATCTTTCTGCCACATTTTCTTGGTCTGTGACTGCATTCCTTAGTACTTGATTATCTTCTCCCTCTCAATGTGATTCACAGAGTAGTCATTTGGAATTAACATCTCTATAATCAATGCTGTTCCAGTGTTTTTCTCCTTTACCACTATATCCGGCTTCCTCATGACCAGCTTTTTATCTGCTGGAATGGCAATATCCCAGCTGATCATAACCTCTACACATACACCTCTGATAGTACGTCTGATACACCTATGATAATAGCTCTGTATGTGTAATCAATCTCTGAGTCCTAGCCCTCCTTCAGCTCTAGAGTTGTACAGTCTTGGCATACACTGATTCTTGTAAATTAATTCACAGGCATGGAGGCATTCTCTTGTTTGCACATCCAGATTTTCAAGATCTTTGAGAGGCCAGTCCACAATCCCAAAGCTGAATGAGAGTACAGGAATTGCCAGCAGATTAATGGCCTGTATCTTATACTATGATGTTAAAGCACTTTTCAGTAACAATTTTAATCTCCTGTAGCATTCTTTTCTAATTTTTTCTCTCAGTAATTTCTGCTTGAGTGTCATTCCTTCCTCATACACACCTTCCAGTTCAAGATCCTTGATGTCACAGCCCTCAGTCAGGGAGATGTTTTCTGTTTTGCCAATTTTCCTCTAAAAAAGTTGCCTTAGCACATTTGTCAAGGCCAAAGGTCATCCTGATGTCATCAGAAAAGTTTTTCACCACACAGAGTTGCTCTCCTAGTTGTTGGTCACTGGAACTGCAGAGCTTCAGATCATCTACAAATAATAAATGAGATGTTGTTTCTGGATTGTTACCTTTTTTAGGATTTAGACTAAATCCATATCACAAAGAGTTAATGAGAGTGCTCATTGGATTAAATGCTACACAAAACAGAAGGGGTGACAGGGAAGCTCTCTAAAATATTCCTCGCTAGATCATAATGTTAGAAATGATGTATTGACCATCTTCATATTTCAAAAAGAGTATGGTTTGCCACCTTGTCATGGTTCTCTTTCAAACCACAAATGGATCACAGGCCAATGTTCACATCGATGGAATCCAAATTGAGCAGGTCCCAGAATTCAAATACCTGGGATTGCTGGTGCAGGAAAAGAAGGTGGTATCCACCACCGAAGTCCACAGCAGGATTGGCCAGGCAACAGTAGCGTTTGCCTTGCTCAAATGGTGCCTCTGGAAGAAGGCTAATATCTCCACCAATACCAAAATTTGCCTCTTCTGAACACTGATCCTGCCAATTCTCCTGTATGGATTGGAAACATGGACTCTGCTCAAACCTGATATGATCAAGCGTGAGGTCTTTCAAATGCCTGAGACAGATTTTGCGTGTCTCTCTTCGTGATCGCCATCGAAATGAAATAATTCGGACAAGATGCGACCATCAACCTTCAGTCGAAGAATAAATCCAAAAACGCAGACTGCCATGGTTTGGCCACATTTGCAGAATGAACACCAGTTGGCTGCCATACAAACTCCTCTGGCAAGAGCAACCTGTCCACTGGAGAGTTCAACGAACAGCACAGAAGAAAACATGGCTTAAACACATCGAGGAAGACCTAAAGAACCAGCAACTGATCATCGACGAGGCCAGAAATATCGCCACCGATTGCCAAGGTTGGAAGCGTATTGTGAACAACACACAGAATCCAGTGGCACCTATAGCAGCATATTGGTTGAGAGGACGACCTGCTCCCCAAACGCCAGCTAAGGATTAAAGAAGAAGACGACCCTTTCAAACCAAGATTTATTTTAAACATGTCAAGGCAATTTGTTATCCAAGAGTGTAAGATGCTATCAAAAGCTTATAATCAATCCTTGCTATACTTTCTGCTTTCCTTAGCACTGGCCATGAGGACCTTATTCAACATTAACTGGTCCTTGATTCCATATGCTGTCCTCTTATTGCCGTTTTGCTCTATTGTCATGATGTTATTGGACTCAATATGATCATATATTGTGTCTGCATCTATTGCAGTGAACAGCTTATAGGTTGTAGGTAGACAAGTTATTGGTCTGTAATTATTAGGAATATTACTCGGGCCCCTCTTTGGAAAGAGAAATGTTCTTCCCGTTATAAGCCATTGTGGTGTTAAGTCTTGCTGCTTGAACAATTGATTTTTGCAGTTTGCCAGGTCTTGGTGGAGTGATATGAACTGTATGAGCCAAAAATTGGTTACTCCATCTGGGCCAGGGTTTTTCCAGTTTGGGGCTCATTTTAACCTGCTTTCCAACTCTTTCATTGTTACTGCAAGCCATTCCATAGGTTTGATGCTTGTTTTTTCTAAATTCTCCTGTATGCAGGGTAACCATTCTGCTTCTGATTGTGCTCTATAGGGTCCTCATATAGATTTCTCCAGAAGGTTTCTGTTTCAGTTATGGTTGCTAGTACTTTTACCATATTAATGTTCTTTCCCAATTCCCTGTAGAATTGTTTTGGGTTCTCTCTAAATACCTTTCTTTTCTAATTTCTTCATATCGTCACAGATTTTGTCAGGGCCGGATTTACCTTGAGTGAGGCCCTACGCCAACAAAAATTGTGGGCCCCCAGCAGGGGCGGCCCAAGGGGGGTGCGGACCTCATTTGCATAAGGGGCCTCATTTGCATAAATATTTGCATAATGTTACCATATACTAACTTTTAGTAAACGTGCCTCTTAATGAGTGTATGGATAAAGAAAGACTAAAAGATTTCTACATTACTATAATCCAGTGCCAACTGCCAGACACATTAGGAACTACTACAAACACTGCCCATAGTAAACCCGCCGTATCCTAACAGCACTACCAGGACTCACAAAGCACCATACTCTACCAATCAAAAGGCAACACTGCAAATATTAAACCAATACATTTCAGAGAACAACAATACATGACCTACTGGGGAAAGAGAACAAGTGGCAATGTCAAATAGGAATTATATAAACAGAACACCTCAGCTCAGTTACACATGCAGAACATAGACCATCACCAAACAAGTAATCACAATTTAGAAATAGGAAGACAATAATTAAACTGGGAATCCCAAAAGCCAAACTTGGAATGTACAACACTGTAGAAATAAAACTATACATTAATTTGCTCTTGTACTAAACAAAGCACAGATGTTAATGATGCACATTTACCAGAGCTGACATATTCCAATTAATAAATTCAAAATAAAGAGATATTTTTCTACCTTTTGTGCATTTTTTTCAGCTGCAATTGCTCCAGCCACTTTCTTCTGGTTTCTTCGTGTCTTCTGCTAACTCTCCATCGTCTGCTGTCCATTTGTCCTTTCTTCTCTCTTCTAGATTTTTTTCCATTCTCTCTCTACATCTGCTTTAACATACTAATCTTTCTCCTTTTGCTCTTTCCTCATTCCTATTTCATCCACTCAAATTTTACCCCTCCATCCTCAATCCCCACTTACTCTCCCAATACCCGGCCAATTGTAGATTTTTTATCCCTCCCACACAAAATATTTTTCCCTTCTCCATTTTACTCTTCCAGCCCCATCCCATTCTAATCCTCCCCCAACATCAGCTCCCTTCTAGTTCCAGCCACACCCAGCATCCATTCCCTTCTAGTCCCTGCATCAGCCCATTTCCAGTCCTAGCCATCCATCAGCCCATTTCCAGTCCTAGCAACCCCCCAACCCAATACCAGTCCTAGCCCCCCATCACCCCACTTACAGTCCTTAACCCCCCATCACCCCATTTTCAGTCCTTAACCCCCATCACCCCATTGTCAGTTTAAGCCCCCCCTATAACCCATTACCAGTCCTAACCCCCCATCAGCCCACTTCCAGTCCTAACCCCATCAACCCATTTCCAGTCAGCCCCCCATAGCCCATTGCCAGTCCTACCCCCCCCCCATCAGCCCACAGCCCATTACCAGTCCTAACCCCATCATCCCACCTCCAGTTTTAACCCCCCAGCCCATTTCCAGTCCTAGCCCCCATAGCCCATTACCAGACAACCCCCATCAGCCCACAGCCCATTACCAGTCTTAACCCCCCCAAAGCCCATTACCAGTTCTAACCCCCCCCCCAACAGCCCATTACCAGTCCTAACCCCATCAGCCCACCTCCAGTCTTAACCCCCCAGCCCATTTCCAGTCCTAGCCCCCCCCATAGCCCATTACCAGACAGCCCCCATCAGCCCACAGCCCATTACCAGTCTTAACCCCCCCAAAGCCATTGCCAGTTCTAAGCCCCCCCAACAGCCCACAGTCCATTACCAGTCCTAACCCCATCAGCCCACCTCTAGCCTTAACCCCCCCAGCCCAGCCCAGCCCAGCCCATTTCCAGCCCCAGCCCCCCAATAGCCCATTACCAGCCCTACCCCCCCAGTCCATTTCCAGCCCCAGCCCCCCCAATAGCCCATTACCAGTCCTACCCCCCCCATAGCCCATTACCAGTCCTACCCCCCCCCATAGCCCCTTACCAGTCCTAACCCCCCCCATAGCCCCTTACCAGTCCTAACCCCCCCCCATAGGCCCTTAACAGTCCTACCCCCCCCCCATAGCCCCTTACCAGTCCTACCCCCCCAATCGCCATTTACCAGTCCTAACGCCCCCCATAGCCGCTTACCAGTCATAACCCCCCCCATAGCCCATTTCCAGTCCTACCCCCCCCATAGCCCATCACCAGTCCTACCCCCCCCCCCCATAGCCCATTACCCGTCCTACCCCCCCCCCCCGGCCTAAAGTAAAATTTAATTTAAAAAAAAACCTGGTGGCTGCCGCCGCGGGGCCCCCTCTGCTGCCGCGGGGGCCCCGTCTACAAGCTGGTCGGGTCCGGTCCGGTCCGGTCCGGTCGGGTCGGGTCTCTCTCCCTCCCTCGCTGCAGGCTGCAGGCTGCGAGAGACGCGAAGGGAGAGCGTCTCCTCGCGTCTGTGTTAAGCCGGCAGGGGCTGATGGGAAATCCCATCAGCCCCTGCGGGCTTAACACAGACGCGAAGAGACGCTCTATCTTCGCGTCTCTCGCAGCCTGCAGCCTGCAGCGAGGGAGGGAGGGAGAGAGACCCGACCGGACCCGACCAGCTTGTAGACGGGGCCCCCGCGGCAGCAGAGGGGGCCCCGCGGCGGCAGCCACCAGGTTTTTTTTTTAAATTGAGTTAAAAAAAAAAACTGGTTCTTTTTTTGTGGGCCCCTGCCGGCTGTGGGCCCTATGCCATGGCGTACATGGCGTATACGTAAATCCGGCCCTGGATTTTGTTCTTCTGCTTCTACTTTCAATTGATTGTTGGAACATTTAAATTTCAGGTCTTCTTCTGTTAATGCAGCATGCTTCAACTTGATGTCTTGGATCTTCCTTAATCCTTTTAGATACCCATCTATCAGGGATAGCTCCGCACACAATGATTGCATTTTTCCTTCGATGTGCTTTTTCCAAGGAGGAGTGCACAGTGTGAACCTGGTGCTAACTGTGCCGAGCTCACCACACCCGCTTTCCACCCAAACGCACCCATTTGCAATCCTAATGCAGGTTGTACAGTTATTGAGGGAATTGTCTCTTGTTAACTGTCATGGTCTCACGCTATCTAGTAATATGTATCGCAGCATGCCATTAGCACATACCAGGATGCACATTGCCAGCTAGCCCCTTTTAGTGAAAGACCCTAAGGTGTGGTAAGTTCAAACCCTGTGTAGTAAATGCATCTGCCCTACATATATCGCGCAGGGCAGACATTTACCTCATGGTCCTGTGTTACATGTAACTCAGCCCCAGCTGAAAATAAAAACATTATACTTGCTGCTACATGGCATAACTGCTGCCATTGCCCCCCCCCCCCCAATCACAATCCCCATCCCTGATCACAACCTCCCTGCGCTCAGATCCTCCTCCCCCTTGCACAAACCCTCTCTCCCAACTGCACAGCTCTCTCTTCAGCACCCTCCCCCCACCAGCCAATCAGCAAAGCAGGTCATCAGATCATTTCCACATGCAACCCGCACCACCATCTAGCCGGCCCCCAAGACCCAACCTCTGCCCTCCCCTGGGATCTACTCAGAGGCTCCCTTGTCATCCAAGTTTCAATGGATGTAGGAGCGGTCCCCCCCCCCCCCTTGCTCCTGCTATCTTCTGGGAATCCAAAATGGTGCTGGCAACCACTAGATGGCATTAAGTGCAGCCACACTATCGCAGTCAAGACACCCACTCTCCATCCTGATCTCACCATATTCCATGGCATGCAGTTAGTGTGCCAAGTAGCATGCACTAGCTGTCATGCCAATGCGGCAACAATTACCACCGGCATGTGCTAATAGCTGCGGTAATGTACTGCAGAGCCCCAAAGATTTCCAGAAGATGATTACTAAGTGTAACCATTTGAAACTAGGTTCACTGCTAAAATAGCCATCTGAATTAAAAAGATTACATAGTACTGAATTATGAAATTAACAAGTATATTTGAATGAATGAATTTTTGGAATATAAAATACAAGGGTCAAGGAATTCGCCAACCCAGATTTTGCCTTTTAGTGCTCAGTAACATGTACGTTTGATCTCCTTCTTGCCAAATTCCCGCGTCATCTGTATGGCCAAATAGGTTTTGTCCACAGCATTTTTTTTTAAACTGGAAAGAAATAAGACCAATGTCATTGGGGGGGAGGGGTTTGAAGCATCAAGATGATGATATTTCGATCTATCCTCTAGTATTTAATTTTGTGCATCATTTTTCACACACCTGTGACCTTTGCATTGTAGAAGTCAGTGTTCTTGCTAGGTGGAGCAGCATAGCAATATGAGAATTTGCATACAGAATGGGAATTGGAGAAACCCTCAGTTCAGTTCCTCTGTCCATTACTCACTGTGCCATCTTGTTATTTAACCTTACTGTGTTCATGTTTAGGCCCTATTTACTAACCTGTGGTAAAATAGTGTGTTCATGTGCTATTTTACTGCAGGAAAATTAATATGGGATTCACTAACTTATGGTACCTTGCTACTGTGTCTTAGTGAATTCCATGGTAATTTTCTTAGTATTTCTGCAACTAGGAACACCATGTGGCATGTTTTCTAAAGCTTAATGTGCGTTAATGAAGTCAATATGTGTTAAGTATATCTGCGCTTATAGAAATAAAAGGGCTCTGGGCACTTATCGCATGTTAAATCCTTTAGTAAACATGCCGCCAAGGTGTCCCTGGCCACACCAATGCTTGAAAGAGGACCCGAGTTGGGGGTCAACTATCTTTTAAAAGGGCCGGTGAATTAAAAATGAATTATTTACCCCAATCCCTTGTAAAAAGCAGTGGCTCCCCCTACTCCTGATCCCTTAAAAAAAAAAAGAGCTGCGCATCCAACCCTGAGTTTAAAAAAATGACAGTGTTGCCCCCGGACCCCACTCATTTCCCCACCCCCTATGGTTTATTAAAATTTGATATATCACCCTTCGTGCCAGCAAAGCGGTTTATAATAAGCAGATTAAAAACAAATAAGAAAAAGATAAAGGAACTCCATTGAAATGATAGGAAAGATAAGAAGGAGATAGTGGGGAAAATAGGGAGGAGAGGTAGGGAGCAAGAGCAGATTCCTAGGACACCTGTGGAAGAAGATCACCTACTGTGGATATCCCCTAGCACTTACTGGGAATATCCCCTGCCGTTCACTAGGAGGCTGGAACGATACTTGTTTACACTATTTTCAAAACTGGCAAGCTGATGTCTAGCGGTAGGAGCAATTGGGGATCACTCCTATCTCCCAGTGGGCACCAGGGATATCTGAATAGGTTCCAGGAGTGACTGGGAGCGGGGAAGTCTGGGCTACTGCCTTTTAAGGAATTGGGGAGGAATATAGAGAAGAGCCCAATGGTACCACTCATTTTTCTTTTAAAAAGATTCGGGTGGTAGAGGGGGCTTTTTAAAAAAAAAAAAAAATTCAGCACCTTTCATTTCCTCCCTGATAGCACCATCTTGTGCATTAGCAGCTCGAGGTTCCAAGGTGAAAGTTAACGTTCCCTGGACAATGTAACATACATGTTTAATGCAAGCCGCTTTATTCCTTTTTGCAGGATGATCAGATGCTTTGCATGCAATTGCATGGAGTAGAGGAGATGCCAGTGGTCAGAGCAGTGGGTTGAAAACCAAGAAAGCCAAGGTTCAAATCTAACTGGCACCCCTTGTGATTTTGAGCAAGTCATTTTATTCTCCATTGCTCAGATGCAAACGTGCAGGCAGATTCGGAAATGCAAGTGCGCGGGTAGCATGACATGTATACACAACTACCACCAGCGAGCGATGCAGAGAAAAGATTGGTGCGCACTGCGCAGAAATAGGCATGCACACAACGGCGCCATGCGAATTGGAAATGCTACTGTACACTTTCAACACTTTCAACCTGCAAAATACCTAATTTTGCAGCATTTACAGATGCGGTGTCCATAGGCTCTGGGCGATTCTGCTAGTTCTTGTCATCAAGTAGGAAGCTCTTTATTAACTTTATATTTATTAATTTTCAAAATAAGTCACAAGTATACACTTGCTCAAGTAACATTTAGAAAGGATATTAAAGTAACAGGGAAAAGGGGAAAAATGGAGTGAATAAAAATACCCCTTAAACTTAGACCATACCTTTTAGGGGGCAGATATACAGAATAAAGTGGGGTAAATTTTTAAGGAAATATATGCTAAAAAGACATAAAGCCTTGGGTGCACTCTTCTGATTTCTATCATTGATCAGCCAACTTTCTCACTTCCAACTCTTGTAATGAAGATACTTCAGTGGCAATCTTCAAATCCAAACACAAATGAAGCTGCTGTGGCGAAAAGAGACATATCTAACCATCCAAATAGGTAACCTAGCATTTGTAGGGGCAGCGAAAATTAAAAGTTGCTCTCATTGAACGTCTGCTCGCCTAGGCTTTTCAAAAGACATCAGGGAACATCCTTATGGTTTGACCCATAAAGGGTAAATCCATTTTCTTAAGATACAACTGCAGAATTCTGGACAAGTCCAACTCAAAAATGAAATTCACAAGTAAAGTAGACCTGTCTTTCACATCTGAGACAAGTTTCCAAAAAAAAAAAAAAAAGTCAAATCCTAAGATACTGCAGGCTTACCCAGTTGTTTTGCTAAAGGCAGAAAATAAAGTTTGTTCAACGGAGGCAAAGCATTCTCAGGAACAGACAATACTTCAAGCAAGTACTTCTTAAGAATATCATTAGGTAACATATTGGGAACTTTAGGAAAATTCAAAATCCCTCAATTTAATTGCCTCAGTTTATTCTCAAACTATTCTAACTTGTGATGAAACATGATTTTTTCTTTTAAAAGCATGCCAATCACAAACTTAGAATCTTTAATATCCTTTTCAATAGTCACAACCTTTTCTTGTGTTTCTTTGGCCAGGGAATCATGCTGTACCGTCAACTGACCCACAGTTCACACTAATACAGCAACAATCTTGAGAGCACTTAGGACACAATGGATCCAGTTTAACAAACCCAGCCCATATAGGTTGCAAAGTAACCTCTGAAGCTACAGAGGGGATTTACAGAAGCAGCACTTTCTAGCTTACCAGCCATCCCCGTAGATGAAGAAACTGGAAGATTTGCCAGTCATTTGGGATGCAGAAGCAGCACCATCTTGGTCTTTCTGCTGCAGAGAACAAGCTCATTGCAAGCCTCTGCCCTAACTCTGGTTTCCTCAGACTGCTTTGCTACCTGTGCTTGTCTGTGCTTTAGATATAGTTATATAGTTTTAGTTAGTGGATTTCTTAGCTGCTTTTTGTAATTCTGTTCAGCTTTTCTGCCATCTTCTGCTGGCTGTTCCTTACCTTCCTACTAATTTAAACTGCCCCTGTGCCTGGTTCCTTTCTACTTATGTTTTAGTTTTATTTTATTTTAGCTCTTTCTTGTATAATTTATGTTTTTGAATTACCTTTTCCTTTTGTGCTGAATCTGCCTGTTTCTGTTCCTAATTTACCTCCATGTGTGCTGTAGGTGGAGTAGACTAGCCCCTCCCTCACCACAGAGGCATTGTTGGGCTCCTTTTCCTCTCTTTGTACATGTTGACCCTTCCCTGTTGGTCTTCTGCTCTACTGAGAACAACCTCATTGCAAGCCTCTGCCCTACACTCTGGTTTGCTCAGACTGTTTTGTTACGTGTGCTGGTTTTAAGTTCAGTTTGTCTGTAGATATATTTATGTAGTTTTAGCTAGTGTCTTAGCTGCTTTTTGTAATTCTGTTCAGCTTTTCTGCCATTTTCTGCTGGCTGTTCCTTGCTCCTCTTCTACATCCAACCCACCCACACTAGGCTGATTTTCTCTTATAGATAACTGTCCTGCGCTTATTGCCAGTATTACGCACAGGTGCACTCTCCTGCCTATCCATCATATATCTTCAACAACTTCTACTTCCCCACTCCATCTCATTCCGATGGTTTCACATCACTTCCTTTTCCTATTGTTGACATTCCCTAATCTTCTCCTCTCACTCCAGCGATCTCATGCCCCACTGCTTACCATCTTCACCTCTCCTGCCATTCTATCATGCGCTCTCCAGCTTCACCATTTTCTTCCCCTCATTCCACCATCTTCCCTCTCGCTGAAAGAACCTCACTTTCGTGACTGTCATGCCCCCTCCCTCTCCCCTGCACTTTCCTGCTCCTTCTCTTTCTGTCATCAGAGGGTATCAGTCCTAACCCTGGCCCCACCTAGATGTTTTTTGCACTTTCAGGGCAGATCCACACACAACCTCTCAAATTTTATTCCTATCCCTCTCCTTTCCCTATCCTCTCTCCCTTTCTCATGCACCTTGTGGCATGCACTCGCCATCTCTAATAAACTCGCCTTCATTCACAACCTCTTTATCTCTAATATTCTGCATCTTCTTGCTCTAATTGAGACCTGACATTTCCCCAAAGACTCTACTTCAGCTACTGCCAATCCTGCCATGTGCCTCACTCCATTGGCAATGGTGGTGGTGTTGAGTTTCTGCTCTCTCATTCCTACCAATTTCAACCCCTCCTTCTGCCTCAGTCTCATTCCTTTCCTTCCTTTGAAGGCCACGCCATCTGCCTCTTTACTCCACTACCTCTCCATATTGCTGTCATTTATTGACCCCCTAATAAGTCCACCTCCACCTTTCTCACAGACTCATGACTTTCTCTCTTTCTGGATGCATCTTCCCTCTCACTTATTCTTGGGATTTTAACATTCATGTTGATAACCCATCTGACCCTCATGCCTTAAAGCTCCTCTCCTTTACACCTCATTCAATATCCAGCTATGGTCTACTGCTCCTACTTACCAGGTAGGCCACGATTGTATTCTTCTCTAACTACTTTCCCTCAAACCTCTGCACCTCAGTTCTTCCCTTATCTGACCATCATCTGCTAAATTTCACTCTTCATCACCCCCACCTCCACCTCCACCTCACTCTCATCCAATTTCTTCCAACATCTTTAGGAATCTTCATGCTATCGGCTCATCAGCTCTCTCCACTGCTGTCTCACCATCTCTTTCCTCCACTATGTCATCTAAGTTTGTTGATGAGACTGTATTGTCCTATAACACTGTACTCTCCTCTGCTCTGGATGCTCTTGCTTCTCCCACATCATGTCCTGTGAGGCATACTGTACCTCAGCCCTGGCTGTCTTCTAAAACCCACTACCTGCGTTCCTGTGCCTGCTCAGCTGAATGCCTTTGGCTCAAATCCTACATCCTTGCGGACTTCCTACATTTGAAATTCATGCTAGCCTCTTTCCAGTCTTCCACAGCACTCACAAAACAAGAGTACTATGTCCATCCGACTAACTCTCTTATGTCTGACCCATGCCATCTCTTTACAACTTTCAACTCTCTCCTCAAAATGCCCCTGCCTCCAACTCCTCCTTCCCTTTCTGTCCAGACTTTGGCTGAATATTTACACAAGATTACTCTTGAGTCCCCCCCGGGGTCATCCCCATCCCCCCTTTATTCCCTAATCCTTCCCCCAACCTGTGTCACCCTTTCCTCCTTTACTAAGATCACTGAGGAAGAAACCACACATCTTCTGTCCTCTTCTAAACTTACTACCTGCCCCTCTGATCCCATTTCCACCCATCTACTAAATTCCATCACCTCACTGTTCTCCCTTTCATCTGGCATATCCTCAACCTACCTTGACTGTTCTGCAGCCTTCAAGCATGCTGTAGTTACACCTCTCCTCAATAAACCATCCCTTGATCTACCAATTCTTCTAATTATTGACTCATCCTCTCTCCTCCCCTTTATTTCTAAACTACTTGAACATGCAGTTCACCACCACTGTCTTGACTTTCTCTCCTCTCAGTTCCTTCTGGATCCACCATAATCTGGCTTTCATTCTCTGCATTCCACTGAGACAGCCCTTGACAAAGTCTCTAATGACTTGGTTCCTCACCAAATTCAAGGACCTTTATTCGATCCTCATCGTTCTTGACCTTTCTGCTGCTTTTGACACTATTGATCACTGCCTTCTCCTCGATAGCCTGTCCTCACTTGGACTTAGGGGTTCTGTCCTGTCCTGGTTTTCTTCCTCTCTCTCCCACTGCACGTTTAGTGTATGTTCTGGTGGATCCTTCTCTACTGCAATCCCCCTTTCAGTTGGTGCACCCCAGGGCTCTTTTCTCTCTCAACACTCAGTCCCTTGGTACACTCATCTCTTCCCATGGTTTTCAGTATCATCTGTATGCTGATGACTCTCAGATCTACCTCTCTGCACCTGAAATTTCTCCAGGAATCCAGGCCCGGATCTCTACCTGCTTATCTGACATTGCTGCCTGGATGTCTCACCACCATCTAAAATTGAACATGGCCAAAACTGAGCTCCTTATATTTCCCCCTAAGCCCACTTCTCCCCATCCTCCTTTCTCTATTTCTGTGGATAACAAACTACTCCTCCCTATTTCCTCAGCTTGCAGCCTTGGGGTCATCGTTGACTCCTCCCTCTCCTTCTCCACAGACATCCAACAGATAGTTAAAACCTGTCACTTCTTTATAACACTGGCAAAATTCATCCCTTCCTTTCTGAACACATTACAAAGACCCTTATCCATTCTCTAGTCACCTCCTGTCTAGACTATTGCAACCTTCTCTTCGCTAGTCTTCCTCTGAATCATGTCTCACCACTTCAATCTGTTTAAAACTAATCTTCCGCCAGCCCCGATATGCTCATATAACCCCTCTCCTCAAGTCGCTTCATTGGCTCCCAATCTGTTTCTGTATCCAGTTCAAACTTCTCCTGCTGACCAATAAGTGCATTCACTCTGCAGTTCCTCACTACCTTTCCTCTCTTATCTCTCCCTATACCCCTCCTTGGGAACTCTTCTAGCAGATCCCTTCTGTCTGTGCCCTACTCTTTCACTGCCAACTCCAGATTTTGATCTTTCTACCTTGCTGCTTTTTATGCCTGGAATAAACTATCCGAGTCGATACGTCCGACTCCATCTGTGGCCCTGTTCAAATCCAGACTAAAAACTCACTTCCTTGATACTGCTTTTGGATCCTGATCCCCCTAGTCTCCTGTTCACTTCCTATGTGTTTTCTTACCATTCCCCTGGATACATCCTAGTTCCCAGTTTTGCTGTCTGTCTTGACTAGATTGTAAGCTCTTAAGAGCATGGACTGTTTCTTACATGTCTCCGTACAGTGCTGCGTATGCCTTATAGCGCTATACAAATGATTAGTAGTAGTAGTAGAGAAATGATGCCATTCTGTAGAGTAGAGGCCGGGAGGCGGGTGTAGCTGCTTATATTCCATGCCCATCAGAATCAACCCGAGCAGAGTGATCCAATTCCCTGGAGAATAAACTCACCTAATCCGACCTCAGCAGAGAAACGTCTGGGTGCATCCATGGGGCAAAGGTAGTCGTATTCCCAAGTAAAGCTGCCTCCCTACTGGTAGTCTTTACAGCTAGGAAATCACTCACAGTGGGATTTTGTTCATCAGAAGGAGGGAGGAGTGGCTCAGTGGTTGGGACAGGTTACCTCAGGCTGGAAGGCCGGGGGTTCAATTCCCACATGGGGACAAGCAACCTCAGGCCGGAGGGACTGGGGTCTGTAGTCCCATGGCCACTCCTTGTGGCCTTGGGCAAGCCACTTAACCCTCCATTGTCTCAGGTACACTTAGATTGTGAGCCCCTCAAGGACAAGGGAATAAAAAAAAAAGTACCTATTAGTATACACGTAAACCGCACTGATTCTAAAGAGCGCGGTATAAAAAAGAAATAAAAAAACCCTTTGATAAATGTTTCTCAGTCCTCTGCTGTGAGGGGCCTGGGGTAATGCCCTTCAGAGATTTGACTAGTCCATTGCCCTTATGCTTTGGGGCCATAAGGTAACAGGTATGGCGTCAATATTCTGCAGCACTGCTGAGAACACAATGAAGGCACTGCCATCTAGGCTCCTCCCCTCTCCTGAGAGTTCACTGTCTATTTTGCTAAAGGAAGTGATGTGATTATTCTGATTTAGCTCTTCAGAATACAAATCTATAAATAGAGCAGCAACAATAGTGCCAAGTTTCTGAAGAAAGGGTTCACTTGGGCAGGTTACTGCATTTTGCACTTACTGTGGGTTTTAAGTTTACTATATTTTTCTTCTTCTCTCCATAATTTTCAGCTCTGTGTTGTCTCTTGTTTTGTCTGGTGAGTTTCATTGCATTTCTGACTACCAGTCACATTCTGCTCTCATTTGGAAGTGCTTCCTGGAAACGCTGCTGCTAAGGCACTTACTGGCAACAGGAGCTTGAAGTCTTTTGAACCATGTGAAAACACATTTTCTTTTAGCTGGTTTACTGCTTTGCAAACAATGCTTTCTAAACAGTGCATAGTTCTCCAGATGCAGCATTTCTTTTCTTTGGTGGTATCTGTTTATGCAAGTGGGAAGGAATCATTTCTGCCTTGCAGTAGGAGAACGTTTGGTCCATTATGTCATTCTGTTAAGTACTAGTATGTTTTTGGAACATGGAGGTTCAATTCCCACTAGTACTCCTTGTGGCCTTGGGCAAGTCACTTAATCTTCCATTGCCTCGGAAGAAAGGCCTGGCAATCTACTTCCGGTGACACTGCCAAGAAAACCCAGGAGCTTCTGGGTCGCCAGGAGTCAGGACTGACTCGAAGGCACACATTGCATTTGCAGTTTCTCTTTATACTTATTCTTTCTACAGCATTTATGCCTATTTGGCGGCACTAAGACTGCCAACATCCACTTCACGCCCCTTCCTCTATTAAATCAGTGCTTTATTGATACCCTCTAGAGCTAATCTTGGTTGGTTTGAAATTTCTTGGTTAGCATTAAAAAAAGGAATCCCTTTGGCATAATTTTATGTAGATTTGTGCTTCTCCAACCAGTATCCACCTCATCTCTCACTCCTACGTCTCCTTAAAGGACTGGGTATCATAATTCCTTGCTCTGACAATCTCTGTTGCCCTAATCAATGCTGGTATGTAGAAAGAGAGAGAGAAGTTGTTATTGCCCACCCAGCTTCAACAGGTCCAAAATGAAAAGCCTGAGTAGCACTTCAAGCTAGATAACATGAATTCTGTCTGTAAAGTCCCAAATGGTAGATCATATTAAAACTGAGCTACTTACTCTAGACAGGAGAAAAGGTGATATTTTCCTTAACAGTTAATGCTCTTTCCTTGAATCCTGCTAGGCCAGTCCAGACAAGTGGATTGTGTTCCCCCCCTCCCCCCACCAGCAGATTGGTAGAGACAAAGAACCAATAAAAAGCCCCGGTTTCAATGACATCACTCCTATGCCTTTATTTGCCTCAGTCACCAGTGGTCTCCTCAGTATTCATCCCAAAGCATATGGGAGAATCATGGCAAGCCTCACACAACCTCAATTGTGGGCAACAATGCATAATCAGCAATAGAGAACTATGTACAGGAAAACAAAGAGAAGGCTGTTGGTAGAACATGAAACTGCAAAGCTAAGTATAAAAATCATAGCGGACCCAAGGATACTGCAGCAGAACAGAACTGGACTGGTCTAGCAGGACTCAAGGAAAGGAAATTAACTGGTAAGTAAAATGTCACTTTCCATATCATCCTGCTAGACCAGTCCAGACAAATGGGATGTACCAAAGCTACAACTCCACTGGGCGGGAAGAAAACAAAGCAACTCACAAAATCCTTGAGCCAAGGCCATATCTGTCTGCGGATGGCTATTCAAGAGGTAATGCTTGATAAAAGTGGAAAGTGATGCCTTCCTTGTTGTCTGACAAATGTTTTCAGGGGCTACCGAGCTCCGTTCCGCCCACAAGGATGCTTGTGCTCAGGTAGAATGGGCACGCAAACCCTCCAGAACCGACCAGTTCTGCAACAGATACGCCGAGGCCATGGCTTCCTTAATCCAGCGCCCCAAAAGCATAACCCTTGCATGGGCCAGTAAAAATCATAAAAAGATGGTCAGACTTACAAAAGGAATTCATAGCCTCCAAGTACTGGAGAAGCACCCACCGGACATCCACAAGGCAGAGATTCTTATCCTTCCCCCTGTGAGAAGGAGGGCAGGTAGACTACCTGATTCATGTGAAAGGGTGAAGGCATCTTAGGCAACAAGGAAGGCACAGGCTGAATGGAAATGATCTACTTTGAAAAGACAGAAATGGATCTCGGCAAGACAAAGCCTGCAGCTCGGAAATCCACCTTGTGGAACAAATCACGATCAAGAAGACCATCCTGAAGATTAAATCTTTTAAGGTAGCACGCTTCAAAGGCTCAAAGGGTGCTGCCATCAGGACCATGAGCACCAGACACAGATCTCATGAAGGGATTGCAAATCAAAGGGGAGGATGCAGATGCCAACCCCTTAGAGAAAATGTAAGACTCCGGGTACAAGGCTAGAAACTTACCAGCCACCAGACCTTGGAAACAGGATAAAGCTTCCACCTGAACTTTCAAAGAGCTGAAGGAAAGGCCCTTATCCAGGCTATCCTGTAGAAAGACCAATAGAGATGGCCTTGACCACCTCAGGAGCCAACTACCAAGCACCGCACCATCGCTCAAAGAAGCACCAGATCCGTAGATGTGCCAGCTTGGTAGACCACTTCCAGGCTCCAAGCAGTGTAGAGACCACTGCAGGAGAGTAGCTGTTATGTGCTAGTCATCTCCTTTCAAGAGCCAAGTCATAAGCGAGAAGGGAACCGGGTCCTCCAGGACAATCGGTCCCTACTGCAATAGACCTTGAGATAGAGGCAACCAAAGAGGAGGCACCTGCAGGAGCCACTTCAGGTTTCCAAATCACACTCTCCTCAGCCAATCCGGTGCCACCAGAACAATCCTGCCTGGGTGGCGGGTTCATATGACAAATCACACACCCCACCAGGAGCCATGGAGGAAACACATACAGTAAGTGTGGTGACTAAAGAGGTGGCAAACTTTGCCATGGAGCGGGTTGCCATCAGATCCATTTCAGGATGACCCCAGTGGTGCAGAATCAACTGAAATGCCTCCTAAATCAACTCCCACTCTCCATGGTCCAGAGAGTGCTGGCTGAAGAAGTCGACTTCCACATTGTCCACCCCGGCAATGTGCTGAGCCGAAGGCTTGGAGGTTCTTCTATATCCAGGCAAAAAGGAGAGCCATCTTCAGAGCTACCCCAGCACTCCTCGTGCCAGCTTGTTGATTGACATAAGCTACCACCATGGCATTGTCTGAAAAAACTCGAACCACCCAGTCCTCAATCAGGGGCTGGAAACACAGAAGAGCCAACCTGATGGCCCTCACCTCAAAGTGGTTCATGAACCACACCGCTTTCCTGTGACCATATGGTTTTGGCAATGGGCTCCCCAGCATGAGAGACTGGAATCCATCGTCAGGAGGATCTAGGACAAATCGTCCAATATAAGCATTGTGGACCTGTGTCCTTTGGGGAAACTGCTAGGTACTTGTAACCTAGATTGGCCACTGTTGGAAACAGGATACTGGGCTTGATGGACCTTGGTCTGACCCAGTATGGCATATTTTATATTCTTATGTCCAGCAGTATGCCCTTCCTCAGATGACAGGGCTGCTGCCACCACCACAGGCTGGACTTCACCATCAACTGGTGCAGGAGCCTGCACTCGAACCACTGAGAACTTGGGGACCACCAAGTCAACAAGGACCACTCCAGTGGTCCTATGTGAGCATGCACCCATGGCACTATCTTTATCGTCACCACCATCAGAGGAGCTGAAGATAATCCCAGGCTCTGGGAGCCTACTGTGTACAGAACAGCAACAGCCAATCCAACTTTCTCTTCTGGCAGGATACTCTGCCTACTCAAGTGACAAAACATGCTTCCAGAAACTTCAGGGACTGGGAAGGCCACAACTGGTTCTTTCCCCAATTGAACACCCAGCCAAAACTTTCTAAGAAGAACATCACTCGGGATGCCACCCAAGATGCTTCTGAAAGGGAATTGACTGAATGAGCCAGTCATCCAGGTAAGGATGGATACAGATCCCACCACCATGGCCTTGGAGAACATACCTGCACCTGCTTGCACTGGAAAACTGTACATATGTAAATAAGTTAAACTTCTCCCTTGCTTTTACCCACTACCCCCGCTTAATTGTAAATAAGTTAACCCTATGTTCAATATAACTATCTATTGCATGTTGTTTAATGTAAATCACTTTGACCTGGAGAAAAGCAACATATAAACCCAGATAAATAAAATAAATAAATAAACAAACAACATCTTCGGGGCACTGGATAGCTGAAAAGGGAGGGCAGCAAACCGATAGTGAGAGCCAAGCGCTGCAATATGCAGATACTTTGCTGATCTACCCGGATTGGTATAAGAAAATATGCCTCAGCTAGATCCAGAGAAGCCAAGAACTCCCCTCGGCACACTGCTTGAATCACTAAGGCAACATTTCCATCTGGAAGCGCAGGATGCGCAAGTGCTCGTTGACCCTCTTGAGGTCCAAAATGGGAGGAAGGGACCGTACTTTTTGGGCACCACAAAATAGAGTATATGCCCTTGCCCCACTCATCCAGCAGGAAGGGCATCACCACCTTTAAGCACAGCAACTTGTCCAAGGTGGCCCGCACAACACCACTTTTTCTTGCAGATCCACACAGGGAGATGATGAAGGCACCTGGAATTGGTTCTTTGCATTCCAGGGCATAGCTGAACTGAATGGTGTCTAGCACCCAGCGATCCTTGATAACTCAGGCCCATTCCTGAAAGAAAAGGTGAAGCCTGCCTCCAACTGGAGGAACCAGGGAATGGGCCCCCCAAACCTTCATTGCACAGCCCAGGAGGGTCCTTCTCTGGAGAGGACCATGTTCCTGGGCCCACACACTCCATGAAAGGACTGAGAATGAGAGTCCCAGTGGCTGATGAGAAGGGGCACCAGTCCATTTAGACCTGTCTTCCAGAAGGTGATAAGATTATGTCTCACCCAGGTCCTTCACCAGCTTCTCCAAATGTGCTCCAAACAGAAGCTTCCCCTGAAAAGCCAGTTGGACCAACCGGGCTGTGGAAGATGTGTCTGCTGCCCAGTGCCAGAGCAAAATTCAACATCATGACACAGTCATCAGGGCACCATCCCTAGCTGTCAAACGTACCAGGCCATACATGGCATCAGAAAGGAAGATCATAGCCGACTCCAAAGAAGGGTAGTATCATCCAGCGGATGAAACTGAATCTACTGGAGCAAGGCTCGAGATGACAGGCTTCTACATACCACCAGCTGCAGAATCGCCACCGCCATGGCGACCCAGTTCCTCAACAATGAATCTACCTTACAGTCCATAAAATCCTTTAACGCTGTTCAGTCTTCCACAGGAATGGTGGTCCGTCTGATAACTGCCATGACCTGCACCATCCACCTTGGGAATGCAAAACCACTCAACGTACTCCTCTAGTAGAGCGGAGATCTTCTTGCACACCCTTAACCCTTTAGGCAGGGAGTCAGGAGAGTCCCACTCCGACCGGATCACATCCTTGATCACATCCGGGAACAGGAAGACAGTAGTGAATTTTCACATCTCTTGAAGGAGTGGATGTACCTTCAGCTCCTGTTCCATGCCAGAAGCATCTGTCAAGGTCAAGGCGGATGAGACCCTGGCAGTCAATGCCACCAGCTCCTCCCTCCAGAATAGGCAGATCACACTGGCCTCCCCACAATCTTCTGAAGACGAGAGTACCTCTACATCCATGACAGAGCCCAGTACCAAGCCATATGAATCCAAGTCATAGTCAAAATTGTGAACAGTTCCCAGCTGTCCCCCAGGAAGCTGGGAACTGACTTCAGAAGCTCTCCTCTCAGAAATGACCCCCCAACCCCAGGGGACACAGCCACCACAGACCCGGACTAATTGCATCCCCTGGCTGAAAGGGGGGAGCAGGCACTCCAGGGATGACTGGAAGAAGACAAAGAGTTAAGGCAAGTATCACAACAGCATGTGCTAAGGCTGCGACGACCCGAAGGCATATGTTAACTATGCTTTTACTGTGGCATTTATTTATTTAACAATTTTTATATACCGCCTTAGCTTAAAATCAAGGCGGTTTACAATGAACTTCAATTTACAGAGAACTTTCAATAGTAACAATTAAAAACTTTATCCCAATACATTAAAACGTCCTTAGCAAACAGGGAGGGGGAGAACTGGGAATGATGAAGTATAACTTATATACAATGTGATGTGTATGTAGGAGTTCATGAGGGGGAGCATCAGGTTTCGCTGAAGTGCTCGATGAATAGGAAGGTCTTGAGCTGTTTCTGGAATTCCTTAATGTCTGTGGTGGTTCTCATTTTCTCCAGGAGAGTGCTCCAGATAGATGGAGCGGCAAGCGAGAGGGCCCTCTTGGATGTGGCTTGTTTGGCTTTTGTGAACAGGTTGGGTGTTGGTATGGTAAGTTGTTAGGCTGTTAGGTTTTTTTGATCTTGAAGATGGTCACAGCAGATTTGTATTTGGCACGTGATGTGATTGGCAACCAGTGCAGTTGGTGCAGGAGGGGAGTTATATGCTCTCGCCGAGATGATCCCATGATGGTTCAGGCAGCGGTATTTTGTACTAGTTGCAGGGGTCGGGTAGTTTGTTTAGGAAGACCTTGGAAGAGGGCATTACAGTAGTCCAGAGATGGCATTATGATGGACTGACATACTGTTCGGAAGTGTTCCTGATTGAGGAGAGGTTTTAATCTCCTGATTATTGCTAGCTTGTGGAAGGTAGACCTGGAGGTTTTGTTGATATGGGTTTGTAGGTTGAGATGCTTGTCGATGATGATACCCAGGTATCGGACTTCTTCCTTTATTATGATTTGAGAGTTGGCAATTTTGATTGAGGTGGGGGGGGGGGGGGGTTTGAAATCAGTGTTCCTTGTTATGATTATTGCTTCAGTTTTCTTGATGTTGAGGTTGTTTTGGGTAAGCCAGGTTATCATTTCTTGCAGGCATGTTGATATTGTAGTGAAGTCAAGAGAGTCTAACTGTATTGGGGTGTAGGCCATAATATCATCTGCATATATGGCATATTGTATATTGTGCTTCTTGAATATGCTGCAAACTGGTTGTATATAAATGTTGAATAGGAGGGCAGAGAGCGAAGATTCTTGAGGAACTCCTTTGTCGGTATGAAAGTTGTTGAAGTGAGTGGGCCAGATTTGACTATCTGTTGTTTGCATCCTAGATATGACTGAAACAATTTGAGGGTGATGTTTTGGATCCCAATTGATGCTAATCACTCCAGGAGGATGTAATGGGAGACAATGTCAAAGGCAGATGATATGTCAATGAAGATAAATAGAAAATCTCTTCTTATGTTGTCAATACCTTTGAGCAGGTTATCAAATAGATGGATGAGTGTCTCTACGCTGTGATCTGGGTGAAATCCGTGTTGGTAAGGATCTAGAGAAGCGTGTAAGTCAATGTGGTCCTGGAGCTGTCTCTGAACAATCTTCTCAATTATTTTGGAGAGGAATGGGAGGCTGGATATTGGGTGGTAGTTTGATAGGTCTCTGCTGTGTGGTGGAATATTCTTTGGAACAGGGCGGATAGTGGCTTGCTTTAGAGCCAGGTGCATGTATCCTTGGGTAAGTGAGGTATTTATTATCTTTTGTATGAATTTGATTAAGTCATCCTTGGCAGATTTGATCCATGCCACTGGACAGGGATCAGATGGTGCTGTGGTTGTGTTCAGCTCAGTTAAGGTACGGGTGATTTTTTCTGCTGATGGGATGCTGAAATGTCTTAAGTGGTTTGGGGTGATGGGGTTCATGCTGATAGGAGGAGTGTCAGGTTCTGCAGTGTCCTTATAAAGTGTTTTTGAAGGGGTTTATTCTTGGATATGAGGTAGTCTGCAAAGGTTTGAGGGTGTATTGGATTTTCATTCTTCAGAGTTGGGTCCTTCGTTAATGTTCGGACTGTGTTGAGGAGATCTTTGGGTTTGTTGCAGGCTTTTAGAATGAGGTTAGTGTGGTATTGTTGTTTGTGTTTATTTATTAGGGCATTGTATTCTTGTTGCATTCTCTAGTATTGTTTTAGTGTGGTTTCAGTCTTGTCATGTAGCCATTGACGCTCGTATTGCCGTAGTTTCCTCTTTGAATCTCTTATTTTAGTGGAGTAGCATGGAGCTGATCTTGGTCTGTTGTCTAGATGGCATGGGATGGATCGGGTTGGGATGCTCAATGCGGCACTGATAGTGGTATTCCAGACGTTGACAGCTTCATCCAGGTCGGTAAAGTCTTTGGGTAGGAATTGAAGGGTGTCTCTGAGGAATTGTTCTTTGTGGCATGCTTTGAAGTGTCTGGTAGGGTTATCTGGTTTCAGTAATTCTTGTTGTTTGTTGAGGTGAATTTTTAAGAGTATGGCATGGTGGTCAGACCATGGTATGGGGGTTGTTGATAAAGCTGCTATGTGTCCTTGGTCCAGGATTCTTGCTGGTACAAATATGAGATCTGGGGTGGAGCCGGAGCGATGAGAGGGACCTGTGAGAATTTGTTTGAGTAGAATGGAGTCCATTGCTTTGTGGAAGACTGTTTCCTCCTTGCTAGAGGCAGATGTGAGATTCAGGTCCCCTAGTACTATAAGGGGTTTGTGAAGAGAGTTAGCTGAGTATATGGCTTCAAGAATGTCAGATGTGTCTTCTGAGTGGGCATTGGGGGCCCTGTAGATTAGGCAGATGGATAAGCATTTGTTTTCTATGATAATGATGTCACAGCAAGTCAGAACTTGTTGAATTGGATGTTTTGAGTTTCAGGTCTTCTCGGGCTAGAATGAGTACACCATCTCCTCTTTTGTGAGTATGAGGGCAGCTGAATGCAGTGAATGTGTGTGTGTGGGGGGTGTAACTTGATTCAGGACGACTTGATCAGAGCTCTTTAGCCATGATTCGGTGATGCAGAGAATATCAATGTGGTTGTCTTGTATGTGATCGATGATAGTATTTGACCTGTTACGTATGGATCTGGCATTTATAAGGCCTACTGATATTGGGGGGGGGGGGGGGGTTAGGGATGGGAGGACTGAGTTGAATTATATGCGGAAGGTTGTATTTGAATAAATCTGGTGGGTCTCTTGTGTTGTTTGTGAGTACTTTGCTTGTGTGGCTGAGGGAAAAGTGTTAGGTAGATGGGGGAAGTTAGGAGGGCTGTTGTGGGAGCTGGATAGAAACTGATAGTGTTTGGTGGATTAGAGCAGAGGATCAGAGAGAGGAAAATGGCATATAATTGATGTAGATTTATCCATTCTTGTTTGCAAGGTTTAGGCTTAAGTTTGTGGGATTTGAGTGAGAAGGACAAGTTGTTTTAGGGCATCTTTGGTGGTGTGCTCCATGATAGTTCTACTCACAGTTTGTGAATTTCTTGGTACGTTGGCAGCTGTGGTCACTTATGCGTTGGTAATGGAGTCAGTGGTGAAGTTGCCGGTGTGGTGCATACAGGACACGTTGCTTCCTTGTATTACTATTTTGTAGGTTCCTTAGCTTTGGTGTTCATGGTCTATTGACTCAAATATTTTCTGCAGCCTAAGTGCTCCGCCTAAGAGCCATGCCAAAGGGCCCTCTGGTGAGGCCCTCAGGTGCAGGCACGCTGGGAGGCGCTCCTTTTTGAAGAAACCGGGTTTATATTGGTGGGCCCTGATTGGCCTTCTGGTGAAGAGTGGGAGGGTTTGGTGCCTCCTGCTCTCAATCGGGACGCCGACTGGGGTTCGGGGGGAGCAGAAGGAACAGTTCTTTGTGTGCCGGAAGCTGCTCCGTTTTGAAGATGGCATGCATTAACTATGCCTTTACTGCCATGCGCATTTCAGGCACTAGGGTAGGAATGCGTGGAGCCGCTTGGGAAGAATGCGCGACAAACTACATGACCATCAGGCACACAATAGGAGAAAATGTTACTAAAGCTTGCGGAAAACAGCTGGAAACCTCCACACTGCGCCAACGTCACTAGCAGTCTACCCTGAATTGTGTCCAACACAGATGGAATCGGGAGCCTCCAACAAGGACAATGACAAGGTCAAGCCTTTGTACTCACCCCCTGAGTGCCCCAGGTAGACGATCCATGCTGGGCTCTACTCCCATGATACAGTTTCACTGGCTTTTGCAGCACTGCATTTGAAGTGGCTGGCAGGTGTATCCCCTTTGAGAGCCTTCTGCAATCTTTGGGAGAGAGCAGAGGGGGAACAGAGGAGGAGGAGGGGCATCAAGGTTGTGTGAGGCTGCTGCACTCTTCCAGATCCTTCCAATTTTGTGGCTTCTCAACAGGTGCTTATCATGATAAGAGTGTGGAGCTGAGACAATTTTTCCTTTTCCTATGGCTACCAAAAAGACTACAGTCTAACAGAGCCTCCCATGTCACACTTAAGTGAGAGAGTCACAGGAGTCTGGTGTGCTCGGTGGAGGAGTGCTGGTTGTCATGTCCTGAAGCGAGTGTTGCTTAATTGGAGGACAGTGCTGCCCAATGTGACATCATACAGCGACCCTCAGGACACCTTTAACAGCGTGCAGCCACAGAGTGCATTGGGTTCTGGTGTGCTCGGTGGAGGAGTGCTGGCTGTCACGTCCTGAAGAGAATCTTGCTGCCAGTGGAGAACTGCTCAATTGGAGGAGAGTGCTGCTCAGTGCGTTATCATACAGCGACCCTTCAGGATGCCATTTAACAGCATGCAGCTGTTCCATGGACACGGACATGGACAGCCTGCGGTCATATGCCCAGGGCGTGTGACCAAAGGAGCTTGTTCCCTTTTGGTACCTATTTGGGGCTAGATGGGCTCTGAGTGGTGTCCTCAGTGATGGTACATAGATCTGGGAAGCGGAAGGTTAAAACGAAGATGACAACATCTTTGGTTGCTGTATCTACTCCTATGGCTGTAACGGGGCCTATGGATAAACATGTTCTTTCTTCTTCTAAGGTAACTGTGTCACATTCAGTTGCTGTTGATTCTTCCTCTTTAGATCCTTTAGGGGTATCTTTAAGTCCTATAGCATGGACTCCATCTCCAAATCCTGGCTCCCTGCTGGCTAAAAAGGAAGGGGCTGATTCTCTCTTAATGAACTCTGGTGGGGCTTCAGATAATGACCCGGCTGGGGGTCTACCACAGCTGTTGCCTGATCTTTTTGGATTACAAATGCAGCTTGTCAAGAGGCGTGTATTTTCTTCAAGTGATGGACCTGTCTCTAATGGGAATGTAACTCTGGTGGACATCTGGCAGGAGGAGTCTAAAATGAATTCCCTTTTGCAAGGATTCATAGATCACTGTTGCCATCTCTGAAAAGGTGGTTGAGAAATCACATTTAGTTGTTGAGTCTCTGATTGCCACCATCTGATCACTCGACAGACTCAAGGGCCAGGTTGGGACACTCCAGTCTGCTAGGTCCTTTGGGCTTCAGAACTCCCTTATTTTATAATCACATGTTAAATTGTTAGAAAATGTAATGAGAGTTGGGAATCTTTGATTCCTGAATTTTCCCCAGTTATGCTTGTTGTCCTTGTTGTCCTTGTTGATATTGTTTCACAGAACATAATACAGGATAAAGCTAAAAGAGACAAAAAGAGAAATAAGGATAGCAAAATAAAAGGCAGAAGAAAAGATGGCTAAAGATCTGAAGCGAGGAGACACTACTTTTTTCAGGTATATTCAGGAGAAGAGGAAGATCAGAGGTGGAATCACAAGACTCAAAAATGCCAAGAACGGATTTGTGGAAAGTGATAGTAGAAAAGCAAAAATGCTAAACAAATACTTTTGTTCTGTTTTTAGTAAAGAAAATCCTAGAGAAGGACAACCTGTGATTGAAAAATATGCAAATGTGAATGGAGTAGATACTACACAAGTCACTGAAGATGATGTGTTTGAACAGCTTGCAAAATTGAAAGTGGACAAGGCTATGGGACCGGATGGGATATATCCCAGGGTACTGAAAGAACTCAGAGAGGTTTTTTGCAGGGCCTTTAAAGGATGTTTTTAATAGATCCTTGGAGACAGGAGAAGTTCCACAGGACTGGAGAAGGGCTGACATGGTACCTCTTCACAAAAATGTCAACAGGGAAGAAGTGACAAACTACAGGCCAGTAAGTCTTACCTCGGTGGTGGGAAAAGTAATGGAGGCACTCCTGAAAGAGAGAATAGTGGACTTCCTTGAAACCAATAGGTTGCATGATCTGAGGCAACATGGTTTTACCAAAGGACAATCATGCCAAACAAATCTGATTGAGTTCTTTGACTGGGTGACAAGAGAATTAAATCAAGGGCATGCGATTGATGTGATCTACCTAGATTTCAGCAAAGCCTTTGATACTGTTCCCCATAGGAGGCTTATCAATAAACTGAACATCCTGGGGATGGGTCCCAAGGTGGTGAACTGGATCAAAAATTGGTTGACTGACAGACGACAGAAGGTGGGGGTAAACGGAACTCACTCGGATGAAAGGAAGGTGATTAGTGGTGTGCCCTAGGGATCATTCCTGGGACTGGGACTGTTCAATGTATTTGTGAGCGATATTGCTGAAGGACTGAATGGAAAAGTCTGCCTTTTTGCAGATGACACAAAAATTTGCAAAAGAGTGGACATTTCTGAGGGAGTGGACAACATGAGGAAAAATCTAAAAACACTGGAAGAATGGTCCAATGTTGGCAGATAAGATTTAATGTGAAGAAGTGCAGTGTCATGCACTTGGGATGCAGAAATCCAAGGGACTTGCATGCAATAGGGGTGAGAATTTGGTGTGTACAGACCAGGAGAAGGACCTTGGAGTGATTGTTTCAGAGGATCTCAACATGGTGAAACTGTGTGACAGGGCAGTGGCCAAAGCCAGAATGATGCTGGGTTGCACACAGAGGAATTACCAGCAGAAAGGAGGGGGGTACTGATGCCACTGTACAAGTCACTGGTGAGGCCTCACTTGGAATACTGTGTTCAGTTTTGGAGACTATGTCTTGCAAAGGATATTAAAAAAAATGGAAACGGTTCAGAGAAAGGTGACCAAAATGATTTGGAGCCTGCGCCAGAAGATGTATGAGAAGAGACTTGAAGACCTAAATATATATACGCTAGAGGAGAGGAGGGACAGGGGAGACATGATTCAGACCTTTTAAATACTTAGAGTATTAATGAACAAACAAACCTTTTTCAAAGATGGGGAAGCTGTAAAACTAGAGGGCATAACATGAAGCTGCAAAGGGGTAAACTGAAGGGCAATGTCAGGAAATACTTTTTCACTGAAAGGGTGGTTGATGCTTGGAACGCCTTCCCGATGGAAGTGGTGGGGGGAAATACAGTGACTGAATTCAAAATAGCATGGGACAGACACAGTGAATCCTTTGATTACAAAAGGATAAAATCAAAATAAACTTAACTATCTCAACAAATAAGGGTGACCTGCATGGAGCGGAAGGTGAACCTACTCTTGCCACCTTGCTGGGCAGACTAGATGGACCATACTAGTCTTTATCTGCCATCAGATACTATGCAATATTGGAGCCGTGGTTTCATTGAATTCTATAGGGCTGCGGCTCCGATATCGCACGGAAGCCACTACCGCTGTTTAGTAAACATACCCCATGTTACTATGTTAGGTATTATCAATGCCTGAACCTGAAAACATTTTAATATCTAAATTGCACTATATCCCAGTTCGTCCATCCCTACAGGATGTACAGGTCCTGTAAGTGGATGAGCTGTCTGCCTCTGTAGATCTGATTACTTTTTTAGAAACGTCAGTGGATGTAATCTCCACTTGTACTACCCTGATAGTTTCCTTTGTCATGAAGGCAGGCAAGCTCTCTATTCTGCGCCTGTACTTTCAGAAGTAAGGCTCCTCATTTTGTGGTCAAAAAGTAATTGTGTTTCCCGATGTTACATGGGTTACAACAAGCACGGAGAAGGTCCTTCCTCCAGCTAAAACCTTGTGTTCTTGCTGCTGGAGGGACCTTCTTCCTGCGTTTTCCTTGCGAGTGTCTGGTCTCTTTGAACTATGTTAAGTATGTTTATACAGCCCCTGTACAGCTAACTTTATTTTTGGATAATATGTAGGCTATATAATCAGCAGGTAGTGGTTGCCTATATTGTACACCTTTAGCTTTATAATGTTATGGAGGGAGATCTTTGTTGCTATAATTATTTGAATTTCACTCCTAAGCCTGGTGCATTAATACTCCATATTGTGAGCTAAATAAGGGTTTTGTTTTTCTTGGGGAGAGTCTCCCAGTTGTTGGGCGATTGCTTTTATGATTTATGATGTGTTTTTTCCTGGCTTATTGTCTGTACAAATAGTATTAAATTTAATTTTTAAAAAAAAAGCGAGTCTCATTTTTAAAATGGATGTTCATGAGTGCTTAATCAACCAATCCTCAGATTTTCTTCGGAGAGGAGAAAATCCATCCACCCATCTCTGCTGGAGACAGAGGAGACCTTTGGTGGTTGAAGCAAATAGAGGTATAAGAGTGATGTGAAACCAGGGCTTTTCATTGGTTCCTCGTCTCCACCAATCTGCTGGTAGGGGAACACAACCCACTTGTCTAGACTGGTCTAGCAGGATGATATGGAATAACATTTTTTTGCAGATAATGTTCTTTATCATTTCTGAGGTTGTTTCCAAGTGCTGCGTCAATGTCTACCCACAACCACAGTCTTTGAATCTGGGTGCGTGACCTTCTGATAGATCTAAAAGTGTGTCTCCAAGAAGTGAGCACCAAGTTTGTCGTATCTGCTAGCTAATTTTTGTTTAATTTGGGTGACTGGGGAAAGGAACTAATTGCCCAGTTGTCATGGCCATGTTGGATGGAAGGAGGAGTGGTTGGGGGAGTTTTCTGGACACTGGAGCAGGGTGCACATTTTGCACAGTAATCCCAGAGCATTGTTCCTGCTACATCTAAATTGCTTTAAGTCAGTGTTTCATACTGTATTTAATTTCAGCTCTCAGTTCCATGCAGGCTCTTACTACTTCCTGGACAGACCATTAAGATGAAAGATACGCTGGAAAAAGAAAGAGTCCGAAGGGCTTCATGTCCAGATACACAAGCATCCTGTAAAGATGAGGAGAAAGAAGATTCATTAAGTGAGGATTACATTGATGTGATCAATACCTTGCCATCGTAAGTCTAGCCTGAGCCACTGTGTGTTAAACCAAAAGTAGAAACAATGTTCTTGCCTTTTCATGCAGGGGGAGAGACCTTTTCAGAGCTGCTACCATGGGTAAAACAGGCTGCAGCAAAGACTTTTCTAAAATTGCCCACCTGGTATGCATAGAGCCATTTCCCAGTGCTTTTACCTGCTGTAGAGGTGGTGCTCCTGGGGTGGAGTTTCGAACTATACCTAGACTTTTGAATTTTCAGAAGTACACACCTGTTTTTTGTCACAAAGGTCATTTTAGAAGCTCTATTTGTGATCTGAATGTCTGAAAACGGGCCTTCGGACATGCAAATCATGAAGATGAACCTAGAGGCATTTTAGAAAGCTGGATATAGGGATGTCTCTGGGGCAAGCATGTCCATGTTGCATGGAAAGCATGGCGGAGTGTCTGAGGCATTCCTGAAAAGATACACATGCATGCCTGATTTCAGAAACGGTGAGAATGTCTAAACTCACCAGCAGTAACGTCCATGTCTATTCCGGCTCCAGGGCACAGAAAAGCTCTCATTCTGCCACCAAAACACCTGGAGGGAGTAATTACTCTGATAGCTTAAATATTTTTCACAACCATAAAGAAAACTAAAGGGAAACATGGATGTTTGCAAAATAGCAGACGAGGACGCGCATGCAGCATGTAATAGATGCAGAACCGGCCCCACAGTCAGTTCAAGGTGTTGGAGCCCTAGGCAGACTGTACGCCTTTCACACACACACCCCAGCTGTCACAATCTATTGTTTAGGTTTGAATGCCCTGCTCTTTGCTGTCCCAGAGAAGCTGATGCCCTAGGTGGCCGCCTTGTTTGCTTAATGGTTGGGCCGGCCCTGGTTCGACATCCCCGTCCTCAAATTTTAGCACAGGCACTGTATGTGGCCATGGCCATCATCATTCATTTCAGGAAACTGCAAGTTTCTGAAATCAGACTGAAACTTGTACGTGGCCAGCCTTTTTTCATACGGCTTTGCCTGGATGTCCCAGATTGCGCCTAGATGTTATTTCTAAACTATACCTAAAAATGTATCCGCACAAATTAACTTGGATAAATGCATGTGGTGCCAGTTGGATGAAAGTGGTTAGGACAGAATCTTATTCAAATAATTAGGTTGCTGCTGATATTGGGAGTGATTTATTTATTTATTTAGCTGTATTTATATCCTGCTTTTCACCGTGTCAAAGCGGTCAATTGGGGGATACATTTAACATGAGGGGATATGAGACACATATGCTAATACTTACAGGGAACATGGGCAATGGAGGGTTAAGTGGCTTGCCCAAGACCACAAGGAGTGCCTATAGGACTAGAAATCCCAGTCCCTCCAGCCTGAGATTGCTGTCCCCAAGTGGGACTTGAACCCCCGACCCTCCGGCCTGAAGTACCTTGTCCTAACCACTAGACCACTCCTCCCCAGTGATGCCACTGAATGCTAAAATAGCAAGCATGTGCCCAGTTTTAATGCGTCAGGTACCTAGCCTCTACAGACCTATTTCAAGTGCCATATCTAGCAAAACTGATAGAATGTATTGTCTTATTAAAACTACAGAACTATGTTGTTGTTGTTGTTAAGTGCCGTCGAGTCGGAGTCGACTCATGGCGACCCTCTGGATAGCTATACAGAACTATACTGATTTGCATTTTCCCCTAGAACAGCAAGAGCATGACTTCCGAAGTCAGCATGGAGCAAAGTCCCTTATGATTGCAATGTCTGATAGTGGGATTAGAAAAAAAGGATACTGTTTTTTGTAATGATATTCCTGGATATCCACCGTATTTGATTCTGTACATCATTAATCTGGAGGTTACAATCTCTGTGGATTGGTTCCATAGTATTGGGAACATGACGGCAGAAAAAGACCATATGACCTATTCAGTCTGCCCTTCCATACCAACTACATAGTCCCTCTTTTTCCTTTAGAGATCTTCTATGTTGGTCCCATGCTTTCTTGAATTCAAATACTGTCCTGGTCTCTACTACCTCCCGTGGGAGACTGTTCCATGCATCTACCACTCTTTCCAGAAAGAAATATTTCCGTATATTACTCCTGAGTCTCTCTCTTTTCACCTTCATCCTATGCCCACTCTTTGCAGAGCTTTCTTTCAATTAAAAGAGGCTCTCTTTCTGTGCATCTATGCCACAGAGGTAGTTAAACATCTCCATCATATCTCCCCTCTCCTGTCTTTCCTCCAAAATATACATGTTGAGATCTTTAAATATGTCCCCATATGCCTTATGATGAAGTCCACCAACCGTTTTAGTAGCCACCTTCTGCACAGACTCCATCCTTTTTATATCCTTTTGAAGGTGGTCTCCAGAATTGCACACAATACTCCAAATGAGGTCTCACCAAAGACTTATACAGAGACACTATCTCCTCCTTCTTCCTGCTGGCCATTCCTCTCCCTATGCACCCAAGCATCATTCTGGCTTTCATCGTCACCTTTTCTACCTGTTTAGCCACCTTAAGATCATCGGAAACCATCATGCTCAGGTCTTGCTCTTGTTTTGTGGACAGAAGCACTTCACCCCTATACTGAAATGCTCCATTGGATTTTTGCAGCCCAAATGCATGACCTTGTAATTTTTAGCATTAAATCTTAGTTGCCAAATTCTCGACCATTCTTCAAGCTTAGCCAGATCCCTCCCCATGTTATCTACCCTTTCCTGTGTATCTACTCTATTGTAGATTTTGGTATCATCTGCAGAGAGGCAAACCATACTCGACAGCCCTTCTGCACTATCACTAACAAAAATGTTAAAAAGAATAGGACCAAGGACAGACCCCTGCGGTATACTACTCATATGTTGGATCTTGTCATGACCTCTAATCAGTTTAGACAATCCTTGAAGGTGATGATGTATCGCCTTCTTTGTTGTAAACTACTTTCGGTTGAATTTTTGTTCAAGGAATATGATGTATAAGCTAACAATATAATATAATATAAACTTGCACTCAAACCTAGCTAGTTTTCTGCCAGTACTATGTTTGTTCAGCATGTTCATTTATTGCTCTTGTGTTTTTTGTTCTCCTCTCACAGATGCTTTTATGAAGTAACACGGAAAGAGGCTGCAGACATGCTGGAAAATAACCCTTCCAATGGCAGTCTAATCCTGAGGCCTTGTGGTGACAATAAGAACTATTCCATTACTATCCGGGAACCCCTGGAGTACGTTCAATTTCTAATAGTTATCTAATTCCGAACTAAATCTTTACTTATGGCATAATTTCACGCAAAGTGTGCCAGAAATTATAGATAAAATCTAGTGGAATTACTAAAGTGCCTTCAGATCCAGTCTTTCACTTCAGTGGAGAAGCGAAAGAAGCAGAAAAGGAGATCCGAACAGTAGACCCATGTAGTGCTGTAAAGACATTTGAAACTAGCAGTTACCTGGCTTTTTGGGGGAAATCAAATATCATTCTAATGGTTGACATTAGAAAGTGTTCAGAAAAGTTAAAGTTTGTAAAATCGATATTAGATCATATTTTAATTTCCAAATACAATGTTTTTAGGCACGTTTCACATCAGGCAGTAATACCAATTGTCAAGGGTCAATCTGTCTATATACGTAGGTATGCGCATGCACAGACAAGCCTATATATAGGGATTTGGATAGACAGAAGATGTCAAAAGGAACTATGAGTTGCTCAAGGTGGGAGCCCCAGGTCTGTCCAACAAGGGGGAGGGGGGGGACTGAAAAGTGAGAACAGGGTGGCAGGGACAAATGGCCCCCACCAGCTGAATGAGAGCTGCGGCAGGTGCAAGCAGCAGGCCAAGTCTGCAAAGTACTGTAGAGGCACAGGAGCTGTGTCCACACAGGAGAGAAGCTCAAGGCTATTCTTTCTTCCTGAACTTGCTGCATCTAAACTATCTGCTCAACATGTTTCTAAAATGGAGGTAACTTCTGTACAGTGAACTGCCTCAGAAATATAGATCATTTCTTGAGCCTTTAAAACATTTTATTAAATAGAAAATATTGGCCGATAAAGACCATATGGCCTATCCAATCTGCCCATCCATACCAACTGCTAAACTCTACAATCCCTTCCTCTCCCTTAGAGATCCTCTGTGCTTGTCACATGCTTTCTTGAATTCACATACAGTCCTTGTCTCAATCACCTTCACTGAGAGGCTGTTGTATATAACTTCTACTCCCTTTCCATAAATAAATATTTCCTTAGATTTTCTCTTTCACATTCATCTATGACCCCTTGTTTCAGCGTTTCCTTTCAATTGAAAGAGGTCCACTTCCTCTGCATTTAGGTCACAGAGATATTTAAATGTCTCTATCATATCTCCCTAATCCTGCCTTTTTTCCAAAATATGCATATTAAGATCTTTAGCTGTAATTTACAGTAAATAAAGAGACACGCAAAGGCATGCATCATATATGCATGTATGTCATGGTATTTCTGTGGTTTGCACATGGAAACGGGCACTTACATGTGTATTTTGGTGACAGCTAATCTATAACTACTTGCATCAGGACAATTGGGGAGGGGTTTGGGCAGAACAAAATTTTACATGCATTCTGTAGGCTTAGATGTTTACAGGGCTGGTGTAAGCGCTCATGCCTGAAATTTAAGTATATTTTCCACCACTTATACCCCAATTTTGTAAAGTAAAGTATATGTGTACCTTCTTTATAAAAAAAAGAGCAAAATATGTGCATGAAAAGGAGGGTAAATCTAGCCAACCCTTGTAAAATTACCCTCCACAAGTCTATCCTCAACTGCTTTATAACAAAGACCATTGATCATTTTAGTAGTCGCCCTCTGGACCAACCCCATCTTTTTTATATCCTTTTTGAAGGTGCAGTCTCCAGGATTGCACACAGTACTCCAACAGAGGGCTCATCAGAGACTTATAGAGAGACATTATCACCTCCTGTTGGCCATACTTCTCCCTTTATTTATATGTCTATTTGTTTATTGTGTTTCATCAATTGTCAAGTCTCCATAAGACTCAAGACGATGAACCAAATAACATGAGAAATAAACTTAATTAAAACAATATGAAAAAAAAGGCAAGCATAATACATAAACAAAAATAAAAGCATAAAACACAAGCTTTGCAAAAACAAATACTAAATACAATTCAACCAAATTCTCCAGGTCCTGTCATGAGAGAAGAAGTGCAGATTGGTGGCAGCAGGGTAAAAGCAGCTGTTGGGCGTCCCCTGGTCCTGCTGGTGCAGCAAAGTGCACAGCAATGGCAGCAGAGTTAAAGGAGCTAGGAGCTAATAGGAGTCCCCCTCAAAGACTACAGGCTTTAAATCATTATCACTAGCTTTACAAACTTGGGCTGGCTGGGCCCTCATGAATACCAGCTTTTGCTTTTAATTGTGGCTAGGCTCAGAATTCCTGTTCTGGCAGGGATAACAATACCCTTCCTCTACACACTTCAGTGTCATAGTTGAAACAACCAATCAACTGTAGGAGTGCTTGTTTTTCCTTATCGGACCCCCAACACAGAGCTCTCACCTGTGTATTACCCAGCTCACAGGAAACAAACAGATACATCTGGTACCTTCCTTTTCTCATCCGGCACACCGCTCCTGGCTAACCAGGAACATTGCAGTTCCCTTAAGGTGGCTGCTATTGCCCCAGCCCTTAAGGAATCCTTCATTGCCCGTCCACCATGCTCTCTATTCACTTAATGTAGGAGCTCCCAATCCATGTTGGAGCTCCCCCTAGCTCTTGGAGGACAAAAATAGCTGTGCGCATACCTGCTCATCACATCAGATTCCGAGAAAATTTGTCAAGGCCTGGTATAAGATATCTTCAAGTGTTGGCACAATATAGTGAGATCTCTTCAACACAAGGTTTAGAAACTTTGGATCAATACAAATTCTCAGCTTCTAAGAATTTTTTGCTTTTACTATGATCATATTGCTGGTCCCATTAGTTGGTTTGGTCACAGCTGTGATATGACCATCAGCTTCATGTTTTTCTAGCTGAGCTTTCACCTGGTCCATTGAGACCGAGTTCAAAATAAACTTCTCCTTCAACAGATTCCACTGGGCCAGGAAAGACACCATCATAGGCACTAAGCAACTGTTGTTCTATCTGGTTCAGCTCTACAGGAATGCCGAACTGGATCAACCCAAGGTGCTCTCATGTTAAGCCAGACCACAATGGTTTATGATTTGCTTTCACTATCTCAAGTTCAAATTTATGAATATCTCCACCTATGATGTATTGTGGGTGGAAACGTCCCCAAGATAGCATGAGCTCCCCTGAATATAGTTTCAGTTTGGTGCCATTCAACTGCAGGGGTGCACTCATGCCAAACTAATTTGGTCTTTCAGACACATGACATTACATGTTTCCCCAGAGTCCAGCTGGCAAGGTTGTATCATATTACTCAATATGAGATTCCTAAACCATTTTGTCCTTTGTTCTTATAGCGCCAGGGCACTCTTGAGAAAATTGCATTGTCTGATATCTCGTCCAACTTATGCAACTTACTTGCAGGAGCGGCCCAAGGGTGATGAAGGGCAATGTGGGGAGACTCAATAAGGGGACTCATTTGCATAAATATTTACAAATCCATTGGCCTTCATTTGCATAAATTTAATTTTAAAATGTATATGCTGCCCATCTAAAATCCTAGGCTGCTTCCAAACATGCATACACAATTTATTAAAACAGATGTTACAATAGAACAAACATAACAATCATGAATCAAAATCAACTTAAAACCACTTTCACATACCCAGAAAATAACAAACCATTATAAATATCTGTGTACTGGATTTATTTAGTCAGTGTTATGACCAGCTTGAGGAAAGATATAAAATGGTAGCCATAACTTCAGGATCCTTGTGCCCAGTTGGACTGGACAGTGCCAGAGCTGGAAAAGCCCAGAAATCAGCAGCAGTAAAGCTATCAGGCTACTAAACAAAATTAAACAGAGGTATTCTCTTAAAATTTGAGATTTTCTTGAATCTGAAGTGACAAAGCATTTTAAAATTTCAGACCGGCAGCATCAAGAATGCAAAACTGCAAATCTCAAAGACAATCATATTACACTACCAACGCCCTACAGTGGACTACACACCAAGAACCGACAGTACAGGACCCATAGAGCAAATGTATCATCCCATAACAGCACTAACTTCCAAAACTCCCACAAGTAGGAGCCTACCCAGAAAAGGGCGGCACCATAAATACTGCAGCAGAACATAGATCATCTATACACATACTGGGAAAACTTAACAAGTCAGATTCCTGCATGGAAACTCCATACTAACAGAATACCGGGCCTCAGTCACACTTTAGAAACTAGATAGACCCTCGCCAAGAACAGAATAAATGACCACAAACTACCAAAAGAAATATGTTGATAAAAATTAATCCCAAGAAGTCAGACTCCATATGTAGTGCAGCACCAGAAAAATAGACACAGTGATGCATTTCTGCCTGAATACTGTGCAAAATATAAAGACAGCAGATGTAAATTTCAAAAATACAGACTGCACCTGAATGTAACTTGGCTTGATCTCCCCCTGGAAGAGCATGAGCTAAATAGTAATAAATAAATAAATAAACATAGTTCAATCATTAAATTAAAAATTAATTTTTTTTCTACCTTTGTCGTCTGGCCATTTAATTTTTCTACTCATGTTGGCCCCAGCCCTTGGTTTCTGTCTTCTTCTGTCTCCTCTTAGTTCTCTTTACAGAGGCTTCTGGCCATTTGTCATTTCCCTCTTTGTGTTGTTTTGGCTTCCTCCACTACATCCAGCTCCAACACTGAACTTTACTTTTTGTTTTCTTCCATTTATTTTTCTCCCTCTCTATCCACTCGGATTTCATTCATTCTTTCTACAGTATCTCATCCCCACTTTCCCTCTTTTTACTGTATCTGCAGCTCTTTTTCTCCCTACACCCTGGCCATCCTATTCCCCCCTTGCTCTTATTCCCCATTCTTTCACTAACCTTCTCTTCACTCTTTCCTCCATCCAGCATCATCTCTCTTTCCCACCTCCTTCCATCCAGCATCTCCTCTTCTTCTCTCTCTCTCTCTCCCCACCCATCTTTCCATCCATCTCATCTTCTTCCCTCTATCCGTCCATCTTTCCATCCATCTCATCTTCTTCTCTCTATCCGCCCATCTTTCCATCCATCTCATCTTCTTCTCTCTATCCATCCATCTCATCTTCTTCTCTCTATCCGCCCATCTTTCCATCCATCTCATCTTCTTCTCTCTATCCATCCATCTCATCTTCTTCTCTCTATCCGTCCATCTTTCCATCCATCTCATCTTCTTCCCTCTATCCGTCCATCTTTCCATCCATCTCATCTTCTTCCCTCTATCCGTCCATCTTTCCATCCATCTCATTTTCTACACCCCTTTCCATCCAACATCTCTTCTTCTCTCTATCCATGCACCTTTCCATCCAACAGCTACTCATTTTCTCTCCACCACCCTTTCCACCAACATCTATTCTCTCCCCACCCCCTTCCATCCATCATTTTGTCTGACTTAGTACTTCCCCATGTGTCCAGCATGTCCCCTCTTTCTCCCTAGCCCAAATGCCATGTCCAGCATCTCCCCTGTCCCTCTGCTCTCTCCTTGCCAAGCAGTCTGCCTTGTCACACAAATTAACCTCTCTGCCCCCAGTACCCATCTTTTGTTGCCCTGGCCTTTCTTTCCCTATCCCCGAGTCCAAGGTCATCTCCAGAGTTAGTTCAAATCTTAAACCTTATGCCTCTCGGCTGTCAAAATCTATTGTTTAGCTTTGAATGCCTTGCTCTTTGCCACCCCCAAGAAGCTGCCACACCCTAGGCGACCACCTAATTTGCCTAGTGGTAGGGCCAGCCCTACCCGAGTCAGCATATCCCCTTGCCACCCTACTCACCTTCCTGTCTCTGCCCCCAAGCCACCATGGTCCCCCTTTCTTTCCCCCATCTGCAATCCAGCATCACCTCCTTCCTCCCCCCACCCCTGGACTCGGCATTTCGAGTGTGTATCTTCTATTATACTGACTCCATCCCCCGATCAGCATTTTTTTTCAATCACTCCCCCTCCACTGTCCCTTTCTGAGATCTCCCCCCTGTGGCAGAGGCAAAGAAAAGAAATCACAACACAGATGTGGGGACCTTCTCTCTGTCAACATTGCTATGAGCTCTGCCAGTCCCGCCCCCTAAGCAACAGGAAGTTGAAGTCCTAAGTTAAAGGGGGCGGGAACAGCAGAGCTCATAGCGGCGTTGATGGAGAAAAAGTCCCTGCACCCGTGTTGTGATTCATTTTCTTTGCTCCTAACCTTTAAGAGTTATGCCCTTAAATTGGCCTCTTTGAAAATTCACAAGGGCCAAATACCTGCATTTGTTCTCAAAATTTCACTAAACTCCTACATTTAGAAGCATAAAAAATGGGCGACACCAAGGACAGATTTAGGGTGAATGAAAAAAGTTAGGAGCTTAGCACAGATTTTAAGCACTAGGCACCTATTAGGCTGAATAATCCAGACACATAGAAACATGATGACAGAAAAAGACCACATCCCTATCCAGTCTGCCCTGCCATATCACCCACTACAATAGTCCCCTTTTTACCTTTAGACATCCTCTGTGTTTGTCCCATGCTTCTTTGAATTCAGATGCTCTCCTCATCTCTACCACCTCCACTGGGAGACTATTCCACGGATCCGTAAAGAAATATTTCTGCATATTATTCTTGAGTCTATCCCTTTTCACCCTCATACTATGTCCCCTCATAGCAGAGCTTGCTTTAAATCGAAAGAGGCTCTCCTCCTGTGCATTTATGCCACGGAGGTATTTAAATGTCTCTATCATATCTCCTCTACTCCACCTTTCCTCTAAAATATACATATTAAGATCCTTAAGTCGGTCCTCATATGTTTTATAATGAAGACCACTAGCCATTTTAGTAGCCACCCTCTGCACCGACTCCAACCTGTTTATATCCTTTTGAAGGTGCGGTCTCCAGAACTGCACACTATACTCCAAATGAGGTCGCACCAAAGACTTATAAAGAGGCACTAACACCTTATTTCTTCTGCTGGCCATTCCTCTCCCTATGCACCCAAGCATCCTCCTAGCTTTTGCCATTGCCTTTTCTACCTGTTTAGCCACTTTAAGATCATCAGAAACAATCACGCCCAGGTCCTGTTCTTCTTTTGTGGACAGAAGTACTTCGCCCCTTACACTGTACCACTCCCTTGGATTTTTGCAGCCCAAATACATAACCCTGCATTTTTTAGCATTAAATCTCAGCTGTCAAATTCTTGACCATTCTTCAAGCTTAGCTAGATCCCTTCTCATGTTATTTATGCCTGCCTGGGTGTTTACTCTATTGCAGATTTTGGTATCATCAGCAAATAGGCAAACCTTAACCGACAGCCCTTCCGCAATATCACTAACAAAAATGTTAAAAAATATCAGACCGAGGATAGATCCCTGCAGCACACCACTGATAACCTCCCTCTCCTCAGAGTGAGCAACATTTACCTGTACCATTTGTCCTAACCCACTCAGTAATTTTAGGGTCCATCCCTAGGGTGCTCAGTTTGTTGATAAGTCACTTATGTGGAATGGTGTCAAAAGCTTTACTGAAATCCAAGTACACCACATCTAGGGCGTTCCCTTGGTCCAACTCCCTGGTCACTTACAGTAGTCAAATAAATCAATCAGATTTATCTGACAAGACCTGCCTCTGGTGAATCCATGCTGCCTCCAATCCTGTAATCCATTCGACTCCAGAAATCTCACTATTTTCTCTTTGAGCAGCATTTCCAATAATTTACTCACCACAGAGGTTAGACTAACCGGCCTGTAGTTCTCAACCATATACTTACTTCCGCTTTTGTGTAAAGGGGCCACATGTGCCTCTCTCCAGTCCTTTGGCACTACTCCTGAATCTAAAGATGATTTGAAAAGGTCAGTCAGTGGAGCTGCTAGAATGTCCCCAAGTTCCTTCAGTATTCTCAGATGTTCCTCATCCGGTCCCATTGCTTTGTCTACTTTAACTAGTTCCACATGAACACAGTCTTCTGAAAAGCGTTCAAGATCCCCATCGCTTCTGTTCCTATTTGTGCGTGTTTTCTGAGGTCCTGCTCCTGGCCCTTCATCTGTGAATACAGAACAGAAATATTTGTTAAGCAATTCCGTTTTATCCTCATCAGCTTCTACATATTCCTCCCCTTCACTCCTGAGTCTGACAATTCCATTTTTGTCCTTCCTCCTCTCACTAATATATCTGAAAAATGTCTTATTCCCCCATTTTATTGCACTGGCTATTTCTTCATCTTTTAGTATATTTGCTTTCTTGACTACTTTGCTAGCTTCTCTAAGTTTTTCCAAATATAGATGCCTGTCTTCCTCTCTCTATGATCTCTTGTATTTCGTGAAGGCCTCCCTCTTTTTCTTCACCTTTTAAGCTACTTCTTTTAAGAACCATAGCGGGACTTCCGGTGGCATGGTGAGCTGAGAGGACGTGCTAGTCTCGGCTCCGGAGCCCGCTCCCTCCCCCTTGCCGATATTTTGAGCCAACTTCATTACTTTTGTGCCAAAGTGGGGGAGTAGCACTGCGGAAGATCGGCGAACCCTCTCAATACTTTTCTTCAACAGGCGACTGCTGTATGGCCACAAAAATCCCCCGCCGAACCCGTGCACGCGGTGAGGAGACTAAGATGGCGGAAGGCGGGCAGGAGCCCCTGGGCTCTCTAGAAGCCCCAGCGCTGGTAGCGGAGGTGTCGAGAGCGGTAGTGGGTGCCCTAGAGGAGAGATTGGGGGGCCTGTCTCATCAAATGCAGGAGGTGGCTCAGGCAGTATCTGAATTCACAAAAAGAGTGGAGCATGCTGAAAATCGCATTGGGACCCTGGAGGACCAGCATGTGCAGGATATCGCACGGATTAAAAATCTGGAAGAGACCCTGGCACAGCACCAAGATAAATTAGAAGACCTTGAGAACCGCAGTCGCCGAAATAACTTGCGGTTTATCGGCGTTGAGGAATCCATTCCCGACAGAGACCTGAGGTGCCACCTGGAACAATGGATGACTAACACCCTGTCTTTGCCCGAAGATGTTGGAAAGGTGGTGCTGGAGCGTGCCCATCGGCTGGGGCCCTCCCGGGCTGGGGATCGACAGCCGCGGGCGGTGATTGCCCGTTTCATTAGTACTGCGCAGAAAGATGAAGTGCTAAAGGCTTCAAGGCAGATGCGGCGGACAGGAGCCGCCACAAGTCAGATACTACTATTCCAGGATTACTCAGCCGGGGTCTCCCTGAAGCGCAGGGCCTACAAAGACATATGCAGTACGCTCATAGACAGGGGCGTTCGTTTTACGCTTGTGTACCCGGCAACTCTACGGATCTACAGCGACAAGGGGACCCGAGTGTTTGCTTCCCCGGAAGAGGCCCGTGATTACTGTAACAGTTTGAAATAGAACTGGGCATGGCTTCCTTGCTACACCTTCGTGAGTTGGATAAGTGACTTCAAGTACCTGGTTTTGGCGGGGCCTTGGGATTGCGCCCTGGTAAGTGTGCCGCGGAGTGAAGACTGTTGAATTGGGGCCGGGTCCACGATTGGGTCCTTCTGAAGGGGCGGTATGCCTCAGACATCTTATTCCACGGGCGCCTGCGGCGGATCCCCAGCACTCAAAAAAGTTTGAGTGAATTTGGAGGCAATGCAGCGTGCAGGACTCTGTGTAACTATGTAACCATGGTTTGCTATTGTGCATGTGGTTACAGTTGGCTACGTTCTGCCCTTCTTTCAATTAGAACTGTTTTAATTGTTACAAGTTTTCTTTTATATAGCTACTTGTGGTGGTAGGCTTTGCTTGTTTTAGCGGGAGGTTGGCCCTTAGGGAAGGTGCCTGGGTACTAGGGGAAGTTGTAACGGGGGGAGGGGGGCTTGGCTTTATCGGGTGGGAGGTGGAAAGGTAGGGGAGCTCCCCGGGGGGCTCTGTAGGTTCCCAGGCCGGGGATGCCGATGGGGCAGTGGCCTTGCTGAGAGTGGGTGCTGTGTGCTGGTGGGGCCGCTGTCCCTTCGATAATATTTAAGAATGTGTCCATCTCTGGGAACACGGCTGTTTAATGTACGTTGATACCATAGGGGAGGGTGTTAATGGGACCCTCTGGGGCTCTGTGCTCTGATCATGGTAGCATATGATCACTGAAAGTTTTGTAGCACAGAACAGTGAACCGTGTGATTGTTGGGCCAATTCGCCGCCCCCATTAAGGTGGGTGGACCCTAGCGTAGGGGCGGCGCTCTACCCTATAAGTGCAACTTGGACGGTAGAGCAATGCAAAGCAGGGATGGAGATGGGAGCCGGGGCTAACTGTAAGGATGGGCAGCTCCCTGCTGCGCAGGCCTTCCTTCGTATCTCCCCGAGTCTGTGGGGACTAAAGAGGCTGTGATGGTATCCTGGGAGGGGCTGGCTCCTCTTAGGAGGGACGTCTCTAGTTCAGCCCTGGCCACGCTTTCTCCACACGCCTGGGGGACGAAGCGGGGGCAACGGATGTGAGGGCGTAGAGGGATGAAGCACGATGCTGAGGATGGGGAGGGGCGGGAGGGGCCGGCATGCTACAGAAGTCTAGGTGGGGCCAGCTCCAGCTGGCGCAGGGTGGGAAGTGGTGATGGGAGGAGTGGGGGGGGGGACGGAGGGGGGGGCGTCGGGGGGGGTGGGGGGAGGGGGGCTAATTACTGGGATACAGGGTAGGTCTGGCGGGGAGGGGGAGATTAGGTTGATTGGCTGGATTGAGAGTATGCATGGGAGACTCGCGTGCACTGGATGGCGGGAGTGGAGTTCCAGGGCCTTTAGCGAAGTGTGGTTTGGAACACTATGGGAGGGGGCTCTGGGCTGGGGGGGCCCCTGCTTTGGTGTGCATGTGACAACTGAGTTCTGGCTCTTTGGATATCTAAATTGTAATGGATAAAATAACTCGAGTGATCTCTTGGAATGTTTGTGGACTGGGCTCTCCGGTGAAACGTTCCAAAGTCTTACAGCACTTGAGGCGTCATCGTGCAGAGGTTGTATTACTGCAGGAGACGCATCAATCGGTGGTGGAACATCAGAAACTGGGCTTGGGCTTCAAGGCTCAGGTTTATGGGGCCCCAGCGGTGGGGAAGAAGCGGGGAGTAGTGATTCTCGTTGCCAAGTCTATTTCCTGGGTGGAAGAAAAGGTGGTCTCAGACCCGAAGGGCCGCTATGTTGGCGTGTGGGGGACTTTGGCTGGGAGGAAGGTGTTTCTCTGCTCGGCATATGGCCCCAACACTTATGAAGCTATTTTTTTTCAGGATATCTCCAAGCTGTTGGATGACGCTAGCGGGTATCAGGTGATCTTAGGCGGCGATTTTAATGTTGCTATGGACAGTGGTCTGGATCGGTCAGGCCCCATGGGCAGCGGGAGCCCTCGGGCGCGTCGGAGGCTGCGGGGCCTGTGCGAAGCGTATAATCTCCTAGACATCTGGAGGGTGTTGCACCCTGGAGACCGAGACTACACGCACTTGTCCCGGGCACACGGCACTTGGTCTCGGATAGATTTTTTTCTTGTGGCGGAGTCGCTTTTCAGTTGGGTCTCCAAGGCGAGTATTGGGCCTTTAGTTATCTCCGATCATGCCATGGTAATATTGGACCTACGGGGGTGTTGCCCTCCTTCAAGTAAGATCTGGCGGTATCCCCTGGAACTTTGTGGTGATATACGGTTCGAGACCTTTCTTCGGGATCGCTGGAAGGAGTATGAAATCTTGAATGCATCGCCGGATATTTCTCCCGCGGTTTTTTGGGAAGCTGGCAAAGCGGTACTACGGGGGGATATTATTAGTTACCACAGTCATCGGCGTCGACAACTGAACCGGCGGATTCTAGTGTTGGAGAGGGAGCTAGGTCGGATGCGCCGAGTGGCGGCGGGTTCCCGAATGAGGGTGCATACGCGTAGGCTCCGGGAAGTGCAAACGGAATTGGAGACGCTTCTCCATCAACGTGTACAGAAATCGATGCTGTACTATCGGTATAAGCTTTATAAGTTTGGAAACAAGGCTGGCAAGCTGATGTCCTCTCTATTGAGGCCGCCGGGTGGCTCCCGTCAGATAGGGGCCATCAGGCAGTCTGATGGCACTGTCACCCGTGATTCCGCCACTATCGAGAAGGTTTTTACCGACTTCTTTGGGGAGCTGTATGCTGGCGAGGAGGTGGGCGCCGAGGTGGGGCGTTCTTTCCTTGCGGGTTGTGGGCTTCCTAAACTGGAGGCGGAGCATTTGGAGGCCCTTAATATGCCCCTGTCCGGCCAGGAGGTCCAAGCCGCAATCCGGCATCTGAAGAATGGGCGAGCCCCGGGTGTCGATGGATTCCGGAGTGAATTCTACAAAACCCTGAGCGATGCAGTTGTCGCTCCTCTCATAGGGTATTATGAGGATTTAGTGAGCCGCGGGAGGTTTCCCTTTGAACCCAATAAAGCCTTGATCACCATTCTCCCCAAGCCAGGGAGGGACCCTCTTTTACCGGGCTCTTACCGCCCTATCTCCTTACTTAACGTCGATATTAAGCTTTTGGCCAAGATCATGGCGGATCGGCTAGCACATTTTCTCCCCTCCTTAATTCACCGGGACCAGGCGGGATTTGTTCGGGGGCGCCAGGTTGCCTATAACTTGCAACGGATCCTTTTGTCCATCAGCGCCGGGAGATTGGCCGGGGAGCCTTCTTTGCTTATCAGTTTCGACGCTGAAAAAGCGTTTGATCGCGTGAGTTGGGGCTTTATGCACCAGACCTTGGAGATGATGGGCTTTGTCGGCTTCTTTGTGGACGTGGTCAAATTGTTATATGCGGACCCCCTAGGGGCAATTATGGTTAATGGAGTCATGTCCCCTGAGTTTGCTATCCAAAAGGGGACCCGCCAGGGCTGCCCGTTGTCGCCACTTCTTTTTGTACTTTCACTGGAGCCCCTTCTCCTTCGTATTCGGGCTTCCTCGCGGTTTCGGGGCATCCAACTGGGACGCGCCGAGTTTCGAGTCGCCGCGTTTGCTGACGACCTGCTTGTGTACTTGGGGGACCCTCAGACTGGATTGCCCCATTTGCTGCATCTTATCAAGGAGTACGGTGTACCTTCTGGGTTCCGACTAAATTTAGATAAGTCGGAAGCGCTGTATTTGGCTCCTGAGGGACAGCCGGGTTGGCAGGGCCCGTTTCCCCTACGCTGGGCGGCGGGCCATTTTAAGTATCTGGGTATCTATCTGCCGACGCGCCTAGAGGACCTATATCAGCTGAACGTTAATAAAATTCTGGGAGAGGTATCGGCGTGTGTAGATCGTTGGCGAGACTTACCGTTGTCCCTGGGGGGTAGGGTCGCCTTGTGTAAGATGGCGCTCTTCCCCAAGATCCTCTACCCACTCCAGATTCTCCCGCTGGTTTTACACCGTGCGGATCTCCGGCGACTGGAGCGTTCCTTTAATCGGTTCTTGTGGCGGGGTCGCAGACCTAGAGTCCGTTTGACTATACTGCAACAGCCCTGGGCCCTGGGAGGAATGGGATTCCCGGATATTTGGAGGTATAATGTGGCCTGTTTATTGAGATACGTTCGGGATTGGTTGTGGGACTTGACAGATTGGACCCCGAGGGAGCTGTTTGAGGCTGCTTTGGCGCCCTTTCATCCCCGATACCTGCTTCATGCTCGGACACTTCGGGAGGTACCGTCGTGTCTTCGGGGCATTTTCTTAATCCCCTTTCGGAAGGCGTGGCAGTTTTTCTGTGCGCAGCGTCGGATCTCCGCTAGCCATACTCCCTATCTCCCTATTCGGGGTAACGCCGACTTCGCGGCAGGTGTCGGGCGGTCCCGATTCCAGCGTTGGGAGGATCTCGGTTTGGTGAATCTGGAGCATGTGTTGACTCCCGGAGGCGCACCGGTGGCTTTCGCTGAGCTTCGCCGGCAATATTCCTTGGGGCCCTGGGATATGTTCCAGTACACGCAACTTCGGAGCTATCTCGGTACGATGCCGGAGGGGGCACTGCAGGGGGCAGTATGTTCGGAGCTTGAATTGGCTCTCTTGGGGGGGACACTGGGGACTCGGGTGTCCGTTCTCTATAAAATGTTGTGGGAAGGACCGTCGCCCATTGATGTTAATACCCTGGCGGCGGCTTGGACGGCGGATCTCGGTGAGGTGATAGACGAGGAATCCCTTTTAGGGGGGCTGGCGTCTATCCCCACTGTTAGCACCTTGGTCCTGCACCGAGACACTCAATTTCGCCTTCTGCGCCGCCTCTATTATGCTCCTGTTAGGGCGTGGAGAGCGGGGTTTGCGACGAGTCACTGCTGCCCTCGGTGTAGTGCTGAGAGGGCGACGTTAGGCCATATGTTCTGGCATTGTCCCAGGGTACAGCGATTTTGGGAGCGGGTGTCCGTGTATCTCCTCCGGTGTGTACCGCATCTGGAACCCCTTACGGCACGCCATCTGGTGTTAGACCTGTGGGAGGCCGCCTGGGGGGTCTCCCTGGGGGGTTGGACGTTACGTTGGTTGCGCCTAGTCCTGATGTCTGCCCGAATGACTGTTCTGCAACACTGGCTGGATGTAAGGGGCCCGATCCTCGGGATCTGGAGGGTCCGACTACATAAACTCTTACTTATGGAACGTCTCTCGGCGGTTGGCAGCGAACGGCGATGGGCCCGTTTTCTTCAGGGGTGGGGACCCCACTTGCAAATGCTGCCGGCTGGGGTCCGTCGCCGTATCCAGGGGGGCTCCTGAAACAGCAGACTCTTCTGGGAGTCCTCATAGTAGTTTCTCCCCTAGGTGCTGGCATAGCAATACACGGGGGGAAAGAGGGGGAGACCTCATATACGGGGGTGCGCGTTTCCCGGGCCTGTTCGATATCCTTTCGCACCCAGCATAGAGATTAGTAGTTTGGGGACTCTAGTCGGCCATAGGTTTCTTCCTCCTCATATTGACATGACATGGGAGGGGAGGGGGTGGGGGGGAGTGATTGGTTGGTAGGGGGGTGGGGGGTCTCTGGTTATATGATTTTCACTTTACCATCAATCCCCGGTTCACCGGCCTCCAGTTTGGGGATGGGTCTGGGAGAAGGATGCACCCTGGATCTGTTGGAGATAGTAATCGCTGGGTGATGGTGACCGGGGGAGGTGGCATTTGGGGCGTGTTTGTTGGGGGACAGGGGGGGGATACCTGGGGGGGCTCTATGGTCCCTCTGGGGGGGTATCCTGGTACTTTAGGGGGGGGGCTCGCAGCTGGCGACAGGATAGGGGGGGGTACTCATGCGGTGGTTGCTAACCGCGGTTTCGCAAAGCCGGTTTGGAAGGGGATCTTCTCCGCTGCCCAGTTGCCTCTCACCTTTCGGGGCGCATTTTGCTTAATGGGGAGCTGCCCCAGACCGGGGGGGGGGTCCGGTGCTCGCCTTTAACGCATTCACTATGGCCATGGTTTTTCCCAGCACTTTTCTGCTAATTTATTTGTTTACCAAGGGGGTGGGGGAGGCTATGGTCTCTGCTGTTCATTTATATCTCAGAAGGAGTACCAGTGCTTGAACGAGGCCGGCTCTCTCCTTCCCTAATCGGGGGTAACTACTACTTCTGTATCTCTGGAAAGTTTCTACTATTGATCCTATATTACTGATCCCCCCTTTCAAGTATTGAACATATATATTTTGATTGTTCCAGTATTGAACATATATATTTTGATTGTACAAGTATTGAACATATATCTTTTGATTGTATGAGCCACACTGTCTTTTTCTATACTATCGGTTTTGCTGTTTGTACTGTTTTCTTTGTTATAAGAAATAAAATAGATTTAAACATAAGAACCATAGCGGCCTCTTTTTCCTTTTACCTTTATTTAGCTGTCTAACAAAAAGGTTGGTTGCCGTTAAAATATCCCCTTTGAGTCTTGCCCACTGTTTTTCTACATCCCCCAACTGTTCCCATCCCGCTAACGACTCCTTGAAGTATTGTCCCACCTTAGGTTTTTAAAAATCCTAATACTGAACCACACTATCTGGTGATCACTGGATGCAAGATGATCTCCCACTTTAACATCAGAAACACTTTCACCATTGGTAAGCACCAAGCCCCTTCATGTGTGGGTTCTGTTACTAGTTGCCTGAATAGTTCTCCCTGTAGAGAATCCAGGATCTCCTTACTTCTAGATGATACTGCAGCAGGAATGTGCCAATCAACATCTGGAATATTGAAATCTCCTATCAGTAGCACTTCCCCTTTCCTGGCAATGCTGTGTATGTCTTCCTTTAAATCTCCGTCCACTTTTTCTCCCTGTGAGGGGGGTCTGTATATCACGCCAATGCAAATGGATTTCTTTTTTCCTCTTTATAGTTTAACCCATAGTGCCTCCTCTCTCCCTTTTAAAACCTGTAATTCTATAGCTTTAATATTATTTTTTACATATAGTGCCACTCCTCCTCCCCTTCCTCCTACCCTATCCTTTCTGAATAAAGTATAGCCTGGTATAATTACATCCCAGTCATGGCTGTCCGTGAACCATGTCTCCGTAACCGCCACTAAATCCAAGTCAGCCTGTTCCATGAAGGCCTCAACATCTGGGATCTTATTTCCCATGCTACAGGCATTTATACACACTGCAAATATCAAGGCAAATGAGTGTCAGGCCCATATTTATAAACCTAGGGGGTATATTCAAAGGCATTTACATGGTTTGCAGACTTGCAAACCATGTAAATGCCGTTCTGTGAGATATTCATCGCCACTAACACAGTTAGTACCAATGAATATCCATCGGTACTGGTGCTACAGAACCTGATGCTAACTGGATAGCATGTCAAGGGTGTTCGAGGGCGGCACCCATTGCTAACTGGGAGTGGCGATATTGAGCTGCTGTCCAGTTAGTGACCAGGGGCGGCTCAAGGCAATCTGCTGCCTGAGGCGAGGGATGAGATGGCGCTCTCCCGGGGGGAGATCTTTCTCAAAACTCCAGTCAGAGACTGAACCAAACCAAAAGACAATTATATAATATGGAGGAAATGCAAGATGTTTGCACACTAAGGAACTAAAAGAATAAGCAAGAACCACAGCACACCTTATAAAACTAAATTATAACTAATTTTTTATCTTGTTATAAACTGTTATAGTTCTTGTTTTTTATTTATGAACATATTTTGCATCCACAGAACCCCCTTCCTCAACAGTGGGTGCAGAGCAGAACCAGGACATTCACCCACAGAACTCAATATCTTTAAAAAAAACAAACAAACAAAAAAAAACTGATTCTGGTCATCTCACTAACAAACATTTTGGGAACTAATAGAAAACCTACAAAAGTCATCAAAGATCTACAAAGCCAATTCTACCATACCATTACCAGAATAAACTTCCAAAACTCATACAAGGTGCCTACCCAGAAAAAAGCAGCACTCTAAATACTACAGCGGGCCCTAGAACATCTAACACCTATTTGAAAAGGCAAATTACTACAGTACAGATCCATGCGTACATATTTCATGTTAACAGAGCACACGGCCTTGGTCGCACACTCAGAACACTGATTCTCACCAAGTACAGAATAAGTGATCACAACCTAAAGTAAAAATAAAATATATAGACAAAAATTAAACCCCAAGAAGCCAGACTCTGCATGCAGTGCAACACCAGGTAAATAAGAAATGCAATTCCCCATATGGTGCAAAATATAAAGATAACACAAAATCCAATCACTAAATTGAAAACAAAATTATTTTTTCTACCTTTGTTGTCTGACCATTTTATTCTTTGATCATTCCGGTCCTGATCTGAGGCTTCTGCTTTCCTGTCTTCTCTTAGCACTCTGCCATTTCTTGTCTCTTTTGTTTTCTTCACATCCTTCCATCAACCTATTTCCAGTCCCAGTAACCCTCCCCAAGTGTCAGCTCCCTTCCAGTCCCAGTGCCCCCTCCCTGCCAGCCTCCTTTCCGTTACCCAGCCATCTACCAGTCCCACCCCGTGTCAGCTCCCTCCAGTCCCACCCGCAGGTGTCAGCTCCCTTCCCTCCCCCTTATCCCTTCCCTAGTGTCATCACCCTTCTGGTCCTCCTCCAGTACCAGTCCCAGGTATCAGCTCTTTTCCAGGCCCCTCCTTCCCCTGTGTCAACTCCCTTCCAACCCCAACCTTCTCCTGTATCAACTCTAGCCCCCTCCTCCCCCCCATGTCAACTCCCTTGCAGACCCCACCTTCCCACCATGTCATGCCCCTTCCAGCCCCCTCCTCCCCCGTGTCAGCCCTGTTGCAGATCCCACCTTCCCATCATGTCAATTCCCTTCCAACACCTTCCCTCCCATGTCAGCCGCTTCAAGCCCCTACCTTTCCCCGTGTTAGCTCCCCCCAAACACTCACCCTCTCCTTTCAATGGCAGCCACGGCTCCTGCTTCTTAGAGAGCCGTGGCTTTGCTAGCAATAGTTTAAATAAAAGCAAAACCAGTGCGGAGCCTTCCCACCTCTGTTAAAGAAGCCGTGCAACTGCTTCTTTCACAGATATGGAAAGGCTCCGCATCGGTTTGACTTTTTATTTAACCTGATACCGCTAGCACATCAGCAGCTCTCTAAGAGGCAGGAGCCGCAGCTGCCATTGAAAGGAGAGAGTGAGTGTGCCGCTGCTGAGAAGCAGACTCGACAGCGGCAGCAACTTGTGCGCTTGTTTTTTTGGGGGGTTTTTTAACTTTTGAAGGCGGAGTGAGATGGCTGTTTTGGGGACATTTTTGCCACCTTCAAAACTTTACCACCTGAGGCAGCCACCTCACTTCACCTCATTATAGAGCCACCCCTAAGTCTGTGTCAAGAACCAACCATAACCTACCTGCCATGTTTGGTCATCTACATTATTGCTATCACTACCAATTTCAGTTAATTTTTATTTTGGTGCTCTTGAGGTGAGCTTGCTAAAACCCAGATGGTAGCAATTGCCTCAGAAGGAATGTTATGAAAAGGATATTGATGCCCTGCCTCCCCAGAGCAAGTGCAAACTTGTTTAACGTTTGGGGTATTTTTTTGGTTTTTAAACTAAACAAACTACTGTTAGAAAATAAAATGGCACTCTAGTCCAGTGTGGGCTTGAACTGTAAAATATGTAGGGTTCTAAAGGGATTTTCAGCATGTCAACAGATGGCTTTTTAGATTATTTCCCCCCAAATTAGTCTGAATTCCAAGTACATATGATATATTCTCTCATATGCTTTCCCTTCTCCCCAGAAGGTTTTTTTTTTTTTAAACTTCTAAGGCTTTTTTTTCTTGCTTGCTTGATTACAAAGATTTGGGTTGCTGGAGCAGTTGTATCAAACTAAAATGTGACATTTCTTGGGCCGTGACACATGTATATCATATTTATCATAGTGGTTTTCAATTATAACACCTATTTCAGCTGGCAACAGTTACTGCATGAGTTTTTCAACCTGATTCATGCCAATTCCTACCAGCCCCCTTCTCTCCCCGTGTTAGCTTTGCCCAAACACTCACCCTCTCCTTTCAATGGCAGCCGTGGCTCCTGCCTCTTAGAGAGCTGCAGCTGTGTTAGCGCTATCAGTTTAAATAAAAGTAAAACCGGCAGACTCGCCCTCTCCTTTCAGTGGCAGCCGCGGCTCCTGCCTCTTAGAGAGCTGCGGCTGTGTTAGCGGTATTAGTTTAAATAACAAAGAAAACCAATGTGCAGTCTTCCTGCCTCCATGAAAGAAGCCCTGCAACTGCGTCCCGCCCCCAAAGGAAGTTACATTACAGAGGCAGGAAGGCTGCACATTGGTTTTCTTTGTTATTTAAACTGATACCGCTAACACAGTCATGGCTCTCTAAGAGGCAGGAGCTGCGGCTGCCACTGAAAGGAGAGGGTGAGTCTGCTGCTGCCGAGAAGTGGCCTCGGCAGCAGCAGCAACTTCTGCAACTGTTTTTTTTTTGTTTTGTTTTTTTAACTTTTAAAGGTGGAGTGAGGTGGTGGTTTTGGGGGCATTTTTGCCGCCTTCAAAACTTTGCTGCCTGAGGCAGCTGCCTCACTTCGCCTTATTATAGAGCCGCCCCTGTTAGTGATATACAGTGAAAGTCAGATGCAGGAAAACCTGGCCTAACTTTCATCACAGAAGCTAACATGATTAGCTCCGATATTTAGTGCCGGAGTCCAGATATGACCCCAGCATTGAATTTCCAGGTTTTAAGTTCAGCACCAGTGGCTAGCTGCTTTATCAGCACTAGCCGCCGGAACTCAACATTGGGCTCCTAAATTACGTTTGGCTGAAAATAGGGTATAAATTTAGGAGCTCCGATTTTGTTTTATATGGGACCTACTGCTTTCTTTAAATCCTGGTTCCTTTGTTGGTTTAATCTGATATCACAGAGAAAGGTGTCACATCTCAACACCAGCACATGATTTGCAGCAAAAGTAGTTTTTAGCTAAAAGGTGGGTCAGTGATTACAGGTTAGTTGAAGAAGCAAAAAGATATTCACAGTTACCTTTTCTTCAGACTATAGTGAATAGAGCCAAGGTGAATTAAAGACTTCTACATTTTTATTTCAGTAGCCCATCCATAAAGCACTACAAAGTGTTGTGTAAAGGAGGAGATTATTACATGATAGAACTAGAAAAACCGGTAAGTATATCCTTGTTTACAGGCATTACATATTAGCAAGGATGGTTGTGTCTTTGCATGTCTCAAAAGTTATGGTAATAGTAAAATGTCACATGAGTTCAGTCCTATCTGCGCCCTCGAACTGGTGACAAGCTTGGCTTGTTCTGGAATGCAGCAGCAGCAGCAGCAGAGCACAGCCAAGAGCAGTTCTTTTCCTCCACATTGTTTAATCGCGTGTTTTTGCAAGCATACCTAATAGCTGGAATGGATGTCAAAATGCATACATCGAAACCCAGAAGTAGCCTCTCTTCTATGTACCAATATAGCACCTTCAGCCTTGCTTGCCTCAGGTACAGACTTACACTGTAATCTCTTCAGGGACAGGGAAGTGCCCGCTATGCCTGAATGTAACTCACCTGGAGCTACCACTGAAAAGGCCCAAGCAAAAGCCAAATAAATAAAATGAGAGGGAGACAAAAACAGTGTGTGTGTGTGTGTGTGTGTGTAGGGCAGGTGCAAGGAGATGAGGTGTGTCTTAGGCGAATCTCATCCCTTGCTGCTCCCGTACCCACTGCTGCCCCTCTCCGGGACCCACATCAGCAGCAATGGTATTAAACAGCCCCACCCCCCAGCACTTACCTTGATCCTCTAGTGCTGTGGGACTGTTTGATTCCCACCCCTGCCGAAACCCGATGCAGACTTCCTGTTTGTAAAAGGCAAGCTCTGTGGGGTTGTTTGAGATCATTGCCACCACTGCAGGTCCTCAGGAGGGGCAACGGCGGTGGCAATGGACAGCATCTGGACCATTGACATGCAAGGCGGCTACCTAGCTTTTCTAATACTGGGTGTCTATGACAGCGGCTGGAGCCCTGTTGTGTGTGTGCTTGCAAGCAATCCAGAACAAGGAGATAAATGGATGGCTGATAATGATGCCTCTTTTATTATATATCTTTAACATGGACTGAAAGAGTAAATAAAGTATAAAACACAAGCAAAAGCCGATTAAATGAGGCTTTGATGTAATTCTATCCGGGGTTTCCAAGATCACCAGCGGTATGATACTGCCAAGACTACTTAGTGCATGTAACGGCAAACTGGTATTGGTAGTTTTCCTATTTGTTCTGCACATGTGGAGACTAATCGTATAACTGGGCACCTAGTTTAAGAGAGAAAGTAGCTGCCTACTTGGACTCTCTTTTAAAAAGGCACCCAAGCGCCTCTGTGCCTTTATAAAGTTCTTGCATGAGTGGCAGAAACCACACCTATATTGCAGGTGCAGACAGCAGCTATAAACATCTGCATCTAGATTACTGAAGTATGTGTGCAGATGAACGTCCTTCACAATCTGTGCCCTGTGCGCGCCTACTGGCAAAGTGCACACTATCATGTCATTGTGTGTTCTTTAATGCTGGTTGGAATTTCATCACAGCAAACAGTGGCATCCCCAGCCCCATTTCTACCCATAGCAGGTGCCCCCCCCCCCCCCCTTTGCAGCCGGCGCAATTGCAAGGCTTCAGCTGGGAGAGAAAAGCTGGTCTGGATCAGAGGCAGCACGGCAAGCCACCTGTCTTTAAGGTATATTTGCCAGGCTGCCTCTAAAGTGTGGGCCCGGCACATCATCCTGACCACACCCATCGCCTTGCCCTTGGTACACTGCTGCATGCAAATATGATCTATAAAATTACCCCCACAGGAATAGTTTTATAAAGCCATTTTGGCATTTATGTGGCAATGTGTGTATGTAAAATGCTTCTTATAAAAATTACCCCAGACAAACAAGTACATATGGGCTTTTATGGAAAGTGTTGCCCTACCTGGGTGGAGTATGGACAGAGGTGGAAGTGCTGAATACCTTCAGCTATGTGAGTTCTCTGAGTGGACACTTACACTTGCTCTTGAGCAGACAATCTCTGTGCCTTCAATCTAGACATAATTGCTGCTGGTTTTTGTGCCCAAATGTGCACCTTCCTATTCACTTAACCGTGGCACCCTGTTATAAAATTACCCTCATAAATCAGATGAATGAAAGCAGAATTTCAGGTGTATATCACAACCCTTTAATTTCTGCTCAGTTCTGGGGGAAACACTGAAAAGATATCTAACCTTGCGATGTGTCCTCTTTTTCCTTAGGTCACACTGAAGAGTCTTGATAAGGTTGTGGAACACTTTATAAGCGAAACCCGGGGGAGACTGAAACCATTCATCTCACCCGAGTATCACAAACACCTGGGTATGGAGACTACCTTGCTTGAAAATCCTGCTGTCCTTGCTATCTGCTATTATTCTGTAATGTTGGGAGACTAAAGAACTGAGCACATGCTTCACCTGACTTTAGCGCGAGAACTATGATTTCAGCGTAGACATGATTTGCAGGTATTTGGAAACACTCATGATTTTGGCACAGTGGATACCAGTACCTCACCACCACTTGAAAATATTTTCATGGCACCAGAACACACCCCTCCCTCAATAAAAATTTTAAGAAATGCATACAAATGATGATAACTATTCAACCTTAACAAATATAATTTAAAAAAATAAAGGAGGGTGGGGGAGAGTTCACTCAAAGACTAAGATTGTCATTGGTAGAATTGAGCATTAATCTTAAATTATTAAATGATACCATGATGGTAAAATCATTGCACACTCAAAATAACTTGTATAAAACAATTTCTTATAAACCTATCATATAACAATTTCAATAATCCAATCATTTCAAAAAAGATATATACAAATACGTTTCCCTTTATATGACCTGCATGGAAGACCCCGCCAATCTTGCAACCTTCCCCATGACTTCTTCAACTTTGAGGTCCAAACTTTTCATTTAATCTTCACTATTGTAGCAAATATTGCTGCCAGACTTCGTACAGTTTGTATGAAATCATCAACTTCACACTTAGCAATCCTTCACTTCCGACATACCACATTGTTTTCCCAAAAATGGCTACTTTAGGGAGAGTCAGTGAAACATATAAATTGTGTTTTAAAGATAAAACTAAAAACCTTTTTAAATGAAAGTTCTGAGATGAAACTTAAACTTACACACTGACAATTTTTAACACACCAAAGGAGGTGCCTCGAGGAAAGGTGGGGTTATTTTAGCTATACACGTACTTACTTTTCAACTCAAGGAAGCACCTCTATACTCAGTATGGATACTTTGCATCAACCAACCACTAACATTTATAAAGACGCTGAGGATGGCAGCCAATAAGCAAAAAGAGTAAAACCACAAATTATTGGCTGAAAAACTTTAGTCAAAAGAATTTCACTTCAAAAATACCTAACACTTGACCTCCTTATTTAAACTTTCTGGAGTTACCACATGCCACTTAAAAATATAATGTTATTCCCAGTAAGTAACAACAAAATATCATCCCAACAGCAAAACGTTACTGACTCAATTAATTCAAAACCACAGATCTTCAAAATGATGAGAAAAACATTGCCAATGCAATACCAGTGGTGCTTCCTCATTTCCACAACAAATATTTGATGGGTGTTCCCCTTTTCTTATCTTTGTTTACATTTGTATAGCCAATGTATAATAAATTATAGGGACACCTCTGATAAGATAAATAATCTGCATCAAATCATAACTTAAGTCAGAAGATTTATGAAGAACAGGTAAGGCAGGATGAATTGAACTGCATAGGTACAAACAGGGCAAGATCCACATCTAAACAGAGTAACATTCCCTGGTCAGCGCTTGTTAAGTGTGACGTTCATGATTTTGTACAAATTTATTCTATTATAATATTTAAAGTTGACTAATAAATATTAGTTTTTTATATTTCTTTAAATGTTTACTAGAAGTGTTTTGTTGGGTTATTATGTGAATTTTACAGCCCTTTTACCTTGTTTTGCTCAGTTTCTTTTTGTATATTTTCATGGCAAAGGTTTCTTCCTTAGGAATGTCTTAGGCATTGAAAAGATGCTTTGAAATATATCATAAACATGGCTGCTTCTAAAATGGATCCACTGTCACTATTTGAGAGGCTTGCTCAACTGCCTTTTAACATATCACAACAAGGAGGTTACAGTGCCCGATCGGCCACAGCAGAAGGGAGCAGGCAAAAGGTGAGCTCCTCCCCGCTCCCCACCACCAGGGCCTATCAGGACGCCGCACCGGACACAAATTAAAATGGTGCAAAGGTGCTGGCCACTCCACAGAACCCCAATCGGCCACAGCAGAAGGGAGCAGACAGAAGGTTCGCTGCTCCCCACCGCCAGAACCTATCAGAACGCCGCACCAGACACAAATAAAAAGGGTGTGAAGGCGCACCCATGCCAGGTGGGCCCGCACCTGAGGTGCTCACCAGAGGGCCCTTTGGTGTGACCCTTAGGTGGGGACCAGAACAAACCTGCATGAAAATACAATGAAAGACCCTCGAAATAAGTTACTGCATGAGACAACATATGAACAGCTATCAGCCAGTTCACTACAACCTAATGATCACTGCAACCTGATTAAAAGGCACACCTGCCCCGATCTATGTTTAATTGCTCCAAAGAGATGGCAAAAGCCATCCAACATTCTAGCAAGCACAGAATACCTGACCAGACATCTGAGTGGATCAGCAAACACATCCAATGATGACCCCGATTGCCATTCTACTAACTCTCTGCCTCTCCTCACTTCTCACAGCCACCACGCCAATAACCCCTACGCCTACATACATATCAATCATCCATTCACAACCATTCATAACTCCTCTCCCCACCTATCAAAGATGCAAACCCAGACACACACACATCATTCAAATCAAAACCTAAGTACTTACAAACCTATCACCACCACAAAAATACACAAAGGAAGCCCGATATCTGAAGTGTACTCTTCTCAATGCCTGATCTGCAAGAAATAAGATCCAACTCCTAACAGACCTTCTAATCGACAACAACATTGACACCCTAAGCATAACAGAATCATGGTTCCCTCAGACAGACTCCATCCTGTTGAACCAACTCACACCACATGACTACCATCTCTTCAGCTCCATGAGGCTCAATGCTGAGGTGGAGGCATGTGCATCTTAATAAGAAAAAAACTTAACTTCTGCACCCTCAACAAAACATCTGATAAAGATCTAGACACACTGACAATAACGAATGGCAACATAACCATCCTCCTGGCCTACAGATCTCCCAGTGCGGAGCCCTGATCAACTGGACACAATTCTAGAAGCAATATACAACCATAACTCATATACAAACTACCTTATGCTCCAAGGCGACCTCAACCTTTGCTTCCATAACACCAAACAAAGCAAAAGCCTTCCATGAAACTATGGAATCCCTCGACTATGCTCAAATTGTCAATCAGCCCATCCACATCAAAGGAGACATCCTCAGCATAATCTTCATGCCACAAAAAAATCCTCAATGAGCACCTAATACTGCCTCCCATCACGGTCTATGTCCCCTGGTCGGATCATAAGATGGTCATAATTAACATACCACATGACATGCATGACCACAAACACATCACAGAACTCGCCTTACGCAGGTTCCACAAACTGGGAAAAAAAGACTTTCTTACAAAAATCTTACCAAAACTACAAGATACCCCCAAAGACATCAACTCCATCATACAAAGCTGCAACAAGACCACCCACCTTCAGTCACTGCGCAAGACAAAAAACAGTAATCTGGTATACAGCTCAGCTAAAGGACATTAAGTGCACGCTTCAAATCACAGCGAGAAAACAAACAAACAACAGATCAAATGACAGCCTAAACACATACACGCTCAAACTATAGGAATACCAGGCAGCTACACTTCAAGTAAAAAAGGACTACTATACAAAGTTGATCCAAAGCTTACTCAGTCACCCCCCAAGAGCTCTTTGAAGTAGTCAAATCACCAACCAAAAATGTAACACAAAAACAAAAAAAAATCCAACCTAACCCTGCAAATGATGGCAGACTATTTACAGACCCTAACCTCATCTCAAGCAATAGCAGAAACATACCCATCAGCACAACAAATCAACAAGGTAAGAACATTGGAACACATGGAATGCATTCACAAAAATCACACCTGATCACCTAGATAAAATCATCACCAGCATCAACACAACCACCTTGCCACGTGACCCATGCCCAATCAGCTGAATCAAGCTCGCAAGCCAAGAACTCTCTCCAAGAATACTCAAGATTACTCACCTATCCCTGCAACAAGGATACATACCACCAGAACTCAAGACACCCTCCATCCGCCCAGTAAGAAAACGGACATCCAACATCATCAATCAACCAGCCTCCTATAGGCCTATAGCCAGCCTCCCTTTCATGGCTAAAATACTAGAGAAAATCATCCATTGGCAACTCCAGTACCACATAGAAACACATTTCCCACTCGATCACCAACAATACAAATTTAGACCTCACTATGGAGTAGAATCTCTAATGATCGCCTTACTAGACACACTTCTTTAGGGGCACTGACAAACCCAACACGGGCTTCAGACTCATCTTCTTAGACATAAAAGCAGCATTTGATTCCATACCGCACAACTTAATTATCCAACGACTGCAAGCAATTGGACTAGCATACACTCCTTTACCTGGTTCAAGTCTTACCTAACAGACTGACAGTTCCAAGTAAGAATAGGCACCATCAAATCAGCCCCATATGCTCAAACCCAAGGAGTCCCTCAAGGCTCCATACTTTCCTCATTAATATTTAACATCTATCTTTTAACCAATATGCACAGTCATAAAAACATTCAACATCCTATAACACATCCACGCTGATGATGCTATGATTTACACACTCATCAACACATTCAACCCAGATACCACATCCATAACAAACTACTTCTCCTTGGTCAGAGAATGGCCCACAACACACATGGCTATAAACTTCAAGAAAACAGAAGCCCTTTACATTACCAAAGACAACAGCTTCAAACCACCAAAGACTATAAATCTCAATGGGACCCATATCCACGTTAAACAGGAAGTATGCTACCTAGGAGTCACCCTGGATCAATGCCTCTCCTTCACAGGACACACAAGGAACATCACAAGGGCATCTACTTCAGACTCAAAATAATCCAACACCTCAAACCTATTCTGACCCACCATGACTTTCGATCAGTCCTCCAGCCGTCTTTCCACACATTGATTACTGTAATATCTTCCAAGGCCTGCAGCAGCACGATCCCTCTGCAACACTCACAGAACTCAACACACAACCCCCCTGCTCAAACAACTTCATTGGCTACCACTAATTGAATGCATAAAATACAAATCTATCCTCACAATCTTTAAAATCCTCAATAACCTAACACTTGTAATCACTTCTTCAAGAGACGCCTGATAACAGAAAGAGACAAACTGGCTCAAAAAACATGCTAAGAATCTGGGGCGGCTCTATAATGAGGCCGAGTGAGGTGGTAGCCTCAGGTGGCAACTTTTTGGGGGTGGCAAAAATTGCCCCCAAAAAGACTGCCTCAATCAGCCTCAAATAATTAAAAAAAAAAACCCAAACAAAAAACCCCGGTTGCAAAAGCTGCTGCAACTGCAGCAGCAGCAGCAGTGGCATGAAGTGCCCCGCGGCGGCCGCCTCCGAGACCTCACATAGCACTCTCCCCCGCACCAGCTCAGCTTTTCAGAGCCGCGCGAAGGGAGATTGTTCCATTTCGCGGCTCTGTTAAAGCTGAGCCTGCAGGCGCTGATGGGAAACAAGAAATGCTGATTAATAAGTTCATGTGAGATTTTCTTTGGTGAGGAGAAGAGCGTGAGTAATTATGGCAGTTATGCAAAGTGGTGGGTATGGTTATCCAAACCTTGGGAAGTAGAATTTAGGATGCTTTTTAAGCCATATGAAGGACTGTCTCTTTTATACCACTAGCACTGTAGAAATGTTTGGCCTCCCTTTTTTGCCTTAGATAATGTGTTATATGTCTGTGTGGCGATTCTCCCATGGGGAAGTGATGGAGCGTCCATTATTCTTCTTGGTGTGTTTTGGGTGGCGACGCTTGTGCTCTCAGTTGTAGCTCTCCTCCATGAAGATAGCTTTACAGCCATTGCTGGGAAACTTGATTCCTCTAGACTTGTAAGTGTGACTCTTGGGAAAGGAAAAAGCTTCTTTCCCTGGAACAGTGTATATAGATGAATAAGCAAGATGAGGGCCTTTACCAATGCACAAAGTCAGTCTGAGTTGAGTCAAGGGATGTTTACACATACTGGCAAGTTCAAGATTTTCTTGTGAAGGCATTTAGAGCTAAACTTAGGAAGGTTCTAGAAGTGGGGATAGGGTAGGGTTACAGTCTCATGGCTTTATCAGGGCCTTAGTGATTTGGGGCCGGAGAGGAGCTATGAGAGTATAGCAGCCTAGTGGAACAGGAAGTTAGGCTTACATTTGATGGGTTGGAGGTTGGTTAAGAGTGTAGCAAGAATTACAGATCTGATTCAAAAGCTTGCAAACAGAAGAACACAGAAATGAATACAGGATCCAACTCAAAGAGTCTAAAAGAGTAATAAGGATAGCAAAATCAAAGGCAGAGGAAAGGATGGCTAAAGATGTTAAGGGTAGCAACAAAACTTTCTTCAGGTATATTCGGGAAAGGAAGAAGATCAGAGTTGGAATTGCAGGACTCAAAAGTGCTGGGAAAGGACTCGTGGAAAGTGACACTGAAAAAGCGAAATTGCTAAACAAATACTTCTGCTCTGTTTTTACAGAAGAAGATCCTGGAGATGGACCAGCTGTGACTCCCAAATATAAAAATGGGAATGAAGTAGATACCACACCATTCACAGAAGATGAGGTGTTAGAACAACTTGCTAAACTGAAAGTGGACAAAGCCATGGGACCGGATGGGATACATCCCAGGATACTGAAAGAGCTCAGAGAGGTTCTTGCAGGACCGTTAAAGGATGTCTTCAACAGATCCTTGGAAACAGGAGAGGTTCCTCAGGACTGGAGAATGGCTGATGTCGTACCTCTACACAAAAGTGGTGACAGGGAAGAAGTGTCAAACTACAGGCCCGTGAGCCTTACCTCGGTGGCGGGAAAAGTAATGGTGGCGCTCCTGAAAGAGCGAATAGTGAACTTTCTCAAAATCAACAGGATGCAAGATCCAAGGCAACATGGTTTTACCGAAGGACGGTCTTGCCAAACAAATCTGATTGAGTTCTTTGACTGGGTGACCAAAGAACTAGATCAGGGGCATGCGATGGATGTCATCTACCTGGATTTCAGCAAAGCCTTTGATACTGTTCCTCATAGGAGGCTTGTCAACAAACTCAGTAGCTTGGGGATGGGTCCCAAGATGGTAAACTGGATTAGAAATTGGCTGACTGACAGACGACAGAAGGTGATTGTACATGGAGCTCACTCGGATGAGAGGAAGGTGATTAGCGGGGTGCCCCAGGGTTCGGTCCTGGGCCCGGCACTGTTCAATGTATTTGTGAGTGATATTGCTGAAGGACTGAATGGAAAAGTCTGACTTTTTGCAGACGACACAAAAATTTGCAACCGAGTAGACTCCCCCGAGGGAGTGGTTAACATGAGGAAAGATCTACAAAAGCTGGAAGACTGGTCTAATGCTTGGCAACTACGATTTAATGCGAAAAAGTGCAGTGTCAGGTACTTGGGTAGCAGAAATCCAAGGGAAATGTACGCGATAGGGGGCGACAGGTTGGTATGCACGGTTCAGGAGAAAGACCTTGGTGTGATTATCTCTGATGATCTGAAGATGGCAAAACAGTGCGACAAGGCGGTGGCAAAAGCCAGGAGGATGTTGGGCTACATACAAAGAGGGATTACCAGCAGAAAGGAAGAGGTACGTATGCCACTGTATAAGTCACTGGTGAGGCCTCACTTGGAATACTGTTTTCAGTTTTGGAGACCGTATCTTGCAAAAGATGTAAAAAGACTGGAAACTGTTCAGAGGAAAGCGACCAAAATGATGGATGGATTGCGAGCATAGCCGTAAGGGTGAAAGGACTGTGGGGCTGGATTCAGGAACCCAGGGAGAGAGAAAAACTGGGAAAAAAATAAAAGAAATGGAAACTAAGATTTTGCCCACAGGACAAGCAGCAATCTTCCACAAATTAGACTCCTAGAGAAAGTTTATCAAAAATTCACTAAAGCACTAGGGAATTCCATCTAGCTGGTTTTACTTTTTACCCCAGCAAACACAGGTGCTCCTATAGCTAAATGCAAAACTTAAAAACAAATAATATAGCCTTGTTGTACTATGCACAAGCTTCATTTACCAAGAGAAGGAAAATAAAACTGAAGGGCAGAAAAATGATCTTCAAGACCCTCAGTGGGGAAACCTTTTATTTTGCTTCTTGCAGTCCTGCACAATGTGTTGTCCACATAGGCACCTAATTGTTCTCAGACTTTCTTTCAAGTTAGAAATTGGAGCAGATTTATCAAAATTATTTATTTACATTGATTCACAGCCAGTTGCAATATACAATTCTTTTACTCCTTTTCCCCTGCTTTAAAGAGCAGGCTTTTCATGAAATTTGGAGCAGGAATCTCTTGCTTTCCAACGATGTCCTATACAGGAGGTAACGCCTATCAGAGTAGTGTCCTCTCGCCACTTCTGAAATACCCTGAGATCCTGTCCATGCCATAGGAGTATTACAACCTAGCTACGAGAGCTTACTTAAGAACATAAGATATGCCATACTGGGTCAGACCAAGGTCCATCAAGCCCAGTATCCTGTTTCCAACAGTGGCCAATCTAGGTCACAAGTACCTAGCAGTTTCCCCAAAAGACACAGGCTCCACAATGCTTGTATTGGGTCAAGCAGTGACTTCTCAGGTCCCTTTTAATAATGGTCATGTGTTAATGGCGAGTTTGAATTTTATGAAACCCACCTGTGGGCAAGCCTCCAGATTTTCAAGTCATGCTCCCTCTCTCTCTCTCTCCTGTTTCTAGGACAGAATTCTTTGGTTCTGTGTTCCCAAACCTATTCTCAAGGACCTGCAGTCAGTCAGGTTTTCAGGATATCCACAATGAATATTCATGAGACAGATTTACATGTACTGCCTCCATCACATGCAAATTTCTCATATGCATATTCATTGTGGATATCCTGAAAACTCAATTGGCTGTGGATTCCCCAGGACAGTTTTGGGAACCGCTGCTCTGGATTACCCACACACTCTATACAATGTCTTGTGGACACAGCTCACACTCAGCCAATCAAAAGAGATGACTAAAGTGCGCCATTACCAACCTTGCTTTAAAAATTGGATTTTGACTATTCCATAGTGGGAGACTAGCTTTGACCACAGTAATGAGAAACGTATATCCTTCATTGTTACTGTATATTCTGATATGCTTGAATTTAGAGGCATTGCATAGCCCAGACTGCTTCATCATTGACAACATGGCCAGCCAATCTGAGGGTTACTCTGCCTCATCAAGAGTGGAATTAAGGCATAGGCACACACTAACAATGTGCTTAGGGCCCACACTTTTAAGAGGGGACCTCTCAGATGTGTATGTCAATGGCTTACAATGCAGATATTTGCTCTAGCATGCCAGCTACTGGCAGTGATAGAAATGCAAATTAAGGGCCCCCAAGCAAAGTATCGGTAAGGACCACCAGAACAGGGGGGTAGCCACCTCAAAAGTTACGGTAGTGGCCATAAGTGGGCCACTCCTCCTTTGGGCCCCTATGTCCTACAAAGATTGTTTGGGTGGAATTAATGCCACTGGCTGTAGCAAAGAGAGTGATGGGAGGTGAGCGAAGACTAGAAGCACCTATGCCTTTTCTCTCTATCACCTGCATATTGCCTTCTCGTCAGCAGGAGCTTGCAAGCAATGCTGTCATGCCATGATTTCTGTGCGAGGGAGATATTTATTTATTTACATTCTCTTATATACCGCGCTATTCTGCATCAGTGCGGTTTACATTGAACAAACTGAAATTACATTGAACAGGGCATTATAACTTGGAGATAACTATTTTACAGGGAACATGGGCTATGGAGGGTTAAGTGGCTTGCCCAAGACCACAAGGAGCACCTGTGGGACTAGAAACCCCAGTCCTTCCGGCCCAAGGTTGCTGTCCTCTAGTGGGATTTGAACCCCCGACCTTCTGGCCTGAAGTACCTTGCCCCAACCACTAGGCCACTCATATATAGCATAATGCAAGTACATCGCTGAGAATAAACTGATGTACTGCAGCATAAGAACATAACATAATTAATTGGGTTGAAAGAGAAAATGTCCACAAATCTAATTAGTTCTAATTATGTTACTTCCTCCTTTTCTAGTTTTCTTCTACAGTCAGACTATATGGGACCCCATTTGGGAGAATTGTAAATATATATTATGATGGGAGGACTCATGCACTTGTTTGCTTAGGGTCTACCAAAGGATTAATCCTGCGTTGCTGATGACCATATTCACCATTCTACATTCACCGCTGTTTAGTCACTTCTCAAAACATTAGATAGAAACATGACATCAGATAAAGACCATACTGCCAGTCCAGTCTGCCCTTCCATATCAACTTCTAAGCTTTACAGTCCCTTTCTTCCCCTTAGAGACCCTCCGTGTTTGTCCCATGCTTTCTTGAATTCATAAACAGTCCTCATCTCTACCATCTCCACTGGGAGAATTATTCAATGCATCTATCATCCTTTCTGTAAAGAAATATTTCCTCAAATTACTCCTGAGTCTATCACCTTTCACCTTCATCCTATGCCCTCTCACTGCAGTTTTCTTTCAATTGAAAGGTTCTCCTCTTGTGCATTATGAAACTGTCTCTATCATATCTTCCCTCTCTTACCTTTCTTCCAAAGTATACATATTGAGATCTTTAAGTCTGTCCCCATATGCTTTATGACAAAGACCATTGAACGTTTTGGTAGCTGCCCTCCGCATAGACTCTATCCTGTTTATATCCTTTTGAAGGTGTGGTCTCTAAAACTGCACAAAATACTCCAAATGAGGTCTCAGTTCCATTTCCTGCTGCTCATTCCTCTCCCTGTGCACCCAAGCATCCTTCTGGCTTTTGCAGTCACCTTTTCTATCTGTTTAGCCACCTCAAAATCATTAGAAACAATTACCCCTAGGTCCCACTCTTCTTTCATGGACAGAAGTACTTCTCCCCCTACAATGTACCGCTCCCTTGGAATTTTGCAGCCCAAATGCATGATCTTCCATTTTTTAGCATTAAAAGCTCAGCTGCCATTCTCGACCATTCTTCAAGCTCAGCTAGATCCCTCCTTATGTTATCTACTCTTTCCGGGGTGTCTGTTCTATTGCAGATGTTTGTATCATCTGCAAAGAGGCAAATCTTACCCAGCAACCCTTCTGCAATATCACTAACAAAAATGTTATAAAGAATTGAACCAAGGACAGATCCCTGTGGCCAGAGCCATCCCAAGAGTTTCTGCTGCCCTAGGCAGAAACCCCGGCCTTACTGCTCCACCCTGCTGACGCCGCTCCCCCCTCCTCCAGCTGCCCCTGATTCCATCTCGGGAGGGGGAGGTGGGTAGCGGCAGTATTTCCAAAAGCAGGAGCTTTTTCCACCACTTTTGGAAATACTGCCGCTGCCTGCCTCCCCCCAAATGAAATCAGCAGCAACTGGGGTGGGGGTCGGTGCACCCCCCATGTGTGCCGCTGCCCATCCATGCCAGTCGTCCAGCTCACCTAGTGGACATGCTGGCTCTGCCTGTGGCACATCACTGTCCAGACCTGAAGGTGGTGGTTTTACCTTTGAAAGCTACAGTAGTCTACAAATGTTTTAACTTAATCCAATAAAAAGGTATCACCTTATTTTCTTTTTTATTTAACTACCACCTGTAATTTGGCATGGCACGTCAGAGATTATTCTCAAAATGATATTGGCCTTCCCTTACAGTACATATTCTCTAGGCTTGTCCATTTCTATTTTTCTATCAAGATAAAAAGCCACAGAGGAAATGACATCACTGGGGTTGAATGGAAGCATTCTAGGAGAGCTCCAGGGCGATCTCGTGATTTTCACCATGAAATAGAGCAAATCACTAACCCCTCTCCCTACCGCGAAGTTGCAGAGGAGTGAATCAGCAGCGGTGACAGAAACATGACAGCAGAAAAAGACTACATGGACTATCTAGTCTGCTCTTCCATATCAACTAGAATAGTCCCCTTTATTCCTTTAGAGATCTTCTGTGTTGGCCCCATGCTCTTTTGAATTCAGATACTGTCCTCATCTCTACTACCTCCACTGGGAGACTATTCCACGCATCTACCACACTTTCCATAAAGAAATATTTCTGCATATTACTCCTGAGTCTTTCCTCTTTCACCCTCATCCTAGGTCCCCTCATAGCGGAGCTTCCCTTCAATCGAAAGAGGCTCTCCTCTTGTGTATTTATGCCATGGAAGTATTTAAACATTTGTAATTTCTCCTCTATCCAGGGCCGGCCCATCCACTGGGCGACCGCCTAGGATGTCAGATTTCTGTGGGCAGCAGGCCATGTGCTTTGCCAAACATGGCCTTTTTCCCCCCCCCCCCCATGTGCTGTCGCCCTCTCCCCCCCCCCCCCCCATGCTGAACCAAGCCATGTTATGCTGCCACCGATTCTGGTGTCAGGGAGATTGCTAGGCTTGGTGGCAGCATGCTTCTGAACCCCCAAAGTTATGTTGGAGGGGGGTCAGAAGCGGCAGGCTATGTGTGCTGAAACACATGGCCTGCCGCCGAGCCACAACCCCCCCTTGACCCTACCGCCAGAATCAGCAGTAGCGTGGCTCAACATGGGGTGGAAGGGCATGGCTCGGGTGGAAGGGCACGGCTCGGGGGGAGGGAACAGCACGGCTCTGGGAGGGGGACAGCATGGCTCTACGGGGGGGGTGGCACAGCCAAGGCTTCTGCCTAGGGCAGCAAAAACCCTTGGACCAGCCCTGCCTCTATCCCGCCTTTCCTCTAATATATACATATTAAGATCTTTAAGTCTGTCCTCATATACTTTATAACAAAGACCACTAACCATTTTAGTAGCCACCCTCTGCACCGACTCCATCCTGTTTATATCCTTTTGAAGGTGCGGTCTCCAGAATTGCACAGAATACTCCAAATGAGGTCACACCAGAGAACTATTCAGAAGCACTATCACCCCCTTTCTTCTGCTGGTCATTCCTCTTCCTATGCACCCAAGTATCCTTCTGGCTTTCACCATCGCCTTTTCTGTTTAGCTACTTTTAAGATGGCTGCCAGGAGCTCCGGTGAGTCCGAGCACGAGATGGACACTGTGTGGTGCACTGGGGCAGCGGGGACACTGAAAACCTGGTTGTGGGAACTGAGAGACAACTTAAAGTCTGAAATAACCTCTGTCAAGGCAGATTTAAAGGAAGCCCTGACCACAATTCAACAAGACATGGCAGAGCTAGGGGCCCACATGGAGGAGACTGAAGGACATGGAGCAGCATGAGGATTTACTGGAAAAGTTGAACAAGGACTTGGAGACTTTGAGGAAGGAGCAGGCACAGTTCCAAGAGAAATTAGAGAATATGGAGGACAGGTCCTGACGTAGCAACCTCTGGGTTAGGGGTATACCGGAGGCAGCACAATATAAGGACTATGTGACAGTGTTGCAGTGCCTCTTCAAAGCTCTGCCTGAGTCGTGGCCAGCGGGGGAGGAGGCAGACACTGTTTTACACAGAGCGGGAAGTTTGGGACCTCTGTGAGAGAATAAGCAGCGGGATATGGTGGTCTGTCTGCGCTACTGTATGGTGAAGGAGAAACTGCTGGCAACATCCAGGCAGCATGGGTCCTTCAAGAGGAACTGTATAATGATCTTGCTCAGGGTAAGCTGCAGTGGAGGAGAGCCCTATGGGAGGTGACTGCTTTCCTTCAGGAGAGATTCCGCTACAAATGGCTTTACCCATTTGGCTTACTGTTTACAGTTAAAGGGGTGTCTTAGCGGATCAAGACAGCTGATGAAGCATGATGGCTATTAAAAAGTTGGGGTTTGCAGGAGTATCCAACTTGGATAAGCTCCAAGGTGGAAGCAGGGCCTGTGTGGGATCTAGCTCTCTATGTTGAAATGGCAACAAGTGGCAGCCAAAGGGAAACGACTGAAAAGACTGTCAAAAGGCTTGGCCACAGAGGGGGACTGGACTCGGGTGCAGTGAGCATGTGGACTGAGCGACTTGGTAAGAAGCACTATGGTAGCTGAGGTGACAGCAACCTGAATGTTGGCTAGTGGAGACTAGTGGGCTTATGTGATTGGAGAGAGGGCTTGTTGTATAATTTGAGAGAGGTGTGAGGAGGGGGGGGGGCAAGGCTTGCCAGGATTCTTTGAATGTTGGGTCAGTTGTGTGCTTTGGGTTAAGGGGGGCTTGGTAAAGTGTGTGGGGGAATGAAGGCGAGGAGTGAGAGCAGGGAGGAAGGAGAGATTGGGGGCAGTGAGGAGGGTGTGGGCTGGTGGGTTTGGAGGGGAGGCAAGCTGTAGGGGAGGGTTGGAGGGGGAAGGTGAGGGGCAACTTGGAGAGGAGCAGGATCGCAGGTCAAGACATCACTTCAGCTGTGCAGTATTCCCAAGGAGGGAGTGTCAAATGGGGGGGGGGGGTTGGGGGAGAGTGCGGGGGGGTTCATGGTTAAGGGGGCTTGGGGTGGGTGGAGGGAAGGGAGGCAGAGGCTGGATGAGGGGAAGGGGGAATGTTAAGGGGCTTAATTCACCACCCAAATGGCAGCAGCTTTTCCGTGAGGTGGAGACGTTGAAATGAGATATTGTGTGTGTGCAAGAAAGATGCAGCTGAAAAAGCGGGACAAAGGGCTTCTGTGAAGGGTCCAATTTCCACAGCAGTATTTCGGAGCTCAAAGGGCTATATTACTCTGCAGGGGTTGCCCATTGCAGGTGAGGGATGTGGTTTGAGATGGGGAGGGTAGGGTATTAATTCTAAGGGGGGGGGTCTATATGGGGGAAAGTATCATGGTGACAACAGTGTATGCTCCCAAAAGGGGTAAATGCCTTTTTGGAAAGGTGTGTGGGCTCTGTTGGAGGACAACGTCCAGGGCAAACTAATTCTTGGGGGAACTTCCGTCGCCAACACTGTCCCATTCTGCTGCTGCCCAGATGGGTGGTTTGTCTTAGTCTGGCAGCTCAGTTGAGATCTGTCTATCTTGGGAGACCCTGCTAGTAGCTAAGTTACTGATAGCTTAGCTCTCAGCATTACTGATGCACAAAAGCCCTCACAGCACGACAAGCTGCAAACCAAGTGAGGGTAAAAGTGACTAGGGGCAGTTTATTGCAATGACTCTGCCATCAAAGGACCCTTTTAGTACAGTGCATTAGGTGTTTGCACCTAACCAGTCTTTAGCACAAAGTCTAAAGTGCATTAAGTGCAAATTCTCCATGGTAACTGTTGGGGGCGTGTCCAGCATGTTCCTGGCAGTTATCTCACTGATATGCATTATAATGCACAGTACAAGTACCGTGGGTGCACCTAAGTCCATGTATTGCGGTGTCATTAGGTGCACATGTGCTAATGGCAATATTAACAGTATGCGATATGTCCCGTCCCCCCCACCATCAGAGCCGGCCCAACCACTATGCAAACTAGACGCTTGCCTAGGGCACCAACTTCCAGAGGACAACAAAAGCAGGGCATTCAAAGTTAAATAATAGATTTTGACAGCGAGAGCAAATGTAAAGCTTGAAGTTCACCTTCGGCACCAACACTTTGAACCAACTCTAGGGTCGGCCCTGCCCCCCCATAATAACAGCAATGTGCTCACCATGCCCATTGCCCCTACTCTGCCTATTCAGCTCACCAATACATAAGTGAATCAGCTTAGGGTAACTATCATGCCCCATTGGAAACAGTTACCACACACCAAAATGCGTGTTACTGCTTAGTGGATTATAGTAAATGCCCCCCCCCCTAGTTGCATATACAACTTTCTGAAAATGTTAGAGCTTGAAAAATGTTCCTCAAACTTGGTATTTGGCAGGTCACTTGATTCATCAGCATAACTCAATTGGTATGCTATTTTCAAAGAGTAGATCCAGCTATGTAATTACGCTTTGTTTTAAAAGCAAGGACAATTTTTTTTTGTTTAAAAAAGAAGATATATGAAACCATATCAATGTTTAATTTCCTTTAGAAACATCCATATCAGAGCAGGAAAAAAGAAAGGCACATATTAACAACTTACCGCAAATGAAAGTGGCTCCAATGGTAAGATCTATCCGGGAAGAAATAGCAGGACCATTCAGAAAGAATCCTGAGAATGTCTATGTGAATGGTAAGAACAAACTAGCCTATTCCTATTGTTACATTCTCTGCTTGGAATGACTTAAAGGGCTGGTCTGTGAACAGGTATTTAACAGGGAATCCATTAGATTTACCAATGCGGGAAATTTGTAGAAATTGTTCAGAAATACAGATATGTTGCACAGCTTCATGTGCAGTTGGCAAAAAATTGTCCATAGAAAGGACAATACAATCTTTGTACAGACTCACCATAGACTCTTCCATCATTCCTGCGAGACTGTGGAAACTCTGACAAATTAATTTCCTCATCGTATTTCAGGGTGGATTTTGTGTTTATTTTTCCCCTTCCAGATATTTGAAAATATACAAATCTGAGTTTAACTATTTATAAATTCAAATATTCTCAGACAAATTATAAAATGATATTTTATATTTGTTGTTTTTCTTAACTTTTAAAAATAAAATACAATTATGCAACACTTGTTACAGCAAATAGGATAATTCTACAGTATAATCAAAACTCAAATATATGACAAGAACATAAAAAAATATTGACAGACTGTGCTCAGACATACTCCCTATAAATCCCTCAACTAGAAAGGAAGAGATTCAAGCGCAATAATGGGGAATACAAAATGAAGGGGCATGTTTACCAAAGTGTACTGAAGGTTTGCCCCTTAACGCACGTTAAGTGCCAAATTTAGCGTGGAAGGTGTGGCGTATCTCTGCTAACTGTTGGGGACATCCCCTGCATGTCCCCATGCAGTTAACACAGGGGGTGGCACCCTACCATGCTAAAAGTGCAGCTGCAAATAACACGGGTGCACTCACCACCACTCACTGAGGTAGCGGTAAGAGCATCTACTCTAACTGCAACATTGACGCTTAGTGTGCACTGACATGCATGCTAACCACAATGTGCAGTCAATACCCATTCTCTATCCCTAACCTGCCCAGTTCTCCCCCCTCCTGCCTTCACTGTCTAAGCAGTTTGCAAACTAGATGATTTTTACTGTGGCCACATTTTTAGCACATGGTAACGACTACCGTAGTCCTGTGCTAACTGCTTAGTGCAGAATTAATATTTGGTAACAGTTACTACACTTTAGTAAAAATGCCCCTAAGATAACATGAATAAAAAAGAAAAAAAACAACATACCCCTGAGTTTGGAAATTCCTCAAGTGCTTGGGGCTCAAAGAAAATGATTTTCACATTATCAAATTCAACCAAACATTTTGACAGATATCACAAGAAAAACGACCCCCCCCCCCCCATTATTAAGAAGTCTTGTCACAGTTGCAAAAACAGCTTACACCTGTTTTGCATCTGCTTAGAGAAATCAGAAAGCTGACCCAGAAATACACTATTCCTATTGTGACAAAACAGTTTAATCACAGAGTTCTTGTCACTTTCAAGCACTAACAAAATAGAAACATAGAAACATAGAAATATGATGAGAGAAAAAGATCACATGGCTTATCTAGTCTGTCCTTCCATAGCAACAACTATAACAGTCCCCTTTTTACCTTTAGAGATCCTCTGTGTTTGTCCCATGCTTTTTTGAATTCAGTTACTGTCCTCATCTCTACCACCTCCATTGGGAGACTATTCCACGGATCCACTACTCTTTCCGTAAAGAAATATTTCCGTATATCACTCCTGAATCCATCTCCCTTCACCCTCATCCCATGTCCCCTCGTAGCAGAACTTGCTTTGAATTGAAAGAGGCTCTCTCCCTGAACATTTATGCCACGGAGGTATTTAAACATCTCAATCATATCACCTCTATCCCGCCTTTCCTCTAAGGTGTACATATTAAGATCCTTCAGTCTGTCCTCATATGCCTTATAATGAAGCCCACTAATCATTTTAGTAGCAACCCTCTGCACCGACTCCATCCTGTTCACATCCTTTTGAAGGTGCGGTCTCCAGAATTGCACACCATACTCCAAATGAGGTCGCACCAAAGACTTATACAGAGGCATTATCACCTCCTTTTTTCTGCTAGCCATTCCTCTCCGTATGCACCCAAGCATCCTTCTAGCTTTTGCCATCACCTTTTCTACCTGTTTAGCTACTTTAAGATCATCAGACACAACCACGCCTAGGTCCCGCTCTTCTTTAGTGGACAGAAGTACTTCACCCCCTATACTATATTGCAGGGTAAAAGCAGGGACGGTTCAAGGAGATGAGGCGTCCTAGGTGAATTCCATCCCTTGCAACCTCCTCCCCCTCTCCAGCCTTCACTGCTGTGGTTTCAAACTGCCCCACAGCACTAACCTTAAAAGGCTGGCACCACAAAACTGTTTGATTCTGCCCCTAAAATGTTGGCTTCCCTTTTTTTTTTTTTTATAGAGGCAGAAGCTGCTTCCGCCTCATGCAAACAGGAAGTTGGCATCGAGCATAGATGGGAGCAGAAGCAAACAGAGCCCCATGGTGTTTATCTTAAAACTTCGGCAGCATGGGTCTATTTGAGGCCATTGTCACAGATGCAGGTCTTGGAGAGGGGCAGCAACGGGCCTCCCTGAACCATCGCACTCTAAGTGGCCATCTAGTTCAGCTAATGGTCATGCCGGCCCTGGCTAAGAGTGATTAGTCTCCTCAGTATCCAGAGATTACAAAACCACAGTGACATCTAAGCTAAAGTCCAGTCTCTTCCTCCTCTTCAACCTACCTCTTAAAGGGAAGATAACTTATTAAGAGAGGATATAGAGGCCTGTAACTCACCTTGAACTTCTAGGATGTGAGCTAAATTCAGTTGTTTTGATTGAAATGATAAAGCGGTAGATAAAACCTGTTAAATAAATAAATAAATTGCCTCTCTCTAATAGGGCAGCCTTAATGGTGATCTTTTCTAGGGGTTCTGATAGAGATGTGTTCTTAACAATGTATTTTAAATTTAGACTGACCTTATTTCATCATCAGCAAGTTCAAGTAATTCCTGATTTCTCTACTGCTACTCAGGTAGCGAAGAGGGGGTTTCTTTCGTTGCGTCCACTAGCATTTGTTCTTGGAATGCCTTTCTTCTTGAAGTTTCAAAGAAATGTATAAATTAAATATAAAGGGAAAACCCATTTTTATTTTGACCCTTCTCTATTAAAAGCTTTTCTCCAACGTTGGTGCAAGGGCAATAGTCATCTACAGAACGGTCATTCTTCTCCCCACTCCCCTTACCGCTGCTACTGCCACCATATCATATTCCCCCGGTCCAGCAGTGACAGCCATAGAGCAGTAAACAAACGGGAGCACTGCGCTGAGGGAAGCGCTGACTGCTTGCTTACTGCTGTCGCCGCTGGACTGGGAAATAAGGCATAGCAGCGCTAAGGGTGAAGGTGGGTGGATTAGAGTACAGAGCTGCCCTCCAAAAACTGGCACTCTAGGCCACCGCCTACTTTGCCTTATAGTTGTGCTGGCCCTGCTTTTCTCATAGTAAAGGTGGCTCAGTGCAACTTAATTACTGTGCAAGTTTTCAGCCTTGGCAAATTACAATTCCTCATTTTGAAGTTTTACTCTTTTTTTTTTCTTCTACTACTACTATTATCATCTATAAAGCGTACACAGCACTGTGTTTACCCATTAAAGGTCTGATATAACCAAAGATTCCCCCCACCCCCCCATACACATAAGATGGAAAAGCCTTTGTTTTTGGATTTTAGATTTATTACTTGCCTTTTCCATATCTGAGTTCATGTTTTATTCAGATACATGTCCAAATGGGCTCACAATCTAAGCTGCATCTGAGGCAATAGAGTGTGAAGTAACTTGTCAAGGTCACAGAGCATTAGTAGGAAAAGTGGGATCTGAACCCTAGGAGGGTAATTTTATAACAAGTCACTTAGGTTTGGAGGCTATTTTAGCCTATTTTGCAAAGGCACAGAGGCGCCTGTGTTTTTTTAAATAAAATACTAGGAGTAAAGCAGCAGAAATTGCAGTTAGATTGAAGCCACAGACAATTATGCATGTAAATAACTCTGTCTGCACTTCGCCCTAACTCTGTCCCAGAACACACCTACACGCGTGTGGTATAAAAGTATGCGCCTTCTTGACACCATGTTTACTTTGAAGCACACAATCCTTGGGATAATTTTACAAAAGCTGTTTTATGCATGAAAAAAGTTTATAAAAGTATCTCTGTGCTACACTTTTGATAAGACTTTTATGTTTTATATCTTGTGTCATTAACCAGCATGCAGTAATGATTCAATAAGAATTTTTCTATATTTACACTTTCAGCTAATCTCGAAGAAGAGTTGAAGAACCAGCTAGTCCAGAGATATGAGAAGATGAACATACACGCATAACCTGATGCTTTCTAAACTTACCATCCATATACCTGGAGGCCAGTATTGTCACAGTCTAACTTCAGGGATTTGCCTAGCTTGAAGCAGTGGGGAGTCCTGTTAAGGGTGAACACTGACATTTTTGCCTGTAGAACTGCTCTGTCATGGCTTCACTAAGAATAACTTCATGAATGAAAGTAAAGTATACTGCATCTCAGCAGAAAAAAATGGTTTAGTTAGGGCAAAAGAAGAGAATCTAATTACTTCTAATTGTCTGTTATCTTTGTGCATTAAGCAAATTTTCATTTCCACATTCCAAAAACAAATCACTATGTATGGTGGTTACTCACCTGTAACAGGTGTTCTCCAGGGACAGCAGGAATCAGTCCTCACTTATGGGTGACGTCAGCACCGACAGAGCCCTTGTGGAGCAATTCCCCAGCTTTCAAAAAAAGCCTTTGGGGTTGCTGCCATGCATGCGTGGTCCTCTTCCCACCCAAAGATGCCATCTTGCTCAGTCAGGTCCCATAGCTTGAGCCCAACTAGGCAGATGGCAAGGGAAGGATAAAAATAGCAACTCTTCAGGGGAGGTGGGAGGGTAGTGAGGACTGATTCCTGCTGTCCCTGGAGAACACCTGTTACAGGTGAGTAACTACGCTTTCTCCAGGAATAAGCAGGAAGTCAGTCCTCACTTATGGGACTCCCCAGCTACAGGCTACCGAACCTGTAACTCAGGCTGTGAACAGAAGCCGATGCCCGAAGGAGTCCGAGTCCTCGGGTCTCTGGGGCTAAGCTCTCGGGAGCTGCCAAAGAAGGGTCGGAGGGCAGGAGTTGTTTATATCCCAAACAGATTACAGAGTACAGCCTGGTTGGAGGCGCTGTTCTGGCAGGACTCCCTCTCCAGGCAGTAGTGCGAAGTGAAAGTGTTCGCTGAAGACCAAGTCGCAGCGAAGCCGGCGCGGACGCCATGTGCGGTGATCCAGTGGGGCCCCAGCATTTGCCTGGGCAAAGGTAATGCAGTCTACCACCCAGATGGTGCGCTTGGTAACTACCAGCCCTAGGCGGTTGGGATTGTAGGTGACGAAGAGCTGGTCGGACTTGCAACGATCCTGGATGCGCTGCAGATAGAAGGTGAGAGCCCTCTTGCAGTCAAGAGTATGAAGGACCGCCGATGCCCGGTCAGCATGAGGTCTCAGAAAGAAAGTTGGCAAGACTATCTCCTGATTAAGAAGAAAATCCGAGACCACTTTCGGAAGGAACTTGGGGTGGCAACGAAGGACCACCCTATTCCCATAGAACCTGGTGTAGGGGGCCTCTGCCATGAGGGCCTGAAGTTCGCTGACTCGCCATGCTGAGGTCAGTGCCACCAGGAAGACTACCTTCCAGGCAGGGGCGGCCCAAGGGGGGTGCGGGGCCATGTGCGGAGACGCGGTGCGGGGCCTCATTTGCATAAGGGGGCTCATTTGCATAAATATTTGCATAATGTTACCATACACTAACTTTTAGTAAACATGCCTCTTAATGAGCGTATGGATGAAGAAAGACTAAAAGATTTCTACATTACTATAATCCAGTGCCAACCGCCAGGCACATTACGAACTACTACAAACACTGCCCATTTAGAAGCCATAGCAAACCCGCCGTATCCTAACAGCACTACCAGGACTCACAAAGCACCAGACCCTACCTATCAAAAGGAAACATGCAAATATTAAACCAATACATTTCAGAGAATAACAATACATGACCTACTGGGGAAAGAGAACAAGTGGCAATGTCAAATAGGAATTACATAAACAGAATACCTCAGCTCAGTTACACATGTAGAACATAGACCATCATCAAACAAGGAATCACAATTTAGAAACAGGAAGACAATAATTAAACTGGGAACCCCAAAAGCCAAACTTAGAATGTACAACAACACTGTAGAAATAAAACTATAAATTAATTTCCTCTTGTACTAAACAAAGCGCAGACGTTAATGATGCACATTTCCCAGAGCTGACATATTCCAGTTAATAAATTCAAAATACAGAGATATCTTTCTACCTTTTGTGCATTTTTTTTTCAGTTGCAATTGCTCCAGACACTTTTTTCTGGTTTCTTCGTGTCTTCTACTAACTCTCCATCGTCTGCTGTCCTTTTGTCCTTTCTTCTCTCTTCTAGTTTTTTTTTCCATTCTCTCTCTACATCTGCTTTAACATACTAATCTTTCTCCTTTTGCTCTTTCCTCATTCCTATTTCATCCACTCAAATTTTACCCCTCCATCCTCCTTCCTCTCCCAATACCCGGCCAATTGTAGATTTTTCTTCCCTCCCACACAAAATATTTTCCCTTCTCCATTTCACTCTCCCAGCCTCATCCCATTCTAATCCTTCCCCAACATCAGCTCCCTTCTAGTTCCAGCCCCACCCAGCATCTGCTCCCTTGTAGTCCACGCATCAGCCCATTTCCAGTCCTAGCTCCCCCATCCATTTCCAGTCCTATCCGAGTCCCTCCATCAGCCCATTTTAGTCCTTTCCTAGCCCCACCATCAACCCATGTGAAATCCTAGCTCCCCTCCACTCAGCCCATTTCCATTCCAAGCCCCCGTCCCCATCAGCTATTTGCAGTTCAAGCCTCCCCTTCCACTCAGCCCAATTCCAGTCCTAGCAACCCCCCCAACCCATTACCAGTCTTAGCCCCCCCATAGCCCATTACAAGTCCTAACCCCCCATCAGCCCATCTCCAGTCCTAACCCATCAGCCCATTTTCAATCTTAGCCCCCCCATAGCCTATTACCAGTCCTAACCCCCATCAGCCCACTTTCAGTCCTAACCCCATCAGCCCATTTCCAGTCTTAGCCCCCCCATAGCCCATTACCAGTCCTAACCCCATCAGCCCACAACCCATTACCAGTCCTAACCCCCCCATAAGCATATTTCCAGCCCTAGCCCCCCCATAGCCCTTTTCCAGTCCTAGCCCCCTATCACCCCATTTTCAGTCTTAGCCCCCCCATAGCTCATTACCAGTCCTAACCCCCCCATCAGCCCACAGCCCATTACCAGTCCTAACCCCCTCCCCATCAGCCCAGGGAAAATTTAAAAAAAAAACAAAAAAAAAACCTGGCTGCTGCTGCTGCCGCTGTGGCAGCAGTAGAATCGAGTGTCCCACGCCCCTCCCCCTGCCCGGCAGAGCCCGCCCTCCCTCCCTCCCTGCATCAGTCCTTCTCCGCACCGGCATTTCCTGTTTCCCATCAGCCCTGGCAGGCTTAACAGAGCTGCGAAAGGGAAACTCTCCCTTCGTGGCTCTGAAAGCCGGCACGGAGAGGGATTGATGCAGGGATAGAGGGCTCTGCCGGGCAAGGGGGGGGGGGGGTGCCGCGGGACACTCTATTCGGCAGCAGCCAGCTTTTTTTTTTTTTTTTATTTACTTTTAATGCAGAATGTTGTTTGCGTGGGGCCCCCTGAAACACATGCAAAAAACATTCTCGTTCAATGGACGGGCTGGCCCTGCTTCCAGGAGAGATGCCGGAGCGAGCATGTCGCCATAGGCTCGAAAGGCAGCCGCATTAACTGTATGAGCATGATGTTCAGGTCCCACTCCACCGGCGGGCACCGGACAGGGGGCTTGGAAAGCAAGAGGCCCCGCATGAGGCGGGAGACCAGAGGCCAGCCCGAGAGGGGTTTAGCCCCGATGGGGAAATGGTTGGCCAAAATGGCAATCAGGTGAACCCTGACCGAGTTGGATTTAAGGCCCCCCCGCGAGAGGTGGAGGAGGTTCTGAAGAACCCACCGGGTAGGGCAGGAGAATGGGTCGATCTGGAGCTTGGAGCACCAGGTCGAGAAGCACCGCTACTTCAGGGCATAGGCCCACCTCGTCAAATCCTTCCTCGATGGGAGGAGGACTTCTTCAATCTCCTCTGGGAGATGCAGAGAGGCTAAAGAGACCCGGTTCAGTAGCCATCAGGGATAGCGAGGCGAAGTTTGGGTGGAGCACCCATCCCTCCTCCTGCATCAGAAGGCCTGGGGCACTGCTCAGGGGAACTGGAGGCTCCGCCGAGAACCGCAGCAGAAGCGGGAACCAGGGCTGTCGGGGCCACAAGGATCACTGAAGCCCGGTCCGTCCGAATCTTGTGGAGGGTCCTCGCAATGAGAGAAGTGGGAGGGAATGCATACAGAAGTCCAGAGGTCCAGTCCAGGAAGAACGCATCTGGGGCCACTCTGCTGGGGTGTGGCATCGGCCCGCAAAAATGGGAAAGCTGTGTGTTCACCAGGCTGGCAAATAGGTCCATGGATGGAGCCCCCAGCGGCGGAATAGGTTGAGAGCCACCTCTGGACTCAGGCGCCACTCGTGCGGGCAAAGGAGCCTGCTGGGTCTGTCCGTGAGGAAGTTGTCCTGGCCCGGGAGGTAGACAGCCCTCAAGGTCATGCCCCATCGCACCGCAAAGGAGCAGAGGAGGACTGCCTCCCGACAAAGGAGGTGGGAGTTTGTGCCCCCTTACTTGTTTATGTAAAACATCGCAACCTTGTTGTCGGTCTGCACAAGCACCGATATGCCCTTCAGGGCCATCCTGACCACTTGGAGCTTGAGCAGGTTGATCTGCTGCAGGGACTCCTCAGTGACCACTGTCCCTGGGTGCGTAGGCTGCCACAGTGGGCACCCCAGCCCAACAGCAAGGCGTCAGTCATCAAGATGAGCTCGTGCTGCTGAGTCTGGAATGCCATGCCCCGAAGGACACTTTGGGGATTTTGCCAACAAGCCAGAGAACTGAACAGGCTGCGGGAGACCCGAACGGGGTCCCAGAGGCATCCTGAGGCTTGGGCCCATTGCGCCCTGAGGCACCATTGTGCTACCCGCATGTGCATGCAGGCATGGGGGACAACATGAACGGTCAAGGACATGTGCCCCAGGAAGCGCAGCATGGCCTGCGCCGAGACCCTTGTCCAGCCTTGGACTTCGGCCGCCAGGGTGCCGAGCCAAACCATGCGGGTTTGAGGGAGAAAGGCGGTCGCCCGGTCTGTGTCGAGAAGGGCAGCGATGAATTCCAGTGTCTGCACCGGCTAGAGGAGGGACTTGGAGTAGTTGATCAAGAAGCCGAGGCGCTTGAGGAGGAGGAGGGCTGTGCGCGATGCCAAGAGGAGAGCCTCCTCCACCGATGTGCCTGTGACGAGCCAGTCCTCTAAGTATGGGTAAACGGGTATGTTCTGCAGCCGGAGATGAGCTGCGGCTGCTGACAGACACTTCGTTAAAACGTGCGGGGAAGACACAAGCCCGAAGGGGAGCACCCTATACTGATAATGCTCCCCTTGCACCCTGAAACACAGGTATTGCCTGTGCTTGGGGTGGACCAGGATATGGGTGTAAGCATTCCTGAGATCCAAGGAGCATAGCCAATTGCCCTGCCATAGGAATGGCAGCAGGATGCCAAGCAATAGCATTCTGAACTTCTCCCGCACCAGAAACTTGTTCAGGTTCCTGAGATTGAGGATAGGATGCAGGCCCCCCCGTCCTCTTCGGGATGAGGAAAACTGTGAGTAAAAACCCCGACCTCGGAGGTGCGGTGGGACCCTTTCAACAGCCTGCTGGCCAAGGAGGTTGTCGACCTCTTGTTGCAAGCAAGCCTGGTGCGAGGGAAGCCGAGTAGGCTCTGCTGGGGAGGAGGGAGTCTCTCCAGACGAAGACGATAACCATCCCCAGATTGCCTGGAGGACCCAGGTGTCCAATGTTTTGGCCGCCCACTCTGGGGTGAAAAGGGACAGGCGTCCTCCCACGGGCATAAGTGCCGCTGGGGGGTGAGAGGTTATGCTTTCGGCGTCAAAACCCCGGAGCTGGCTGGGGTGGCACTGCAGTTGGGCCTTGGACCCTTTCGGTTTCCGATGACCCTGAGCTCCATCTTTTCCCTGAGCGCTGGTCGCTGGCACCAGGGTAGGCGGGTAGGGTGGTTATCCCCAGTAAGGAAGTCCCTTCCTCTGGAAGAAAAGTTTTTGCTGTGCTGCTTCTTCCGCGGAAGAGAAGAGGTTTTACGAGAGAGACAGGTGCGAGTCACAAACTCAGTCTTGATCTCGGCTGCTTTGTCCTCCATGGGCTTGCCAAACAGCTGCACGCCAAGGCAGGGGACATCCAGGAACTCCTCCTGGACCCACTGTTCCAGATCCAAGGACTGGAGCCACGTTTGGCACCGAGCCCCGATGCCAGCCACTGCCACGCAGGTGGAGGACTCAAATCATAGGCAGCGCAGGAAAGGTATTTTGAGCAGTCTGCGACCGACATCAGGAGGGTCTGGAATCTGAGAAGAAACTGCTGAGCTCTTTGGCAAGGTCGCGAAGAAACATACCAATATACAGCTGATATGCCTGGATGCAGCACGCCAGCATGGATCCCTGGTACACCTTGAGCCCTAGGGCATTGAGGGCACGGGATTCCCTGCCCGGTGGGACCAAAGAGTGTGACTTCGGGCTCTTCTGCTTCCGCATGGCCAATTCAACTACCATTGAGGTATGAGGAAGTTGAGTCTTACAAAACCCCGGGCCCCGCTGGACACTGTACATGGCATCGAGCCTTTTGCTGACAATGGGGACCAAGGCAGGTGCTTCCTACATGCGAAGGAGCAGCCGTGATAGGATGGCGGCACAGGGACCATAAGAGACTCCCTAGGTGGAGACTCATATTGCAAAATGTCAAGCTCCTCCGCCTTCGGTTCCTCCTCTCTCTGCGTGGGCAGATTGAGGGCCCACGCCATTACATCTCCCCCTCCTACCTAACCACTTTTCTACACTCCCAACCAGAAACCAGATCACGCAGACAAAATGCAAGACACTCACTAATCACACCCAAAACTATCTGCAGGACAAAGAAAACCACAAGCTCCAGAGCCTTGTCACGTGCTGCCCCCACCCTCTGGAATGAACTACCACTGGCTCTCCGAATGACAAAAGACCTCCAACTATTTAGAAAAGGACTCAAAACATTCCTTTTCGCCCAACATTTTGGAAACCTAACTGATACCCCTCTCCTCTCACAAACAGCCACACAACAAAAACACAGAACCAACCCACAAACCTCCCCCCTCCCCTGCCCCCAACTTAAACAATCCCAAAGCTTTGCCCTACCCATCAAAAGAAAGAAGTTAAGAATAAGCGAACTCCTGTATATATGTACAGTAAATAGAAAGTTTTTACACACAAGTCTGTTTGTACGATATGTTCTCTGTAAATAGTTAAGACCCACTGTTCCATGTAAAAGTTGTTCAATTGTTGACTGTTAACTGTAAACCGCCCTTGATTTCTGGAAGGGGCGGTATAGAAGTAATGCATAAATAAATAAATAAATAAATATCCCGCATGAACACCAAAAAAGAGGTGTCCTCGGGAGGTGACCGCCTTTGCGCGGAGGGCGGGGATGGGTCAGAGGAAGGTCCCTATGGGTGCGGGTCTCTGGGGAGGTGTCCCCGTCCAACTCCCAGCCTGAGACATCCGAGAAAGACTCGGAGTTGGGCTGATCCCCATGTCCAGTGGCCAAGGCCTGCTTGGAGCTAGAGGCACTGATCCTGGAAGACCTTGCCCCGGAGGAATGGGATTGCAAACGAGACCGGCGCTGAGGACTCTCACGAGGCCCACAGCTCCCAGGGGTTTCCAAAGCAGTCTTCAGTACCCCCGTCGGGGACCCTTGGTCTTGAGGCATGGGCCAGCCGTGCTGGGCAATAGCACCTGCTGGGCAGCTAGGAAGGCAGAAACGCTGTGTTCCAGTGCCAGCATATGGGTCTCTCACTCAGTAGTGGGGCCCCACAACGCCGATGCCGGGGTGACCGGGTCTGGCGTGGAGGAGGAGAGGGGGTCCTTGCCAGGATGACCCTTGGGAGACCAGGCGCCATCGCCGGAGGCCTCCGTATCTGTACGAGGTACCTTTCGAGGCTGCTCCTTGTCTGACTCTCGGGAACGCCGGGGAGGGCTGAGGGAACAAGCACGAGACCAGTCACACTTGTCCGGAGCCCCCAACGGCAACTTTAAGGTCTTCTTCTTCTTTCACCACTCCACCTCAGGTGAACTCTGATCAGAGTGATGCCTGAGGCGAGGGGTCGCTGCAGGAGAACCCACAAACGGTGGATCGGCAGAGTGGGAAGCCACCGGGGACCCTGGGGCTGCCTTACGGAAAATGTCATTGGACTTCTGCTTATGGCTTAGCAGGGCCTTGGCGGACATTTTCTTACAGAGAGAACAGAGCTCCAGGTTGTGGTCAGCCCCCAGATGCCGCAGACAACAGACATGGGTGTCCGTGAGCGACATATTCTTGGAGCATCTGTCACATTTTTTGAAACCGGTGGATATGGGGGCAAAAAGAGCCCCTGCGATGTCGAAGACCCTCGAGGCCAGTGGTAGGAAAAAGGGTGCAAAAAGGGCCCGAAGCAAAAAAATTAAAAGAAGGGAAAAAAACAGAGTCCCCTAGCCCGCTGCTGAAGCAGAGGTGTAGGGGAGGACGGGAGAGGACTGGTGCAACAGGAAAGAGAGGCCAAAAGGCTGAAGACAAAAACACTTTTTCTGAGGGATGAGGACATGCGTCCAAAGGGCTCTGCGGAAAAAGGGAGACTGAGCAAAATGGCACCTTTGGGCGGGAAGAGGATCACGAATGCATGGCAGCAATCCCAAAGGCTTTCTTTGAAAGCTGGGAAATTGCTCTGTGTGGCCTCCATTGGTGCCGACGTCACCCATAAGTGAGGACTGACTTCCTGCTTGTTCCTGGAGAAATATTATAACCGGCCACCTCACTTGCATGGCTGGTATGTGTGTGTAAATTACACCAATTTTCTAAGAGAAAATATCCACATACTTTCCTCACTGAAAATTAGCCCAGGAAAAGTACACATACACATTTGTTTACAGTTGCTCTTTAATATACACAAAAGTCTAAGAAATTTCTTGCACATCTTTCTAAATCCTGAAGAACGCACATAAGTTCAAACTGCACCACAGACTCCATATCTCTGCTAACAGCTCTTCTTGCTGCAGCTAGTAGGCACAAAACAGCATTAGAAGCATCTATTTACCTGCATGTAGTCCAAGCACTTTTATAAGCAGCTCTTTCTGCACATAAACCTCTTATCTGCATGCATGACTTTGCAGTCATTAATTATTCAACTTACGCTCTGATGTGGGTAGATTTAACATGTGTGTTTGACATAAAGATTTAAAGAGAATTACCCACATGGTGGCCTGCTAGGGAAGTAGTTTCTAGATGCCATAAATGACTGCTTCATGGAGTGGCTGATCCTGGAACCAAACTGGGGAACTGTTCTAGATCTAATCCTCACTGTGATGAAGGATATGGTGCAAGCAGTATCTGTAGTAAGGTCATTTGGTACAATAGATAAAGGTGAACCGGTTGATATAGTGTTGATCTTCTAGGTCCTAGGCAGCTGCTCTAACCATTAGGCTATTCCTCCACTATTGTGGACTAGAAATTGGTTAAAAGACAGAAAACAGAGCGTATTTATTTCTTTTTATTTATTTCTTTTATATACCGTCTTCTTTAGAATCAGTGCAGTTTACATGTATTTACAGGTACTTTTTATTCCCTTGTCCCCGAAGGGCTCACAATCTATGTGTACCTGAGGCAATGGAGGGTTAAGTGGCTTGCCCAAGGCCACAAGGAGTGCCTATAGGACTAGAAACCCCAGTCCCTCCGGCCTGAGGTTGCTTGTTCCCATGCGGGAATTGAACCCCCAGCCCTCCGGCCTGAGGTAACCTGTCCCAACCACTGAGCCACTCCTCCCCTCCAAGTAAAATGAACAATTTTCTCAATGGAGAAAGGTGAATAATGAAGTACCCTAGTGATCTATGCTGGGCAGACTGCTTTTTAACATTTATAAATGATCTGAACATGGGAGTAATGAGTGAGATGATCAAATCTGCAGATGACACAAAATTATTCAAAGTTGTTAAAACATAAGAAGATTGTGAAAAATTGCAAGATGAGTTATGCACTTAGGGAAGAACATTCAAACTACAGTTACATGATGCAAGGTTCCACATTAGGAATCACAATCCAGGAAAAGGATCTAGGCATCGTAGTGGATAATTTTGTCAAACCTTTCGACCAATGTGCAACGGTGTCTAAGAAAGCAAATAGTATGCTAGGAATCATAAGAAAAGGAATAGAGGATAAAACCAAGGATATTATAATGCCTCTGTATTGTTCTGTGGTGTGACTGCACTTGAATATTGTGTGCAGTTCTAGTCGCCGTATCTTAAATAGGACATTGCAGAATTAGAAGAGGTACAGAGAAAAGTGACAAAAAGGGATGGAAGGATACCCCTACGAGGAAAGGCTTAAAAGATTAGGGCTCTTCAACTTGGAAAAAAGACAGCTGAGGGAAGGTATTGTAAAGGTCTATAAAATAATGAATGGGAGTGGAATGGGTAAACGTAGATCAGTTGTTTATTCCTTCAAGATTAGAGGACCTGAAATGAAGCTACAATATAACACATTTAAGACTAATCAGAGGAAATATTTTTTTCACTCAACATGTAATCAAACTCTGTGATTTGTTGGTAGAGAATACAGTAAAAGCTGTTACTGTAGTTGGGTTTAAAAGAGGTTTGGATGAGTTCCTGGAGTAAAAGTTCATAAACCATTATTAGAGGACCAGGGAAATTCACTGCTTACTCCTGGGACAAGCAGCATGGAATATGTATACCATTTGGGAACCCGGCAGATACTTGTGACCTGGATTAGCCACTGTTGGAAACAGGATACGGGGCTTGATGGACCCTTGGTCTGACCCAGTATGGCCTATTTTATGCTCTTAAGTGTTGCATTTCTGCTAAGCAGTCATGGTGAAAGTAACCTGCGTTGTGCTGCCACTACTACTCTGGTAACCTTACTAGGCAAACTGAAGGGCTATATTGGTCGTTATCAGCCATCATTCACTATGTTACTATGTTATTTGGATCAGTAGTAACTGGTTAAAATAGGACTAAATGGTCTTTTCTCTCAATGGAGAAATGTAAATAGTAGAGTAACATAAGGATCTGTAGTAGGACAGATTTTTTTTATATACTGTATTTATAAATGATCTGGACAAGGGAGTGATCAGATTTGCTGATGAGACAAAATTATTCATCAAAGTAGCTATATTATAAGCTAATTGTGAGGAATTGCAGGAGGACCTGATGAGACTGGGGGACTGGGCATCTACATGACAGATACAACGTAATGTGCACAAGTGCAGAGTGAAGCATACAGGAAAAAAAGAATCCAAATCTATAGGGCAGCGTTTCTCGACCCTCTCCTGGAGGCAGATCTAGCCAGTTGGGTTTTCAGGATTACCGCAATGAATATACAGGAGTTTCATTTCCACACATCGAGAGGAACTTTATTAGAGGGTGCCTAGATTAAGGCAGTCAAAACATGCTCATTTTAAGCAGGGCTAGTGCAAGGGTAGTGGCCCCCCTTGGCAAACCTTCAGTCTTATGCTCCACCTGCAGAAATGTTAATAACTAAATTCAGTAAAAATGATAATCCCAATACTACCTCTCCCATAATGATCCTGCAAAAATGCATTATTAGATATGATAATTTTAAATGCTAAACTTTGCTTTGTATGTATGTTTGTACCCACTTTCCCTGCAGGTTAAAGAATGTGTTGACGGCTCTTTGACTTTGTGTGACTGTCAAGATCTATTGCTTTGCTTTGACTACTGCTGCTGCTCCTCTTTGGCACCCCAGGCAACCTCTTAGACTTGCTGATGGTTGGGCCAGCCATGATTTTAAGCCTATTTATAAAGGCAAGCAGGTGCCTATTTGTTTTCATAAAATACTAGTGTAGTTGCCTAGTGCGCACCTACATTGCAGGCATGGACGTTTATACCACCCTTAGAGCTGGTATAAAAGGAAATTATAGGATATGGAGTTGGAGGAGTAGCCTAGTGGCTAGGGCAACAGCCTATAACCGTAAAGACCAAGGTTCAAATCCCATTGACACTCCTTGTGGCCACTTATAGCCTTCATTGGGGGGGGGGGGCAGGGAAATAACTAATGTATCTCACCTAGAACTGTTACTGGAAAGGAGTGAGATAAATACAACTACGCAAACGGCTAAGCACAATTTTTTTTCCACTTCCTATTGGGGGAATATATCCAGACATCAGAACACCCAAACTTTATATTACACCTTCTCCCCTATTAATCCAATTACAGTATTTAATAATAAACATATGTACTTGTGCACTCTGTCCACATGCATGCCCACCAGCAAAGTACTTTTATGCCAATCAGTATTTCATAAGAGGTCATTTATGTGCATATGTGGTCACATATATATGGGATTGATGTTATGAAATTATCTGCATTGGGTCTCCAGAAGATGCAAATTTATCTCATGCATATTGATTATTATAATCCTGATACCCAACTAGCTGGGTATATTTCCAGGAGAACACGGAGTAGTAGTATTATGACCTAGATCAGTGGTTCTCAACCCAGTCCTCTGGGACCCCCAGGCCAGTCAGGTTTTCAGGATATCCACAATGAATATGCATGAGAGAGATCTGCATTGTGGATATTTACTTTTTCAAATAGTACTAGAAACTAGGGGACACTCCATGAAGCTAACAGCCCTTCTGAGACATATCGGAGTATGTATTTTTTCACTCAGCGTATAATTAAACTATGAATATTGTTTCTGGAAAATGTGGTCAAGGCAATTAGCATTTTTTAAAGTGCCTTCAAGTCAATGCCGATTCCTGGTGACCCAGCAGCCCCTAGGTTTTCTTGGCAAGGTATGACCGGAAGTAGATTGCCAGGCCTTTTCTTCCAAGGCAAAGTGACTTGCCCAAGTTCACAAGGTGTGCCAGTGGGATCAAACCTAGATCTCTTGGGTGCTAGGCTGTTCTCTAACCACTAGCTTACTCCTCCACTCTGTGGAGGCAATTAGCATAGCTAGGTTTAAAATTCCTGGAGGAAACGCCCATAAACTGCCATTAGTCAGGTAGACTTTAGAAAGCTGCTGTTGATTTCTGGATATAAGCAAGGAAGGGTGGACAGAAATGCTTCCAGACATTTCGGACCCAGACTGGCCACTGTCTGAGACAAGATGCTGGGTTTGATGGGCCTTTGCTTTGATCCAATATGCCATTTCTTTTTTGGCTCTGAAATCATGCTGGTATTCATTTATTTCTGCATTTATCCCCCTTCTCTCTATGTGTACAACCATATCCTTTTATTTAGACCTTTCCTTGGAATTGACTTTGGTATATAAGGTAACTAATTACCTGAACTTGATATATGTCCTTCTTTGATATTACATTTGCCCATTGACTGAATGAGCATCATAACCTGTCCTAATTTGTTCAATTAATACTAAGTAAAGAGATTATTTGACAAATGTGTACATTTGTATATCAATATATGGAATTTTATCACACTGTAATTCTCTGATATAAATGTTAAATAAAATATTGATAATGTTGATTCTATCACATGTCTGGTGTGTTTTGTTTTCTTTCTGGCCCAGCAGTACCTCCTTTCTCCTTTGCAGGGCTCTGTGCAACTTTATTTACAACTACTCACAAATTTTTCCCCTATTCCAAATCTTTAGTTCCATGCTATTAAAAAAAAAGATAGGAAATGGAGGTTGACACAAGGCCAGAAGTGACTCAATATGACTTATTGCAATGTAGAATAGAATAGGAGACCCGAATCAGTTGAGTTTCGGAAAAATGCATGAGGCCGTGGGCCGGGTCCCGCGGCCGACAGTAACTTGTGCCCGGCCTCGGCCTCCTGCACATGTCAGGGGTGCGGGGGGCGGAGCTTGGGAGACGGATCGCCGCACGGCAGTGGGGCGATCCCATTGGCTCCAGCGCTGGGGAGGTGGGGGATAAGGGGGCCGAGGAGCCGCGTGGCCGGTCTTTTCGGCGCGGCTCCTCGGGTAGACAGCCGCGTTTTAGCAGTGCGGTGAGCGTTGGGCTTAAAACCAGGGCGCATCGGCTGTCGGACGCCCATTTTGAGCACCGGTGAGCGTGGGGAGTGGGGGAGGGAGTGCAGCGGCGTGGGATAAAGAAAAGAGGGGGGAGGAGAGCGGGGGGGGGGGGGCTAGCGGCTCTGCCCTTCAGCATTGCCGAATGGCCTGAAACACAGGACATCATTTGGATAAGGGGGATTGGCTGGGCTGAATCAGTACCAAAAAATAAAGAATAAATAGTTACCCTTACATTTTATAAATTCAGGGGGGGGGGGGCACTGGGCCTACTGTAGGGCATGGCACGCTCTCCAAGAGGGCTGCGGGGGCAGCGGACGGGTAGAGGAGGTGGAGCCCGTGCTGGGGGGAGGGGAGGCCGGTCTCAGGGGACCGGTGGGTCCAAAGGGGCCAGGGCAAGTGGGCAGTCGCGGAGGAGGGCCGGAGGAGCCGCTAGGCCAGGGGAGAGAGGACGGGGGGCAGAAGGGGCCGAGGGGTTCCTGATGGGGGGGTTACTGGTCCGGGGCTAGCCGTGGGTATGGCACAGGTGGGGCTTGAGGCTCAGGGGTCTGCAGACGGGGGGGGGGGGGCTGTGGGGGCGGGTTAGACTCGGGGGGAGCAATGGCTCTAAGGGGACATGGGGCGATTGCTGGCAGGGGGGCGCAGGTGGGGATGCCTGACGCGGGTTCCAGTGCTGGGGGGGCCTCCTTGGATCCTGGCGGGGCAGGGGCATATGCGTCATGGTTTACTGGAAGCCAGGGCGGGCAGTATGCACAGGGGGAAGGGGTGCCGAGTTGGCCACAAGGTGTAGGCCAGCCCCTGGGTATGGGGCCATGGGGCAGGGTTGGGGTGAGTGGAGTGGCTCGGGATTCCCTTGCCGGGGGATGCAGCCTACCTGGGGGGGGGGCTAGCTGGGCGGCAGGGGGACTGGGTACTTCCTCGTGGCCGCAAGGGGGGAGGGCTAGGTTGGGGGCAGGGCTGTACGGGATGGGTCCTCCTCCGGTTTGTTCTTCTCTTCCACTGCAGGTGCCAGCGAGCGGAGCGGCGATGGCTGGAAGTGCGGGGGGCAGTCAGTTGATGGCCCTCACCACGGAGCGGGCCAGTCCGGCCGTTGGGGCGCCGGAGCAGAGCGAATGGGTGGCGGCTGCCGAGGGTGCTGGAGACTCAGGTAATGGGGGGGCGACAGGTTGGTGGGGGGTGAGACGGGGAGGGAGGGCGGAAGGCCAAAGCTAAAAGGAAGCATCGGCGGTGCTGCAGGCGGAGTTCATCCTCGTCGTCTTCGGAGAGTTCTTCGGACGGCTCGCAAGCGGGGAAGCGGACTGGGGTAGGGTCTGCATCATCCGTGGTGCGTTGCGCAGAACTTTGGGAGGGAGTGCCGCGCCAGCTCCGGCGCCGTATACTGAAGCGAAAATACATTGATGTTTTCCGGCTGCTTGAAGGCAGGAAGCGCTTGGGGGAGAGTAGAAAAAAGTGCAAGGAGGACGAGAAGGCGGGGAGGGTGAGGAAGGTTTCGCGCAATACGTTAAATTGGACGCGTGCTTTCCTACGGCTAGCGAGTGTTTGGGGGCATGCTGAACCGAGTCAGTATGGGGAGTTGTTGGCAGCGTCACAGGCGCATGAGGGCTGGGCTTGGCTTAATTATGACGAGGAATTTCGGGATATGATGGAGGAGAATAAGCAGTTGTCCTGGGGGATGAAGGATGTTAATTTATGGCTGACACAAATGTCGGCCAAGAGAGGAGGTGCGGGCGGTGGGGGTGGGGCGGCGGCTAGGACAGCGAGCCAGGCGCCGGCTGCTAGTGGCCGGTCCTTTCGGATGCCGGGGGCTGCGCCTGGGTCGTCCTTGGGGGGGCCGGGGGGGGGACTTATGCTGGCGCTACAATAAGGTTTCCTGCCCCTTCCCAGACTGTAAGTTCCGGCACGCCTGCTCACTGTGCGGCGCGGGTCACTCGACTGCAAAGTGCAGTAGGAAAGGCGTGGTGGGGACGGCGGGGGGCAGTAAGTGATAAGGGGTTCGGGGAGTTGGCGCCTACTCCCGTGAACGTCAAGGCGTTGAGGCCGTGGCTAGAGCGTTATGAAAGGGCTAGGCACGGTAGGGCGGGTAGGCTGTTGTGGTTGGGCTTTACTGAGGGGTTCCGAATACCGTTTCAAGGGGAGGTGGCTGCGGTGGCGGCCAGCAATCCTAGCTCTGTGCGCCTTTTGGCGGGGGTCGCCCGGCGAAAGATCGCTACTGAATGTGCTCTGGGAAGGGTGGCGGGGCCATTCGGTCTCCCCCCCTTTTCGCCTTTCATATCACATCACTGCTGGGGGTGATTCCGAAGAAAGAGCACGGGAGTTATCGGCTTATCCATAACTTGTCGTTTCTGCCGGGGGATTCCGTGAATGACCATATACCGCGGGAGTTATGCTCGGTGCGGTATGCACGCTTCGATGAGGCGCTGCAGTTGGTGCGGCTTTGTGGGCAGGGGGCGTTGCTGGTGAAGGTGGACATCGAATCTGCCTTTCGGTTGCTGCCAGTGCACCCGTCGGCTTATCCTTTACTGGGATTTAAGTTTGACGACCACTATTATTATGATAAGTGTCTACCGATGGGTTGCGCAATCTCCTGTTCTCATTTTGAGGCCTTCAGTTCCTTCCTGCATTGGGTCCTGGTGCAGCGCTCTGGGTGTAAGTCGTTGGTCCATTATTTGGATGATTTCTTGTTTGTAGGGCCAGCGCGGACAGGGGGATGTGCATCACTGTTAGGACTGTTTCAGGAGATGGCGAGTGAATTTGGGATTCCGCTGGCGGCAGATAAGACGCTAGGGCCAGTGACGTGCCTTTCGTTTCTGGGGATTGAAATTGATTCAGTGGATTTCGTGGTACGCTTACCGCGGAATAAGGTGGAGCGGTTGAGGGAGCTGGTGGCGGCGGTGGGGTCGGCTACGAAAGTGACGCTGAAAGAGTTACAGGCTTTAGTGGGTCACCTGAATTTTGCCTGTCGGGTCATTCCCATGGGAAGGCTGTTTGCACGGAGGCTGTCCCTGGCTATGGCAGGGGTGCGCCGTTCTCATCACCGCATTCGAGTGACGGCAGGTATGTGGGAGGATCTGCGGGTCTGGCAAGCATTCCTCTCCGAGTTCAATGGCAGTGCATTGGTGCAAGCGTCTGAGCTGACAAATGCGGACCTGCAGTTATTTTCTGACGCAGCGGGAAGTTCCGGGCTTGGTTTGTATTGTCAGGGAGCGTGGTGTGCGGCCACGTGGCCAGCGTCCTGGATTGAGGTTGGGTTGACGCGTAACGTGACGTTCTTGGAGTTGTTCCCTATAGTGGTGGCGTTTTGGGTGTGGCCGGACAGGTTACGGGACAAGAAAGTCATGTTTTGGTGCGACAATGTGGCGGTGGTGCAGGTGATCAATAGGCAGTCGCCCAAATGCCCTAGAGTGGCGGCGTTGATGAGGTTGTTCGTGCTTGCCTGTCTGTGGCTAAATGTCACGGCCAGGGCGCGGCATGTGCCTGGTACGCAAAATGCTATTGCTGATGCTTTGTCCTGTTTCCAGTGGGAGCAGTTTCGAGCCTTGGCCCCGGGGGCGGACGCATCGTCAGCGGTGGTGCCGGAGCACCTGTGGCAGATTGGGACCCAGCAGTGTTAGAGATGTTGCGCTCCTCTATAGCTCCAGGTACGTGGGCATCGTACGAGCGGGGGTACGCCAAAGTGCGTGAGTATCTCTGGCAGAGAGGTTGGAGGGGGGGCAGATCAGATGACAGAGCGGTGGGGTCATTCATAGTCTGGGCTAAGGGGCAGGGGTGGTCTAGGTCGGTAGTCCGGGCGGCTTTGGCGGGATTCTCCTTTTTTAGTAAAGCAGCGGGTTGGGGTAGTCCTTGTGCGTCCTTTCTGGTGAAGCGGCTTATGGCGGGGTGGGCAAAGGACCGGCTGCCTAGTCGGGACTGGTGCCGCCCTGTGTCCCATGACTTGCTCGTGCTTATCTGGGGCGTGTTGCCTGCGGTGGCGGCGTCGGAGTTTGAGGTGGTATTGTTTCGGGTGTTGTCTGTCACTGCCTTTTTCGGGGCGTTTCGGGTCAGTGAGTTGGTACCGAAGTCCCGCGGGCGGGGGGTGGGGGATGGGGGATGGGTTGAGAGGTCCAACACGTGGAGCTGACAGAGACATCAGCGCGGATTTTTCTGTCACGCTCTAAGACGGACCAGCGCGGGATTGGCAGCTGGGTGTCCTTGAGAGCGATTCCGGGCCTATGTTCCTGCCCGGTGCTGAATTTGCGGGCATACTTGCGACAGCGACCGGGGATGGCAGGTTTCCTGTTTCGCCATGTGGACGGAAAACCCGTCACGCAATTTCAATTTACGGCGGTGTTGCGTTTGGTGCTGCGGCGGCTCGGGTATGAGGATCGGCAGTACGCATCCCATTCTTTCAGGATTGGGGCGGCGACCAGCGCGGCGGCGGCTGGCCTGGAGGGTGTGGTGATTCAAAGGATCGGACGGTGGCGGTCTGGGGTTTATTAGAGTTATGTCCGCCTGGACCGGGTCTGAGGGTGCAGGAGGGAGGGGGAGTTGGGAGGTGAGGGGGGGGGTTCCTAATTCTGTGTTTCCTGTTGCAGGGTGGCCTTCTTGGTCCGAAGAGGCGAGAGTGGGCCTGACCGGCGATTGGTGGATTATCGGGCACTCCTTCGTCTACTGGGCAGAGAGGAGAGCCTTGCTGCGCCCACTGGGTCCGCATTTGGGACTGGCAGCCCGCAACGTCCGGCTGCTGTGGATGTGGGAGCGTGGCATGCGTTGGTGGCAACTACTTCCTTGTGTGCGGCAACAAGTGGAGCGACGGCAGCGCCCGGTGGGGGTGTTGCTGCATTTAGGAGGCAATGACTTAACCAATTGGATGTGCCGGCAGCTCATTCGAGCGGTGCAGCGGGACATTCGCATGCTGCAGGAGAAGTGGCCTGAGGTAGCGATCATATGGTCTGACATTATTCCACGGCCGGCTTGCCAGTCTCAGCGGCGGTGGTCGTGAGGCCTCGCAAAGGTCAACAGGCAGATTGGCCATTGGGTGCAGTTGACGGGGGGCTGGCAGGTGCAGCACCTGTGGGCGGATCCGAAATGTGCAGGCTTATACCGTATTGATGGTGTGCACCTGTCTCCAGTAGGTCAGGACCTATTGCTAAATGATTGGCAGGAGGCTCTGGAGAGATGCACTGGTCGCAGCTTTATCGGGGTGGGGCGGTGCGAGGTTAGATGAACTACCTCGCACCGGTGGCGGGGTAGAGAGCCCACGCTCGCCAAGGCGGCGGGGCTTTAACCGATTTAGGACCAGTGGGGGAGCGATGGGCTTCCCGGGTTGGGGCGAGACATCCCAGTTGGGGGTCTCGGCCCGGTACAAGACATCCCGGTTGGGGGCCAGCCTTTGCTACTAGTATGGTGAGGCAGGCGGCGGGGGGGCGGGTGAGGAGAATGCTCCGCCTTGCTACTAAGATGGCGGGAGGGGGCATTGTCCGGTGCCGGGGTGGGGGGTTATTGTTGGGGGGATGTTGAATATGTTTGCCCATGTTGGGCGGTTATTACAAGTGTAATAAAGCTGCGACCAAAATTTGTACCATGATTAGTCTCTTGGGTGTTTATTGAGAGGTGGCAAAGGGGGAGGTAGATGTCTGGGGTGGTGGGGGGGGGGGGGAAGGCTGGATAAGCAGAGGCGAGGTGGGCCTCCGGGTCAACAGAGTTACTTGCCTGCACCAGGGGTCAAAGGGGATTGCACTCAGCAAACGCAACCAAATGGCTGCTTATAGAATAAACCTTCTTTCTCCACTGTCAGTAAAAGACAGGGGATTTCAGCAGTGATCCACCGAATGGCATAGAGAATGCTGCTCGGCTCGCCAAATTATCGTAGATCTCAGTCTGCCTGCTATTCTCTCCTTGTGTCTTCCTGGGAATAGCAGGCAGTCTGAGATGTACAATAATTTGGCGAGCCAGGAAGGAGTCTACACCATTCAGTGGAATACTGTAATGAACTTCTTCTGGCCTTGGGTCAACCTCCGTTTCCTATCTTTTCTGTGGTTTACCTCATCTATTTTGGAGGTTCCTTCTCCTCCTATTTTGGACCTAGTTCCATGCTATGCCATTTGGGTTATGTTTCATTATATTTCATCGCAATCTTCAACCTTAGCAATATTATATCCCAGTTTATCAGATACAATTTTTATGGACCATCCCAAGGTTCCACCATAGAGCTTCCTGACAGTGTTTCTCATTTCACTTGAAACTTATGGGGGAAGAAATAATCATGTTATTTTTGCCTGTAACACTGTGGGGAGAAATACTGGGAGGAGTTGGATTAAGGAGCAGAAAGCTGTTTTATGCACATCTCTGTCCACTCCAAACTCACTCTTCTCTCCCCTCCTGTTTTCTGCACTGGACAGAAGGGGTTGAATTAGTGCACGAGTAGCTCCTTTCTGCTCTGTCTCACTCTCTCCATTCTTGTTCATTAGAGAGAACAGGAGGGGGATGTGTGGAAAAAAAAAGAGAAGAGGGACTGGATTAGAGTTACCACTAGCTCTGTCTTGTGCAAAACAGGAGATGAGGGGTATGGCAAGATGGCAAGATTGCAAGCTCCATAAAACATGACCAGAAGTTGCCTAAATAGAATTTTCTTCCCTAGATATTTTTGGTTCTTCTCAAATTGGTTCCTTAAAGTTGTTCATAAAGCTCTCAAGTTTTTAGTATAGTCTGTTTCCCTAAAGGAAATAAAGAGAAGGGATTTTAAGGGGAGCAAGTGTCAGGGGGACATTAAAATTATATTGAAAAGTTAATGGGTGCTCTACTAGCCATGGCACAAACTTGAAGGAGGGGCAGGAGGAGGGGGATGAGGGGGTGCTGGACAATTCTGACAGTAACCTAACTTTATGGAAAGCTTGGAAACTGATAATTCCTTTGCTGGGTAATCAATTTCTGATAATTTGTAACATTTTACCTACTATTTATTGTTTGCATATTGTCTTGATACTTGTGTTATTGTTTCTTTTTCCTAATTTTTTAAATTGAACACTGACCTCATACTTACCAGTGGTTTATTAAATCAGTTATGGGGGTTACCTTAGAAGCTGTATTTGCGATTTATCCATGTAAATACAACCACTTACATGTGTAAATTGCATCCACGTGTAAATATCCATTTTAGAACAGGCTCATTTTACACGTGGATGACCTCATGTCAAAATTGCACGGGGGTATGTTGTGGTCATGTTCTGGGTGGGACACACACACACACATCTACACATGTTTTTCCTATTTGCCAACGTACTAAAAAAAATGTCATCGAACCTTATATTTAAAAGAAATTTCTCAGTATATTATGATGAAAAAGCCAGATGAATCCAACCATAAGCAAAACCGAATGTGCTAGATAGCTGCTGTTTACGTGTGCAAGAAAGGAGATGAAAGTGCAGTGAACAGTCTGTGTTGAACAAATGTGAACAAAAAATTAAGAATAAATTGATCCAACTCATGACTACACTACGTTATTACCAAATCACCCACTATCACAGTGCTTATATATATCAACAACGTAAATAATTTTAAGAATGACTCAATCACATTGCTAAATAGAAACCTGTTGCTGTGACACATTTACATAAGTATAAAAATATTTCTGTTATCATTAATATATCATTAATATAACCAAAATGCAATCTGGATCCCAAAAGCTGTGCATACAAAAAGTATTAAAAACTGAATATACTTACAAACACAGCATGTAATAATCAGCGTTCTGCTTTCAAAGCATCAGTGAGTAAAGGTGCTACCACATGCAGTGCTTCAAATATGGTGACTTTCCACATTGCAGAATGATTGACAGTTGCCGTAACAACTGCACAGGTCAAAGTATCACAGACTTAACAGTAGTTTATAGTCCACATCTAGCATATGGTGGGAATCCATTTGTGCAGATTAATCAAAAAAAGGCATTTACTATCTCTTAATTTTCATATTAAAAAACAGTGGCGCTGCTACTGAACTTAACACAGCCTAGCGTTTAGTGGCTGTCCTTGTAACCGGACAAAGCATATCCTTCCTTCCTCAGCTTGAATTCAGAGTAAAATCATGTCTATATTTGCAGACATGGACCTCCCTGTCTCCACCCTCTTGAGAGCATCACCACCAGGCAATTGACTCTTCCATAAAGCCTCGGCCTGGTGCCAAACCAAATGGTCCTTGTTGTGGTTCTAGTGTAAGGCACTTGATTATGCGCTGGTATGCAGAATACTTTAGCGGGCACTGAACAAGATTCTAAGCATTATAGTTTGTTTGAACAATATACATTCTACCCTAGGTATTAACTTGCAATATGAAATTACTATGATGTTTATTTGATACTCCTTGTGAGAGGGATTGGGGGCAATTTTGGCTTTCAGACTATTCCTGTAATGCAATTCTCTATTAGACATTCTAGATCACGCGTGCCAAAGGTGGCACACAGGAAAACATTTTTGGCACGTGGCAACTAGCAGCATATCCTCTATTTTTTCCATGATAATAATAAATACAGAGCAGTAATTCTCTGAATGAACCTATAGCAACTGTTCACTGGAAGGGCTTGATTACTGTTAGTATTAAAATAACTGAAATATTCAAAATCTTTTTAAAAAACCAACAGTGAACTAAAATGGCATAATGGTGGTGGTGGTGGCGGGGGGGGGGGGGTGGATCTTTCATGCTGGTTTGGCGCCAACTAGACGGATGAGAGAACATCTGTTTTGAAATCCTAGTATCTGGGTGATAAGAGAGTGTTTCCTTCTGTTGCATGTAGGTTTACACTGGATATAAATTTATAAGAATAGTAAATACTGCATGCAATTTAATGTGGTTTGAACAGGTTTTATATCGACTTTTTAATAAATTTTGTCATAATTATTCTCCATCAGTAAAATAAGATTGTCCTTATGCATTGTGTTTTTTTCTATGAGATTACAAAAAGCGTAAAATGGAATTAGAACAATAGTAATAAAAGTCAATTATGCTGTGCAAAAATTACCACCAGCGCGCAAGTTCATTTTTTAATAATATTCCTGTCAATTTGGGCTCATGCTCTCAGAAACGTTCGCCATCCCTGTTCTAGATTAAGATAAAAACTATGGCAGCATAGATAATTGAGAGATTCTGTGTATGGTATGAACTAGAGACATGAGACAGTGCAGATCTCTCATCCAGAGTAAGCCATTACAGTGGACGTACAGTCTGAAAAGGCTAATGCCAGATCTGTTTGTAACAACATATTTTGATAAGGGATTTAGTTGAAGATTCACAAGTACATTTTGCATTTATAACAGAAATCTGATTGCAAGAATAGGAAAGTCCTTTATTAAACAATTTATGTCCTTCTGGGTATAAAATAATTCACTGACTGAGAATAAGTAAAATGGGATGTGGTTTGGCCATATTTGATAAAGATGCTTTTTCAGCTCTTACACTTACAGTTTTGGTTATCCCAAGTTTGGAAATGCTATTTTGTAGTATTAATGAAAATGCCTGGAAATCTAAATTAGGGATTTTATTAGCACATAGGCCACCAGGTAATTGGACAACTATAAAGGATCATTTTTTATTTTTATTATACAACATACTTTATCTTGAAAAAAATCTACGAGTCTCAGAAATGTTAATTTACACTTTGGAAATAAGGATGATCCCGATGTAAGGTGTTTTTTTTAAGTGCTATGGATAACTTGGGTTTTTGGCCAGTCAATTTGTAGTGTACCAAAGAACATCAATTAGACTTTATTATGTCTTAAATAAATCATACTGGCTGCATTATTACTCAATAGAGTTTACTTTCTCTTTACAAATCAGGGAAAAATCTTTCAGAGAGAGAAACGTGAGATGAGGGGTAAAATTAATGCTGACTCTTTTTGGCCTTTAATCATTGCTACTCTGAATTATAATGCCAGTTTAAATTTATCTCCTATGTTGGATAATTGGCATGTTGATTATTCATACTGTAGAATGTGTGGCACCCTATGAGATGGAACTATGTCTCTAAGAAAATTTACTCTGTCTGGTTCTCTGAACATTAATTCAATTAAAAAAGGAATGCAAATGGTATGATCATCAATGGAGAAATTCAAATGATTCTGAAATAAGAGATCAGTGGAAAGTGGCCATTAAATAAATATAAAGATGTGAGAGTAACACTAAAAAGCCCTAATATTCAAATATGAGCTTTGGCATGCGCTAGTCACACGCTGTAGCCTGTGGTAACTGTCAGCACATGGACATCAGTTAGCACGGTAGATTTCCATTCTAACTGTGAACCGCAAGATGGAGGATGAAATGGGAGGGTTAGCGGCAGACAGTGGGCGCAATTATATCCACTTCAAATTGATGAAGCTAACTGCCCCCTCAGTATTGCTGCTCTGCGTTTCCTGTTGAGGAAATGCTGTCCAGTGGGGTTTGCAGTTATCACATTGCATGCTAGGTGTAACACCATAGCACACTTTAGTAAAAGGGCCCCATAGTCTTTAGGGAAACTTCTCCTTCAGCTTTTGAGTTTGCTTAATTTTTTGAGACTAAGGTTAGAAAGCTAAAGCTATCAGTAATTATTTTGCATTAATACTTCCTTTCTGCCATCAGATCAATCTTTCATAAGAGCTGGGATCAATTTTTATCTGTTGATATAAAAGAAATTTAAAAATTAATAATTAAGTTTTCTAAAATATATTGCCCTATAGATCTGGTCCTGCTCCTCTTTTGAAAGATTCTATTGAAATTTTTAAGATGGGCCACCTCTTGTTTCCAGATTTCTACAGGAGAGCCATTTTCCAAATAAAATACGATAAAATTATTCTCACTCCTATAAAAAAAAACGTAAAAGTGTAGATTTAAGTATTACGTCTAACTATAGACCAAATGCTGCTTCATCGATTTTAGCTAGGCTTCTTGAAGCAGTTGTTTCAGTGCAATTAGTGAATATAGAGAATTTTCATATCATATATCCTCCCATCTGGTTTTAGAAGTTATTTCAGCACCAAGATTCTGTTGGTGGATTTAATTTTTGACATTAGATTAATTGTGGACAAAGGAAAGAATGCAATGTTGATGCGGCTAGATTTATCTGCAGCTTTTGATTTGTTAATTTGTACACTCCTTTATTTATTTAACAGGTTTTATATACCACTTTATCATTTCAAAGCGGTTTACATTGAAACTTAAACTTGGTAATATACATTAAACAAGGACATTGATAACTTGGATTTTTTTTCTGAGGCAATGGAGGGTTAAGTGACTTGCCCAAGGCCACAAGGAGTCCTAGTGGGAATCGAACCCTGATCTCTGGGTTCCCAAGCCAGTGCTCCAACCATTAGGCTACTCCTCCACTCTGCTCTGATTAAACAAGTAAGGACTGTTGGGTAGATTTGAATTGGTTTAAGTAATTTTTAAATAGTAACACAGGGTTTTCATTATCCCACATTTTACTTAATGTTTGTCCCAGTCCTTTTGGAAATGGAATGAATGATTTTGATGTATCAGTTTACTCATATGCTGATGATACTTTAATTCTAATACCCGAACAAGTCAATATATTTCAAAACTTATGAAATTATCAATATGTTCATTCAGGTTGAAACTTGGATGTGCAATTGATGTGAAAAACAATGTATTATGGCTAAGTACTTATAATACTTACAAGGCTCTGCCAGGAAATTTGGAAGACATCATCATGGCCAATTAACTGGAAAAGATCTGTGTTCATACCAATTCTGAAGAAAAGTGATCCGACTGACTATGGAAATTATCACACAATCGTTCAGATCCCACACACCAGCAATATTTGTAAAAAGTTTACCACTGTTATCCAAGTTTATGTAGTAAGTTTGTAAATAGTTACCCCTGTTATCCAAGTTATTTGCCCTGTTATCTGTGAACTCATACGTGTTAACTGTACTGAGCATTTCTGTTCCATGTAAACCGCGCTGATGCCGAATAGTGCGGTATATAAGAGACTTTAAATAAATAAATAAATAAATAAAGATTCTAATTCTAGATGATTCAGCAGAGAATACAACCATACCCGGAACGAAAACTGCATGAAATGCAAGCAGAGTTCAGGAAAGGGTGAAGAACAAGAGATATCATTGTGGATGCGAGATGCATCCTTGAAAAGATAAAAGAATATCAAAAGGATATCTACATGTGTTTCATTGACTACAGCAAGATCTTTGATCGCATAAATCATGAAAAACTCTTGGCTATATTAAATAGTATGGGTATACCAGAACACCTGACAGCTCTCATGCACAACCTCTAGATTGATCAGGAAGCAACAGTTCAAACAGAACCCAGAGGAAAAAAAATCAGCAAAGGTGTATGACAAGGCTGCATGCTTTCTCCATACCTATTTAATTTATATGAAGAATAAATCATCAGAGAAGCAGGACTGTATGAAGACAAGTGAGGTGTGAAGATTGTTGTTAATGAGTCTTCCACCAATCACTATGCTGATATGACATAACGTTACTGGCTGAAAGTGAAGACGATTTGAAACATATAGTCTTAAAATAGGCCTGCATCTTAACATGAAAATGGCAATGGTCCTGATCACTGGCAAAATCAATCACTTCACCTCTCATGGAGAAGAAACAGAAATAGAAGATAACTTTAACCTGCTTGGATCATCAAAGAAACAACAAGCAATCAAGAAATCCGATGATGCATTGCTCTCGGCAGAATGGCTTTGAAGGACCTACACAAAATTCTTAAGTGTAAAGATGTATCTGCATACAAAGATTTGATTTGTCCAAGTCATTGTATTTTCAAGATCATCATATGGATGCAAAAGTTGGACAGTGAAGAAGAAAGACAGGAAGAAAAAAAATGCCTTTGAATTATGGTACTGGCAAAGAATACTCTATATACCATGGACTGCCGAAAGAACAAATCAGTTGGAACTAGAGATCATACCTAAGTTTTCTTTAAAAGTTCAAATGACAAGACTTTGACATTCATACTTTGGACATATCAGGCAAAGAGAAAGATTATTAGAGAGTCATCGGACTTGGCAAGGGTGAATATCAGTGCAAAAGAGGAAAGCCAGCAATGTGATAGATCAATGCAACAGCAGCAGCTATGGCTGCTATTCTATCAATCAAGCGTCTGGCTGAAGATCAAACACAATTTAAGACAACTATCCAGAGGGTCACTATGAATCAACATGGACTCAATGGCATTTAATAGGTAATTCTTTGGATAAAATTTCCAAGGAATCCCCAGTTTTGGCAGGATTTAGGGTATCTTTTGTTTCTTCCTTAAAGGTTTTGGGAGTTGAGTTAGATTCTATGGAATTATAGATATCTTACTTAGTGAAAAAAGATTTATTACATATTACAACATCTTAGGCAAATTTGTTCACCCTTACATGAGAAAATGTTTATAATTTTAGTTCAAGCCTTAACTTTACCTCGATGATTGTAATATTATTTATTTGTTTTTAACTGTAAAGGAGAAAGACTGCAACTAGTACTGTGTGTTCACTACCTCCGTGCTAGTGACGCGACTAGCGCACTGGTGCTAGCATAGTGCGACCATGGTCTTGTTTCTAGCATGGCGCCAATATACTGGAAACATGCAAATTTCATGTGTTAACCTCGCATTCCCTGCCACACTTTAGTAAATATGCCCCTTAGATGTAAGTCCTCCAGGGACAGGGAGATAATGACCTAACATGCCTGATTGTAACTTGCCTTAAACTACTCCTTGGAAGCAATGAGCTAAATACTAATTACTTTTTGTCTGCTTTACCTGTACAGCAGCCCTCCTCAAAATGCTGGGAATACCTCCAGCAGTGAATGCAGATTTTCAGTTACCATAAGGTATCTTTAAAATGTTACCACATCTCAGTAAATAGCTGCCTGAATGTACAATAGTTTGTGAAAGACTTTTTCTATAAACAAACACCAATGAGAAGATGTTTATTTCAAAGACCTTCCCATAGGAAATAAAGTTTCAAATTAGATCCCTATTGGTCAGAGACCACCATCATCATCAGTACTTACTACGCCCATAAATGTCCAGAAATTAATGTTATCTAAAAATATATATATATATAAAACTTGTATTACCCTGTTCTTTCAGGCCTCTCTTTTAAACTTAATTTAAAATAGAAAAAAAAAATCAGGCGTTGACTTAACTGAACATGCGGGTCAAATAAAATTAGTAGTAGTAGTAACAAAATTTCAAATCTTTTACATTCCTGCATGTGTTCGTGAATTATGAAAGATTTCCAAAGCTCAGCTAAAGAAAAAAAACCATGCCTTGTGAAGCTCAACCAGCAATTTCACTCAAACCTTGCATCACTTCATATGATATTCTTCTTAAAAATAAGTTGCCAGATTTTAATAGATTTTCTACCCTATTACCACAAATTCTTGTTTATAATACTCATATTTAAAGAAATGTGTCTAATTCCAATTTATATGAAAAAAAAATATTTCATGTGTGTAAATTGTATCTTGAATCCTTAATGCTCGAGGTTCCTCAAGGTCTCATTGGGATGTTTTGTAATGGACCATGTACTCAAGAATTCTGAATGTATGTACTCACATTTCAGCATGCTTTACTGATCATCCTAGTGTGCTTATGAGAATGTTTGTGTGAATTATGGGCTAGTTTATATGGAAGAGGACACTACTGCTGAAAGCATTCATTTTGTGCAGGACCGTAGTTCATAATGTCAACACTATTCACAATGGGAACAACGTGATGTCATCAACACTCTACTGATAGCAACATAGTATATGATAACATAACGACCAGCATGGTCAATCTAGTCTGCCCAGCAAGGTGGCAAGAGTAGGAGCACCTGCCACTCCGTGCACATCGCCCCCTTCCTATGCCTTTAATAGGGGGTGTACCCACTGCTCCGTGCAAGTCACCCATAGTTGTTGAGATATAAGAGATAGTGAAGTTTATTTTGATTTTATCCTGTTGCTATAAAAAGGATCCACTGTGTCTGTCCCATACCATTTTGAATTCTGTCAGTTTTTGCTCCCACCACTTCCATCGGGAGGGCATTTCAAGCATCCACCATCCTTTCAGTGAAAGCGTAGTTACTCACCTGTAACAAGTGATCTCCGGGAACAGCAGGAATTTAGTCTTCACATATGGGTATCATCAGTACCGACGGAGCCTGCACGGGAACCCTCCCCAGCGTCCAATAGGAAAGCTTTTGGGAGCATCCCACAGCGCCTGTGTGCTGCCTTCCCACTTTCTCACTGAGTTTATAGATGAGACCGAAAGAGAGATAGATAGAGACAACTCCTAGGGGAGGTGGGTGGGTTGTGAAGACTAAACTCCTGCTGTTCCCGGAGATTACCTGTTACGGGTGAGTAAGCGTAGTTACTCACCTGTAACAGGTGTTCTCCAGGAGCAGCAGGAATCAGTCCTCACTTATGGGTGACGTCGGCGCCGACGGAGCCCTCGGGGAGCAATTTTCCCCAGCTTTCAAAGAAAGCCTTTGGGAATTGCAGCGCGCATGCGCGGTCGTCTTCCCGCCCGAAGGTGCCATCTTAGCCAGTCAGATGACATAGCTAAAAAAGACAGCATAAAAATTTGCAAAAAGAACATAAGCAGACGATTGCAACTCCAAGGGGAGGAGGGAGGGTAGTGAGGACTGATTCCTGCTGCTCCTGGAGAACACCTGTTACAGGTGAGTAACTACGCTTTCTCCAGGACCAAGCAGGAAGTCAGTCCTCACTTATGGGACTCCCAAGCTCAAGGCTACCGGAGACCCTAAGCACAAAAATGAGCTCCCTCTAGCTCAGCAGCACAGAAGGAAAGAATCTTCGCTGAATTATCACCCACCGGTAGCCCACATCCGGGATGGAGGGTAGGAGTTGCTCAGACCTCAAAGAGATTACGGAGGACTGCCTGTCCGAAAGCACTGTCCCTGCGGGACTCCCTCTCGAGACAGTAATGGACCGCAAAAGTCTGGCTCGAAGACCAAGTAGCGGCCCGGCAGATGTCTGCCAGCGGAACAGAGCGGAGGTAAGCCACTGACGTGGCCTTTGCCCGAACGCAATGAGCCGTGACTCGACTTTCCAAGGCGAGTCCGGCTGCCCCATAAGCCCAAGAGATACAGTCCGCAACCCAGATGGACAGAGTACGCTTGGAGACCGGGAGTCCCAATTTATTGGGGTCAAAAGACACAAAAAGCTGAGCAGCTTTACGGTGCTCCCGCGTACGGTCAAGGTAGAAGTTCAATGCCCTTCTACAGTCCAGGGTATGGAGGACCGTCTCAGCTCGGCTGGAGTGTGGTCTGGGAAAGAAGGTCGGAAGTACCACCTCCTGATTCATGTGAAAAGGGAGACCACTTTAGGCAGAAACTTTGGGTGAGTCCGTAGGACTACCCTATTCTTGTAGAATCGAGTGTAGGGGGGGATCAGACACGAGGGCCTGCAATTCACTTACGCGCCTAGCGGAAGTGAGGGCTATCAAGAACAGAGTTTTCCAAGACAGAAAACGGAGAGAACATGTAGCCATAGGTTCAAAAGGCGGACAGGTGATCCGCTGCAAAACCACATTCAGGTCCCAGTCCGGCGCTGGCGGGCGCAGAGGTGGTTTAAGTAGAAGGAGACCTCGGAGAAACCTCGCTACGAGAGGGTCGTTGGAGAGAGGTCTGCCGTCCACCGGCACATGATGTGCTGAAAGAGCACTGAGGTGAACTTTGACGGAGTTGGACTTAAGTCCCAGATTAGAGAGGTGTAGCAAGTACTGTAAGATCACCGACACCGGGCAGGAGAAGGGATCCTGAGACTGTTGGGAACACCAGATCGCAAAGCGACGCCATTTAAGGGCGTAGCATTTGCGGGTAGAAGGCCGTCGCGAAGCCAAGACGACCTCCTCCACCTCCGCCGGCAAGAGAAGAGGAGCAAGGACTACCCTTTCAGCAGCCAGGCCATGAGGTTGAGAGACCTGAGGTTGGGGTGCAGTAGGGACCCCTGATCCTGAGTGAGGAGATCCGGTTGTACCCCCAGAGGGATTGGATCCTCCACCGCCAGTTGCAGCAGGAGCGGAAACCACGGTTGCCTGGGCCAGCGAGGGGCCACCAGGATCATGAAGGCTTTGTCTCGGAGAACCTTGAAAAGAGTCCGAGAGACTAACGGGATGGGAGGGAAAGCGTACAGAAGGCTCCCCGACCATGAGATCAGAAAGGCGTCCGCCGCAACCCGAAGGGGGTGTGGCTGACGAGAGCAGAAGCGAGGAAGCTGCCGGTTGTGAGGACTGGCAAAGAGATCCACCGTGGGGAGGCCCCACCTGAGGAAGAGCTTCTGAACGATCAAGGGATCCAGACGCCACTCGTGCGGCTGGAGGACCCTGCTGAGTTTGTCCGCCAGGCAATTTTCTTGGCCCGGGAGATAAACTGCCTTGAGGAGAATGCCGTGACTGACGGCCCAAGAGCAGAGCTTCTGTGCCTCCCGGCAGAGGAGGAAGGAGCCCGTGCCCCCCTGCTTGTTCACGTAGAACATGGCAACTTGATTGTCCGTCTGGACAAGGACGGACTGTTGGGAGGTCAGGTGGGAGAAGGCCTTGAGAGCTAGGCGGATCGCCCTGAGCTCCAGGAAGTTGATCTGCTGAGCAGACTCCCACTTGGTTCAGAGGCCCTGAGTACGTGCCTCTTGGCAATGTGCTCCCCAGCCCAGGAGGGATGCATCGGTGGTCAGCACCCGGGTCGGCTGAGGTGACTGGAAAGGCATTCCCAATATCAGGTTCGGCTGCCGGAGCCACCACCGGATAGACGAGACCAGCGGCTCGGAGACGCGCACTAGGTCTGCTAGGCCGCCTGTGGCTTGTCGCCACTGCCGGCGGAGACACCATTGAGCAGACCGCATATTCAGGCGGGCATTGGGGGTCACATGGACGGTGGAAGCCATATGGCCGAGCAGTCTCAGGAAGTGCCTGGCGGAGACCAGGGGCTGGCTGCGAAAGCGGTCGGCTAGGTCCATGAGCCGCTGAGCCCTGTCGAGCGGTAGGTACGCTCGCGCCTGAGGAGTGTGCAGCCTTGCGCCGATGAACTCGAGATCCTGTGAGGGGAGCAAAGTGGACTTTGCGAAGTTTATGACAAAGCCCAAGTGCTGCAGCAGAGTCACCGTGCGGCCCGTGGCGTTGGTGACCTCCTGAGCGGACGCCGCTCTGATGAGCCAGTCGTCGAGGTACGGAAAGACATAGAGGCCGTGAAGCCTGAGATGGGCCGCCACGACCGCGAGACATTTTGTGAAGACTCGCGGTGCGGAGGACAGGCCAAAGGGCAGTACTCTGTACTGGTAATGATTTCCTGCCACCACAAACCTTAGGTATTGGCGGTGGCTTGGGTGGATGAGGATGTGCGTATAGGCATCCTTTAGATCCAAGGAGCATAGCCAATCTCCCTGCTGGAGGTAGGGCAGAAGGATTCCAAGGGTAAGCATTTTGAACTTCTCCCGCACAAGGAACTTGTTGAGGTTGCGCAAGTCCAGGATGGGTCTGAGGCCTCCTGTTCTCTTTGGTATCAGAAAATACCTTGAATAGAAGCCTTGACCTCTCAGGTGGTGTGGCACCGGTTCCACCGCCTGTTCCTGCAGAAGACCTGCTAACTCCTGAAGGAGCAACTCCCTGTGCAGAGGGGGGCGCGGAGGTTCTCCCGGAAAATAGGAGGGAGGGACCTGATGGAAGTGGAGAAGGTAGCCTTCTCGCACGACCTGAAGCACCCAGGCATCTGCGGTGATGCTGGACCACCTGTGGGCGAAGTGAACCAGCCGGCCTCAGGTGCTGTCCAGCGGGGGGGGAGAGGCTATGCTGAGCGAGTCAAAAGCCCCCACCCTGCTGAGCAGGGGCTGGTGGTGCAGGCTTGGGGGCTTGCTGCCTACGGGACCCGTTACCCCGTCCCTTGGCCTGCTGGCCCTGTTGGGGAGCTGCAGGGGCCTGATAATGGGGGTATTGTTTGTAGGCAGCCGCCTTCCTCGGGTAAAAGGACTTTTTCCCCGAGCCCTTCTTTTTCTGGGAAGGGGCGGAGGTCTTCCTAGAAAGCCTGGTCCTGGTGAGAGTCTCAGTCTCAATTTGTGCAGCCTTTTCCGCCATGGGCTTGCCAAAGAGGTTTTCGCCTCGGCAGGGGACATCGACCAACTTGTCCTGTACCCAGGGCTCAAGGTCGGACGACTGAAGCCAAGCCTGTCGGCGGGCACCGATGCCGGCTGCGGCTACTCGAGCCGAGGCTTCAAAGCCATCATAGGCTGCTCGGGACATGAACTTTGAGCATTCCCGAATACCCGTGGACAAGGCTAGGAACCTCCGCAAGGGCTCCTCGGAGAGACCAGCGGAGAATCCGGCTAGCTCTTTAGCCAGATCCCTGAGATACATGCCCATGTATAGCTGGTAAGTCTGGACACGACAGGCGAGCATAGAGCCCTGGAAGCACTTCTTGCCAAGGCCATCCAGGTTACGGGCCTCCCTTCCAGGAGGCACCGAGGAGTGCATCTTCTGGCTCTTAAGACGATGCATGGCCAATTCCACTACCATGGAATGGTGTGGCAGCTGTGCCTTTTGAAAGCCAGGGCTCTTGCGGACTCGATAGATAGAATCGACCCGCTTGCTCAGGACCGGCGAGGAGGCCGGACTCTCCCACATGCGGAAGAGTAGTCGTTCCAGCATAGGAGGAACCGGCACAGTAAAGTGTTCCCTCGCGGGAGAGTCATACTGGAGGGCGTCGAGCTCTTCGGCTCGAGGCTCCTCCTCGGGATCCGCAGGGAAGGCCAAAGCCTTGGCCATATCCCTAACGAAGTCCGAGAACCGGGCATCCTCCGGGGGGGACTGCTTCCGAGGCTCGGACTCCGGAGAGTCCGATGGGACACACCGAGTCCGGAAAGAATCAGGTGACTCTTCCTCCTCAGACTCCCAGACCGACTCCGACGAGGACTCGGTGGGGTCGGCCCGGGCAGGGTGCGGAGCCAGCCGCCCCGACGCCGAGGGAGTCGGCGTCGGCGACCTCGGTCCCGAACGGGAGGCCGAGGGCGACCTCGACCGAGGATCGACTCGAGTTCTCATCGACTCGAGGATCGGCTCGGTCTCCGGGGTCGACTTGGACGTCGACGTCCCGGCGGTCGGGGCAGCGACGCCAGCGAGCAGCGCCCGCTGCTGGTCCATGAAGGCAGACAGTCTGCTCTCCAAGGCCGCCAACCTGAGTCCGAGCTCAGGTGACCCAGCAGCCCCCGACTCGGGCCCCGACGGCGTCGGGCCCGACGTCGGCTGTCGCGGAGGCGAGTCCAGAAGGACTACAGGACTTACCCGGGCAGGCATCTCCGACTCCAGGCGAGGTCGCTTCGGGAGGTGTTCCTTCTCCAAGGACCCGGGGCGGCTGTCGGGGCTATGCGACCTGGCCCTCGCGGAGCCAGGAGCGTCCACCGACGCCGCCCTCGCGGGTTTTTCCTTCCGACGATGGTCCCCGGAGGGAGAACCCCGGTCGGAGGAGCTCCGGCGACGGTCCAAGCTGGAGCCTTTCGACACGGAGGCCTCCGACGAGGTCCGGGTACGGCTGGGGTCAGCGAAGATTCTCTCACGCTGATGCCGCCGACTTCTCAACGCCTTCGAGGACAGTTTGCTGCAGGGCCCACAGATCAGTTCCTCATGATCCGGGCCCAGGCAGCGGAGGCAAAAGTTGTGTGTGTCGGTTAGTGACATATTTCGGTCACACCGACCACACCGCTTAAACCCACTGGCAGCCATCGGGGGAAAAAGGGCCCCTGCGAGGTTAAAGGACCGGGCTGCCAGGGAAAACGAAAACGAAAGCTGACTAAGTCAGAAAAACCGAAAAAAACGTGAGAGGACTCGAGACCGGCGTCGCGAGTCCGAGCGGGAAAACGATCGGCGTCGAACCGAAAGAAAAAAGTATAAAATAAAGAGGAAAATCAACTTTTTCGCGGGGACAAGACGGGGACGTCTGTAGGGCTCCGCGGAAAAAAGAAGACTGGCTAAGATGGCACCTTCGGGCGGGAAGACGACCGCGCATGCGCGCTGCAATTCCCAAAGGCTTTCTTTGAAAGCTGGGGAAAATTGCTCCGCGAGGGCTCCGTCGGCGCCGACGTCACCCATAAGTGAGGACTGACTTCCTGCTTGGTCCTGGAGAAACTACGCTATCTTCAGGAACAAGCAGGAATGTAGTCTTCACATATGGGGACTCCCCAAATTATAGATGCCAGGGGAATGACCCCAGTAAGCTGTGAACCCAGGTGAGATGGGTCATGCTTCCTCCCATGGACCTCTGGAGTCAAAACCCAGGACCGGCGGGTAGGAGTTGTATTAAGTATGAAAGAGATGCTGGAGAACATCTTGGCCAAACGAGGCATCCTGATGGAAGTCCTTGTCTAAGCAGTAGTGGGCTGTGAAGGTATGCACCGAAGCCCAGAACGAAGATCAGCCATTGAGGCTGCCATGGCTCTCACATTGTGAGCTGTGACATGGCCCTCGAGAGAAAGTCCTTTACTCTCATATGTAAAGGATATGCAATCTGCAATCCATTTAGATAAAAAGTTCTTTTGAAAACTGGAAGTCCCAAATGACTAGAGTTAAAAGCAACAAAAAGCTGAGAAGATATTCTATGTTGCTTAGTTCTTTGAAAATAAAAGGCTAAGGCCCTTTTACAATGCAGATTCCTTTCTGCACCGGAGGCATGAGGCCTAGGGAAGAATATAGGAAGATAAACAGACTGGTTTAGATGAAAAGGCAAAACCCCCTTTGGTATAAAGTGAGAATGAGTCCTGAGGACTACTTTATCATGGTGGAACCTTGTATAAGGAGGGTCAGCCACTAAAGCCTGCAGTTCACTAATGCATCTTGCAGAAGTGATAGCAGTTAGGAAAACAACTTTCCATGAAAGAAACTTTAGGGTTGTAGTGGCTAAGGGTTCAAAAGGCGGTTTCATGAGCTGCCCAAGAACAAGATTTAGATCCCATGCCACCAGTGGTGGTTTAATGGGAGGTTTTGTTAAGAGTAAGCCTCTCATGAACCTTGACACAAGTGGATGAGAGGAAATAGGTTGTCCATTCAAAGGTTTGTGAAAAGCAGCAATAGCACTAAGATGGACTCTCACTGAATTGGTCTTAAGACCAGAAGTGGATAGTTGGAGGAGATACTCCAGTAGCAACTTCACAGGTATGAAAAGGGGGTTAAGTCTCTTCTCCTGGGAAAGGAGATCTGGAGCATTTCCCAACTCCAGAGAGAGAGGCAGAAGCAGAGGATACCACGCTTGCCGAGGCCAACGTGGAGCTATGAGTATCATAAGTTTCTCTGAAGCTTGAATAAAGTTTTGGGAATGAGGGGAATGGGTGGGAAGGCATAGAGGAAGTCTTGACCCCAGTGGAGTAGGAAGGCATCCCTTGCCTGACAGTTGTGAGCCGGGATTCTAGAACAGAATCGGGGCGTTTGGCATTCTGTGGACTTGCCAAGAGGTCTATAACTGGTGTTCCCCAGATTTGAAACACTCAAGCAAGGTGGTCTGAGTGGAGAGACCACTTGTGTGGCAGCAGTATTCGACTAAGTTTGTCTGCCCATAAATTTTGAATGCCTGGAAGGTATACCGCAAGAAGGTGGATTTGAAGCTCTCTGGCGAGGGCCCATAGTCTCAAAGCTTCGTTGCATAGCGACAGACACCCGTTCTGCCTTGCTTGTTCAGATAGAACATGGCTACCTGATTGTCGGTTTGGACCAGAACTGTCTTGTGGCTGAGATGGGCCTGAAATACTCGAATAGCATTGAAAATGGCTCTCAGCTCTAGGAGGTTTATGTGAAGAAAAGCCTTCTGTGGGGTCCAGAGACCCTGAGTTGAGAGATCGTGCAAGTGGGCCCCCAACCCAACTTGGACGCATCTGTTGTTAGAGTGGCTTGGCACAGAGGCTGCTGGTAAGGAGAACCTACGAGGAGGTTTTCCAGCGATTGCCGCCATTGCAGGGACGAAATTAGACATGTGGAGCTTCTGATTTTGTCCGTTAGCCGACCCGAGGCCTGTGTCCACTGAGGGGATAGGGTCCACTGGGCTGCTCAAATATGAAGGCACTATTGTATTAAAACAACCCAATTGTTGGTCTGTTTCAGAGCAAAAGTGTAAAACTAATTGTGTAACAAATGCTCCACTACAACTTCTACGTTGTGACTTAAAAGCTCGATTGAGCCAATCGTCTAAGTAAGGGAAGACGAATATTCCTAGAGTTCTCAGAAATGCTGCTATCACTGCCATGCATTTTGTGAAGACTCTTGGGGCAGAAACCAGACAGAAGGGAAGAACTCTGTACTGGAAGTGTCTTCCGTGGACCAGGAATCAAAGGAACGTCCTGTGATTTGCGTGGATGAGAATATGCGTGTACGCATCTCTTAGATCTAGAGAACATAGACAGTCCCTGAGTGTTCTGAGGGAGATCATTTTGAACTTTTCTTGGAACAGATATTTGTTTAATTCTCTGAGGTCCAGTATAGGTCGGTGTCCCCCTGTTTTCTTTGGAATAAGAAAATAGGGGGAGTAGAACCCCATACCCTGTTGGGATATGGGTACTTCTTCTATTGCTCCTTGAGCGAGAAGTGATGTGACCTCCTGCCACAAGAGGTCGGTGGCAGGGACCTGAGAATTGAACCGTTTGATTATTGTAAGTGGGGGCATGTTGAGAAAGTGAAGCTTGTACCCCAGTCGTACAATGGACAGAATCCAGTTTTCTGCTGTTATTTGTTGCCATCTCTTGGCAAAATGGCATAACCTGCATGGAATGGTTAAGGGTTCTGGTCCTTTCAGGGGCAGAATGACTAAGTTCTCTAGGTAAGAGTCAAAGCCCCTGAGGAGGCTGAGTCTGCTGGGCTGGTTGAGCTCTTTGAGTTTGTGGCTTTCTTTGCTGTCTGTTCTGTTGTTGTCCCTTTTGGGGAACATGAACTGGACAGTGGCCCAAATGGGGGTATGATTGGTAAAACCGCTTTTTCTTGTTGAAAAGGGTTTCTTGAATGACTCTTTTTTTTGCTGGGTTGGCTGTAGACTTTAATAGTCTGTTCAAGGTAGTATTTTCAGATTCAAGCTGATTAGCCTTGTCCTGCCAGTCCTTGCCAAAGAGATTTTCTCCTGTACAAGGAATGTTTCCGAGCTTGTCTTGCACCCACTGTTCTAAGTCTGATGCCTGAAGCCAGGCAATACGACGTGCACCTATGGAGATAGCAGAGGTTCTGCTTATGCATTCAAAGCAATCAAAGGTTGCACGGTTCATGAATTTAGAGACATTCTGGGCGTGCTTGACCAGGGTAAGGAAATCTTCCCTTTTGTCCTCAGACATATTAGGGCTCATGAGCTCTTAAGTCACATGCGACTTTTTCCAGGAACATACCCATATAAAGAATGTAGGAATTGATCTTGGCTGATAACATGGAGGATTGGAAGCATCGACACCCAAAGGCATCAAGTGTCCTCGATTCCCGGTCTGGAGGATTAGAAGAATGCGTTTTAGCACTCTTAATTCTATGCATGGCCAATTCCACTATAAATGAATGGTGTGGTAACTGAGTCTTTTGAAAGCCAGGACAGCTTAGTACTCGGTACATGGTATCGAGGAGTTGGGAATGTGGAGACACCGTTAAAGGAGTTTCCCACATCCTTAACATAAGATCATGTAAGATCTTGTGAATGGGAAGTGTAGCTGCTTCCTTAGGAGCCATGGAATATTGTAGAATTCTTAATTCTTCTGCCTTAGGTTCCTTTTCTGGAATCACCGTGATTGAAAGACCTTTGGCTAAATCACCTATGAAATCATGGAAGGACCTGTCTTCTATAGGAGACATTCTGCATTGAGGAGGAGGAGTTGGATCCTCTGGTAGGATCGCTCTAGTACCGGTAGAGTCAGAGTCATCGGAATCGGAAGACTCAAAGTCACTCTGTACTGGGTGTTCCCGTAATGCATGGTACCGGTACCGCTCAAAGTCGGTACTGGAGTGGCTCGGCATGGGGGGAAGCATACCTGCCGAAGCAGGTGCACTCGGTATTGGTACCGATACTTGTGGAACCGTCTGCAGCGGTCTTAGTGGTACCAAAGATGCTAAGAGGGTCGCTAGACTGCGTTTGATAGTGAGGATTCTCTTATCCATCGCTCCTGACAATGCCTGGTGTCAGTACCGGTGGAAGCGGCTACGACCCCAGAACATGGCACCAGTAGTTCTGCAGAGGTGGAAGCCTCTGGAACATCCTGCTTTGGAGTCCAAAGACTCCCGCCGGGCTGTTTTGCCGGTGAACTTTCCTTGAGGGCAACGCCAGTGGCATCTCGATGCTTAGAAGGAGATCTACCCTTTGAGGACCAGCCAGTTTTGGAAGACTTAAGTTTAGTTACCTGAGATCCATGGGAGGAAGATGAAGCTCTGGAAGACGTCGATGCAACGGACATCGTATCTGCGGCAAAAAGGGTACCGAGTTTTGCAGCTCTATTCTGCAGGGCCCTCTTGGTAATCTTTCTGCAGGAGAGACACTCCAATGGACAATGTTCAGGACCTAAACATTTAAGACACCAATCATGGGTGTTGGTGATGGATATAGTACCGCCACAGTAAGAACATTTCTTGAAACCATTAGCTGGCTTCTCCATGTTTGAAGAAAAGTGGGCCTAGCGCCCAAAATGGCGCCTAGCACCGAAAGGGGAGAGGCCCCTGAAAGAAAAATCTTTTAGAAAGCTTTTTTTTTTTTTTTGAAAAACAAGAGAACCAGTGGCACCGGTAAGCGTCGAGTGAAGGCAGACGCAACCACAAAAAACCCCAAAAGAATAAGAATAAATTTTCTGCGGTGACAGGGTACACGTCCTGTCGGCTCCACGGAAAACGAAGAACTGAAGTGAGAGAGGTACATGTAGAAAGGCGGGGAGTACGCAGGCGCTGTGGGATGCTCCCAAAAGCTTTCCTATTGGATGCTGGGGAGCGTTCCCGCCCAGGCTCCGTCGGTACCGACGATGTCCATATGTGAAGACTACATTCCTGCTTGTTCTTGGAGATAAAGTATTTCCTGATATTGCCTTTCAGTTTACCCCCTTGCAGTTTCATGTTATGCCCTCTAGTTTTACACTTCACCATTTTTGAAAAAGGTTTGTTCATTAATACCCTAAGTATTTAAAGGTCCCATGTCCCTCCTCTCCTGTAGCATATACATATTTAGGCCTTCAAGTCTCTTCTCATATGTCTTCTAGCACAGGCGCCAAATCATTTTAGCTGCCTTCCTCTGAACCGTTTCCAGTCTTTTTATACCATTTGCGAGATGGTCTCCAAAACTGAACACAATATTCCAAGTGAAGCCTCACCAGTGACTTGTACAGCGGCATTAGTACTTCCTCCTTTCTGTAGGTAATTCCTTTCTGTATACAACCCAGCATCCTTCTGGTTTGGCCACCGCCTTGTTACACTGTTTTGACACGTAGAGATCCTTAGAAACAATCACTCCAAGCACAAAATGTATTATTTCTGCAGTAACTGGAAGTCAGCTAACATTTTGGTCTAAAATGTACTGCTTTATCATAAGGAGTCCTGCAGTTCATAGGACAATTAGCTTGCTTGATTTTTGAGGGTGGAAACTCTGCCTTTAGGGTTCATCTACTTATGTTTTGTGGAAGCTGTACTCCTGCTGGAATTCTGCACACAATAAGGTGACATTTTACTTACCAGATAATGTCCTTTCCTTGAGTCCTGCTACTAAACGAGTCCAGATACATGGGCTGTATTCTCCTACCAGCAGATAGGTGAAGAGAGAGCAAATGAAGGCCTAGGTTTCAATGACATCATTCCCATGCATCCATCAGCCTGAGCCACTAGGTGGCACCTCAGTATTCATCCCAAAGAATATGGGAAAACATGGCAAATCTCACACCACCTCAACATGGGCAACAACGATGAAGAACCAAACCACAGAGAAACTATGTTATGTTGCAAAGTAAAAAAGCATATTTCCATGTTGTGCTCAAGTTCTTGTTATATGTAAACCGCTTTGAATTATAGAAAAGTGGTACAGAAAAAAATATTAAATAAAATAACAAATGTACAGGAGAGCTTTAAATTAAATAAATTATATAATAAATATATAAATAAAAAATAATATATATTTTTATATAGATAAAAAAATGAAAATAAATAAATTAAATTAAATAAAATAACAAATGTACAGGAGAGAATTGTAGAAAGGTGGTACAGAAAAAAATATTAAATAAAATAACAAATGTACAGGAGAGAAAGCATAGTTACTCACCTGTAACAAGTGTCCTCTGGGGACAGCAGGAATCAGTCCTCACATATGGGTGACGTGAGCACGACGGAGGCCTCGCAGAAGCATCCACCCAGCTTTCAAAGAAAACCTTTGAGAGATGCCACCATGCATGTGTGGTCCCCTTCCTGCCCAAGGGTGCCGTCTTGCTCAGTCAGATGACATAGCTAAAAGATGGCAAAAACAAGATAGTAAAGGAGCAACTCCAAGGGGAAGAGGGAGGGTTGTGAGGACTGATTCCTGCTGTCCCCGGAGAACACCTGTTACAGGTGAGTAACTATGCTTTCTCTGGGAACAAGCAGGAAGTCAGTCCTCACATATGGGACTCCCCCCAGCTACAGGCTACTGAAAGCCCATAGCAAAAATAGGGGTTCCCTCATGGGGATCCACAAGCAACAGCAGCAAATGAGTCCGTGTCCACAGACTACAGTAGGACCCATGCCCGATGAAACCAGCACTCCTGTAGCCTGAACCCAGAAGGGTCGGAGGGTAGTTGCCTAAATCCTGAAAAGGTTATGGAACACAGCCTGGCCGAAGGCACAGTCCCATCGGGACTCTCTTTCCATGCAGTAATGGGCTGCAAAGGTATGGACTGAAGACCAGGTGGCAGCCTGGCAGATGGCCACCTTCGGGACAGAGCGCAAGTTTGCCACCAAGACCACCATAGCCCTGACATGGTGCGCCGTGATGCAGCCTTCCAGCAGAAGCCCCGCCTGATCATAGGCGAGGGCGATGCAGTCCGCCACCCAGGTGGATAGCGTATGCTTGGTCACCACCCCCCCCCAGCCTACTGGGGTCGTAGGAGATAAAAAGCTGAGAAGCTTTGGGGTGGCCCTGAATGCGTTGGATATAGAAGGACAAAGCCCTCTTACAGTCCAAGGTGTGAAGGACCGTCTCCGCCCGACTGAGGTCTTGGATAGGGAGCACCACTTCCTCGTTGAGGTGGAAGGGCGATACTATCTTCAGCAGGAATTTGGGGTGCGTGCGAAGCACCACTCTGTTCTTGTAGAACCTGGCATAAGGTGCCTCTGTCACAAGGGCCTGAAGCTCACTAACTCTTTGAGCGGAGGTCAGTGCAACCAGGAAAGCCACCATCCAAGAGAGATAGTGAAGGTGGCAGGTAGCCAGAGGCTGAAAGGGTGGGCGAGTGAGCTACCCCAACACTTCGTTGAGATCCCATTCGGTTGCCAGAGGGCAAACCGGGGGCTTCGATAAGAGCAGGCTCCGAAGAAAATGGGACACCAAAGGTTGGACCGAGAGGGGCTTACCATCCACCGGATGGTGGTGCGCCGCCAGGGCACTAAGGTGCACTCGGACAGAGTTAGACTTGAGCCCGGATTGAGAGAGGTGGAGAAGGTACTGTAATACCAGTCCCACTGAGAAGGGGAACGGGTCAGTCCCGTGCTCAGCACACCAAGCTGAGAACCTGCGCCATTTGAGGTCGTAAGCCTTCCTAGTAGAGGCCTTGCGAGAGGCCAGCAGAATCTCCTCCACCTCAAATGAAAGGGACCAGAGTCACCCTCTCAGCAGCCACACTGTCAGCAACAGGGACCCCAAGTTGGGGTGCAGAAGAGAGCACCCCTCCTGAGACAGGAGTCCTGGGGTGGTCCCCAAGGGGATGGGGGTCTCCACCATCAAACGGAGGAGCAGCGGGAACCATGGTTGTCTGGGCCACTGGGGAGCTATCAGGATGAGTGATGTCCTGTCACGGAGGGTCCTGAACAAAGTCTTGGCGATCAGCGGCATGGGAGGTAAGGTGTACATGAGGCCTTCCGACCATGAGACAAGGAACGCGTCCGCTGCCACCCTGGAGGGGTGGGCCTGCTGGGAACAGAAGTGGGACAAGCGGAAGTTGTCCGGGCTGGTGAAAAGGTCCATCACGGGTTCTCCCCAGAGCTGGAAAAGTTGACTAGCTACCCTGGGGTCCAGCTGCCACTCATGCAGCTGGAGGACTCTGCTCAGGCTGTTGGCAAGAAGGTTGTCCTGGCCTGGCAAGCACACTGCCTGCAGGAGGATACCCTGTTGGACTGTGTACAAGCAGAGGACCAGTACCTCCTGACAAAGAGTACAAGACTCCATACTCCATCCTGTTTATATAAAACATCGCCACCTGGTTGTCTGTCTGGACCAGCACTGGCTGGTGATGCAGGTGGTGGCAGAAGACTCGCAGGGCTAAGTATATGGCTTGTAGCTCCAGGAGGTTGATCTGCTGGGTGCTCTCATCTGGTGACCAGTTGCCCTGGGTGCAGAGCTCCCCGCAGTGGGCTCCCTAGCCGAGCAGGGAAATGTCCATGGTGAGGACCCTTGAGGGGCTCGGGGCCTGAAAAGGCATGCCTGCCTCAAGATGCTGGAGAGCCTGCCACCAGACGAGGAAGTCCGCCAGTTGGCGGGTTACAGAGACTCTGTCTCTGAGGCGACCCATGGCCTGAAACCACTGGTCCCGGAGACACTTCTGCGCTGCCTCATGTGGAGGCGTCTAGGGTAACATGGACCATGGATGCCGTGTGCCCAAGGAGGTGCAGAAGAAACAGAGCAGGCACCAAGGGACAGTACTGTATGTCACATGTATGACTGCAATGAGTGTCACATGTATGCGTGTCACATGTATGATTTTCTCCCAGTTGGTGAGAGGTCTTATGTGTGCACTAGGTGCAAGGAGCTCTTTGCTCTCAGGGAACGAGTCCGTTCTCTAGAAGCTAGAGTAGCAGACATGGAAAACATAAGACAGAGAGGTACATAGACGAGACCTACAGGGATATAGTCCTGAAGTCCCACCTCCAGTCTGGCAGCATCCTTGTTGCCATGGAGGAGAGAGGTCACGTGACAGGACAGCATCACCCTGGTGTGGCAGGAAGTGATCCTGTAACTAGGACCTGTCCTCCAGGTGATGTAAAATCCTCTCGCACCAAGGAAGTTTCTCCAGGGCCATGTGCCCATGAGGGAAGGGTTAGGACACCCATTATAGTTGGTGATTCGATCATTAGGCATGTAGATAGCTGGGTGGCTGGTGGACGTGAGGATCGCCTGGTAACATGCCTGCCTGGTGCGAAGGTAGCAGACCTCACGAGCCACCTAGATAAGGTCTTAGATAGTGCTGGGGAGGAGTCTGCTGTCTTGGTACATGTCGGCACCAATGACATAGGAAAATGTAGTAGGGAGGTTCTGGAGGCTAAATTTAGGCTTTTAGATAGGAAGTTGAAATCCAGAACTTCCAGGGTAGCGTTCTCCGAAATGCTTCCCGTTCCACGTGCAGGACCCAAAAGGCAGGCAAAGCTCCGGAGTCTCAATGCGTGGATGAGACAATGGTGCAGAGATGAGGGTTTTGGATTTGTTAGGAACTGGGGAACATTCTGGGGAAAGGAGGGGCTCTTCCGAAGGGATGGGCTTCACCTTAACCAGGATGGAACCAGGCTGCTGGCATTAACCTTTAAAAAGGAGATAGAGCAGCTTTTAAACTAGATAATAGGGGAAAGCCGACAGTCGCCCAAGAGCGGATGGTTCGGAAGAATATATCCTTGAAGGATATTACCAAAAGCAGAGAGGTTCCAAAAAAGAGTAAAGTAGACCAAATGCCCTCGAGTATGGAGCAGACAGAGCTTAAAGATCCCAAATTACCCGTCTTACCAATAGCCAGATTAATATGAATAAAATACAGTCTCTAAAATGCTTGTATGCAAATGCTAGAAGTCTAAAAAATAATATGGGAGAGTTAGAATATATAGCACTAAATGAGAGGTTAGATATGATTGGAATATCAGAGACATGGTGGAAGGAGGACAACCAGTGGGACACTGTGATACCTGGGTACAAACTATATTGTAATGATAGAGCTGATCAAATTGGTGGAGGGGTTGCGCTCTATGTTAAGAGAGGGCATTGAGTCAGAAATGATTAAAGTTTTGCAGGAAACAAAATTTGCTGTAGAATCTCTATGGATTGAAATTCTATGTAAAAAAGGGGAAGGCGATGGCAGTGGGGGTGTACTATCGACCGCCTGGTCAGAATGACCAAATGGATGATGAAATGCTCAAAGAAATCAAGGAAGCTAACAAAAGTTACAGCGCAGTAATAATAATGGGTGATTTCAATTACTCCGGTATCGATTGGGTCAGTGTCACGGCAGGACATGCTAGGGAGCTACAGTTCCTAGATGACATAAATGACTGCTTCTTGGAGCAGCTTGTTCATGAACCGACCAGAGGGGAAGCCATATTAGACCTAGTCCTTAGTGGAACTCCAGATCTAGTGAAAGAGAAGGATGTTGGGGCCACTTGGCAATAGTGATCATAGCATGATCGCCTTTGATTTAAATAGTGGAGGAGGGATAGTACGGAAATCCACAGTACTACCTTTTAACTTTCGAAAGGGAGACTATGATAAAATCAGGAAAATAGTTAAGAAAAAATTAAAAGGATCAGTTGCAAAGGTTAAAGACTTACATCAAGCTTGGGTGTTGTTGAAAAATACTATCTTGGAAGCCCAGACCAGCTGTATTCCACGCTTTAAGAAAAGTGGAAGGAAGTCAAAAAAACTGCCAGCATGGTTTAAAGGTGAGGTCAGAGAGGCTGTTGTTGCCAAAAAAGCATCTTTCAGGAAATGGAAAAAAGAGCCAAACGATGAAACCTGGAAACAGCACAAGCACTGGCAAGTCAAATGCAAGGCATTGATAAAGCAGGCAAAGGGAGAATTTGAGAAGAAGCTTGCTGCGGAAGCAAAAACACAAAAAACATTTTTTCAAGTACATTCGTAGCAAAAAATCTGTGAGAGAGTCAGTTGGTCCATTAGATGATAGAGGAGTTAAAGGGGCACTAAGAGGTGACAAGGCGATAGCGGAGAGACTGAATGATTTCTTTGCTTCGGTCTTTACTGAGGAAGATGTAGGGATGTTACCCATGACTGAAGTGGTATTTAAAGGTGCGGAAGAATTGAAGGAAATATCGATACATTGGGAAGATGTATTACAACTATTAGATAAACTGAAAAGTAGCAAATCACCTGGGCTGGATGGTATACATCCAAGGGTGTTGACAGAACTGAAATATGAGATTGCAGACCTGCTATTAGTAATCTGTGAACTATCATTAAAATCATCTCTATTACCTGAAGATTGGAGGATCGCCAATATAACACCAATTTTTAAAAAGGGTTCCAGGGGTGATCCGGGAAACTACAGACCGGTGAGCCTCACGTCAGTACCGGGAAAAAATGGTAGAAACCATCATAAAGAATAAAATTACTCAGCATATAGATAGTCATGGCCTAATGGGAGACAGCTAACATGGCTTTAGACAAGGAAGATCTTGTCTTACTAATCTGTTATGTTTTTTGAAGGAGTGAATAAACAGGTGGACAAAGGTGAGTCGGTTGATATTGTGTATCTGGACTTTCAGAAAGCCAATGACAAGGTCCCTCATCAGAGACTTTTGGCAAAACTAGAGTCATGGGATAGGAGGCAGTGTACTACTGTGGATCAAGAACTGGTTAAAAGATAGAAAGCAGAGGGTTGGGCTAAATGGCCAATTTTCCCAATGGAGAAAAGTAAATAGTGGTGTATCCCAGGGATCTGTGCTGGGTCCGCTGCTTTTTGACATATTCATAAATGACCTGGAAAGTGGAACAACGAGTGAGGTTATCAAATTTGCAGATGATACAAAACTATTTAAAGTTGTTAAAACCCAAGAGGATTGTGGAAAATTGCAGGAGGATCTTGATAAATTGGAAGACTAGGCATCAAAATGGCAGATGAAATTTAATGTGGACAAGTGCAAAGTTATGCACCTAGGGAAGAACAACCCAAACTATGGTTACACAATGCAAGGTTCCACATTAGGAACCACCACCCAGGAAAAAGATTTAGGCGTCATTGTGGATAACATGTTAAAACCCTCGGCCCAGTGTGCAGCGGCGGCCAAGAGAACAAATAGAATGCTAGGTATCATAAGGAAAGGAATGGAAAATAAAACAAAAGATATTATAATGCCTCTATATCGTTCCATGGTGAGACCGCACCTTGAATATTGTGTGCAATTCTGGTCGCTATATCTTAAAAAGGATATAGCGTTATTAGAAAAGGTTCAGAGAAGAGCCACCAAAATGGTAAAGGGGATAGAAGGATACTCCTATGAAGAAAGGCTGGAAAAGAGATGACAGAGGGGAGATATGATAGAAGTCTATAAATTAATGTACAGAGTGGAACGGGTAAACATAGATCGATTGTTTACGTTATCAGAATATAGAAAGACTAGGGGACATGCAATGAAGCTACAGGGTAAACTATTTAAGACTAATAAAATAATTTTTTTTTTCACTCAATGTGTAATCAAACTCTGGAATTTGTTACCGGAAGATGTAGTAAAGGCTGTTAGTGTAGCTGGGTTTAAAAAAGGTTTGGACAAGTTCCTGGAGGAAAGGTCCATAAACCATTATTAAGAAGGGACCCAGGATATCAATGCTTGATCCAGTACAAGCATTGCAGAACCTGTGTCTTTTGGGGAAACTGCTAGGTACGTATGACCTAGATTGGCCACTGTTGGAAACAGGATACTGGGCTTGATGGACCTTGGTCTGACCCAGTATGGCATATTTTATGTTCTTATGTCCCGTGCTAGAGTCCTGAGACGGTCTGCTCGGTCCCTGGGCAAGAAGGCCTTTGACTGGAGAGTGTCGAGCTTTGCCCCGATGAACTCCAGACACTGTGCAGGGAGGAAGTGAGACTCAGGGTAGTTTATGACTAACCCCAAGTGTTGCAGGACCTGGATGGTGTGTGCAGTGGCCTGCTGTGCCTCCCTTTATGAGCCAGTCGTCCAGGTAGGGGAAGACACAGACCCCCTGGAGGCGGAGGAAGGCGGTCACGATTGCCAGGCATTTTGTGAAGACTTTTGGGGCAGAGGCCAAGCTGAAGGGGAATACCTTGTACTGAAAATGCCTGCCTCCCACTACAAACTGCAGGTACTGCCTGTGGTTGGAGTGAATGAGGATGTGAGTATAAGCATCCTTGAGGTCTAAGGAGCATAGTCAATCTCCCTGCTGGAGGTATGGCAGCAATGTTCCAAGGGAGAGCATCTTGAACTTCTCCCTCACCAGGAATTTGTTGAGGTTGCGCAGGTTGAGGATGGGCCTTAGGTCCCCTGTCCTTTTTGGAACAAGGAAGTACCTGGAGTAGAATCCCCTGCCCTTGAGGTGGTGGGGCACCAGTTCCACTGCCTTGTCCTCGAGAAGACCTCCCAACTCCTTCAGAAGAAGGTCCTGGTGGAGGGCAAACCTGAGGGGCTCTCCCAGGAAATGAGGGAGGTGTCTAAGTAAGGTGAAGGAGGTAGCCCTCCCTACCAGGAGTGCCCAGGTGTCGGTGGTGATGATCAACCACCTCTGGGCATAGAGGGCCAAACGGCTCCTTGGGGTAGATAGGCTATGCTCAAGGAATCAAAAACTACCCCCTGGCTGGGCCGGAGCCAGAGCCTGGGGTTTTGCAGCCTTCTGCTTACATGGGCCTTGCCCATGTCCCTTGGCCTACTGACCATATTGGGGAGCTGGGGAGGCCTGAAAAGATGGGTAGTTTTGGTAAGCAGCTTCCTTCCTCAGGCAGAAGAACTTTTTACCCAAACCCTTCCATCGGGGTGGAGCAGCGGTCTTTTTGGAGAGCCTGGTCCTCATCATGAACTCTGTCTCCAGCTCAGTAGCCTTACTGGCCATTGGCTTGAGAAAGAGGTTCTCACCTTGGCATGGGACATCAACCAATTTGTCCTGAACACACTGCTCGAGGTCAGACGACTGTAGTCAAGCTTGGCGTCATGCACTGATATCCGCCGCCGCTACTCGAGCTGCCGACTCTAACCAGTGATAGACCGCTTGAATTTGGAGCACTCACGGACTAGCCAGGTTCTTGAACCACTGCAAGGGTTCCTTGGAGAGGCCAGCTGAGAACCCGGCGAGTTTCTTCGCCAGGTCTCTCAGGTACATGCCCATGTACAGCTGGTAGGCCTGGATGTGGCTGATGAGCATTGAACCCTGGTAGCACTTTCTGCTGAGGATGTAAAGGGTGCAGGCCTCCCTGCTGGGGGGCACCGAGGAGTGCATCTTTTGGCTTTTCAGCCGACGCATGGCCAACTCCATCACCATGGAGTTATGCGGCAGCTATTACTTTTGGAAGCCCAGGCTCCGGCGGACTCGATACATTGAGTCGAGCTGTTTGCTCACCACCGGTAACGAAGCCGGTGTCTCCCACATTCAGAGCATCAAACATTCCAGGATGGGAGGGATGGGCACTGTGAACGATTCCTACAGAGGAGCCTCATACTGGAGGATTTCCAACTCATCCGCCCGAGGGTCCTCCTCCGACTCCATAAGGAACGCCAAAGAGGTTTTTGCCCCGACAGGGGATGTTGGCGATCTTATCCTGGACCCACTGCTCCAGGTCAGAGGACTGCAATCACGACATCCACCATGCGGCGATCCCTATGGCTGCCACCCCACCAGTGGATTCAAAGGCATCATAAGCGCCCTGGACCATAAACTTCAAACAATCTTTTCCATGAGCAATGAGACCTCGAAAGGCCTCATGACAGTCCTCGGGGACGAGGGAAGCAAAGTCCTCAATGTCCAGTACGACATCTTTTTTTTTTTTTTTTTCAATTTCTATTTGTAAAGGGAAAACATACAGCAATACAAAGAAATTACAACAAATGAGAACAACCTCTCATTTGAAACTCAACATGAAAGAAAAATCATCATTAGAACAAAAAGACCACATCCGGGAAGAGCTCTATGATAATACATAGCAAAACATACATCTGATCCAAGCCTGGCACAAACCCCTATACTAAACAAGAGTTAAATCAATATTGAAATCAAAAGTAAATAAATTAATCAAACTACAACTAACTTTGATCTTTCTCTTTCAAAAATTCCAGCAACTGAGCAACCTCACCAAATACATATCGTTTATCCTGATAACTAATAAAACATTTACATGGAAATTTCAGGTAAAAAGAAGCCCCCAAGGCCAAAACGCGTGGTCGGACTTCTAAAAAAGCCTTCCGACGACGCTGAGTGGCCCGGGAGACATCGGGAAAGATCTGAACGCACTGACCACAAAATTTTTCATGTTTCATTTTTGAGGAACATGGCCATGTATGTTTGGTAGGCCAGGATCCATGCGATCAGCATGGAACCCTGGAAACACCTCTCCCGAAGGAGTCCAGGTGCGTGCCTCCTGTGTGGGTTGTACCGAGGAGTGTCTCTTGGCACTCTTTGCCCGTTTCAAGGCAAATTCAACCATAATAGAATTGTGGGGTAATTGAGGTTTCTTGAACCCCAAAGCCTTTTGGACCCAGTACAGGGAATCAAGCCAGCGGCTGATGGCCGTGACTGTGAGCAGCCCCTCACACATTGCAGAAGTAGCCTCTGCAGGACATGATGGATGGGAACTGCCTCACGAGGGACTGAGTGTACTGGAGGAATTCCAGTTCCTCCGCCCTTGATTCCTCTTCCGATTCCAGAGAAAAGGGGATGGCTTGACCAGGTCTCAACCAAAATCCTGGAAGGACATGTCTTCCAGGGGCAATGGGTCGGACAGGAAATCCTGGGCCCCAAGGTCTGACACAGTTGATTCCGTCTCAATCTCCTATTCCGATTTGGATTCTGAGAAGAAGTTGCAGTAATGTAGAGTTTCCTCCAAGCGCAGAATGCATGGCTTAGGAGAGGGGGGACATCAATAGTCCCCTTTGCGCCCGGCATACCAATGGTGATGCCTGGGGGGCCTCAGACTCTGATACACTGGAGAGGGAAACTGCTCCAGCCACCGGTGTCGATACCAGTCTCCCACCCGATGTCCCAGCTGCGGTGGGCAGAGAAAGGGTTTCCAGGATCGGCTGGAAAGAGTGTGGTAATGATGCGTTCTGCTGTCTTTCACTACCACCAAGTGAGCTTCTAAGGCTTTAGGCGTTCCTCCAGAACCACCACCAATGAGGACGTTGATGCCGCAACCATCGCCGGTAAACCCTTTGGTGTGGACTCCATGATGACAGGAGCATCAGGAGACATCCAGCAGCCCTCCTGGGCACTGGGAAAGGACTCTGCTGTTTGGGTCGATTCCTCCTGCCGGGCAAGCTTGGTCAACCGTTCACAGCCTTCATTGTCCATCTCGTGTCTAGAGGGGCTGCGATGACACTGCATGCAGATTTTCTCCTTGTGTTCCCCTTTTGACATGGACCTCTGTAAAGGGATGCCTCTCTTCACTCAAACCCTTCTGCTCAGACTGAGCCCTCTGCTTCTCTCTCTTGGCCACCTCAAGCATGGACGAGGGGGTTGGGGCTGAGGAAACTGAATCCAATGAGCCAAAGAGGGACTCCTCCTGCTTTTCCTGACCCTTCAGCCCTCAGTGTGTCATCTGCAAGCAGAGTTAGTTACTCACCTGTAACAGGTGTTCTCCAGGAGCAGCAGGAATAAGTCCTCACATATGGGTGACATCAACATCGATGGAGCCCCTGCGGAGCATTTCCCCAGCTTTCTATGAAAGCCTTTGGGAATACTGCACGCATGCGCGGTCCCCTTCCCGCCTTAAGGTGCCATCTTGCTCAGTCAAACGACATAGCTAAAAAACAGCACACAAAAATGTAAAATAAACTATATACAACTGCAACTCCCAGGGGAGGAGGGAGGGTTGTGAGGACTGATTCCTGTTGCTCCTGGAGAACACCTGTTACAGGTGAGTAACTACTCTTTCTCCAGGACCAAGCAGGAAGTCAGTCCTCACATATGGGTGACTCCCTAGCTCTGGGCTACCAAGGAACCCAGGCTGAACAAGAGAACTCCCTCTAGTCCCAGCATCAAAGAAAGGCTTTTCACTGAAAGAACCTCCACCGGTAGCCCAACGGAGGGCAGGAGTTGCCTAAACCTCAAAGAGATTCCGGAGTACTGCCTGATCAAAAGCACTGTCCCTACGGGACTCCCTCTCCAGGCAGTAATGGGCTGCAAAAGTCTGGCTTGAGGACCAAGTTGCAGCCCTTCAGATGTCTGCCAACGGTACAGAGCGGAGATGAGCTACTGAAGCAGCCATTGCCCTGACACGATGGGCCGTGACCCGACCCTGCAAGGGAAGGTCAGCCGCCTTGTAAGCCCAGGTGATACAGTCAGCCACCCAAATGGGCAAGGTATGCTTGGACACAGCTAACCCCAAATTATTAGGGTCAAAAGAGATGAAGAGCTGAGCAGCCCTTCTATGTCCCTGCGTACGGTCAAGGTAGAAGGATAAGGCCCTCCTACAGTCCAGGGTATGCAGGACCGCTTCAGCCTGGCTTGCAGGAGGCCTAGGGAAGAATATTAGAAGAACCACCTCCTGGTTGAGGTGGAAAGAGGAGACAACTTTAGGGAGGAACTTTGGATGAGTCCTAAGGACTACCCTGTTCCTATAGAAGCGGATGTAAGGCCTGTCACAGACCAGGGCCTAAAGCTCACTCACTCGTCTGGCCGAGGTTAAGGCTACCAGGAAGAGTGTCTTCCAGGAAAGGAAGCGGAGAGGACAAGTAGCCATCGGCTCAAAAGGTGGGCGAGTCAGTTGCTGCAAGACCACATTCAACTCACACTCAGGAGTTGGAGGACGGACAGGAGGCTTGAGCAAGAGCAAACCTCTGAGAAACCAGGACACCAAGGGGTGAACCGACAGAGGGTGTCTTTCCACCAGTGAGTGGTGAGCTGCTAGAGCTGAGAGGTGGACCTGAACAGAATTGGACTTAAGGCCCTGATTGGATAAGTGCAGCAGGTACTGAAGCACCACTGGTACAGCACAGGAGAAAGGATCCTCTGTACGCAGCTGACACCACAAAGAAAACCTCTTCCATTTCAGGGCATGGTTTTTCTAGTGGACTGCTTCCTAGAGGCCAGGACGACCTCTTCAACTTCAGGAGGAAGGCCCGAAGGAGCCAAAACTACCCTTTATTTTTATTTATTTAACACTTATTTATATACCGCATCTTCCAGCGATCAGTTGCGGTGTACAATCAACAACAGTCAACAATGCAGAGCTTGTTTTACATAGAACAATGATAACTTTTTACATAGAACATCTTAACTTACACAACAACGGGTTTAAAAACTAAGCGGAATAATTCAATAATTCAACTAAGACAGAATGTGTAACAGTTAAAACAAAAGTACTGTCCCTATAACATAGGCAGATTATGACAGTTGTAACTATATACAGATTATGACAGTTGTAACTATATACAGGTAGAATTTCAATGCATAAGAGTGGAGTGATTATACATTTAAGTTTTGTATGTATTGTTTGTGGTAGGGAGTATAAACTTTATTTTGGGCAGGTTCGTGTTTAGCCATTATCTAAGTTGAGTGGAAGGTTTTCCATGGTATTATAGTGTTTAGTGAATAAGTATGTTTTCAATTTTTTTCTGAATTCTGTTATCTCTGTTAGTGATCGCAAGTCCTCTGGTAATGAGTTCCAGACTGTTGGGGCTATGTGGGAAAAGGCTCTATTATTTGTTAATTTGTGAGTTCTTATATATTCTTTCGGTATTTTAAGTTTATTTGATTGTCCTTTTCTATGAGTGGGCTTAGGTGGTTCTTTGCTTATTAGGTTACAGAGTGTTTTCGGGGCCAAGTCATTTAGGGCTTTGAATGTAGTTATTATTGTTTTGTATGTTATTCTGCTTTGTATTGGTAACCAGTGAAGGGATGCTAGTATCGGTGTAATGTGTTGGAGTGAATTTATCTTTAATATAATTCTAGCTGTTGCATTTTGCGCAAGTTGGATCCTTTTGATGTTTTGTTTAGAAATGCCTATAAGTATTAAGTTGGCGAAATCGAAGTGGGGAGTTATGGTAGCCTGTATTATATTGATAAAATCTTGTATAAATACAAGGGGGCGTAATTGTTTGAGGATTTTAAGTTTGAAGTAGATTTTCTTTAATGTATTTCTAATGTGCATTTCCATAGTAAGGTGTGTATCTAAGATAACACCTAGATATCTTATTTCATTTTTTATTTTAATTTCTTGGTTTTGTAGTGTTATGTGGGTTGGAGGAGTGAATGAATGGTTTTTTGTTACAATTAAGACTTCAGTTTTAGCGTGGTTAATATGGAGGTTTTGGGTTTTTAGCCAGTGTGTGATTTCATTGTAGCAGTCTGATAGAAGTTGAATCGGTAGGTTAGGAATCGTAAAAGGAATGTACATCATGATATCATCCGCATAAAGGTGATATTGTACTCCAAATTTTTTAAAGATGTTACAGACCGGTTTTATATAGATATTGAAAAGTAGGGCTGAAAGTGCTGAACCTTGTGGTAACCCTATTTCTTGTTTGTATGTGTTGGATGTTTGGGTACCTGTTCTTACATTTTGTGTTCTGTTATGTAAATATGAGGTGAACTATTTATGTACGGTGGAGTTTATGCCTATCTGCCTTAGGTTGTTGAGCAAAATTGAGTGATGCACGCTATCAAACGCTGCTGATATGTCGATGAAAAGGAGAATGAACGCCTGTTTGTGATTGTCAATTCCTTTTAGGAGTGTATCTATTAATACTGTTAGAAGTGTTTCTACTCCATGGCAGGGCCGGAAACCATATTGTTGTTCATCGAGTGGGTAAGATAAGTCTATAAATTCCTGTGTCTGTAGTTGTACTACCTTTTCAATTACTTTGGCCAAGAATGGTATGCTAGAGATGGGCCTATATGATGTTGGCGATGTTTTATCTAGTTTGGAGTTCTTTAAAATTGGACGTATTTGTGCATGTTTGAGCGGGGATGGAAGGTATCCTTGGGTGAGTGAGAGATTTACTATTGGTAGAATATAGGATAGTAGAGTTGGCAGTGTGTTTTTTATCCATGATACTGGGCATGGATCTAAGTACGAGGTTGTGGTATTTAGGTTGGAGATGATTGTTTTTAATGACGCTTTTGATATGGGGTAAAATTCTGACCATTCATCTACAGGTTGATAGGTGAAGTTGAAGTTGATATTTTCTGAGGGCATGGCAGGTTTCTTAGATTTGTTTTGATAATGATTAGCTAGGGTTTGAACTGAGATGTCAGTGATTTCGTTGCTAGAATTTTGCTCATTATTATTTAATTTTCTGACTATGGAAAATAACTCTCTAGGTCTATTGTATGATTTTGTTGAGATTGCTGCGTAATAATTTTTCTTTGTGCTGTCTATTGTTTCCTTATATTTTGTTAGATAGTTATTGTATATTTCCTTGTGTACAGACAACTTGGATTTCCTCCATTTCGATTCAAGTTTTCTTAATTCTTTTTTCATTTGTTTTAGAGTGCTATTGAACCATGGTGAACTATTTGTTTTGGTGTATATGGTCTTTTTATTTGGTTGACTATTTTTAGCTGCATTATTAATAGTATCATTCCAGTTATTAACAGCATCATCCAAATTAGTTGTTGATAAGAAGTAGGGGATTGTTGAGTCAAGGAAGTTTGTTTCATTAAATTTTTTGTATTTTGTAGTGGGGGAACTTCTTATGTAATTATTGACGCTGGGGATGGGATATGTGAGATTTATTTTGATGATAGAATGATCAGACCAAGGTGTCTCTGTGCATTCAATGGAATTTGGGTTAACTAGCTTGAAGAATATCTCAGGGAGAAGAACCAAATCTAGTGTACCTCCTTTGATATGTGTTGCAGTTTTAATTATTTGATGGTACTCTATGTCTGCTATGGTGTCTAGGAATAATTTAGAATCTAGTGTTGGTAGTGACGGAAGATTAAAATCGCCTAGCATGATTACAGGATTTTGATCAGTAGATGAACTGAGAAGTTCAATAAGGGAATCCAGGCCATCTGTTTTATTGTTTGGGGGTCTATAAATTAAGCAAATTTTTATGAGGCCAATTTTTATTAATAATGTGTCTATGTTATTATTGATATTTGATTGGATTGACTTGGCGTTTAATGTTTTTTTTGTCATCATTAGGACTCCACCACCTTTTTTATTGGATCTATGTTTGTAGAATGAGTCATAGTTCTCTTTATCAAGTTGATTTAGATAGACTGTATCTGTTTCAGTGAGCCAGGTCTCTGTGACACATAAAATGTCAGGTTTTAAGTCAGTTATCAGGTCATTAAATATGGGTAGTTTATTTTCATTGATCTTGCATTAATGAGGATGCATGATAGGGAGGATGAGTAGTTAGAACAGATTTTCTTATCTGTTTGATGTGTGTTTGTTTGTTGTATGTGTATTAGTCTGTGATAGTTAATTTTTGAGTAGTTTTGATGAGTGTGTCCTATGTGGCAGTCATTTCGAGTATGTGTGTGTATTATAGGTATAGTCATGTGATTTTTGTGGTTTAAACATAGGGATAGGTCTATTATTATTGCTAATAATATACAGGTGTATGATATTCGTATGATCATATTAGGGTGAGGCATTTTCTGTATTTGGCTCAGCTTGATGTGAGTGTATGAAAGTGAATGTGGAACTACTGACAACAGTATCTTTAGTGCAACGATTGGTAGATACTAAAAAACTACTGACAACAGTAATTGTAGTGTAACAATTGCTAGCTACTAAACACAATTGCCAGATACTGAGAACAGTGATTATCTGTGTGGAACTTAGTAACAGCAGCTATTAGATGCTAGATACTGTCTACAGCAAGTAGCTATGTGGTAGATAATATAATGTAGAAATTGCTAAATACTGACTACAGTAAGAAGCTGGGAGGTGGTTAAAACCGTAGTAGTTGGGAGATTGGTTGCAAAAAACAGAAGTAGAATGTGTTAAGGCTGCTGATAATGACTAAGTGTTGTGGAGCAGTGAGGCAATTCAAAAGTGCAATTGTATAACATCAATTTTGATTGCATTAAATTTCACTTTACTGCAATAGAATAAACTTCCAGGCCATCAAATTGAGAGATTTGAGATTGGGGTGCAGAAGAGACACCTGGTCCTGAGAGAGAAGGTCGGGCTGCAACCCGAGAGGTAGATGAGTGTCCACTGCTGGTTGAAGCAGAAGTGGGAACCAAGGTTGCCTCGGCCACCTGGGGGCTACCAGAAGGACCGAGGCCTGGTCCTGTAGAATCTTGAACAGGGTTTGGGCCAACAGAGGCGTGGGAGGAAAACGCATACAGGAGGCCCTGGGACCAGGAAATCAGAAAAGCATCTGTTGCTAGCCTCAGAGGATGCGGTTGCCTGAAGCAGAACCTGGGCAGCTGTCTCTTCAGGGGGCTGGCAAATAGATCTATGGATGGAAGTCCCCATCTCAGGAAGATCTTCTGAACCACCAAGGGATGGAGCTGCCATTCGTGAGGCTGCAGAATCCTGCTCAACCTGTCTGCCAGGTAATTTTCCTGGCCAGGAAGATAAACCACCTTGAGCAACATGTTGCACCTGAGCACAAATAAGCAAAGGTCCTGCGCCTCCTGACAAAGGAGCCTGGACCCAGTGCCTCCCTCTTTGTTCACATAAAACATGGCTACCTGATTGTCGGTTTGTACTAAGACAGACTGGTGGGCCAGGGTTTGAGAGAAAGTCTTGAGGGCTAAGCGAATAGCCCGTAGTTCCAGTAGATTGATCTGCTGCTTGGCCTACCAGGGAGACCACAGGCCCTGGGTGCACTTGCCCAGACAGTGTGCACCCCATCCCTGCAGGGAGGCATCGGTGGTCAACACCACTGTGAACCCAGGTGGCTGAAAAGGCATCCCTTTGAGTAAGTTGGGGGGATGCAGCCACCAACGTAGGCAGGAATGATCTGGACACCCTTACTCTGTCGCTGAGGCTCCCTGTGGCCTGTGACCACTGATTCCTGAGACACCATTGCGCAGGCCTCATATGAAGCCTGGCATTGGGTGTGACATGTACTGTCGAAGCCATGTGGCCAAGAAGCTTCAGGCAGAGCCTGGCGGAGACCAGTGACCTGCTGAGAAACTGGTTTGCCAAGGTCATCAGTCTTTGGGCTCTGTCCTCTGGCAAGAAAGCCTTTGCCTGCAGAGAGTCTAGCCTTGCCCCTATGAACTCCAAGTTTTGAGAGGGGAGCAAAGTGGACTTTGCGAAGTTTATGACAAACCCCAGATGTTGGAGTAGAGAAATCGTTCGGAGGGTGGCTTGCCTGGCCTCCTGGCACGTCTGACCCCTGATGAGCCAGTCGTCCAGATAGGGGAAGACAAAGATACCCTGATTCCTTAAGTAGGCCGCCAGCACTGCCAGGCATTTGGTAAAGACCCTGGGGGCGGAGGTGAGGCCAAATGGCAGCACTGTGTACTAATAATGGTTTCCTCCCACAATGAACCTGAGGTACTTTCTGTGGTCTGAATGAATGAGGATGTGAGTGTACGCATCCTTTAGATCTAAAGAGCATAGCCAATCTCCCTGCTGGAGGTAGGGCAGAAGTGTTCCAAGAGTAAGCATCTTGAACTTCTCCTCCTGTAAGAACTTGTTGAGATTTCTGAGGTCGAGAATAGGCCTGAGGTCCCCTGTTCTCTTTGGTACTAGGAAGTACCTGGAGTGGAAACCGTGACCTTGTAGGTGGGGAGGCACAGGCTCCACCGCCTTGTCTCGCAACAGACCCTGAAGCTCCTGCAGGAGGAGGGCTGTATGGAGAGGAGGCCTTGGAGGCTCTCCTGGAAAATAGGGAGGAGGCAACTGATGAAAATGAAGCAAGTAGCCCTTGTGGACTATGCTTAAGACCCAGTTGTCCCCTGTAATGGGTTGCCACCGGTGGGCAAACAGGGCTAGTCGACCTCCTGTGCAGGGATGGGACAGCAGAGACGGAGAGGCTATGCCTTGGGAGTCAAAAACCCCCACACTGCTGAGTGGGAGCAGGAGCCGGAGGCTTGGGGGCCTTCTGCCTACGGGGCCCATGTCCCTGCCCCTTGGCCTGCTGACCCTGTGGGGGAGCGGGGGAGGCCTGGTAAGGTGGGAACTATTTGTAGGCAGTCACCTTCCTCGGGTAAAAGGACTTCTTAAGCTAGCCCTTCTTCTTATGTGAAGGGGCAGAAGTCTTTCGAGACAGCCTTGTCCTCGTGAGGTGCTCGGTCTCAAGCTCAGCAGCCTTCTCGGCCAAGGGCTTGCCAAAAAGGTTCTCACCTCGGCAAGGGACATCGACCAACTTGTCCGGAACCCATGGCTCGAGGTCCGATGACTGCAGCCATGCCTGGCGTCGAGCTGTGATGCCGGCTGCCGCAACACGGGCCGAGGCCTCGAAGCCATCGTAGGCCGCTCGGGACATGAACTTAGAGCATTCCCGGATCCCCGAAGACAAGGACTTGAACCTCTGCAAAGGTTCCCCGGAGAGACCAGCAGAGAACCCGGCAAGCTCCTTTGCTAGGTCCCGCAAGTACATGTCCATGTACAGCTTGTAAGACTGGACATGGCAAGCATCGAGCCCTGGAAGCACTTTCTACCAAACGCATCCAGGTTCCGGGCCTCCCGGCCAGGGGGCACCGCAGAGTGCATCTTCTGGCTTTTCAGACGATGCATGGCCGATTCCACCACCATGGAACGGTGCGGTAGCTGCGCCTTCTGAAACCCAGGGCTCTTACGGAGTCGATAAATGGAATCGACCCGCTTGCTCAGAACCGGCGCCGAGGCCGGTGCCTCCCACATCCGGAAGAGGAGCCGTTCCAGCATCGGAGGAACCGGCACAGTAAAGGCCTCCTTCGGAGGAGAGACATACTGGAGTGCCTCGAGCTCTTCGGCTCGAGGCTCCTCCTCGGGGTCTGCCGGGATCGCCAAAGCAGTGGCCATATCCCTAAAGAACTCCGAGAACCGGGTATCCTCTGGAGGGGACGTACTCCGGGACTCAGACTGCGGTGAGTCCAACGGGACGCACAGAGTCTTGAAGGTATCGGGGGACTCCTCGTCCTCTGTCTCTCAGGCGGACTCGTCCGAAGAGGAGTCGGGCTCCGACCGTGCGGGGCCCGGCAGCATCCGCCCCGACGCCGAAGGCACCGGCATCGACGCCCTTGGTCCCGACCGGGAGGTCGAGGGTGACAGAGGACGAGCTCGAGCCTTCATGGTCTCGAGTATCGGCTCGGTCTCCGGGGTCGACTTCGACCTCGATGTCCCGGTGGTCGGGGCAGATGCGCCAGCCAGGCTGGCCATCAGCACCCGCTGCTGATCCATGAAGGCAGACAGTCTGCACTCCAAGGCTGTCAGCCTGAGACCCAGCTCAGGAGACTCAGCAGCCACCGACTCGGGCCCCGGTGGTGCCGGGCCCGACGTCGGCTCCCTGGGAGGAGAGTCCTCGAGGATAACAGGACTTATGTGTCCAGCAGACTCCGGCTCCACTTGTACTTTTGACGGCTTCTGCTGTTCCACGGGCCCAGGACGGCGGTCGGGGGTCTGAGACCTAGCCCTCGAGGAGCCAGGCACCTCCTCCTCCGACGCCCTTGCGAGCTGCTTCTTCCTCTTTCGCTCCCGCTCGGGGGACCCCCCTCTCCAAGGAACCCCGATGATGCTCGGGGTCAGACTCCCGAGACGTCGAGGCCTCAGACGAGGTCCGGGCCCAGCCGGAGGCCGAATCGGAGAAAAGCCTTTCCTTTTGGTGCCGACGACTTCGCAGTGCCTTAGTGGACATTTTTCCACACGGTCCACAGATCTTAGGATTATGATCAGGACCGAGGCACCGAAGGCAGCAGTCGTGTGTGTCGGTGAGACACATTAGTTTCTTGAACCGATCACACTTCTTAAAACCACTGGAAGCCATCGGGGAAAAAAAAGAGTTCCCACGAGGTCAAAAGACCGGCCTTCCAGGGAAAAAGAAGAAAAGGGCGCAAACGCCAGCCACGAAGGGCAAAAACCGAAAAAATAAGATCGGGCTCGATACCGGTGTACCGAACCCGGCGAGAAGGGGAACCGGCGTCGAACCAGAGAAAAAAACGCGAAGAAATCGCAGGGATACGAAGAAAAAATCTGTTTTATGGGTAAACTAGGAGAAGCGTCCGACGGGCTCCACGGAAAAATAGAGACTGAGCAAGACGGCACCTTTAGGCGGGAAGGGGACCGCGCATGCGTGCAGTATTCCCAAAGGCTTTCATAGAAAGCTGGGGAAATGCTCCGCAAGGGCTCCATCGATGTCGATGTCACCCATATGTGAGGACTGACTTCCTGCTTGGTCCTGGAGAACGCAGGATGCCTGCTGGTGGTCAGGCCCAAGGCATTGCAAACACCAATTATGGTGGCAAGTGGAAGAAATTGTCTTGCCACATTCTGTGCATATTTTTAAGCCACTAACAGGTTCAGACATGCTGAAAAATATCACCTCGGCAAAATTAAACTGAAAAACGGCTGTGGGCAGGAAAGGCCCTCAAAAGGGAAAGAGACTCCAAAAAGGCGCAAAAACTATAGAAAAAAAAAGCACCTAGGGGTGGGAAAAAAAGCTAACAGATGACAGGCAGGTGAAAACGTGAGCAAAAGCTCAGCCACAAGGGGAAGAAATTCAAACTTTTTTTCCAGACTGCAGGAACATGTCCTAAGGGCTTTGCGGAAAAAAAGACTAGAGAATATGCTGCCATGGCAGGTGGGGAAAGCAAGCGTGCATGCGCGACATACCTCCCAAAAGCTTCCATTGGAAGCTGGGGAGTGTTCCATGTAGGGCTCCATTGGTGATGTCAACCATGCGTGAGGACTTATTTCTTGCTTGTTCACGGAGAACCAAAGCTACGCCTCCACTGAGCAGGAAGAAAAAGACAACAGTAGCTAGTAAACCTTGAGCAAAGGCCACATCCACCCGAACATGGACATCCAAGCAATAATGCTTGACAAAAAGTGGAAAGTGATGCCTATGTTGCCACTTAACAATGTCTGAAGGGGATACAGAGCTCCGCTCCACCCACGAGGACCTTGCGCCCAAAAAGAATGTGCACAAAAACCCTCCGGAACCAGCCAGTTCTGTCACAGATATGCCGAGGCACTTGCCTCCTTGATCCAGTGCCCCAAGAAAGACATGGCTGCCGCGAAACGCTTGTGTGGGCCAGCAAACAGCATAAAAAGATGATCGAACTTACGGAAGGAATTCGTAACATTCAAGTCCCAGAGAAGCACCCTCTGGGCATTCACAAGGTGAATACCCTTATCCTTTCTTCTATGCTGCTCCTTAGAGAAGAAGGGCAAGCAAACCATCTGATTCACATGAAAGGGAGATAGCACCTTGGGCAAAAAGGAAGGCACAGGCTAAATGGAAACAGCCACCTCTGAAAAGGATAAATATGGAGCTCGGCAAGACAGGGCCTGCAGCTCAGAAATCTGCCTTGCTGAACAAATCGTGACCAAGAAAACAGTCTTGAGAGTCAAGCCCTTCGAAGTAGCATGCTTCAGAGGCTCAAAGGGCTCCAACTACAGGGCCCTGAGCATTGTACAGAGATTCCAGGGACAAATGACCAGAGGAGAAGATGCAAAAGATGAACGTCTTGAATAAAATGTGATACATCCGGGTGCAAGACTGAAGACTTTCCAGCCACCGGACCTCTGAAACAGGACAAGGCTGCCACATGGACTTTCAGGGAGGGAAGGGAAAACCCCTTTTCCAGACTATCCTGCAGAAGATCAACAGTGCTGGCACCTTGGCAGAATTAGAAATAAGTTGTTGTGCACTGCACCCATGCACAAAGAGGCACCAGACTCACACATATGCTAGGCTTGTAGAACCCCTCTAGATTTGCACAGAGCGGAAATTACTGCAGGAGAATAGTGCTTATGCATTATCAGACTCTCTTCAAGAGCAAAGCTGTAAGCGAAAAGAAAGCCGGGTCCATCTAGGAAAAATTGTTCCTGATGCAACTGGCCCCAAAATGGGGCAGATATAGAGGAGGAACCTGCAGGAACTGCATCAGGTCTCTAAACCACGCTCTCCTCATCTAATCCAGCACCATCAGAACAATCCAGCCCAGGTGACACTCTATGTGCCAAAGCACATGCCCCAACAGCAGCCATGGACAAAACACATAAGAACATAAGAAATGCCATATTGGGTTAGACCAAGGTTCATCAAGCCCAGTATCCTGTTTCCAACAGTGGCCAAACCAGATCATAAGTACCTAGCAGGTTCCCAAAAAGGTACACAGGTTCCACAATGCTTGTCCCAAAGTAAGCAGTGGACTTCCTGGGTCCTCTTTAATAATGGTTTATGGGCTTTTCCTCCAGGAACTAGTCTAAACTTTTTTTAAACCCAGCTACACTAACAGCTTTTTACTACATCCTCCGGTAATGATTCCAGAGTTTGATTACGCATTGAGTGAAAAAATATTTTATCTTATTAGTCTTACATGGGCTACACTGTAGCTTCATTGCATGTCCCATAGTCTTTCTACATTTTGATGGCATAAACAATCAATCTATGTTTACTTTCTGATGCCGTAGCCAGGACTGAACCAGGACAACAATGCCTTTGGACCCAGTTTCTGTGAAGTGAATGAAGCAACGGCATGCTTTGTCATTGGAGCAGGATGCTATTAATTCCATCACAGGACGACCTCAACAGCAGAGAAGCATCTGAGAAGCCTCCTGACAACTCCTATTCTCTGGGATCAAGAGTAACAACGGACGAAGACCACTTTCACATTGCCCACCCGGCAACATGCCTAGCAAATAGTTAGGAGGCTCATTTCCTTCCAGGAAAAGCAGAGCGCCATCCCCATGACCACTCCTGCACACCTCATGTTGCTTTGGCAATTGACATATGCCACTGCCAAGGCATTACCCAAGAACACTCGCACCACCCTACCCTTGACCAAGGATGGGAAAACGCAAGAGGGCCAGCCAGATAGCCCTTGCTTCGAGACAGTTGATGGACCACACCACCTGCCTTTAGCTCCAACAGCTGGGCCGTTCAGTCTTGTCAAGTGCTTCCCAGCCCGTAAAAGTGTCATCCATTGCCAGAAGAATCTACAAGGGATCATCCAGTGGAATGCCCCTCTTCAGATAAAGTAGGCATAGCTGCTACCTCAAGCTGGCTCTCACTCTCAGCTGGAGTGGAAGCCTGATTTTGAACTCTAGCCAGGAAGGGCAGCCAGATTGGCCTTAGATAGGCACGCCCATGGCACAATCTTGATTGCTGCCGCTATCAAGCCAAGAAGCTGGAGATAATCCCAAACCCTGGAAGACTGCTGAGAACAGAAGACTTCAAGTTGTTCCAACGATCTTTGTGCTCTCTCCTCTGGCAGAAAGACTGTCCACTTGGGCATCGAACCGTGCTCCCAGGAATTCCAAGGATAGCAAGGGTTCCAATGGACACTTTCCCAGATTGACCACTCAGTCGAGGCTTTCCAGAAGGACACCACTCAGGCTGAAACCCAAGAGGCCTCAGAAAGATAAGTCAGTCATCTAGAAATGGGGGCACACATAGTCCTTAGCACCATAGTGCAGCTGCCACCTCCACCATGACCCTGGAGAACATATTTGCGGCAGTGGAGAGGCTGAAGGGAAGGCAGCAAACTGATGGTGTGAGCCAAACATGGTAAAATTCAGACATCTCTGCTGATCCTCCCGGATCGGGATAGGAAAACAAGCTTTGGCCAAAAACAGAGATGTTAGGAACTCGCTTCAGAGCATTGCCAAAAATCACATCATCTCAGAATTTCCATTTGGAAGCGCAACACGCGAAAAGGAGCATTGACTGCCTTGAGGCCATTGATTGGCAGGAGCCATCCTTCTTTGGTATCCCGAGAAAAATGGAATATGCCTTGTCCCGCTTGGCCAGGGGCATTGGCACCATCTCCTTTAGTTGCAGTAGCTTGTCCAATGTAACCCATGTGGTGGTTCTCATGCCCACCAAACCACATGGAGAGATGAGAAATGCCTCCGGGATAGACTGCTTGCAGTCCAGGACATAGCCGCTTTGAATGGTGCCTAGCACCCTTCTATCCTTGGGACATTCAGCAATGGGTCCCAAAATCTACATAGTGATTAGCGGGAGGAACCACCACTGTAGGGGACCGAGTCTCTGGGCCCACGAGCCCCATCAAAAGGCTAATTAAGGGTCCAAAATCCAGAAGCAGAGAAGAACGGCTTTCCAGGATGAAACGCCAGGAGTCCTAAGACCCCTGGAAATCAGTCCAGCGTGCCCACAATAGATGGGCAGAGGCCAAAGAAGGAAAAGACCCTGCTTGCTTCCCAGGCCCTTTCTGTTTATCCTCTGTATGGTGATATGAGACTGCCTCAGCCAAGTCTTTCACCAACTTCTCCAGTCAGCCCCACAAAGGAGCTTTCCCTTAAGGCTAGTTGAGTTAGCCAGGCTTTTGAGGACATATCCGCTGCCCAGTGGCAAAGCCATAACAGCCAACTGGAGAATAGCAACTGCTATGCGAACTGACTTCTGCAGAGTCCATATTTCTATCCATTGTGCCCTCCAAGGCCAATCCGACTTCCATGGGAGTGGAGGCCCACTTTGTGATTGCCATAATTTCTGCCTCTACCTTAGGCAGGCTGGCCCATGCGATGCATTCCTCTCAGGGAGAGCTCACATCCCTTTACACACCTTTATACCCCTAGGTGGGAAATCGATAAGGACCATTCTGACTGGAACATGTTCTTGATTATTTCTGAAAATGGAAAGACTGCCGAGAATATCCGCACCACTTGTAGAAGTGGGGCATTTGCAGCCCCTTCTCCACGCTGGAGCGTCAGCCACATACCAGGTGGAGAAGACTCGCGCAATCAATACTGCTAAAACTCTCTTCCGGGACAGGCAGAAAATGCCAGCCTCCACATGAACCTCTGATGGAAAACACACTTTTTTTTTTTGCATCAGACTCATCAACCGAGACATCAGAACCAGCACTCAAGTCCAAGTCTCGGACAGACTTCAGCTGACCCACAGTTCCAGAAGTAAACCTCTATTTGGAGCACTTAGGAGGCGGCACTCAAGCTGGGCTTTTACACTCTGCCCCTACCTTATGTGACTGAGCTTGAGGGAAGTCAAAGGCTGCAGGGTCTGAGTTTCCATGCCAAAGACCAGGCTTGCTGAAGGAGGAAAAAAATTCCAGGGAGGACAACCCGGATTCCAGGAGCTTGCCTCCCTGAGAATGCTACCCAACACAGGGGACACAGCTGGAACCAAGCCCTCTGAAGAAGGGGAGCAGCCAGAAGCGCGGTCATCAGAACTCAAGGCCAGGCTGCTATTCTTACCCACAGCGCTATCAGTAGCCTCCTACCTAGAGGTGGAAAATGCCGGGCCAACCGAATTCTTTTATTGGAAGAAGGGAGATGGGCCCACTAGTGAAAAATCAGAGATTGCCATGCAGGATGAATCCAGTGAGGGGGCTGTTCGCTTGTCACAGGTCAAACAATGCTTCCTGGAAGAAGACAGAGAGAGTTAAGGCAAGACATACATTTGTGCATGCTAAGGCAGTGTAGGCACAAAAGCACATGCTAATGGAGCGCATATATGAGTGCGCGTTATGGGCACTTAGGCATGGATATGCATTGAAGCCGCTCAGGCAGAACACGTGCTGGGACTGCTTGGGCGCAAGGTGCACAAAGGCAGAAAACGTTAACACATGCTGGAAAATAGCAGAAAGTGCAGAGGCCGAGCTAACAGTAAATCATGGTCCACCCTTATGCCTCAAAACGGACAGAGTGAGAGAGTCCTCAACAAGGACAATGATGACATCAAGCCTTGATACACAGTCCCTGGGAGCCTCAGGCAGGTCAAACTGCGCCAGGCTCAGTGATACTCCCCAGGCGCTGTTTCTTTCTTTCTTATGTTTTCTTAACAGGCTTGCAGCCGCATACTGTACCTCTGAGGTGTCTTCAGTCTTTGGGGAGAGCGGCGTGGGGGGGAGGGGAGGACAGAAGAGGGAGGGAGGGGTCATTGAGGTTGTATGAGGCTGCTGATCTCTTTAAAATCCTTCCTATTTTCTGGCTGCTCAATAGGCTGTTATTATGATGACAACGTGGAGATGAACCAATATTTCCCTCCTCCTTTGGCTACTAAAAAGACCTTAGTCTAGCGGAGCCTCCCATGTGCTCAAGTGAGTCACCTTCAAGGTCGTCGTTCATGAGCGAAATCCATCTTTTTCCTCTCAATTGTTCAGATTTTCTTCACAGTTGAAAAAAATTCAACCACCATCTGCTGGAGACAGAATACTACTACAAGGCATATGCAACACTGTACAAACATAGATAGAGACAGCCCCTTCTAGTCAGAGCTTACAATCTAATCAAGACAGACAAGACAACAGATAGGAATAAGGATAGAATAGGGAAGGGTAAGGAGACACAAGGGACTAAAGGATCAGGAACCAAAAGCAGCCTCAAAGAGGTGAGCATTTAGCATAGATTTGAAAAGAGGAAGAGATGAAGCCTGACATACAGACTTAGGAAGTTTGTTACAGGTATAAAGAGCAGCTAGGTGAAAGGACTGAAGTCTGGAGCTAGCAGTGGAAGAAAAGGACAAAGAGAGCAGCAAGCCAGTAGTTCACGAAGAGGGGTGTAGGGCAGGGGTCTCAAACTCCAGTCCTGGAGGGCCGCAAACCAGTCAGATTTTCAAGGTATCCCTAATGAATATGCATGAGATATATTTGCACACCATGGTGTAGGGGGAGCGGAGAGAGGATAGCAAGGAGCAGAAGAATGAATGCATTTAAAGGTAGGGAGGAGGAGTTTGAATTGGATACAGAAATGGAGGAGCCCTCTAGTGGCTCACGCTGATAGAAACATAGAAACATGATGACAGAAAAAGACCACAAGGCCCATCTAGTCTGTCCTTCCATAACAACAACTACAACAGTCCACCTTTTACCTTTAGAGATCCTCTGTGTTGGTCCCATGCTTTTTTGAATTCAGTTACTGTCCTCATCTCTACCACCTCCACTGGGAGACTATTCCACGGATCCACTACTCTTTCCGTAAAGAAATATTTCCGCATATCACTCCTGAATCTATCTCCCTTCACCCTCATCCCATGTCCCCTCGTCGCAGAACTTGCTTTCAATTGAAAGAGGCTCTCTCCCTGAACATTTATGCCACGGAAGTATTTAAACATCTCAATCATATCACCTCTATCCCGCCTTTCCTCTAAAGTGTACATATTAAGATCCTTTAGTCTGTCCTCATATGCTTTATAATGAAGACTACTAATCATCTTAGTAGCAACCCTCTGCACCGACTCCATCCTGTTCACATCCTTTTGAAGGTGCGGTCTCCAGAATTGCACACCATACTCCAAATGAGGTCGCACCAAAGACTTATACAGAGGCATTATCACCTCCTTTTTTCTGCTAGCCATTCCTCTCCGTATGCACCCAAGCATCCTTATAGCTTTTGCCGTCGCCTTTTCTAACTGTTTAGCTACTTTAAGATCATCGGACACAACTACGCCTAGGTCCCGCTCTTCTTTAGTGGACAAAAGTACTTCACCTCCTATGCTGTATTGCTCCCTTGTATTGCTGCAGCCCAAATGCATGACCTTACATTTTTTAACATTAAATCCCAGCTGCCAAATTCTAGACCATTCTTCAAGCTTAGCTAGATCCCTCCTCATGTTATCTACACCTTCCTGGGTGTCTACTTTATTGCAGATTTTGGTATCATCCGCAAAGAGGCAAACCTTACCCGACAGCCCTTCCGCTATATCACTAACAAAGATGTTAAAAAGAATCGGACCAAGGACAGATCCCTGGGGCACACCACTGGTAACATCCTTCTCCTCAGAGTGAGCTCCATTTACTTGTACTCTTTGTCGCCTCCCACCCAACCAATTTCTAACCCAAGCAGTAACTTTAGGGTCCATCCCTAGGATGCTCAGTTTGTTTATAAGTCGCCTGTGAGGAACAGTGTCAAAGGCTTTACTGAAATCTAAATACACCACATCTAGAGCTCTCCCTCGGTCCAACTCCCTGGTCACCCAGTCAAAGAAATCAATCAGATTTGTCTGACAAGACCTGCCTCTGGTGAATCCATGCTGCCTCGGATCCTGTAATCCGCTGGACTCCAGAAACCTCACTATTTTCTCTTTCAACAGCGTTTCCATTAATTTACTCACCACTGAAGTTAAACTAACCGGCCTGTAGTTTTCAACCACATCCTTACTTCCGCTTTTGTGTAAAGGCACCACATGAGCCTCTCTCCAGTCCTTTGGCACCACTCCCGACTCCAACGAGGCATTGAAAAGGTCAGTCAGTGGAGTTGCTAGAACGTCCCCAAGTTCCCTCAGTATTCTAGGGCGTATCCCATCCGGTCCCATCACTTTGTCTACTTTAAGTTGAGCTAGTTTCTCACGAACACAGTCTTCTGAAAATTGTTCAAGATGTCCCTTGCTTCTGTTCTTATTTGTGGGTGTTTTCTGAGGTCCTGCTCCTGGTTCTTCATCTGTGAACACAGAACAAAAATATTTGTTAAGCAATTCCGCTTTATCCTTATCAGCTTCTACATAATCCCCCCCTGCACCCTTGAGTCTGACAATACCACTTTTGCCCTTCCTCTTCTCACTAATATATCTGAAAAATGTCTTATCCCCCCATTTTATTGCATTGGCTATTTCCTCCTCCTTTTGAATCTTTGCCTTCTTGACTACTTTGCTAGCTTCTCTAAGTTTTTCCAAATACAGATACCTGTCTTCCTCTCTCTGTGATCTCTTGTATTTCATGAAGGCCTCCCTCTTTTTCTTCTACTTCCTTCGAAAACCATAGCGGTCTCCTGTTCCTTTTGCCTTTATTTACCATTTTAACAAAAAGGTTGGTTGCCTTTAAAATACCCCCTTTCAGTTTTGCCCACTGTTGTTCTACATCCCCCAGCTGTTCCCATCCCACTAACGACTCCCTGAGGTATTGGCCCATCTTCGCAAAGTTAGGTAGAGGCAAGGGAGTGATGTCATTGAAACCTGAGCATTTCATTGGCTGTCTCCACCAATCTGCTGATAGGGGAACAAAATCCACTTGTCTGGACTGGTCTAGCAGGACAATATGGAATTCAACATTTTGTACTTTCATGATTTTTTTCTGTATTGTATTTTAAATTAAGCATCACTCAAAAACAATAGAATTTATTATTCTGACAAAGCATACAGAATTTTGCATAATTCAGATCTTCTGACAGGGAAATTTAAATTTTGTTTTCAGAATTCCAGCAGGAGTAAAGTGGGAAATGGAAACCAAAGAGTTCACAAATAAAACAGGTCCTAGAATATTGCAGATATGCCTGAACAGCATGCAGAACAAATGACATTTGGAAATCTAAGATGCTTGATATAGCACACAAGATATGTGCTTGTAGAACTGGCCTGTAAGAAATTCAAATGTCTAAGCTGAACTCACACAGGTCAAACTGTCCCACAATATCACAAACGTTTGGAAAAGGAGATGAAAACATGACATTAATAATGTCCGTTAGACACTCCACTCCGACTTGTAGAAAAAAAATTATATGAAAAAGTGATGAAATATACACAGGAGGAAGTCATTTAGAATAAGGTAAAAGATTTTCAAATTATGCGTTGCACTGTACAGCATCCCTAAAGAAACGAGAACAAACAAAACTCCATCTAAAACAGCTGCTCTTTATTTCAGTAGCATCAGCGAATCAAACTGGAAAGAACAGCTGTATACCATATTTGCATGGCACTTCTGGAATCGCTGCTTTCAGAACCTATTACATGAATCTAACAAGTCAAATGGGTCAAAATGGTTTATCATCTTGTGAAGCCAATTAAGAAAAACATCTTCAACTTCCTGAGTCTTGTTCCATTCCATGGAACCATAAATTTTCTGCAGCTTGTTTCAGATGTTAGCAAGTGCAAACAAATACATGCCCTCCCAAATTTCAAACTGCTCATGGGACATGCAGTTTCCATAATGTCAAGGCCAGTCCCAGAATGTCCAAGTCCTTATTACAGTTGCTATAAAGGCCTTTCCAAATCAGCTTCATTCATTGACTGTTCCTGGCATCTTAGAATAGCAGTAATGCAGGTATATAAAGGCTACTCCTGTAAAATCAGGGACCATGGAATGTTTCATAACCCGCACCAGTCCTGTCTGCTGCTGTGTGCATTAAAGACAGTAGCCCCATTTCTATGCAACTGCTTAAGGAGAAGCAGGCTCACTAAAGAGACACGAGGGTTCGGGGGGAAAATACTGAATACTCAGTTTCTGCTGTTCAGGTTTTCAGTGCAAATTCTTGCCACCTCCTTTTTGATTTAATTAAGGCTTCACCTAAGTACCACATATTTTCTCTTTTGTTTGTCTGCGATGGAGATGAGCAAGTTTTTAGATGTATGTGGGTTCTGCAGTGACACTAGCAGAAGTGCTATCAATTGTCCTCTTTACTAAAGTAGTATCTCACTGGAGGTCCTGGCAAATCTTCATCTCCATCAGTTTCTGGAGCAAATGACACGGTTAGATCAACATATTTTTTATCCGCTGATGGTTTCACAAGCTTGTGCATCCTGTAAAATGAAGCAAAAGGGGAAATATGATAAAATGCAATTACTAAGAGAGGCCATCACCACATTTGACCTCATTTGCTTGTTATAATAACCTACCTTAAAGATATGGAAGAGAGAGGCCTAGTGGTTAGAACAGTGTACAGAGAAACAGGGAAGCCAAGGTTCAAATCCCACTCTGCTGATGCTCCCTGTTAAGTTATCTTTGTCCCAGAGGGCGTATAATGAAATTTGGGAAGGCAAAGACCTACTTATTCTAACCAATTGTAACTCACCTTAAGCACCGATTTGGAAAGGAGAGTACTGTAAATCCAAAATCCAAACCTGAATCCAACCAGTTATTATAAAAAGCAAGTTACAGAAAAGCACAGTTACTTACCTGTAACAGGTGATCTCTGGGAACAGCAGGAATAAGTCTTCACATATGGGGTACGTCGGTACCGAAGGAGCCTGCACGGGAATGCTCCCCAGCATCCAATCAGAAAGCTTTTGGGAGCATCCCTCGCGCCTGCGCGCTGACTTCCCGCCTTTTCCACTTCTTCTCCTCAGTTGAGTTTCATAGCTGAGACAAAGGAGAGAAAGAGGAAAGGAAGATAGATAGATAGATACAACTCCTAGGGGAGGTGGGTGGGTTGTGAAGACTTATTCCTGCTGTTCCCAGAGATCACCTGTTACAGGTAAGTAACTGTGCTATCTCCAGAAACAAGCAGGAATGAGTCTTCACATATGGGGACTCCCTAGCTATAAATGCCAGGGGGAGATCCCATAAAATGCGTGTCCCTGGATCAGGAGTGCATTTACCACCCAGGAATCTCCGGCATCCCATGAGGGATGGAGGGTAGGAGTTGAGAAGAGGAGAGCTGTAAGGAAAAACAGCGAACCTAAGGACTACAGAAGAGGAGTCCTTGGTATGTATGATAAGTATCATTAAAATTATTTAATGAATTATAATATGGAGCTTACCTACTGGATTGTAGGAAGTAGAGAGCGGGATGGAGTCTACTGGATATGCAGTAGCGGAATCCTCAAGGTGACCTCACAGCAGTGAGGATGAAGGTCCAAACCTGGAATTAGCAGGAGACCCAGGTGTCAACTGGGGCAGGATAAGAACGGCAGGTCTTCAACGGAAAGATTTATGGGAAAAGCTGAAAATTCTTTTAGGTACAGAGTCATTAACACTGAGGACTAAAAGAAGAAGACTGACCGATTTGGACAACTAGTCCAGTCCTAGAGGGAAGGAGGGGTATGGAAAGAAGCCCGTATTCCCAAGGAGAATAGATGTGTACTCAGAACTAATGAAGATGTACACTGTCTTTCCTATCTGGTGAGAGATAGGAAAGATATTGAAGCCTGACGCTTCAAGGATAGGGAGACCTAGGGCAAAGTAGAAGCTGTTAGCACCACAGCAATGGTTGTGTGCATAAGAGCCCCTACATACTGAGGAACAGTATGAAAATATGGAAGCCCACTGTCTGGAACTTCTAAGAAGGTAAAAAATCTTTTATAGCATAGACAGTTAGGGAGATAGTATGTAATACATATCGACCTATAAAAAAGTCTCCCAACAGATGCATATATATATAGGGGGATATATATACCTATATATATGTATATATATAGATATGTGTAAAGATATATATAGATATAGATATATATATATATATGTGGGGGCATAAGTATGCACACACAGCTTACAGACATATGTATGTAGATGCATATATAGAGATATATACATACATGAATATGAGTCTGAAGATATATGTCTACCACTAAGCCCCATAAGAACATTCACATGGGGAATGTGAAGGGGAAAGATTCATCCAATAACAAGAGGGTGAAACCCACTTGACAGATATATAGAGAATCTATTTCCGTGGGCTAAGAGGATGCAGGAATGTAATCCAGTAAAATAACCAGGATGGTTGCGTGAAAAACAGAGGATAATATCAGTCTGTAAAGATCAAGACGGGAGTCCTTTAGAACTCTGACATGGTAGATGGGTAGAAACGCATAGAGAAGATACCAGGAGGACCCACTGGAGGGACATAGAGGTATCATGCGTTACTAGTAACCTTGGATATTCACGCAGAAAAAGCTTATATTCTGAATTATAACAGGAGACAAGAGGGTGTGGAGAACCCCCACAGTCATGGAAATGATTTATAAGCTTTTTCCTACTATATAGAATAGCCCTCAGAGATAAAGTTCAATGCTCTGTAGCAAGGGCCCATAGTAGAAAGCTTCTCTGAAGATTGCAGAGAGCATTGTGCAGGAGAATTATGAGATAAAACTGACTGAAGTCAGGTGTGTTGCCACATCCTAGGAAAAGGAGATGGCTAGAAAGAAGATAATTTGAGAAGCCTAAAATGAGTAGGATTATCCAAGATAGATGAGGACTAGCTTGGAATCACTACTGAGGCTAGACAAAAATTGTGGAAAAGTACCAGTAGTTCAATCACTGGAACTCCTGCATGCACAGCAGCTGAAAAAGACAGCAGAGAGAATCTTCCTGTGCAAAACAAAGAGAAACAGACAAAGGGAGAGGAGATATTCCTGTCCCTGTCTGATGAGTTATCTTGAGAATGTATTCAAGGAAACAAAAAGTCTACACTGGAATGAAAGGCTAGAGAAACTTTTCAGTATAGTACCACTCAGTCAGGGGAAACCCTGGATGAGAGGGTAGAGAAAACAGGTAATTGGAGGGTGACTTACCCATATGGCAAGTCAGCTGAAGGAAAAAATGTTCATGTTGGGACAGAAACTATCTTGGATAGTTGTAACTTCCCTTCTTGGTAGTAAGAAGAGGAGAATTCTGTAACCCATGGACAAGAATATCCTGACAGCTTGGCATACTGAAAAAGGAAACCCCAGTGTAGAGCTTTAAGAAAAAACAGTGAACAAACTTCTGCTAGGAAGAAGTTAACTGTAGATTGCAACCTTCAGAACCTATGGTTGCTGGGTATGCTCAGACTGGCTAGAGTTTGGAAACTTCAGACTAGGACGAGGTGTCCCTTGCTTGGGTACATCTGGATGATGGGCAGGAGAAGAATGAAACCTTCTTTTCTTAGGGAAAGAAGGTTTGGTAGGACATTTCCTACCTCCTAGGGAAGAAGGCGGCTTAGAATGGTCTCCAGAACCAGGGAAGTCAGTGGAGCAATGAGCAACCTGACGTAAAGCCTCCTTATTGAAGAGATTTTCTCCAGTAAAAGGAGAATTACCCAGTGTGTGTTGTGCCCTTCTGCTCAAGTCTGAAGCTTGGAGCCAGGCTCTACGACGTGCTCCAATGGCAATAGCAGAGGATCTGCTAACAGACTCAAAAGAGTCTAGAGAAGCACGAGAAAGAAACCAAGAGATATTCCGGCTATGACTAAGAAGCAAGGAATAGTCATCAGCCTTAGGCTCTGACAAAAAAGGAGTCAAAAGAGATAATTTCTTTGTGATCTCCTGGAGTGTCATATAAAATATATAAGAAATAATTCTTGATGCCAGCATAGATGTTTGGAAGGTTTGACGTCCAAAGGCATCAAGTGCTCTAGATGCACGACCTGGCGGATAAGAAGAATGCTTCTTCTTGCTTTTTACTTTCCTCATTGCTGATTCCACTACAATGGAATGATGGGGAAGTTGAGTCTTTTGAAACCCTGGAGAGGGGGGCACCTGATACAGAACATTAGTTGCTGTAGAAGGTGAGGGAACTCTTAAAAGTGATTCCCATATTCTTAGAAGAAGATCCTGCAAAGAATGATGTAAAGGAAGCATTATATTTTCCTTTTCTGCAGGAAAGCCTTGGTTAAGATCACAGCCAGGGATAGGAATAGCAAGAAAGGTTTCCATATCAAGGAGAAATTTCTGAAAAGAAGGATCTACCATCCCTGGGTAGGCTAAGGTTGAAGAAGCAGCCTGAGCACCAGAAGATGTATTGGTCTGGTGCAGAAAAAGAACCCCACTAGATGGATAGTGATACTGGCAGTCACGATTTGAGGCAGTTAGTACTGCATCGTCCATGCCAGGTATCGATTCCAAACTAGGCATAGAAAGGATCGATGGTACCGATGTAGCTGCAGGAATCGACATCGATACCGGCAGCTGAGGCGGAATCGGAGACGGTAATGTCATCGAGGCAGTCATCGGAGGCTGCTTAAGCGGTACCGAGGTAACCAGAGAGTCTTGGTGAATATCCTCGGTACTGCATATCCGGAAACGATAAGGGTCGGTTCCAAGACGCGTCGGTACCCAGTCATCTAGACTAGATATCGATTCCAGACTCGGCATTGAAGGGAGCAAGTCTATCGATGCATGTCTAGAGGGCACCGACGTCGGTGGTGGTATCGGCGATGCCGATACAGGAAAGTCACTCTGGGTCGTATCGATCGGTCCCGAAGGTACTGAGGACGCCAGATGACGATCCCTGGTAAAGAGTGGAACACTCGACACCGGTGCCAACGCCGGGGTATCGGTACCGCTTGAAGCGGGTACCATCTCCGAGCATGGCTTAGATACAGGAAAGTCAATCAAGAATGTATCGATCGGTCCCGAAGGTACCGAGGACGCCAGATGACGATCCCTGGTGAAGAGTGGAACACTCGACACCGGTGCAGATGCCGGGGTATCGGTACCGCTCGAAGCGGATACCACCACCGAGCATGGCTCAGGTATGTTCTGTGAGGGGTGAGCCCCAGGAACAACCTGAAACCCCTGAAATGCTTTGGAGCCCGAAGACTCCCGCCGGGGTTTTAATGCCAATGGGGTCTTGAGGGCAAGGCTGGAGCCGTCATCATGCTTGGCATGAGACCTACCACTCAAGGATTGGCAAGTCTTAACAGACTGTTTGTGGGTTACCTGATCCTGTAGAGAAGAAAAAACCGGTGCCTTCACTGCCGGAGTGAAAACGGTATCGAGGGAAACTCGAAAGAGGGAAGGTCTTCTCACAGTATTGTAGCCTGATGGTTCAGGGGAAAAAGGGTCAGGACCCAAACAGGTTAGACACCAGTTATTGGAGTCTAAAAAGAAAACTGTGTTTCCACAGTGAAGGCACTTCTTAGGAGAAGAAGGCTCCATGATGAAGAGGCCTTGTAGGCCCAAAACGTTAAGACAGAAACAGAGGGAAAAATCTCTCTGAGTTTAAGAAAAAATAAAAGAAAAAACCACCGGCGGTACCGGTGGCGGCGGGAAAAACAGCCGCGACCACAAGAAATGAAGAATTTAAAGAAAAAGGTTTCTGCGGTGACAGGAGGACGTCCTGCCGGCTCTGCGGAAAAACGAAAACTGAGGAGAAGAAGTGGAAAAGGCGGGAAGTCAGCGCGCAGGCGCGAGGGATGCTCCCAAAAGCTTTCTGATTGGATGCTGGGGAGCATTCCCGTGCATGCTCCGTCGGTACCGACGTACCCCATATGTGAAGACTCATTCCTGCTTGTTCCTGGAGATAGCACCAGTGTGTGATTTTAATTACATTATCAATGATGGATTTAATGGACTATCCTAGTAGATAATGGAGATTTACAGCAGCAAACTTTTTATATAATTCAACTGGTTTGCTAAGATCTACCCTACCCCACCCCCATTTGTTTCTTGACATATTTAATTCTGAAGTAGACATTTATTTAAGGTTTCTCATAATTCTACCCGGTTAATCACTCCATTCATGAATTCAGGTACACTGGGGGAACTTTTTTTTTTTTATTTTATATTTATCAAATTTTACATAACAATCCAGACAATAGAAACTCTGAATCTGAATCAGATATAACAATAAAGAAAAATCAGTTTAAAAAGAACCAAAAACGGTCTTCTATCAAACAACAAACATACCGCTGGCATAGACCACAATATGTTACCCCACAATATGATCCAAGAAAAAAGAAATTAAACACATACGTGTTACTTAAAACAGAAAAAAAAAAGATATCATAGGAGCACTGATTATATTATATGGCAGCCGATGAGGGAATATCCCCATCCCCACCCTCCTCCCTAGAATCAATAAATTGTAGCAGTTGTCTGGGCTCAAAAAACAAATACTGATTAGACCGTAAATTAACTATACATTTACAAGGATATCTCAACTTAAACACAGCATCCAAGGCTTCGGTTCGCTGGCGTAAAGCCAGGAACCCCTTCCGCCTCTTCTGTGTGTCCCTAGCCAGATCAGGAAAAATTAAAATTTTTGAGCCCATAAACTGAGTAACAGATAATTTACGAAAATATAATCTTAGTACAGTGTTCCTATCGGACTCAAAAGCAAAATGAACCAATAATGTAGCCCTGCTAGTCACCACCTCCAGGGAACTCTCAAGAAATGTTGTTAAATCAAGCTGAGGCGACTCATCTCCCACGCCAGGGACCTGCTGTAACCCAGGGCCCAAAGGAGATACCGATACATATTGAGTTCTCACAAGAGGCGGCAGCGACTCTGCCGGCATCTGCAACACCTCAATGAAAAATTTACGGACCAGGTCCATAGAGGCAATCAAGGGCGACTGAGGAAAGTTCAGAAACCTCAAATTGTTTTTCCGAAGAGAATTATCCAAAAACTCAATCCTTCCTGCCTGGACCAACCTGTCTTTCTCGTTGACAGCCTTTAAAGACTCTAGGTCCTCCACCTTAGATTTGAGGATAGCAATCCTAGTTGACTGAGCAGCCACAACCGAGTCCATCGAGGAACACTGGACTTTAATACCTTCCAACTGCTGAGCAAAAGAACTAACAAAAGGAAGGAGAGTTTGCTGTAGGGCAGAGATAGCTTCCCACAAGCTATCTAAGGTAACCAGTGCCGGCTTCTCAACAAACCCAGTCAACCTGAGTTCCCTGGGAACTGGTATACCGGGTGAAAGCTGTTTCAATTCCGCACTTGCAAGGGAGGAGGAAATTCCCACTCGACCCCCTACAGCGGCCCCACCAACAGCTACCGTCGCCTCACTCTTCACGGGGGAACCCCCCGCAGCCGCGGGTAACGCCAATCCCAGGGAGACACCACCAAGCTGCTCCTCCATGAGTCTGGAACCAGGCTGAACTGGCGGCGCTTGCAGGGGGCTTAAAACCACCCCTTCAAAGCTCAGATCCGATGAAACCTCCAAAGGATCCCCCAAAGCCATGGGCGTCGATGGAATGCAAAACCCCGCTATCGACGACTGCACCAAACCTCCAGTCGGGGTCGAAACCTCCGGGGGTTTCTGAGTACGTTGTTTCCGTTTCCTCCCCATCGAAGGAAGGTGCCAGGCTGATGAGGAGCGCTCCACCTCAGCATCCTACTCCTCCGCCATCTTGGATCTATCCTGGCTCCCACTGGGGGAACTTTTGCCATCTCTCCCTATAGCCATACGTAGGAATCACATGTAAGGACACAGCATGAACAATGAACTAAAAGGAATAATATTTAAAAACTACTACTACTACTTACTTGTATAGCGCTACAAGGCATACACAATACTGTATATGTACAAGAAAGAGTCCCCTGCTCATCAGAGCTTACAATCTATTCAAGACAGACCACACAACAACTGGGGACTAGGGTAAATCAAGGAGAATAGCAAGATATAGATAGGTGATAAGCAGGAGAATAAAAAAGAGGTGGGCTTTTTAGCCTGGATTTCAAAAGGGCCAGAGGAGGAGCTTGGCGTACAAACTCAGGTAGTTTGTTCCATGCATATGGAGCAGCCGAAGCCTGGAAATGGCAGTGGCAGAGAAGGGCCCAGATGGTGTAATTAGACTTACCTGCTAATTTTATTCCCATTAGGACCTACAGTCCAATCCAGACTCATGGGTTGTGTCCCTTTTTCAGCAGATGGAGACTGAGCATTCAAATTTTTGGTGATGTCACTGCATAAGGAACCAGCGCGCCTCCCAACTAGCCAGTATTCCTATGTCAAAGCAGACCTTAAGAACCAACAACATCCCCAAGGACAACTATGTATCAACTATATACAAACTTCATATCCCTGTGATGACTCAGAGTAGCCCTAGTGGCCAAGGCCACAGCCGCCCTTCCCAAGTACCGGAACCAAAGCCTTTGGCTTGAAAAGACTTTCTCTGCTATCTGGAGAGTATGCACCACCCATTATAAGCTCTCAATCTGAAAATAGGCTTGTCACCATACCAAGAAGGGTGGATTCTGGATTGGACTGTGGATCCTAATGGAAAGAAAATTAGCAAGTAAGTCTAATTACACCTTCCATGTCGTCCCTACAGTCCAATCCAGACTCATGGGATGTACCAAAGCAGTACTCAAACACAGGCGGGACAGGCAAGCTCGGCTTCTAACACCATTGAACCAAAATGCGCCTCAGAACGCACCTGCAAGTCCAGCTTATGATGTACAAAGGTATGCAAAGAAGTCCACATGGCCACCCTACAAATATCCCCAGGAGGTACCAGAGCACTCTCCACTCAGGACGCCGCCTGGACCCTTGTGGAGTGTGCCTACAGATCCATGGGCACTAGTTAGCCCTTCTAAAGGTAGGCTGATGTGATGGCCTCCTTCAACCGCCTGGCTATGTATTCCTTGGATGCCACCTACCCCTTGTGAGGCCTTTCGAGTAGGATGAACAAGTGGTCCAATTCTGGAATGACTCTGATCTTCAGGTAACACTGTAGGACCCTCCGGGCATTCAAGGTGCGGAGTTGTCTGTTCCCGTCCTTCTGAAAAACTGGCAAAACAACCATTTGATTGATGTGGAAGGGCGAGACCACCTTGGTTAAGGAGGGCACTGTACACAAAACCACTCGGTCCTTTGCAAAAAGGAGGAAGGATTTCCTACACGACAAGGCCCGCAGCTCTGAAATCCTGAGTGCCAAATGGCCACCAGAAAAACAACCTTCAAAGTGAGATCTTTAAGGGATGCTGCCACCAAAGGCTCAAATGGTGCCTCCGAGAGCACTCCCAGCACCAAGCTGATCCCAACAAGGAACGCATAGTCTCAGTGGTGGCCTCAGGAGCTTGACCACCTTGAGAAACTGGACTACCTCTGGATGAGCTGCCAAGGAGACCCCTTGGGTGCACACCCTTGATAACTTGCGAGAGCTGCAATCTGTATCCTAAGCGAATTTAGAGCTAGTCCTTTGTCAAAACCATCCTGCAGAAAGGCCAACACATCTGAAATAGAAGCCCCAAAGGGGCAGCGTTGTCGCTCCTCACAGCAGGCCTCAAAAATCTGCAGACATGCACATAGACCATGGAAGTGGACTGTCAGCTAGCTTTTAACAAAGTCTTAATCACAGAGGACAAATAGCCCTTACAACTCATGGCTGCCCTCTCAAGAGTCAAGCTGCAAGCGAGAATCAATCCACCTGGGGCATCTGAATGGGCCCCTGCGTCAAAAGATCCACCCGTGCTGGGAGGCACCACTGTCAATCCATCACCACCCGCACGAGGTCCGCATACCATGGCTGCTGAGGCCAATCCGGAGTCACTAAAATCACAAGACCTACATGTGCCTCTATGCGCTGCAGCAGGCAACTTATGAGGAGCCACGGGGGAAAGACATAAAGCAGACCCTCTGCTGCCCAACATTGAGTTAATGTGTCGAGGTCTTTGGTCATATGTTCCCTGCACCTGCTGAAGAAGCACTCAGCTTTGGTGTTCTCTGCTGACACCATGAGGTCTAACATTGGAACGCCTCATCGTCACGTCAGCTGATGGAAGATGACGTCTGCCAAGGACCATTCTCCCGGGTCCAGTTGATGTCTGCTCAGATAATCAGCCTGCAGATTCTCTTTTCCGGCTATGTGAGCTGCCATCAGCTGCACGAGATTGGCATCTGCCCACTGAAGCAACAGGACAATCTCCTCTGCAAGGCGTTCACTGCCTGTTCTGCCCTGCCAATTGATGTAAGTGACGGTGGAGGCATTGTCCGACAACACTTTCATGGTGAACTATCCTCATTTCCAGGCGGCTGATGGACCACTGGTGCTTGATCCAGACCCCAACTGCCCTGTGCAATCTGTGCCATGCAATGCGCTCCCCAGCCAGAGAGACAGGCATCAGTCGTGACAACTGTCCACTCCGGCTGCTCCAGTGGTATGCCCTTCTCCAGGCTGACCAGCAACAACCACCATGCCAGATTGTTACGTGCTTCCAACAGACAAAGCAGTCGGCGCACCAGCGAGTGCCGCTGTGGAGACCAACAAGTGTGCAGTGCTCTCTGCAAGGGACGCATGTGGGCTCTTGCCCTTGGTACCAGGTCCATGGAAGCTGAAGGTAGGACCATGCTGATTGTGACCACCGTGCCAAGAAATGGTGTATTTGATTCTGCAGTTTTCTGCAGCGCTCCTCTGGCAGCAATAACATCCCTTGTGCCATGTCGAACTGAGCCCCCAGATACAAAAGGTCCTGAGCAGGTGGCTCTTGGCTACATTTACCACCCAGCTTAGATTCTGGAGCAGGTTGAGGACCCACCAAGTGGCGGTTGTATTTTCTGTCAGAGACTTTGCCTGAATGAGCCAGTCGTCCAGATAGGGGTGCACCAACACCCCCTCGCTCCGCAATAGAGCCATGATCACCACCATGATCTTGGTGAAGGTTTGCGGCACTGTTGTGAGACCAAATGGAAGTGCCTGGAACTGGTACTGTCCCATGGAACCCGTGAAATGCAGAAACTGCTGATGCTCGGCTCGGATGGGAACATACAAGTAAACCTCTGTGAGGTCGAGAGAGGTGAGAAACTCTCCCTGACACACTGCTACGATCACGGACTGTAAGGGTTCCATCCAAAACTGAGGCACGTGCAAAGCCTGACTGATGTACTTGAGTTGAGAACAGCCGAAAGGACACCTCCTTCTTGGGCACCACAAAGTAGAATGAATACTGTCCCTGCCCTCGCTGATCTGGAGGGACCGGCTTTATTGCATGCAACTGAATCAACCAGCGAAGCTTCGGAGACTGCCTTTGCCTTTCCCGGCGCGCTGCAGGGCGATACCAGAAAGACCTCTGTGGAGGAACTGCAAACTCCAGCGCGTAGCCCTCGCGAATGACCTCCAGGACCCAGCAGTCAGAGATAGAGTAGTTACTCACCTGTAACAGGTGTTCTCCAGGAGCAGCAGGAATCAGTCTTCACATATGGGTGACATCGACGTCGATGGAGCCCCTGCGGAGCATTTCCCCAGCTTTCTATGAAAGCCTTTGGGAATACTGCACGCATGCGCGGTCCCCTTCCCGCCTAAAGGTGCCATCTTGCTCAGTCAAATGACATAGCTAAAAAACAGCACACAAAAATGTAAAATAAACTATGTACAACTGCAACTCCCAGGGGAGGAGGGAGGGTTGTGAGGACTGATTCCTGCTGCACCTGGAGAACACCTGTTACAGGTGAGTAACTACTCTTTCTCCAGGATCAAACAGGAAGTCAGTCCTCACATATGGGTGACTCCCTAGCTCTGGGCTACCAGGGAACCCAAGCTGAACAAGAGAACTCCCTCTAGTCCCAGCATCAAAGAAAGGCTTTTCACTGAAAGAACCTCCACCGGTAGCCCAACAGAGGGAGTTCAGAAATTATCTGGACACCCTTACTCTGTCTCTGAGGCTGCCTGTAGCCTGTGTCCACTGAGTTCGAAGGCACCACTGGGCAGATTTCATATGGAGGCGGGCATTGGGGATCACATGTACTGTCGAAGCCATGTGGCCAAGAAGCCTCAGGCAGAGTCTGGCGGAGACCAGTGACCTGCTGAGAAACTGGTTTGCCAAGTTCATCAGTCTTTGGGCTCTGTCTTCTGGCAAGAATGCCTTTGCCAGCAGAGTCCAACCTTGCCCCTATGAACTCCAAGTTCTGGGAGGGGAGCAAAGTGGACTTTGCGAAGTTTATGACAAACCCCAGGTTTTGAAGAAGAGTTATAGTTCGGAGGGTGGCTTGTCTGGCCTCCTGGCACGTCTGACCCCTGATGAGCCAGTCGTCCAGATAGGGGAAGACAAAGATACCCTGATTTCTCAGGTAGGCCGCCACCACTGCCAGGCATTTGGTGAAGACCCTGGGAGCGGAGGTGAGACCAAAAGGCAGTACTCTGTACTGATAATGGTTTCCTCCCACAATGAACCTGAGGTACTTTCTGTGGTCTGGATGAATGAGAATGTGAGTGTACGCATCCTTTAAATCTAAGGAGCATAGCCAATCTCCCTGCTGGAAGTAGGGCAGCAGTGTTCCAAGAGTAAGCATCTTGAATTTCTCTTTCTCTAGGAACTTGTTGAGATTTCTGAGGTCGAGAATAGGCCGGAGGCCACCGGTTCTTTTGGGTACGAGAAAGTACCTGGAGTAGAACCCCTGACCTTGGAGGTGGGGAGACACAGGCTCCACTGCCTTGTCTCGCAACAGACCTTGGAGCTCCTGAAGGAGAAGATCTGTGTGCAAGGGAGGCCTTGGAGGCTCCCCTGGAAAGTATGGAGGAGGTAGCTGTTGGAAGTGTAGCATATAGCCCTTGTGGATGATGCTTAGCACCCAGCTGTCTCCAGTGATGAGTGGCCACCTGTGGGCAAACAGGGTAAGTCGACCTCCTGTGCAGGGTTGGGAGAGCAGGGACGGAGAGGCCATGCCTAAGGAGTCAAAAACCCCCACCCTGCTGAGTGGGAGCAGGGGCCGAAGGCTTGGGAGTCCTCTGCCTACGGGGCCCATTACCCTGCCCCTTGGCCTGCTGACCCTGAGGGGGAGATTGGGAGGCCTGGTACTGTGGGTACTGTTTGTAGGCAGTGCCCTTCCTCGGGTAAAAGGGCTTTTTACCTGAGCCCTTCTTTTTGTGAGAAGGGGCAGAAGTCTTTCTAGACAGCCTTGTCCTCGTGAGGTGCTCGGTTTCGAGCTGTGCGGCCTTCTCGGTCATGGGCTTGCCAAAAAGGTTCTCACCTCGGCAAGGGACATCGACCTACTTGTCCTGAACCCATGGCTCGAAGTCCGATGACTGCAGCCATGCCTGGCGTCAAGCCGCGATGCCGGCTCCCGCAACCCGGGCCGAAGCCTCGAAGCCATCGTAGGCAGCGCGGGACATAAACTTGGAGCATTCCCATATCCCCGAGGACAAGGACTTGAACCTCTGCAAGGGTTCCCCGGAGAGACCAGCAGAGAACCCGGCCAGCTCCTTGGCCAGGTCCCGCAAGTACATGCCCATGTACAGCTGGTAAGACTGGACACGGCAAGCAAGCATCGAGCCCTGGAAGCACTTTCTACCAAAACCATCCAGGTTCCGGGCCTCCCTGCCAGGGGGCACCGTGGAGAGAATCTTCTGACTTTTCAGGCAATGCATGGTCGATTCCACCACCATGGAATGGTGTGGTAGCTGTGCCTTTTGAAAGCCAGGGCTCTTGCGGAGTCGATAGATGGAATCGACCCGCTTGCTTAGAACTGGGGCCGAGGCCGGTGCCTCCCACATCCGGAAGAGGAGCCGTTCCAGCATCGGAGGAACCGGAACAGTAAAGGCCTCCCTTCGGAGGAGATTCATACTGTAGGGCCTCGAGCTCCTTGGCTCGAGGCTCCTCCTCGGGGTCCGCAGGGATAGCCAACGCAGTGGCCATATCCCGGACGAACTCCGAGAACCGGGTATCCTCCGGAGGGGATCTACTCCGGGGCTCAGACTGCGGTGAGTCCGACGGGACGCACAGAGTCCAGAAGGTGTCGGGGGACTCCTCGTCCTCCGTCTCCCAGGCGGACTCGTTTGATGTCAATGTCCCAGTGGTCGGGGCAGATGCGCCAGACAGGCTGGCCATCAGTGCCCGCTGCTGTTCCATGAAGGCAGACAATCTGCACTCCAAGGCTGTCAACCTGAGAACCAGCTCAGGAGACTCAGCAGCCACCGACTCGGGCCCCGGCGGCGCCGGGTCCAACGTCGGCTCTCTGGGAGGAGAGTCCACGAGGACTACAGGACTTACGTGTCCAGCAGACTCTGGCTCCACACGAGTTACGTTTGGAGGCTTCTCCTGTTCCACGGGCCCGGGGCGACGGTCGGGGGTCTGAGACCTAGCTCTCGAGGAGCCAGGGACCTCCTCCTCCGACACCCTCGCGAGCCGCTTCTTCCTCTTTCATTCCCGGTCGGGGGACCCCCTGTCCGAGAAGCCCCGACGGTGCTCGGGATCCGATTCCCGAGATGTCGAGGCTTCAGATGAGGTCCGGGCCCGGCCGGAGGCTGAGTTGGAGAAAAGCCTTTCCTTTTGGTGCTGACGACTTCGAAGCGCCTTGGAAGACATCTTTCCACATGGTCCACAGATCTTAGGATCGTGGTCAGGACCCAGGCACCGAAGGCAGCAGTCGTGTGTGTTGGTGAGACACATTAGTTTCTTGCACCGATCACACTTTTTGAAACCACTGGAAGCCATCGGGGAAAAAAAGAGTCCCCGCGAGGTCAAAGGACCGGCCTTCCAGGGAAATAGAAAAAAAGGGCGCGAACGCCAGCCACGAAGGGCAAAAACTGAAAAAATAAGTTTGGGCTCGATACCAGTGTACCGAACCCGGCGGGAGGGGAGCTGGCGTCGAACAGGAGAAAAAATAGCGAAGGAATCGCGAAAAAATCCAACTATTTTCCAGGAGGACTAGGACACACGTCCGATGGGTTTCACGGAAAAAGAGAGACTGAGCAAGATGGCACCTTTAGGCGGGAAGGGAACCGCGCATGCGTGCCTGCATTTCCAAAGGCTTTCATGGAAAACTGGGAAAATGCTCCGCAAGGGCTCCATCGGCATCGATGTCACCCATATGTGAGGACTGACTTCTTGCTTGGTCCTGGAGAAAAGCCTTTCCTTTTGGTGCTGACGACTTCGAAGTGCCTTAGTGGACATTTTTCCACACGGTCCACAGATCTTAGGATCATGATCAAGACCGAGGCACCGAAGGCAGCAGTCGTGTTTGTTGGTGAGAGACATTAGTTTCTTACACCGATCACACTTCTTAAAACCACTGGAAGCCATTGGGGAAAAAAAAGAGTCCCCGTGAGGTCAAAGGACCGGCCTTCCAGGGAAAAGGCAAAAAGGGTGCAACGCCAGCCATGAAGGGCAAAAACCAAAAAAAATAAGATCGGGCTCGATACTGGTGTACCGAACCCGGCGAGAAGGGGAACCGGCGTCGAACCAGAGAAAAAATCGCGAAGAAATCGCAAGGAATTGACGAAAAAATCTAACTATTTCCAGGTGAACTAGGACACACGTCCGATGGGCTCCACGGAAAAAGAGAGACTGAGCAAGATGGCACCTTTAGGCGGGAAGGGGACCGTGCATGCGTGCAGTATTCCCAAAGGCTTTCATAGAAAGCTGGGGAAATGCACCGCAGGGGCTCCATCGACGTCGATGTCACCCATATGTGAGGACTGACTTCCTGCTTGGTCCTGGAGAAAAGGTGGACCCAAGCAGGGTAAAACTGACGTACGTGATTGCCAATCGGCACTAGCCCCGCCTGAGACCCCCTCATCTCATTGGGGTTTCTTAGGGGTCAAGCTGGATCCGGCAAAGGAGCCTCTGCTTGATCATCTACCCCCTGAAAGGAATGCCCCTAGCTGTATAGGCGGGCTTCTGATAAGGTGCAAATCTCATTGCCCTGAACCTATGGAAATCCCAAGCATGCCCTCTTGCTCGGGCTGCTGCTGGCTTCTGAGCCTTGGGCTTGTCCCCCGGCAGACATGCCTGCTTCAACTCCCTCAAATCTTTGACCAATTTCTCCAGGGTCTCGCCAAAGAGAAGTTTACCTTTAGAGGAAAGTCTACTGAGGCACTGCTTCGACAATACATTGGTAGACCAACTCCGCAGCCATAGCAAATGCCGTGTGGCCATCACAGATGCCATTCCCTTTAGCCGAAGCTCTTAGGAGGTCATAAGAATGCATCTGCGAGGTACATGATTCTCAACTCTATATGCATTGTTTCGGGAAGAACTGCAACGAGTCCTCCCTCCACTCCTATCATAGACTGAAGCAAGGGCATGCAGGCTCTCGCAAGATATACCCCGCACACTGAGGCCTGCAAGGCCAATGCATTGACCTCAAATGCCTGTTTCAGCAGGGTCTCCAACTTCTTATTCTGAGGGTCTTTTAAAGCGGCCCTGCCTTCCAACGGTATGGTTGTCCGCTTTGTCACTGCTGACACCAAGAAGTCTACCTTTGGAAGCTGAAAACGCTCCCTTTCGCTATCGGGGATGGGATAAAGATGCTGCATGGCCCTTGCATCCCCGCAATCCTGCTTCGGGAGAATCCAACTCCAGAAGTTTCAGTAGAATGTAAAGGACGAAAGCCAGATTGCTGTGGACCCAGAAGACCTTGAGAGGAGACAACTTCTAGACAGCTTGGTGAATCGCATGTTCGAGGCATTTAGAAGCCAAGGGGAGGAGGGATATGAGCCAATAATTAAAAGGACAGATAGGATCGAGTGAAAATTTTTTAAGGAGGGGTGTAACCACAGCATGTTTAAAGGCTGCAGGAATAGTTTCAGTGGAAAGTGATAGGATAAGGATGTGACATATGTAAGGGATAACAGTGGAAGAGAGAGAGCTTAGTAGATGGATAGGACAGATAGTAGGTTTGGAGGAGAGAAGATGAACAGTTTCGTCCTTGGTGATTTTAGAAAAAAGAAGAAAGAGTGACAGAGGTTGAGGGAAGGATTTGGGAGTGCATAAAAGGGAAAGGGTGTGTGTGTGTGTGTGTGGGGGGGGGGGTGTTACCCCGTGGAGAACGCCAGACTAATCTTGTGGACGTTATCATGGAAAAAGACAGCCAGAGGCTAGGCAGAAAGAGAAGGAGGTGTTTATTTATTTTATTTAACAGGTTTTTGTATACCTCTTTAGCATTTCAGTCGAAGCGGTTTACATTGTAACTTAAACTTGGTAATGTACATTAAATAGGGACATTGATAACATGGAGTTTTCTGAAAAGGAGATGGAGGTGCAGGCTCCTTGAGAAGAGAGTTGAGAGTAGTAAAGAGGTGGTGAGGGTCAGAGGAAAGTGAAGTAGTCAGGTGAACATAGTACTCTTGCTTGGCGAGTGCTATGACCGATTGGAATAAGGTTAGAATGAATTTGAAATGCAGGAAGTCAGTAAGAGTACAGGATTAAAACCAGAGGTACTCAGCAGAGTGGGCACAGGAACAAAGATAGTGGGTTTTAGAGGACAGCCAGGTTTGCGGTACAGTATGCCTCATAGGGCAAGGAACAGGAGGAACGAGCTTATCAAAAGCAGAGGACAGTATAGTGTTGTAAGAAGACAGCCTCATCAATGGATTCAGATGACATAGTGGAAGGAAATGATGAGACAGCAGTGGAGAGTGCTGAAAGGTCGAAAGTGTGAAGATTCCTAAACATGCTGGTAGAGATTGGGTGAGACTGAGGTGGGGGGTGGTTAACAGTGAAGGTTAGTAGGTGATGGTCAGATAAGGGATGGACTGAGGTGGAGAGGTTTGAAGGCAAGCAACTGGAGAAGAAAGTGAGGTCAAGGCAGTGGCCATGCTGGTGAGTAGGGGCAGTAAAACTCAGCTGAAGGATGAATAAGGAAGTTAGGGAAAGGAGCTTTAAGGTATAAGGGCCAGTGGGGTCATTAATATGAATGCTGATATCCACAAAAATAAGGGAAGGGGAAGATGCATCCAGAAAGGAGGACAGCCAGGAGTCAAAATCAGTGAAAAAGGTAGAGGCAGACTTATCAGGGGATCGATAAACGACAGCTACCTGAAGAGAGAGTGGAGAGAATAGTTGAGTGAATGTGGCGTAAAAACAAGCATCACAAGAAAAAGACCACCATTGCAGCTTTCACTGGAAACTGAGGTAAACGCAAACAATAAATGATGTGATTTTAGAAAGATTAGGCACTTACGCATATAAATAGTCTTTTTAGAAAAAGGCAGCATTTAAACATATATGCTGGCAAAGCGCAGCTACTCACTTGTAACAGGTGTTCTCCGGGGACAGGAGGAATCAATCGTCACATATGGGTGACGTTGGTGCCAACAGAGTCCACGCGGAAGCATCTCCCCAGCTTTCAAAGAAAGCCTTTGGGAGAAGCCACCACGCTTGCGTGGTGCCCTTCCTTCCCAAGGGTGCCATCTTGCTCAATCAGATGACAGATATAAGACGGCAAAAAGAAAAGGTAAAGAAGCAACTCCAAGGGGAGGAAGGAGGATTGTGAGGACTGATTCCTGCTGTCCCCAGAGAACACCTGTTACAGGTGAATAACTACACCTTCTCCATGAACAAGCAGGAAGTCAGTCCTCACATATGGAACTCCCTAGCTCAGGCTACCTAAAGTCTGTCAGGAAAAACCACGGTTACCCTTCAAGGGAAGCTGTGAGCAGCAGCAATTGAGTCTGCAGAAACAGACTGTAGTAGGACCCGTGTGTCTGATGGAACCAACGCTCTGGTAGCCTGAACACAGAAGGGTCAGAGGGTAGGAGTTTCCTAGACCCCGAAAAGATTACAGAGCATGGCCTGGTCAAAGGCACTGTCCCGTTGGGACTCCCCCTCCAGGCAATAGTGAGCTGCGAAGGTATTGACTGAAGACCAGGTAGCAGCCCGACAGATGTCCAGCATCGGGACGGAGCACAGGTTTTCCACAGAGGCCGCCAAAGCCCTGACACTGTGTGTGGTGACCCGGCCATCCAGCATGAGCCCAGCCTGTTCATAGGCGAGGGCGATTCAGTCTGCCACCCAGGTGGACAGTATTCGCTTGGTCACCGCTTCCCCCAGCTGACTGGGGTCATAGGAAACAAAAAGCTAAGCAGCTTTGTGGTGGCCCTTTGTACGTTGAATGTAGAAGGACAGGGCTTTCTTACAGTCCAAGATGTGAAGGATGGTCTCTGCCCTGCTGGAGTGAGGCCTTGGGAAGAAGGTGGGTAGCACCACCTCCTGTTTAAGGTGAAAGGAAGATACCACCTTTGGAAGGAATTTGGGATGCTTGCGTAGCATGACCCTGTTCTTGTAGAATCTGGTATATGGAGCCTCTGCCACTAGGGCTTGGAGCTCACTGACCCTGAGAGCGGAGGTGAGTGCCACCAAGAACACGACCTTCCACAAGAGGTACCTCGGGTGGCAAGTAGCCAGGAGCTCAAATGGCGGGCAGGTGAGCTGCACCAATACTCCATTGAAGTCCCATTCTGTTGTCGGAGGGCAGATGGGGGGTTTGGACAGTAGGAGCCTTCAGGAAGCAGGTCACCAGAGGCCGGACCAAGAGGGACTTGCCCTCAACTGGGTGGTGGTGCGCCGCTAGGGCACTAAGGCATACCCTGACTGAGTTCGATTTGAGACCTGATTGTGAGAGATGAAGAAGGTACTGCACCACCATCTGCGCCAGCAGAACAACGGGTTTACCAGTTGCTCCACGCACCACACAAGAATCTGCCATTTGAAGGCATAAGTCCTCCTGGTGGAAGTCTTGCGAGAGGGCCAGCAGGATCTCTTCCACTTCTCCTGAGAGGTTGAAAGGGGCTGAGGTTACCCTTTCAGCAGCCACGCCGTCAAGGATAGGGACCCCATGTTGGAGTGCAAGAGAGATCCCCTCTCCTGAGACAAGAGAGTTGGGGAACTCCCCAGGGGAATCGGAGCCTACACTGACAATCGGAGGAGCAGCAGGAACCACGGCTGCTTGGGCCACCATGGAGCTACCAGGATCAGTGACACTTTGTTGTAAAGAGCCTTGAAAAGGGTCTTGGCAATCAACGGCATGGGTGGGAAGGCATACATGAGGCCTTCTGACCATGAAATAAGAAACACATCTGCCTCCACCCAGGATGAGTGGGGCTGACGGGAGTAAAAGCGGGGCAACTGGTGGTTGTCTGGGCTGGCGAACAGGTCCACCCATAGGGTCCCTCAGAGTTGGAAGAGTCAGGTGGCTACTCTGGGATCAGAGGACCCTGATCGGTTTGTCTGCCAGGGTATTGTCCTGGCCTGGTAGGTATACAGCCTGTGGGAGTATTCCCTGATGAACTGCGTAGGAGCAGAGTGTCATCGTTTTGCGGCAGAGGGTGAGAGACCCCATACCCCCTGCTTGTTCATGTAGAAGATTGACACCTGATTAGATCAGCACAGACTGGTGCCTTAGGCGGTGGCATAAAGTTCGGAGGGCTAGATATATTGTCCGAAGCTCCAGGAGGTTGATCTGCTGGTTGCCCTCAGCTTGTGCCCAGCTGCTCTGGGTGCGAAGTTTCTCAGAGTGGGCTCCCCATCCCAGCAGGAGGCGTTCTTTGTGAGGACACGTCAGGGACTTGGAGTTTGGAAGGGCATCCCTGCTTGAACGTGTTGGGGATTTTGCCACCAAGTCAGAGATTCTGCCAACTGGTGGGTCACTGAAGCTCTGTCTTGGAGTTGGCCCGTGGCCTGTGTCCACTGGTCTCAAAGGCACTGAATGACACTCATGTGCAGACGGGCGTCTGGGGTGACATGGACCTTGGAAGTCATGTGCCCGAGTAGATGCAGCAGGAGCCGAGCAGACACCGATGAACAGTTTTGTACATCCGTGGCTAGTGTCCTGAGACGGTCTGCCTGGTCCAGGGGGAGGAAGGCCTTTGCCTGAATGGTGTCCAGCTTTGCCCCTATGAACTCCAGACATTGTGTCGGGAGAAGATGGGATTTGGGATGATTTATCATGAACCCTTGATGTTGTAAGATGTAGATGATGTGTGCCATAGCTTGCTGCACCTCTGTGGCCGGGCCTCCTTTTATGAACCAGTCGTCCAGGTAGGGGAAAAAGCGTAGTTACTCACCTGTAACAGGTGTTCTCCAGGAGCAGCAGGAATCAGTCCTCACATATGGGTGACGTCGGCGCCGACGGAGCCCTCGCGGAGCAATTTTCCCCAGCTTTCAAAGAAAGCCTTTGGGAATTGCAGCGCGCATGCGCGGTCTCCTTCCCGCCCAAGGGTGCCATCTTAGCCAGTCTGATGACATAACTAAAAGACAGCATAAAAATTTGCAAAAAAACTTAAGCAGATGATTGCAACTCCAAGGGGAGGAGGGAGGGTTGTGAGGACTGATTCCTGCTGCTCCTGGAGAACACCTGTTACAGGTGAGTAACTACGCTTTCTCCAGGACCAAGCAGGAAGTCAGTCCTCACATATGGGACTCCCAAGCTTAAGGCTACCGGAGACCCTAAGCACAAAAATGAGCTCCCTCTAGCTCAGCGGCACAGAAGGAAGGAATCTTCACTGAATTATTACCCACCGGTAGCCCCCATCCGGGATGGAGGGTAGGAGTTGCTCAAACCTCGAAGAGATTTCGGAGGACTGCCTGTCCGAAAGCACTGTCCCTGCGGGACTCCCGCTCGAGACAGTAATGGACCGCAAAAGTCTGGCTCGAAGACCAAGTAGCGGCCCGGCAGATGTCTGCCAGCGGAACAGAGCGGAGGTAAGCCACTGACGTAGCCTTCGCCCGAACACAATGAGCCGTGACTCGACTTTCTAACGAGAGTCCGGCTGCCCCATAAGCCCAAGCGATACAGTCAGCAACCCAGATGGACAGAGTACGCTTGGAGACCGGGAGCCCCAATTTATTGGGGTCAAAAGACACAAAAAGCTGAGCAGCTTTACGGTGCTCCCGCGTACCGTCAAGGTAGAAGTTCAATGCCCTTCTACAGTCCAGGGTATGTAGGACCATTTCAGCTCGGCTGGAGTGTGGCCTGGGAAAGAAGGTCGGAAGTACCACCTCCTGATTGATGTGAAAAGGGGAGACCACTTTTGGAAGAAATTTTGGGTGAGTCCGTAGGACTACCCTATTTTTGTAGAACCGAGTGTAAGGGGGATCAGACACGAGGGCCTGCAATTCACTTACGCGTCTAGCGGAAGTGAGGGCTATCAGGAATAAAGTTTTCCAAGAAAGGAAACGGAGAGAACAGGTAGCCATAGGTTCAAAAGGCGGACAGGTGATCCGCTGTAAAACCACATTCAGATCCCAGTCAGGAGCTGGCGGGCGCAGAGGTGGTTTAAGTAGAAGGAGACCTCGGAGAAACCTCGCTACGAGAGGGTCACTGGAAAGAGGTCTGCCGTCCACCGGCACATGATGTGCTGAAAGAGCACTGAGGTGAACTTTGACGGAGTTGGACTTAAGTCCCAGATTAGAGAGGTAGAGCAAGTACTGCAAGATCACCGACACCGAGCAGGAGAAGGGATCCTGAGACTGCTGGGCACACCAAACGGAAAAGCGACGCCATTTCAGGGCGTAGCATTTGCGGGTAGAAGGTCGCCGAGAAGCTAGGACGACCTCTTCCACCTCTGCCGGCAGTAGAAGGGGAGCAAGGACTACCCTTTCAGCAGCCAGGCCATTAGATTGAGAGATCTGAGGTTGGGGTGTAGCAGGGACCCCTGATCCTGTGTTAGGAGATCCGGTTGAAACCCCAGAGGGAACGGATCCTCTACCGCTAATTGCAGCAGGAGTGGAAACCACGGCTGTCTGGGCCAGCGAGGAGCCACCAGGATCATGGAAGCTTTGTCTCGGAGAACCTTGAAAAGAGTTCGAGAGACTAGCGGGATGGGAGGAAAAGCATACAGAAGGCTCTCCGACCATGAGAGTAGAAAAGCATCTGCCGCTACTCGAAGGGGATGTGGCTGACGAGAGCAGAAGCGAGGAAGTTGCCGGTTGAGAGGACTGGCAAAGAGATCCATCGTGGGGAGTCCCCACTTCAGAAAAAGTTTCTGAACTACCAAGGGATCCAGACGCCACTCGTGCGGCTGGAGGATCCTGCTGAGTTTGTCCGCCAGGCAATTTTCTTGGCCTGGGAGATAAACTGCCTTGAGAAGAATGCCGTGACTGACGGCCCAAGAGCAGAGCTTCTGAGCTTCTCGGCAGAGAAGGAAGGAGCCCGTGCCCCCCTGTTTGTTCACGTAGAACATGGCAACTTGATTGTCCGTCTGGACAAGGACGGACTGGTGAGAAGTCAGGTGGGAGAAAGCCTTGAGAGCCAGACGGATTGCTCTGAGCTCCAGGAAGTTGATCTGCTGAGCAGACTCCCACGCGGTCCAGAGACCTTGAGTACATGCCCCTTGGCAATGCGCTCCCCAACCCAGGAGGGAAGCATCGGTCGTCAGCACTTGAGCCGGCTGAGGTGACTGAAAAGGCATTCCGAGCACCAGGTTCGGCCGATGAAGCCACCACTGTAGAGAAGAGGCCAGCGGCCTGGAGACGCGCACTAAGTCGGCTAGTCCGCCGGTGGCTTGTTGCCACTGCTTGCGAAGGCACCATTGAGCAGGCCGCATATTCAGGCGGGCATTGGGGGTCACGTGGACGGTGGAAGCCATATGGCCGAGTAGTCTCAGGAAGCGCCTGGCTGAGACCAGGGACTGGCTGCGAAAACGGCCGGCTAGGTCCATGAGCCGTTGAGCCCTGTCGAGAGGCAGGAAAGCTCGTGCCTGAGGAGTGTGCAGTCTTGCGCCGATGAACTCGAGATCCCGTGAGGGGAGCAAAGTGGACTTTGCGAAGTTTATGACAAAGCCCAAGTACTGCAGAAGAGTCACCGTGCGGTGTGTGGCATTGGTGACTTCTGGAGAGGACGATGCTCTGATGAGCCAGTCGTCGAGGTACGGAAAGACATAGAGGCCGTGAAGCCGGAGATAGGCCGCCACCACCGCGAGACATTTTGTGAAGACTCGCGGTGCGGAGGATAGGCCAAAGGGCAGTACTCTGTACTGGTAATGATTTCCTGCCACCACAAACCTTAGGTATTGGCGGTGGCTTGGGTGGATGAGGATGTGCGTGTAGGCATCCTTTAGATCCAAGGAGCATAGCCAATCTCCCTGCTGGAGGTAGGGCAGAAGGATTCCAAGGGTAAGCATCTTGAACTTTTCCCGCACGAGGAACTTGTTGAGGTTGCGCAAGTCCAGGATGGGTCTGAGGCCTCCTGTCCTTTTTGGTATTAGGAAATACCTGGAATAAAAGCCTTGACCTCTCAGGTGGTGGGGCACCGGTTCCACAGCCTGTTCCTGAAGAAGACTTGCTAACTCCTGAAGGAGTAAGTCCCTGTGCAGAGGGAGTCGTGGAGGTTCTCCCGGGAAATAAGAGGGAGGGACCTGGTGGAAGTGGAGAAGATAGCCTTCTCTTACGACTTGAAGCACCCAGGCATCTGAAGTGATGTTGGACCACCTGTGGGCGAAGTGAACCAGCCGGCCTCCGGTGCTGGGAGGAGCCAGCTGAGGGGGAGAGGCTATGCTGATGAAGTCAAAAACCCCCACCCTGCTGAGCAGGGGCTGGTGGTGCAGGCTTGGGGGTTTGCTGCCTACGGGACCCGTTACCCCGTCCCTTGGCCTGCTGGCCCTGTTGGGGAGCTGCGGAGGCCTGATATTGAGGGTAGTGTTTATAGGCAGCCGCCTTTCTCGGGTAAAAGGACTTCTTTCCCGAGCCCTTCTTTTTCTGGGAAGGGGCGGAGGTCTTCCTAGAAAGCCTAGTCCTGGTGAGAGTCTCCGTCTCGATTTGTGCAGCCTTTTCAGCCATGGGCTTGCCAAAGAGGTTCTCACCTCGGCAGGGGACATCGACCAACTTGTCCTGCACCCAGGGTTCAAGGTCAGACGACTGAAGCCAAGCCTGTCGGCGGGCACCGATGCCGGCTGCGGCCACTCGAGCCGATGCTTCAAAGCCATCATAGGCTGCTCGGGACATGAATTTGGAGCATTCCCTTATACCAGTTGTCAAGGCCAGGAACCTCCGCAAAGGTTCCTCGGACAGCTCTTTAGCCAGGTCTCGGAGATACATGCCCATGTAGAGCTGGTAGGTCTGGACACGACAAGCAAGCATAGAGCCCTGGAAACACTTCTTACCAAGGCCATCCAGGTTACGGGCCTCCCTGCCAGGAGGCACCGAGGAGTGCATCTTTTGGCTCTTAAGCCTATGCATGGCCGATTCCACTACCATGGAATGGTGCGGCAGCTGTGCTTTTTGGAAGCCAGGACTCTTGCAGACTCGATAGATGGAATCGACCCGCTTGCTTAATACCGGCGACGATGCCGGACTCTCCCACATGCGGAAGAGTAGTCGTTCCAGCATGGGAGGAACCGGTACAGTAAAGTGTTCCCTGGCGGGAGAGTCATACTGAAGGGCGTCGAGCTCTTCGGCTCGAGGCTCCTCCTCGGGATCCGCAGGGAAGGCCAAAGCCTTGGCCATATCCCTGACGAAGTCCGAGAACCGGGCATCCTCCGGAGGGGACTGCTTCCGAGGTTCGGACTCAGGGGAGTCCGAGGGGACACACCGAGTCCGAAACGAATCAGGTGACTCTTCCTCTTCAGACTCCCAGGCCGACTCCGAGGAGGAATCGGTGGGGTCGGCTCGGGCAGGCGGAGGCGTCGGCCGCCCCGACACCGAGGGAGTCGGCGTCGACGACCTCGGTCCCGAACGGGAGGCCGAGGGTGACCTCGACCGAGGATCGACTCGAGTTCGCATGGACTCGAGGATCGGCTCGGTCTCCGGGGTCGACTTAGACGTCGACGTCCCGGCGGTCGGGGCAGTGGCGCCAGCGAGGCTAGCGATCAGTGCCCGCTGCTGGTCCATGAAGGCAGATAGTCTGCTCTCCAAGGCCGTCAACCTGAGTCCGACCTCAGGTGACCCAGCAGCCCCCGACTCGGGCCCCGACGGCGTCGGGCCCGACGTCGGACCTCTCGGAGGCGAGTCCAGGAGGACTACAGGACTTACCCGAGCAGGCAACTCCGACTCCAGACGAGGTCGCTTCGGGAGGTGCTCCTTCTCCAAAGACCCGGGACGGCTATCGGGGCTATGCGACCTGGCCCTCGCGGAGCCAGGAGCGTCCACCGACGCCGCCCTCGCGGGTTTTACCTTCCTTCGATGGTCCCCGGAGGGAGAACCCCTGTCGGAGGAACTTCGGCGATGGTCAGAGCTGGAACCTCTGGACGCCGAGGCCTCCGACGAGGTCCGGGTACGGCCGGGTCAGCGAAGATTCGTTCCCGCTGGTGCCGCCGACTCCTTAACGCTTTGGAGGACATTTTGCCGCAGGCCCCACAGATCAGTTCTTCGTGATCCGGGCCCAGGCAGCGGAGGCAATTATCGTGTGTGTCAGTGAGTGACATATTTCTGTCACACTGAACACACCGCTTGAAACCACTGGCAGCCATCGGGGGAAAAAGGGCCCCTGCAAGGTCAAAGGACCGGGCTGCCAGCAAAAAACCGAAAAACGAAACTGACCAAAAATCAGAAAAACCGAAAAATAAGAGAAGGACTCGCAACGGCGTCGCGAGTCCGGGCAGGAAAAAGACCGGCGTCGAACCGAAGGAAAAAAGAGAAATAAATCACTAAAATAAACTTTTTCAGCGGGGACACGACGGGTACGTCTGTAGGGCTCCGCGGAAAAAAGAAGACTGGGTAAGATGGCACCCTTGGGCGGGAAGGAGACCGCGCATGCGCGCTGCAATTCCCAAAGGCTTTCTTTGAAAGCTGGGGAAAATTGCTCCGCGAGGGCTCCGTCGGCGCCGACGTCACCCATATGTGAGGACTGACTTCCTGCTTGGTCCTGGAGAACTAATACACCCTGGAGGTGAAGGTAGGTGGCCACTACTGCCAGGCATTTGGTGAAGATCCTGGGGGCGGACGCCAGGACAAAGGGTAGTATCCTGTACTGGAAGTGGCCTCCCCCCACCACGTAGCAGAGGTACTGCCTGTGGCTGCGGTGAATGAGGATGTGGGTATCAGCATCCTTCAGATCAGAGGAGCATAACCAATCTCCCTACTGGAGGTAAGGCAGCAAATGTTCCAAGAGAGAGCATCTTGAAATTCTCCCTCACCAGGAACTTGTTCAGGTTCCGGAGGTCCAGGACGGGCCTTAGGCCCCGTGTCCTTTTTTGGCACGAGGAATGTTCCTGAAATGTTGGGGTACTGTTTCCATCGCCTTGTCCTTGAGGAGGACTGCAAGTTCCTGCAGAAGGTCTGGGTGGAGGGGAGACCTGGGGGGCTTTCCCAGAAAGAAAGCGGGAGGTGTCTGTGCCCAGGTGGAGAAGGTAGCCCTCCTTGACACCCTGAAGTGCCCAGGAATCAGTGGTGATGGCCGGCCACCTGTGGGCGTAATGGATCAGATGTCCCCCATGGGCTGCTGTCCTCCTTGGGGTAGAGAGGTTATGCCCAAGGAGTCAAAAGCTCCCCCCCAGGCTGGGCCAGAGCCAGCACTGGGGCTTGGGAGCCTTCTGCTTACGAGGGCCTTGCCCATGTCCCTTGGCCTACTGACCCTGCTGGGGAGACCTGAAAATGTGGGTAGTTTTTATAAGCAGCCCCTTTCCTCAGGTGAAAGGGCATTTTACACGAGCCCTTCTGTTGGGAAGGGCCAGCAGTCTTTTTGAAGAGCCTGGTCCTCATCATGAACTCTAGTCTCCAACTCAGCGGCCTTTTCCGTCATGGGTTTGCCAAAGAGGTTCTCACCGTAGCATGGGACATCAACCAATTTGTCCTGGACCCATTGCTCAAGGTCAGAAAACCTTAGCCAAGCCTGGTGTTGGGCACCGATGCCCACCTTGGCTACTCTAGTCGCCGACTCAAAGCCATCATAGGCTGCTTGAATGATGAATATGGAGCACTCACGGATGGCTTTGGCCAGGTTCTTGAACCGCTGCAGGGGTTCCTTGGAGAGACCAGCTGAGAACCCGGCGAGCTCCTTTGCCAGGTCTCTCAGGTACATGCCCATATACAGCTGGTAGGCCTGGATCTGGCCGATGAGCAACGAGTCCTGGTAGCACTTTCTGCTGAGGGCATCCAGGATGCGGGCCTCCCTACCTGGGGGCACTGAGGAGTGTGTCTTCTGGCTCTTCAACCGACGCATGGCCGACTCCACCACCATGGAGTTACGCGGCAGCTGTACCTTCTAGAAGCCAGGCCTCCGGCAGAACACATATATTGAGTTGAGCTGCTTGCTCACGATAGGCACCAGTGCTAGTGTTTCCCACATGCGGAACATTAGTAGTTCCAGGATGGGAGGGATGAGTACCATAAGCGATTCCCTAGGTGGGGCCCCGTAATGGAGAATTTCCAGTTCCTCCATCTGAGGGTCATCCTCCAATTCTGTTGGGAATGCTAGTGCCTTTGACATGTCCCACATGAAGTCTAGGAAGGTGACAAGTTCAAGGGGATGTCGCAATGGGTATCCAGGGACTCCTTATCCTCAGTCACTCATTCCGAGTAGTCGGTCAAAGACTCGAGCGGGGGGGCCTGCGGGCTCCAGACCTGAGTCCTGCCTGCGTTCCTCAGAGGCCTCGCGGCTGGTGCCATGTGTACTAGCCAGGGAAGACCTTGGTCTCGTTGAACGGGACTCTGATCTAGACCTCGGCCGAGGATCGGCTCGGCCTCCAGGGACATCGAGGGCCCGGTGGTCCGGGCGGACGAATCGGCTGTTCCAGAGAGCAACGCCCAATGCTGGTCCAAGAAGGCAGACAGGCTGCACTCCAGGGTCGCCATTCTGGTTTCCAGTCCAGAAAGCTCCCCAACTATCGGCATGGGCACAGAGGAACTTGGGCCTGATGCCGGTTCCCCCAAAGGGGAGTCCTCAACAAAGATGGCATTGGGGGTCCGAGGCCAATCTTCGGGCAATTCCTTCGAGGCGACCTTGGTGGGCTGCTCCCGCTCCGAGCTCTTGGACGAACATCATGGACTGCGGGACCTGGATGGCTGGCTTGGGGCTTAATAGACCGGCCGGAACTGTCCAGGGATGCTGCCTTCGAGGGTTTCTTCTTGTGCTCCGAGAGAGACCCCCCCCTTTCTGAAGACCCACGGCATCGACTGGGGTACGCAAGGACGCACGGGAGTCTGCGGCTTCAGAAGAGGCCTTGGCTTTTGGAGGCAAAAAGGACTCCAGGAAGAACTTATCATGCTGGCGCTGGTGGCTCTTGAGGGCCTTGGTAGACATCTTCTTACAGAGACCACAGGCCACCGGATCATGGTCCGTCCCAAGGCAGTGTAGGCAGCAGTCATAAGAACATAAGATATGTCATACTGGGTCAGACCAAGGTCTATCAAACCCAGTATCCTGTTTCCAACAGTGGTCAATCTAGGTCATACGTACCTAGCAGTACCCCAAAAGACACAGGTTCCACAATGCTTGTACTGGGTCAAGCACTGATATCCTGGGGTCCCTTCTTAATAATGGTTTATGGACCTTTCCTCCAGGAACTTGTCCAAACCTTTTTTAAACCCAGCTACACTAACAGCCTTTACTACATCCTCCGGTAACAAATTCCAGAGTTTGATTACACGTTGAGTGAAAAAGTATTTTCTTTTATTAGTCTTAAACAGTTTACCCTGAAGCTTCATTGCATGTTCCCTAGTCTTTCTATATTCTGATAACGTAAACAATTGATCTACGTTTACCTGTTCCACTCCGTTCATTAATTTATAGACTTCTATCATATCTCCCCTCAGCTGTCTCTTTTCCAGGTTAAAGAGCCCTAACCTTTTTAGCCTTTCTTCATAGGAGTATCCTTCCATTCCCTTTACCATTTTGATGGCTCTTCTCTGAACCTTTTCTAATAACGCTATATCCTTTTTAAGATACGGCGACCAGAATTGCACACAATAGTCAAGGTGTGGTCTCACCATGGAATGATATAGAGGCATTATATCATCTTTTGTTTTATTTTCCATTCCTTTCCTTATGATACCTAGCATTCTATTTGCTCTCTTGGCTGCCGCTGCACACTGGGCCGAGGGTTTTAACATGTTATCCACAATGACGCCTAAATCTTTTTCCTGGGTGGTGGTTCCTAATGTGGAACCTTGTATCTTGTAAAACAGGGTTACTTACCTGTAACAGAGTTCTCCTTGGACAGCAGGAAAAGTCAGCCACACCTGGTGATGTCATCCGACGGCGCCATGACGGAAGTGTTCTCTAGAGCTCAGAAGCTTCTGAGCATGTGTGAGGTGGTCCCATCTCCCCGGCCCGCCCCTAGCCAGATCAGTGAATGACTAGCTATGCCACTGCGGCTAGGGTGCGGGCCGCGCAGGCCACCCTCATACAGGGGAGGTGGGAGGGATCGTGTGGCTGACTTATCCTGCTGTCCACGGAGAACTCTGTTACAGGTAAGTAACCCTGTTTTCTCCTTGGACAAGCAGGATGTGTCAGCCACACCTGGTGTCTCCCAAGCTATGCGTTGAATGCTGTGGAGAATGAGGGAGGCATGCGACAGAACAAATATACCGCCTGGATAGCCAGGTGTTTATTGGAGTGTGCAACAGTGACATACAGTGCAGGTCAGCAGCCTACCCTGGACAAGGCAAGCACACTTAGTACAGAGCAACAGTGCAATGTGCAAAGCAAACAATCTTAGGTGCAATGTGCAACGTGGTAAACATCAATTGTGCAAAAACAAACAAGCAGTGTAAACATCAACTGTGCAAACTAGCAGAGTACACATCCCGTGTAGGCTTGGCAATAGGGCAATCGAGTCCCGATGTTCAGGTCTGGGGTAGATGGACCTGAGTAGCCGCCCCGTGGGCTTCACCCGAGGGCAGAGTCATAGGGTTGGAGATGGTCGGCCGGTCCGGCTGGGGTCCAACGGTTGTAGTTGTTGTGGCCGCAGAAAGGACTGCTCGGCCAAAGGAGCTGTCGGCCTCTGCTTGGAGGTCAAGGCAGTAGTGCTTTTGGAAGGTGAGTTGAGAGGACCAGGTGGCGGCTTTGCAGATGTCGCTCACCGGGATCTCCTGTGAGCTGGCGAGAGAGGTGGCTAGAGCGCGGAGCTGGTGTGCACCCGCCTTATTCGCTGGGAGGGCGCCCGCCCTTTGTAGGCAGTAGGCGACGCAGTCTGATATCCAATGGGAGAGTGTACACTTGGTAACGGGTCGCCCGGGTTTGTTAGGGTCAAATGACACGAAGAGCTGGGTCCCCAGCCTAACGGCGGACGTCCTGTCGATGTAAATGCGCAGGGCTCAGACGCAATCTAGTGAGTGAAGTCGTTGCTCCTCAGGCGAGGAGTGTGGAGCTGGAAAGAATGAAGGAAGCTCCACGGACTGGTTGACATGAAAGGCAGAGGCAACCTTAGGTACAAACTTTAGATGGGTCCGGAGGGATGCCTGGTTATGGTAGAGCTTCGTGTACGGTGGGTGAGCCACTAGTGCCTGTAGCTCGCTAATCCTCCTCGCTGAGATGATGGCGATGAGGAAGAGTGTCTTCCACGACAGATATTTGCCACCCACCGTGAGCAGGGGCTCGAACGGCTCCTGCGTAAGTTGCTGTAGGACGACATTGAGGTCCCACGAAGGTACTGGTTTCTGGACAGAGGGTTGCAGATTTCTGAGGCCTCTCATGAAGCGCGTCACGATGGGTAGAGCAGCGAGGGAGCCCGTGGCCGAGTCACTTCGGTGTTCGTACAGAGAAGCAAATGCCGCGAGGTGGACCTTGATGGATTATGGCTTTAAGCCAAGGTTGAAGAGAAAAGTCAGGTACTGCAGAGCTTTGGGCACGGGGCAAGAGGCTGGTTGGACTCCGTGGCCTGCACACCATATGCTGAAACGTCTCCACTTAAGGCTGTATGATTTTCTCGTGGACGGTCTCCTGGAAGCCAGTACAATATGCTGCACCTCCGTGGTTAAGTGGAGGTCAGCGAGGTTTATCCTTTCAACCTCCAGGCTGTCAAGGCTAGGGTCTGGAGGCTGGGATGTAAGGGCCTGCCGTTGTTCTGGGTGAGCAGATCTGGTCTTGTCGGTAACCGGATTGGTGGCTCCTGGGCGAGTCGAAGCAGAAGAGAGAACCACATCTGCCGTGGCCAGTAGGGGGCGATCAGAATGACGTGCGCCTTGTCCCTGATGATTCGTTGTATTGTTGCTGCCATGAGGGGGGTTGGGGGGAAGGCGTATGCCAGTGCCCAACCCCCCCAGGATACGGCGAACGCATCCGAGGCCACTCTCTGGCACGACGGGCGCTTGGAGCAGAACAGTGGGCATCTTGTGTTGACTTCGGTCACGAAGAGGTCGAACTGGGGAGTTCCCCAATGCTGGAAGATGCTGCCTGCCACCTCCTCGTGAAGCGTCCACTCGTGGGGTTGGAGCTGCCTGCTCAGTCTATCCGCTAAGGCATTCTGGTCCCCGGGAAGGTAGGTCGCCTGTAGAAAGCAGTTGTTGGCTAGAGCTAAGGACCAGGTCGCGAGGGCCTCCTTGCATAGGGAACGTGACCTCATGACCCCCTGCTTTTTGATGTAGAACATGGTCACCTGGTTGTCTGTCTGTACCAGGACTGACTTTCCGGCCAGTTGAGACCTGAATGTCTGCACGGCATACTTGACCGCCCGAAGCTCGAGAATGTTGATGTGGAGGGATTGTTCCGCTCTGGACCAGGCTCCCTGTGTGCTGAGATGCAGTAGGTGAGCCCCCCATCCCGTGGAGTATGCATCCATGGTAAGGATGAGTTGGCAGTCGCGTGGTTGTAGATCCTTGCCCACTGAGAGGTTGGCTGGGTCTTCCCACCAGCGCAGACTTTGGACAACCTTGGGCTTGATGGGGATGTGGGTGGTGAGTGGTTGAGAGAATTGCTTCCAGTGGGTCCGGAGGTGCCACTACAGGGTGCGCGCATGTGCAGTCTCGCCAGGGGCAGGACCGAGGTCGTCGCTGCCATGTGACCCAGGAGGCGCAGGATGTCGTGGGCCGTGGTCTGTCTTGCCGTGGAACCTTCTTGGCCAGGTAAGTGATGATCTTCACCTACTGCTCGGGAAGGAAGGCTTTGGAGGCACAGGTGTCGATTATCGCCCCGATGAATTCTGTACTCTGAGTAGGGTCCAGGTGGGACTTCTCCTTGTTGAGAAGGAATCCCAGTCTGGCTAGTAGGACTGTCGTTTTTCACACTGCGTTCCTGAGTTTGGGGGCAGAGGGCGCCGAAAGTAGCCAGTCGTCCAGGTAGGGAAAGATGACGACGCCTTGTCTGCGCAGGTGTGCAACGGCCACTGCTATGCACTTCATGAAGACTCTGGGTGCCGGGGAGAGCCCAAAGGGAAGGACACGATATTGGTAGTGGCACCCTGCTATGAACCTCAGGAATTTCCTGTGTGATGCGTGGACTGGAATGTGAGAGTATGCGTCCTGCAGGTCCAGAGTAGAAATCCAGTCCCCCGCCCTGATGAGAGGTAGAATGGAGTTTAGCGAGTACATTCTGAATTTCTCCTTTGTGAAGTTGTTCAGCTTGCGGAGGTCCAGAATTGAGCGGAGGCCACCGGACTTCTTGGGAATAAGGAAATACCGGGAGTAGAAGCCAGTGTTGACTTCGCTGGGGGGCAACCGCTCTATCGCCCGGGCCGTGAGAAGTTGTTGTAGGAGGTCCGAAAGCAAAGTTTCCAGGTGCAGCGAGGGCTGGCTGGTGGACTGCGTGCGCTGCCATGGTGGGGAGGAGAAGCGTAAGCGGTAGCCCGACTGGATGATCTGGAGGACTCATTTGTCCGTGGTGATCTCCTGCCAAGCCAACAGGAACATTAGGGTGGTCCATAAAAATGAATTCCTGAATTCCTTTGCTCCCTGGCCTGATTCTGGTTCCATTTAGGTAGAAAACACTGCGTACAAAGTTTGAAGCCAATCAAATAATATTTAGGGGTGGCTCAACAAGTCTTGAGATTTCCCCCTGGGAGAAGATGACGAAATGTTGCATCATCTTGTATCATCCACTCAGTTCCACGCTGATTACATTTGATTGCGTCATATTTGAACTAATCTCGTCTCTGAGAGGTGGCAAAGACATTGTACTATTATCTTTGTATCTTTATTCTTTTCAGATGGCGAAAAAACGTGGTTTTTATCTCATTGAAGAAATGTCCACCACAATTCTGGGGGCCAAGCTCCCCAGCAAGGAGCAAGTGTTAAGTGTATTTTTACATCACCATATGACATTAAACAAAGGCGTTAGTGAAAGTGCATCTATTGTAACAAGGGAAGTAGAAGCTTACTTGGAAAAGGCCAGGCTTCCTGTTCAAAGAAATGACAAAATTAAAAAAAAAGTAAAGAAATTGTTCAATCAGTGGAAACTTTTGAAGAAAAACAAAGGGAGAGGAGGGAAACAAGAGGCAAATGAAAAAGAATTCCAGGTTGCAATGAAAAACCTATTTGATGTGGCGCATGCCAATGCAATGTCTTTAATTCATATTCAAGAAGACAAAGAATTCTTAATAGCGCAACGAGAACCAGGGCGCTGCGGCTCAATGTGTGCGATGGACAAGAAACTGGCCAACACGGAAGCAAGATCGCAACAGCGAGAAGAAGATCTGAAAAGGCGCAGACAAAAACATGTTGCTGAAGCCGAGGCAACTACAAGCCAAGTTCAGCTGGAAGGATCTTCTTCCTCAGCAGAGTCAGGTGAAGACTCGTCGACATCTGCGGATTCAGATAATGGACAGAAGAAAGCAACTCCACAAACGAAGCAGTATCGACCTAACAGTGTCTGGACCCCAAAGCTTACAGCAGCCCTGGATCGGACAGGGACAACGGATCGCAATGCTCTGTTTGTGGTAGCTGAAACCGCCAGAAGTCTGGGACATTATCCTGGGGAGCTCAATATCAGCCGCTCCAGCGTCAAGCGCCATAGAGAAAAGCACCGTCAGCAACAATGGACGGACCTGCACAACGCATTCAAAGCCGAAGGCAAAACATGCATTGTGCATTGGGATAGCAAGTTATTGCCATCTCTCCTCTGTTCAACCACATCCGTTGACCGCCTTCCAGTTTTGATAACGGCTGTCTCCACTGGAGAAACACAACTTCTTGGTGTACCAAAACTGACATCAGGAACGGGCGAGAATCAAGCTGCAGCAGTTTATGAACTGTTACAGGAATGGTGTTTGGATGAAAAGGTTGCAGGCTTCTGCTTTGATACAACTGCATCGAACATGGGACGTCGATCAGGAGCGTGCATTCTTCTAGAACAGAGACTCCGTCGCACAGTCCTTCATTTGACATGCCGCCATCACATTTACGAAATAATTCTTGGTGCATTATTCTCTACATGCTCTGGAGCTTCATCGGGTCCCGATGTCCAACTCTTTCGCCGGTTCCAAAAGAATTGGGGCTCCCTTGACAAGTCCAACTATCAAACTGGAAAATACTTGGAGGTGCTGCAACCTGACAGGGATCGCATCATGAAGTTTGCGGAATCCAAGTTGGCACAGGGCAATCACCGAGATGATTACCTGGAATACTTGGAGTTAACGATTGTCTGCCTTGGAGGGAATCTTCCTAGTTTCAATTTCAAGAAACCCGGAGCTTTCCATCATGCCAGATGGATGGCAAAAGTCTTGTACTGTCTCAAGATTTGGATGTTCCGAGGACAACTCAAAGATCTTACCCAACGGGAGGAGTCCTGTGTTCGTGACGTGAGCATTTTCTCCATCCTGATTCATGTGGAAGCCTGGTTTTCTGCCCCTGATGCCACAGTAGCTCCTCAAACAGATTTGGAGATGCTGAAGAAACTACACTCTTACCACAATGACCGTGTTGGAAGAGCGGCCAGAGACAAACTGCAACATCTGTGGTATGTGTCAGAGGAGCTTGTGGCACTGTCACTGTTCGATGAAGCTGTTTCAGCACCGACAAAGTGGGGCATAGTGTCGGCCATGATCCTGGCAGAATCAGTTGAAAACGATGAGGATGATGATGAAGTCGAAGATCCCCCAAAGCGGGTCGAATTGAAAAGTTCCATGATTCCACCACTTGAATCTTTTGCAACTCACAAGTCAATCCGTTTCCTGAAACACCTCGACATCAACAGTGATTTTCTTAATGCAGACCCAGAAGACTGGGAAGAGAATGCATCATTCAAAGACGGTCTGAAGAAAGTAAAAAATCTTCCAGTGATCAACGATGTGGCTGAGCGAGGAGTCAAACTCATTGAGGAGTTCAACGGCCGACACACCACAAAAGAAGAGCAACTCCAGTTCCTTCTGGGTGTTATCTCGCAACACCGTAAGATGTTCCCCACATCGTCAAAGTCCTTACTAGCATCTGGACCACATTGAGTGCTTGGCAAGCATGATACCCCCATCTATGAGCGGATAATACCCAGTGGTCTGACAAACCCTGGGGGGATCCAGGGGCCTGATAGATAGGGACCTTGAGCCACCCCTAAATATTATTTGATTGGCTTCAAACTTTGCACACATTGTTTTCTACATAAATGGAACCAGAATCAGGCCAGGGAGCAAAGAAATTCCTACTTTTATTTTTTCCCCTATGGCAGTGGACCACCCTAAGGAACATGGACAAGCGACCCCCCACCGGTAGAGCTGCCGGGACACTCAGTGCAGGGCCCAGCCGAGTCGAGTTGTCAGAAGGAGGTGTTCTTACTGGACTGCTGGGGGTTCGGCTTTTTCTGCTTGCGCTCCCTCGGCTGCTACCTCTGAAAGGACGAGTTGTTGTAGGTCTGTTTGAATTTCGGTGCTTGCCACTTCCGGTTGGAGCCATAGTACCTCTTGGAAGAGGAGAATGGTTTGCGGTAGTAACTCCCTTTTTGTGACCAGGAGGGGCGTTCGAGTCCGTCCGCCGCTAATGTCTTCAAGGTGGTGCAATCTTCTTTAAGACCATTCACCGTGTCTGCGACCTTGTCTCCAAAAAATGATTCACCTGAGCAGGGTGTGTCCGCGATCCTGTCATGGGTATCGTCCGTGAGACCAGACGCTCGTAGCCATGCCCAGCGGCGGGCAGATATGGCTGTGCCCGCCGTCCGGATGGCAGTGTCAAAGGCTGTGCTCATCAGATGCTTGCTGCATTCGGCCAGCTCCTGCATTGTGGCTGAAGTTGCCAGCTGTGAGTCCTTGGGAAGGGCAGCCAGTTGGCCCTTGAGATCGGCCAGGAGGGAGTCCTGGAATAGGATGTGTTGGAACTGATGTGCTGCTATCTTGGTGCTGAGCATCGCCCCTTGAAAAGCTTTCCTCCCCACGTCGTCGAGGAGCTTGGGGTCTCGGCCTGGTGGGTGGATAGCCTGTGTGCATGAAGACTTAATCCTTTTCAGTGCAGAAGCCACCACAATCGACTGGTGAGGCAGCTGAGGCTTGTTGAATCCTGGTGCCATGTGGAGGAGGTATTTGCTGTCTAGGCGTCTAGCGCAGGCCTGGCCGGAGGCTGCCATAGGGTTGGACTGCTTGTCCTACTTCAGTTTCCGGTGGAGGGGCAGAGCAAGCGCTGGTTTAGGGCCGCTGAGGTATTTCATGACCTCCAGATCCTTCTCGTCCGAGGCCTCCTCTGTGTTTAGGCCAAGCTTGGTCACCACCTTCCTCAGGAATTAGGGGTAGGTAAGGTCTTCAGGTACCTGTTTAGGTGGCTCCTCAGGTTCATCTGGCGTGGTTTTGGAGGTGGACGAACCTGGGCCCATCCCTTCCTCGTCGCTCCCTCCTGAATCCAGGGCATGTTCTGGAAAAGGAGTCTGCATCCTGGGAGGCATTTGGTATGGTGACCGCGGGGAGAGCGACTGCTCCGGGCTAGGCAGAGCTACTGATGGTGGTGGTGTGTCCTTAGAACGTACACGCTCATGGTCCAGAAGTGGAGGCGCCGTCTGATCCACCAGGCGAGTCAGCAGTTGCAGGGTGGCCGCCGAGGTGCTTGATTCTGCAGAGCAGCTGCTCCTGTGCCCTCTGTGGAAGCTGGAGCAGGAACTGGATCGTTGTCTGCTCCTCTTGCGGCTGCGGGAAGAGCTGCTCACAGTACTCCTCCCGCTGGAGCAGGATTGCCTGTCCCTGTGCCTACGGTGACTGGCTGCAGCATCCTTATCGTGTCTCTTGCTTCTCTTATGCTCGTTGCCTCTTCTGCTGCTGCTGCGCCGATCGGGAGCTCCCTGGCTGTTTGAGCGGCGCTTATGTCTTCCGCGCTGGTGGATATCTCCCTCGGCGCGGTCTTCAATAGATTTTGACCGAGGAGAGGTCTGCCGGTGCTGAGCCGGAGCTCCAGCGTCAGCGCGGCTGGAAGAGGACCTGCTCTGACCAATCCCGGGCGGAGTGGGAGGATCTGGAGGCGGAGCTAGGCGGGGCCACGTGGGCGGCGCCATCTTGGCCTGATCCAGAGGAGCCGCATGGCAAGGGGGGAGGTCCAGCGATGTTTTCCGCTACCGGGGAGCTTACCCTGGGCACCGCAGGAGCAGCAGGGGAGGCCGGGATCCCTCTGGTCGGTGATGCGCTGTTTCCCAGTCTCAAGCAGCCGGGGATGGAGGCCCTGTAAGGCACATCCCGTGCCGCTGCCGTTTGACGCTCTGGAGTTTCGGCTTGTGCAGGAGATGCTCGGGCTGAATCCGAAGAGGCCAGATAATCCTTCAATGAGTGCCCTCTGTGTTTCCTTGCCCTGGGGGACATCCGAGCGCAGCTGGAACAGTCTTCGACATCGTGTGAAGCTCCGAGGCATCTGAGGCAACGCTGGTGAGTGTCTGTAGCGTTCATTTTGCGATTGCACTGTAGGCATTTTTTTAAAACCCGGTTTGGGCATTACTGTATCTTGAGAGCTGTGAAATCCGTCTTGAGGCAAAGGTGGAAGAAGAAAGACTGACCTGGCTAGGGGCGGGCCAGGGAGGTGGGACCACCTCAGACATGTTCAGAAGCTTCTGAGCTCTAGAGAGCACTTCTATCATGGTGCCGTCGGATGACGTCACCAGGTGTGGCTGACACATCCTGCTTGTCCAAGGAGAACTATAGTTTGGGTTGTTCTTCTCTAGGTGCATAACTTTGCACTTGTCCACATTAAATTTCATCTGCCATTTTGATGTCCAGTCTTCCAATTTATCAAGATCCTCCTGCAATTTTCCACAATCCTCTTGGGTTTTAACAGCTTTAAATAGTTTTGTGTCATCTGCAAATTTGATAAACTCACTCGTTATTCCCTTTTCCAGGTCATTTATGGATATGTCAAAAAGCAGCGGACCCAGCACAGATCCCTGGGGTACACCACTATTCACCTTTCTCCATTGGGAAAATTGTCCATTTAGCCCTATCCTCTGCTTTCTATCTTTTAACCAGTTCCTGATCCACAATAGTACACTGCCTCCTATCCCATGACTCTTTAGTTTTGCCAAAAATCTCTGATGAGGGACCTTGTCAAAGGCTTTCTGAAAGTCCAGATACACTATATCAACCGACTCACGTTTGTCCACCTGTTTATTCACACCTTCAAAAAAACATAAGAGATTAGTAAGACAAGCTCTTTCTTGCCTAAAGCCAAGTTGGCTGTCTCCCATTAGGCCATGACTATCTACATGTTGAGTAATTTTGTTCTTTATGATGGTTTCTACCATTTTTCCCCGGTACTGATGTCAGGCTCACCAGTCTGTAGCTTCCCGGATCACCCCTGGAACCCTTTTTAAAAATTGGCGTTACATTGGCGATCCTCCAATCTTCAGGTATTACAGATGATTTTAATGAAAATTCACAGATTACTAATAGCAGGTCTGCAATCTCATATTTCAGTTCTTTCAACACCCTTGGATGTATACCATCCGGCCCAGGTGATTTGCTACTCTTCCGTTTATCTAATAGTTGTAATACATCTTCCTGATGTATCGATATTTCCTTCAATTCTTCTGCACCTTTAAATACCACTTCAGTCATGGGTAACATCTACATCTTCCTCTGTGCACTTCTGCAAAACCTGTTAATTTGCAGCTCTAGTTTATAATATGTTCTCTTATAAAATGGCATCTTTTGTTGTTCGTGCTGCCAAATGCATGTATTTTTCCATGGACCTATTCCAATTTATAAAAGGCTCCCTCTTCACTAAATATGGTTTTATGATCTGGATGCCTTATATAAAATTAAGTTGAAAATATGATAAAACAGAAAAGGATAGGAAACCTATGAATAAGACCCAAAAGAATCAACAGCATCAAACATACAAATTGATATCTTGAGGAATCCAGTTAGCAGTAATTGTTTAATACAGTCTTGATGACAGTCAATTCACTCCATTCCATCTCTAGGTAACGATTTGAGTGTCATGACTTAACACGACACACCAATGGAAGTGCTATCCCCAATGTTGTGCTATACATAACAAAAACGTTTCTGTTTTAACCTAGTCTTAAAACATCCTTTGTACAGTTTGGCTCCCCTCTGCCTGACCCCACAAATGGGCTAAGCACAATAAAATTCCAGTGGCAAAACTGTGTCCGAGATAGAGTCAACTCTAGCCACACAGTCACTGCACACAGACTATAAACGAATCAGTCCGCAACAATGAGTTATGTACAATAGCATGGTTTGAGCAGGAAATAATTTTGTGGTGTGACAAAACACCTTTTCTGACTATTTTCAGGGGAAAAATTGTTAAATCTTAAAGGAAGGTGCTGAAATTACAGCATTATGTAAATTTTTCTTTGCATTTAAAAATGTGCTGACAGACACCAGAGCAGAGTATAATTTGCATTCTGGTGTGCCCCAACTTAAGGTAGAAGACATCTAGCAGTGATGAACACTTTAAGAAGCATTAACACACACTGTCCCAGCTCTGGTTCTCACAAATCTGTAGTCATTTCTGGTTTGTACTTACATTAGTTTTAATCTTTTTGCGTGTCCAGGCATTACAGGGACATACAGCATTTTGACACCCTGTATGACCATTGTTGGTTCTATTCCATATTTCTCCTGCAAAAAAACAAAAAAAAATATTGCACAAACAAAAATGTTTTGCTTTAAAAACTGAAACACATTTTTAAAAGTCTTGTGCGATCCATGCATCTTCTTGGCCAAGACAGGAAACCCCACATGCAAGGGAAGTATGCATACATGTTCTTCAGTTATTGCTGGGTAACTGAAGTGCATCCCATATGTTGGTCAACGAAGGGATTCTTATCTATTTATGAAGCAGCTGCAAAGCCTTACCATCCCAAGAACAAATCTACTTTTGTGTTACCTAATGAAGAATAGAAGATATAGGTTACAAGAAAAGGGAGAGAATATAAAGAGGAAGAGAAAAAAAGAACAAATAGGATGATTGTAGGGAAGAGAAAGATGATGCAGCAGTAGAAAACTATGAGGAAAGAAGGGAAGAAGGTGAAAAGCTTTAAGGGTAGCTTGAGAAATATTAACTTTAAAAGGAGACTAATACTAAAATCTCTTTGGAGTAGCCTAGTAGTTAGAGCAACAGGTTGAGGAACCAGGGAAGTCAGGGCTCATAATATCCTTGTGATGCTTCTTGTGACCTTGTGCAAGTCACTTCACTCTCCACTGCCCTAAGTACAAATATCGATGGATAAGCCCTCTGGAGACAGGGAAAGAGTAGTTACTCACCTGTAACAGGTGTTCTCCAGGAGCAGCAGGAATCAATCCTCACATATGGGTGACATCGACGCCGATGGAGCACCTGTGGAGCATTTCCCCAGCTTTCTATGAAAGCCTTTGGGAATACTGCACGCATGCGCGGTCCCCTTCCTGCCTAAAGGTGCCATCTTGCTCAGTCAAATGAAATAGCTAAAAAACAGCACACAAAAATGTAAAATAAACTATGTACAACTGCAACTCCAAGGGGAGGAGGGAGGGTTGTGAGGACTGATTCCTGCTGCTCCTGGAGAACACCTTTTACAGGTGAGTAACTACTCTTTCTCCAGGACCAAGCAGGAAGTCAGTCCTCACATATGGGTGACTCCCTAGCTCTGGGCTACCAGGGAACCCAGGCTGAACAAGAGAACTCCCTCTAGTCCCAGCATCAAAGAAAGGCTTTTCACTGAAAGAACCTCCACTGGTAGCCCAACGGAGGGCTGGAGTTGCCTAAACCTCAAAGAGATTCCGGAGTACTGACTGGCCAAAAGCACTGTCCTTACGGGACTCCCTCACCAGGCAGTAATGGGCCGCAAAAGTCTGGCTTGAGGACCAAGTTGCAGCCCTGCAGATGTCTGCCAACAGTACAGAGCGGAGAGGAGCTACTGAGGCAGCCATTGCCCTGACACGATGGGCCGTGACCCGACCCTGCAAGGGAAGGTCAGCCGCCTTGTAAGCCCAGGTGATACAGTCAGCCACCCAAATGGACAAATTATGCTTGGACACAGCTAACCCCAAATTATTAGGGTCAAAAGATATGAAGAGCTGAGTAGCCCTTCTATGCCCCTGCGTACAATCAAGGTAGAAGGATAAGGCCCTCCTACAGTCCAGGGCATGCAGGACTGCTTCAGCTTGGCTTACATGAGGCCTAGGGAATAATGTTGGAAGAACCACCTCCTGGTTGAGGTGGAAAGAGGAGACAACCTTTGGAAGGAACTTTGGATGAGTCCTAAGGACTACCCTTGTTCCTATAGAAGCGAGTGTAAGGCTTGTCACAGACCAGGGCCTGAAGCTCACTTACTCGCCTGGCCGAGGTTAGGGCTACCAGGAAGAGTGTCTTCCAGGATAGGAAGCGGAGAGGACAAGTAGCCATCGGCTCAAAAGGTGGGCGAGTCAGTTGCTGCAAGACCACATTCAACTCCCACTCAGGGGCTGGAGGAAGGACAGGAGGCTTGAGCAAGAGCAAACCTCTGAGAAACCGGGACACCAAGGGGTGAACTAACAGAGAGTGTCCTTCCACCAGTGAGTGGTGAGCTGCTAGAGCTGAGAGGTGGACCTGAACAGAATTGGACTTAAGGCCCTGACTGGATAAGTGCAGCAGGTACTGAAGCACCACTGGTACAGCACAGGAGAAAGGATCTTCTGTACGCAGCTGACACCACACAGAAAACCTCTTCCATTTCAGGGGATAGGTTTTTCTAGTGGACTGCTTCCTAGAGGACAGGACGACCTCCTCATCTTCCTGAGGGAGGCCCCAGGGAGCCAAAACTACCCTTGCAGCTTCCAGGCCATCAAATTGAGAGATTTGAGATTGGGGTGCAGAAGAGACCCCTGCTCCTGAGAGAGAAGGTCAGGCTGCAACCCCAGAGGTAGTGGAGTGTCCACTGCCAGTTGAAGCAGAAGTGGGAACCAAGGATGCCTCGTCCACTTGGGGGCTACCAGAAGGACCGAGGCCGTGTCCTGTAGAATCTTGAACAGGGTTCGGGCCACCAGAGGCGTGGGAGGAAACGCATACAGGAAGCCCTGGGACCAGGAAATCAGAAAAGCATCTGCTGCTAGCCGCAGAGGATGCAGTTGCCTGGAGCAGAACCTGGGCAGCTGTCTGTTCAGGGGACTGGCAAATAGATCTATGGATGGAAGTCCCCATCTCAGGAAAATCTTTTGAACCACCAAGGGATGGAGTTGCCATTCGTGGGGCTGCAGGATCCTGCTCAACCTGTCTGCCAGGTAATTTTCCTGGCCAGGAAGATAAACCGCCTTGAGAAACATTTTGCGCCTGAGCGCAAACAAGCAAAGGTCCTGCGCCTCCTGACAAAGGAGCCTGGACCCAGTGCTGCCCTGTTTGTTCACATAAAACATGGCTACCTGATTGTCTGTTTGTACTAAGACAGAATGGTGGGCCAGGGTTTGAGAGAAAGTCTTGAGGGCTAAGCGAATAGCCCACAGTTCCAGTAGATTGATTTGCTGCGTGGCCTCCCAGGGAGACCACAGGCCCCAGGTGCACTTGCCCAGAAAGTGTGCTCCCCAGCCCTGCAGGGAGGCATCGGTGGTCAACACCACTGTGAACCCAGGTGGCTGAAAAGGCATCCCTTTCAGTAAGTTGGGGGGATGCAGCCACCAACGTAGGGAGTGCAGGAATGGTCTGGACACCCTTACTCTGTCGCTGAGGCGCCCTGTGGCCTGCGACCACTGAGCTCTGAGGCACCATTGCGCAGGCCTCATATGAAGCCTGGCATTGGGAGTCACATGTACTGTCGAAGCCATGTGGCCAAGAAGCCTCAGGCAGAGCCTGGCGGAGACCAGTGATCTGCTGAGAAACTGGTTTGCCAAGGTTATCAGTCTTTGGGCTCTGTCCTCCGGCAAGAAAGCCTTCGCCTGCGAGAGTCTAGCCTTGCCCCTATGAACTCTGTTTTGGGAGGGGAGCAAAGTGGACTTTGCGAAGTTTATGACAAACCCCAGGTGTTGGAGTAGAGAAATCGTTCGGAGGGTGGCTTGCCTGGCCTCCTGGCACGTCTGACCCCTGATGAGCCAGTCGTCCAGATAGGGGAAGACAAAGATACCCTGATTCCTTAAGTAGGCCGCCACCACTACCAGGCATTTGGTAAAGACCCTGGGAGCGGAGGTTAGGCCAAATGGCAGCACTCTGTACTGATAATGGTTTCCTCCCACAATAAACCTGAGGTACATTCTGTGGTCTGGATGAATGAGGATGTGAGTGTATGCATCATTTAGATCTAAAGAGCATAGCCAATCTCCCTGCTGGAGGTAGGGCAGAAGTGTTCCAAGAGTAAGCATCTTGAACTTCTCCTTCTCTAAGAACTTATTGAGATTTCTGAGGTCAAGAATAAGCCTGAGGTCCCCTGTTCTCTTTGGTACTAGGAAGTACCTGGAGTAGAAACCGTGACCTTGTAGGTGGGGAGGCACAGGCTCCACCGCCTTGTCTCGCAACAGAACCTGAAGCTCCTGCAGGAGGAGGGCTGTATGGAGAGGAGGCCTTGGAGTTTCTCCTGGAAAGTAGGGAGGAGGCAACTGATGAAAATGAAGCAAGTAGCCCTTGTGGACTATGCTTAAGACCCAATTGTCTCCTGTAATGGGTGGCCACCGGTGGGCAAACAGGGCTAGTCGACCTCCTGTACAGGGATGGGACAGCAGAGACGGAGAGGCTATGCCTTGGGAGTCAAAACCCCCCACCCTGCTGAGTGGGAGCAGGAGCCGGAGGCTTGGGGCCTTCTGCCTACGGGGCCCATGTCCCTGCCCCTTGGCCTGCTGACCCTGTGGGGGAGCGGGGGAGGCCTGGTAAGATGGGAACTGTTTGTAGGCAGTCGCCTTCCTCGGGTAAAAGGACTTCTTACCCGAGCCCTTCTTCTTATGTGAAGGAGCAGAAGTCTTTCTAGACAGCCTTGTCCTCGTGAGGTGCTCGGTTTCGAGCTCAGCAGCCTTCTCGGCCATGGGCTTGCCAAAAAGGTTCTCACCTCGGCAAGGGACATTGACCAACTTGTCTTGAACCAATGGCTCGAGGTCCGATGACTGCAGCCATGCCTGGTGTCGAGCCGCGATGCCGGCTGCCGCAACACGGACCGAGGCCTCGAAGCCATCGTAGGCTGCTCGGGACATGAAGTTAGAGCATTCCTGGATCCCCGAAGACAAGGACCTGAACCTCTGCAAAGGTTCCCCGGAGAGATCAGCAGAGAACCCGGCAAGCTCCTTTGCCAGGTCCCGCAAGTACATGCTCATGTACAGCTGGTAAGACTGGACACGGCAAGCAAGCATCGAGCCCTGGAAGCACTTTCTACCAAACGCATCCAGGTTCCAGGCCTCCCGGCCGGGGGACACCAGAGTGCATCTTCTGGCTTTTCAGACAATGCATGGCCGATTCCACCACCATGGAATGGTGCGGTAGCTGCGCCTTCTGAAAACCAGGGCTCTTACGGAGTCGATAAATGGAATCGACCCGCTTGCTTAGAACCGGCGCCTCCCATCATCCGGAAGAGGAGCCGTTCCCAGCATTGGAGGAACCGGCACAGTAAAGGCCTCCTTCGGAGGAGAGTCATACTGGAGGGCCTCGAGCTCTTCGGCTCGAGGCTCCTCCTCGGGGTCCACCGGGATCGCCAAAGCAGTGGCCATATCCCGAACAAACTCCAAGACCCGGGTATCCTCCGGAGGGGATCTACTCCGGGGCTCAGACTGCGGTGAGTCCGACGGGACACACCGAGTCTTGAAGGTATCAGGGGACTCCTCGTCCTCCGTCTCCCAGGCGGACTCGTCCGAAGAGGAGTCGGGCTCCGACCGCACAGGGCCCGGCAGCACCTGCCCCGACACCGAAGGCACCAGCATCGACGCCCTCGGTCCCGACCAGGAGGTCGAGGGTGACCGTGACCGAGGACGACCTCGAGCCTTCATGGTCTCGAGTATCGGCTCGGTCTCCAGGGTCGACTTCAACGTCCCGGTGGTCGGGGCAGATGCGCCAGCGAGGCTGGCCATCAGCACCCGCTGCTGATCCATGAATGCAGATAGTCTGCACTCCAAGGATGTCAGCCTGAGACCCAGCTCAGGAGACTCAGCAGCCACCGACTCGGGCCCCGGTGGCACCGGGCCTGACATCGGCTCCCTGGGAGGAGAGTCCTCGAGGACAACAGGACTTACATGTCCAGCAGACTCCGGCTCCACCCGAGGGACTTTTGATGGCTTCTCCTGTTCCACGGGCCCGGGACGGCGGTCAGGGGTCCGAGACCTAGCCCTCGAGGAGCCAGGGACCTCCTCCGATGCCGCCCTTGTGAGCCACTTCTTCCTCTTTCGTTCCCGCTCGGGGGACCCCCTGTCCGAGGAACCCCGACAATGCTGGGGGTCAGACTCCTGAGACGTCGAGGCCTCAGATGAGGTCCAGGCCCAGCCGGAGGCCGAATCAGAGAAAAGCCTTTCCTTTTGGTGCTGACGACTTCGCAGTGCCTTAGTGGACATTTTCCCACACGGTCCACAGATCTGAGGATCATGATCAGGACCGAGGCACCGAAGGCAGCAGTCGTGTGTGTCTGTGAGAGACATTAGTTTCTTGCACCGATCACACTTCTTAAAACCACTGGAAGCAATCGGGGAAAAAAGAGCCCCCGCGAGGTCAAAGGACCGGACTTCCAGGGAAAAAGAAAAAAAGGGCGCGAACACCAGCCACGAAGGGCAAAAATCGAAAAAATAAGATCAAGCTCGATACCGGTGTACCGAACCCGGCGAGAAGGGGAACTGGCGTCGAACCGGAGAAAAAAACGCGAAGAAATCGCAGGGATTCGAAGAAAAATGTAACTGTTTTCCGGGTGAACTAGGACAAACGTCCGACGGGCTCCACGGAAAAAGAGAGACAGAGCAAGATGGCACCTTTAGGCGGGAAGGGGACCGAGCATGCATGCAGTATTCCCAAAGGCTTTCATAGAAAGCTGGGGAAATGCTCCGCAAGGGCTCCATTGGCGTCGATGTCACCCATATGTGAGGACTGACTTCCTGCTTGGTCCTGGAGAAACACATGTGTACATAAAAGAGTAGTTACTCACCTGTAACAGGTGTTCTCCAGGAGCAGCAGGAATCAGTCCTCACATATGGGTGTCATCGGCGCCGATGAAGCCCCAGCGGAGCATTTCCCCAGCTTTCCATGAAAGCCTTTGGGAATGCTGGCACGCATGCGCGGTTCCCTTCCCGCCCAAAGGTGCCATCTTACCTCAGTCAAATGACATAGCTAAGAACAGCACACAAAAATGTAAAAACAAACTATGTACAACTGCAACTCCAAGGGGAGGAGGGAGGGTTGTGAGGACTGATTCCTGCTGCTCCTGGAGAACACCTGTTACAGGTGAGTAACTACTCTTTCTCCAGGACCAAGCAGGAAGTCAGTCCTCACATATGGGTGACTCCCTAGCTCTGGACTACCAGGAACCCAGGCTGAACAATAGAACTCCCTCTAGTCACAGCATCAGAGAAAGGCTTTTCAAGGACACAACCCCCACCGGTAGCCCAACAGAGGGCAGGAGTTGCCTAAACCTCAAAGAGATTCCGGAGTACTGCTTGGCCAAAAGCACTGTCCCTACGGGACTCCCTCTCCAGACAGCAATGGGCTGCAAAAGTCTGGCTTGAAGACCAAGTTGCAGCCCTGCAGATGTCTACCAAGGGCACAGAGTGGAGATGAGCCACTGAGGCAGTCATTGCCCTGACACGATGGGCCGTGACCCTACCCTGCAAAGGAAGGTCAGCCGCCTTGTAAGCCCAGGTAATACAGTCAGCCACCCAGATGGACAAGGTACGCTTGGACACAGCCAACCCCAACTTATTGGGGTCAAAGGATACGAAGAGCTGAGTAGCCCTTCTATGCCCCTGTGTACGGTCAAGGTAGAAGGATAAGGCCCTCCTACAGTCCAGGGTATGCAGGACTGCTTCAGCCTGGCTAGCATGAGGCCTAGGGAAGAATGTTGGAAGAACCACCTCCTGGTTGAGGTGGAAAGAGGAGACAACCTTGGGGAGGAACTTTGGATGAGTCCTAAGGACTACCCTGTTCCTATAAATCCTGGTGTAAGGCCTGTCACAGACCAGGGCCTGAAGCTCATTCACCCGCCTAGCCGAGGTGAGGGCTATCAGGAAGAGAGTCTTCTAGTTTAGGAAGTGTAGAGGGCAAGTAGCCATCGGCTCAAAGGGTGGGCGAGTCAGTTGCTGCAAGACCACATTCAGCTCCCACTCAGGAGCAGGAGGACGAATGGGGGGCTTGAGCAAAAGCAAGCCCCTGAGAAAGCGGGACACCAAGGTGTAACCTGATAGAGAATGCCCCTCCACCAGTGCGTGGTGAGCTGCTAGAGCTGAGAGGTGGACCCGAACAGAATTGGACTTAAGTCCCTGATTTGATAAGTGCAGTAAGTACTGAAGCACTACTGGCACAGTACAGGAGAAAGGATCCTCTGTATATAGCTGACACCACACACAGAAAACCTCTTCCATTTGAGGGCATAGGTTTTCCTAGTGGACTGTTTCCTAGAGGCTAGGACAACCTCCTCAACTTCCTGAGGTAGGCCCCAGGGAGCCAAAACTACCCTTGCAGCCTCCAGGCCATCAAATTGAGAGCTTTGAGATTGGGGTGCAGAAGGGAACCCTGCTCCTGTGAGAGAAGATCGGGCTGCAACCCCAGAGGCAGTGGGGAATCCACTGCTAGCTGAAGCAGAAGTGTAAACCAAGGCTGCCTCAGCCACCTGGGAACTACCAGCAGGACCGAGGCCTTGTCCTGAAGAGTCTTGAAAAGAGTTCGGGCCACCAAGGGCGTGGGAGGAAACGCATACAGGAGGCCCTAAGACCAGGACATCAGAAAAGCATCTGGTGCTATCCTCAAAGGATGCGGTTGCCTGGAGCAGAACATGGGCAGTTGCTTGTTCAGTGGACTGGCAAAGAGATCTATCCAAGGGAGACCCCACTTCAGGAAGATCTTCTGAACGACCAAGGGATGCAGTTGCCACTCGTGGGGCTGCAGAATTATGCTCAACCGGTCGGCCAGGCAGTTCTCCTGGCCTGGAAGGTACACCGCCTTGAGATGCATGTTGTGCTTTAGGGCAAAGGAACAAAGGTCTTGAGTCTCCCGACAAAGGAGCTGTGACCCAGTACCGCCCTGTTTGTTCACATAAAACATGGCTACCTGGTTGTCTGTTTGAATCAAGACTGAGCGGTGAGCTAGGGCCGGAGAAAAAGCCTTGAGAGCTAAGCGGATAGCTCGAAGTTCTAGGAGATTGATCTGTTGGGCTGCCTCCCAGGGAGACCAGAGGCCTTGAGTGCACTTGTCCAGACAATGAGCACCCCAGCCCTGCAGAGAGGCGTCGGTGGTGAGGACCACCGAGTATTCTGGCATTTGGAACGGCATCCCCTTCAGCAGATTGGGTGGATGTAGCCACCAGCTGAGGGAGGCCAAAAGGGGTCTGGACACCCTTATCCTGTCTCTTAGGCGGTCTGTGGCCTGAGACCACTGATTCCGAAGGCACCACTGCGCAGGCCTCATATGGAGCCTGGCATTGGGAGTCACATGCACTGTCGAAGCCATGTGGCCCAGACGCCTGAGGCAGAGTCTGGCGGAGACCAGGGACCTGTTTAGAAACTGTTTGGCCACATCCATCAGTCTTTGAGCTCTGTCTTCTGGCAAGAATGCCTTTGCCAGTTGAGAATCCAACCTTGCCCCTATGAACTCCAAGTTCTGGGAGGGGAGCAAAGTGGACTTTGCAAAGTTTATGACAAAGCCCACGTTTTGAAGCAGAGCAATGGTTCTGAGGGTGGCTTGTCTGGCCTCCAGGGACGTCTGCCCCTGATGAGCCAGTCATCCAGATAGGGAAAGACAAAGATGCCTTGATTTCTCAGGTAGGCCGCAACCACTGCCAGGCACTTGGTAAAGACTCTGGGAGCGGAGGTCAGGCCAAAAGGTAGTACTCTGTACTGATAATGGTTTCCTCCCACAATGAACCTGAGGTACTTTCTGTGGTCTGGATGAATGAGGATGTGAGTGTACGCATCCTTTAGATCTAAGGAGCATAGCCAATCTCCCTGCTGGAGGTAGGGCAGAAGTGCTCCAAGAGTAAGCATCTTGAACTTTTCTTTCTCTAGGAACTTGTTGAGGTTCCTGAGGTCCAGAATGGGTCGAAGGCCACCGGTCCTTTTGGGTACCAGGAAATACCTGGAGTAGAATCCGTGACCTTGCAAGTGGGGAGGCACAGGCTCCACCGCCCTGTCCACCAACAGACCTTGGAGCTCCCGAAGGAGAAGATCTGTGTGCAGAGGAGGCCTCAAGGGTTCCCCTGGGAAGTAAGGAGGAGGCAGTTGATGAAAATGCAGGGCATAGCCCTTTCGGACTATGTCCAGCACCCAACTGTCGGTGGTAATAAGAGGCCACTGGTGGGCAAAGGGTACAAGGCGACCGCCTGTGCAGGGCTGGGAAAGCAGGACGGAGTGGCTACGCTCAAGGAGTCAAAAACCCCCACCCTGCTGAGTGGAAGCAGGGGCAGAAGGCTTGGGGGTCCTCTGCCTACGGGGCCCATTACCCTGGCCCTTGGCTTGCGGACCCTGGGGGGCAGCCTGATACTGAGGGTACTGTTTGTAGGGAGTGCCCTTCCTCGGGTAAAAGGACTTTTTACCCGAGCCCTCCTTTTTATGTGAAGGGGCAGAGGTCTTCCTCGACAGCCTTGTCCGGATAAGGTGCTCGGTCTCGAGCTGAGCGGCCTTCTCGGTCACGGGTTTGCCAAAAAGATTCTCACCTCGGCAGGGGACATCGACCAACTTGTCCTGAACCCATGGCTTGAGGTCCGATGACTGCAGCCATGCCTGGCGTCGAGCCGCGATGCCGGCAGCCGCAACTCAGGCCGAAGCCTCGAAGCCATCGTAGGCGGCGCGGGAAATGAACTTTGAGCATTCCCGAATCCCCGAGGACAAGGTCTTAAATCTCTGCAAGGGTTCCCCGGAGAGACCAGAAGAGAATCCGGCCAATTCCTTGGCCAGGTCTCGCAAGTACATGCCCATGTACAGCTGGTAAGACTGGACACGGCAAGCAAGCATAGACCCCTGGAAGCACTTTCTACCGACGCCATCGAGGTTGCGGGCCTCCCTGCCGGGGGCACCGCGGAATGCATCTTCTGGCTCTTCAGACGATGCATGGCCGATTCCACAACCATGGAATGGTGTGGTAGCTGTGCTTTCTGGAAACCAGGGCTTTTGCGGAGTCGATAGATGGAATCGACTCGCTTGCTCAAAACTGGCGCCGAGGCCGGTGCCTCCCACATCCGGAAGAGGAGCCGTTCCAGCATCGGAGGAACCGGGACAGTAAAGGCCTCCTTCGGAGGAGAGTCGTACTGTAGAGCATCGAGCTCCTCGGCTTGAGGCTCTTCCTCGGAATCGGCAGGGATAGCCAAAGCAGCGGCCATATCCCGGACGAACTCCGAGAACCTAGTGTCCTCCGGAGGGGATCTACTCCGGGGCTCAGACTGCGGTGAGTCCGACGGGACGCACCGAGTCTTAAAGGTATCGGGAGACTCCTCGTCCTCCGTCTCCCAGGCGGACTCATCCAAGGAGGAGTCAGGGTCCGACCCCGCGGGGCCCCGAGGCACCCGCCCCGACGCCCGGGGCACCGGCGTCGACACCCGGGGCACCGGCGTCGACACCCTCGGTCCCGAATGGGAGGTCGAGGGAGACCTCGACCGAGGACGACTTCGAGCCACAAGGGTCTTGAGTATCGGCTCGGTCTCCGGGGTTGACTTCAAAGTCGACGTCCCGGTGGTCGGGGCAGATGCACCAGACAGGCTGGCCTCAGTGCCCGCTGCTGCTCCATGAAGGCAGACAATCTGCACTCCAAGGCTGTCATTCTGAGACTCAGCTCGGGAGACGCAGCAGCCACCGACTCGGGCCCCGGCGGCGCCGGGCCCGACGTCGGCTCTCTGGGAGGAGAGTCCACGAGGACTACGGGGCTTACGTGTCCAGCAGACTCCAGCTCCACGCGAGGAACTTTGGCAGACTTCTCTTGGTCCACGGGCCTGGGACGGTGGTCTGGGGTCTTAGACCTGGCCCTCGAGGGACCAGGTACCTCCTCCAACGCCGCCCTCGCGAGCCGCTTCTTCCTCTTGCGTTCCCGGTCGGGGGACCCCCTGTCCGAGGAGCTTCGACGGCGCTCGGGATCGGAATCCCGATATGTCGAGGCCTCAGACGAGGTCCGGGCCCGGCCGGAGGCAGAGTCCGAGAAAAACCTCTCCTTCTGATGCTGTCGACCTTTGAGTGCCTTGGAAGACATCTTCCCACATGGCACACATGACCTGGGGTCGTGGTCAGGGCTGAGGCACCGAAGGCAGCAGTCTTGTGTGTCGGTTAGAGACATAAGTTTCTTACACCGATCACACTTTTTAAAACCACTGGAAGCCATCGGGGAAAAAAGAGCCCCTGCAAGGTCAAAAGACCGGCCTTCCAGGGAAAAATGAAAAAAGGGGCGCGAACGCCAGCCACGAAGGGCAAAAACCGAAAAAGAAATAAGCGGGCTCGATACCGGTGTACCGAACCCGGCGGGAGGGGAATCGGCGTCGAACCGGAGAAAAATAGCGAAAAATTGCCTAAGAAAAAATCACTTTTATCCAGGAGAACAGGACACACGTCCGGTGGGCTTCTCGGAAAAAAGAGAGACTGAGGTAAGATGGCACCTTTGGGCGGGAAGGGAACCGCGCATGCGTGCCAGCATTCCCAAAGGCTTTCATGGAAAGCTGGGGAAATGCTCCGCTGGGGCTTCATCGGCGCCGATGACACCCATACGTGAGGACTGACTTCCTGCTTGGTCCTGGAGAATGAAACGTACCTTGAGCTACTATTGAAAAGGTGTGAGCTAAATCTAAAAGCTAAAATTAGTACATTGAAGTTCCCCATCAAAAAGCCTTACCTTGACAGCACTAATAAAATTGGAGAGGGTGAAGTCTTGTTTTCCGTACACAGTCCATCTATCCCAAATTGTAAAAGTTATACCATTTCTGTTCAAGAAAAATGAAACAAGAATATAGACATTTCTAGCAAACTAGCCTTTATCAGCTTTCTTAATACTAAAACTTCAGTTTCTAAAAGAAATAAAAGATGAATGGATATTATTAGCCAGAAGTCTGCTGTAGAAACATATTATGTAGCACTTCTAGCCAACTATAAAGCTAAATATAGTCCTTAACATAACATAATAAATGTTAAATGCTTAGGGGCATGTTTACTAAGCTGGGCTAATGGTTAGCACATCTATCTGTAACTAGGGCCCATTGAAATACATGGGACCTAGTTACAAACAGGGTATGCTAATCTTTAGCCCAGTTTAGCAAATATGCCTCTAACCTCAGTATATTTTGCTGGTTTGATTTGAGACAAAAGAAAACAGTGCTAACAATATAGAAATGCCTTCTCTCTTCTGATGGAATTGCGTTTTATGGTTCAATCTGATTTTTTTCCCAAAATGGAAATATGATGGAGCCAGAAGGAAAAGCGAAGAGATGAAATATGAACAAAAAAAAGATGTAAACACATTTCAGAAGAGCATTTCATGAATAGATATGAAGGACAAACATTAATTCCTGGATGGAACATTAATTCCTGTGCAGAATCTTGGGGTTAACTAAAGTTAGAGAGGATCTTTCCTCTGTCTTATCTCACCTACTTTGGAAATCTATACTATTTTACAATAATTTCTTTAATTATTATTATTTTTTTTAATCTACTGTAAACTGCTGAGAAATTTCATATGCAGTATATGAAAAGAAACCAATATAAAACATAAAATACATTTTTGTATTACTCCTTAAAGTTATGAAGCTATGTAGTGGGTTTCTTATTCTCTAAAAATGTTATTAATTTAAATAATGCAATACAAATATATTTTCTATTTCAAACTGAACTTTCCACATATATTATGGGGGGAGGGGCAATTTTATAACAGGCTGCCTACAAAAAAATTTAAAAACACACCTTTTTATAAAAACAGCATAGGTGTACCATGTGCCTTTATAAGAATAAGCTCTTGGAATAATCCCCAATAATGTGTAGAAGCTCTTGCACAAAGACTGAAATAAATGAAATAAAGTGCTTGCTCTTAGGCAGGTGCAACTATGTGCATGTGCTCTGTGGGAATGCACATATTTTATGAAATAACCATGCACCTTACAGCTCCAGTTGAACATTACCCCCTGGGACTGTCCACGCATGGATCACGTAAAAAATATGCATGCTCTTGTCTGCGAGCATATTTGTTCGCATATATTCATCCAGATAATTCTATACAAGATGTTTTCTGCATGTGAAATGTGCCTTACATATGGCAAATGCTTTCCAAAATTATCCCTTATCTGCAGGGCTGGTGCTAGGGACTCTGGTGGCCCCCTGCAACCTATACATCAGTGCCCCCTCCCTCATTTTTAACGATAGGCTGCATCCCCTCCTTTCCCAAGACTCCTCTGTGTTCACGTGATGCTAGTATTTCTCCTTCATATCAAATACTGTAACAAGAAAATTGCAGTTAAGTGGCAAATATATAGCTGGAATAAAAATAAGTACTGAGGAGTAACATCGCGTGTACAGGCCATAATAGCCAAAAGGTTAATATGATTGAAACAAATAAAATCAATGCATCTAACTTAAAAAAAAAAAAGATCTAGCTATTGTTGCTACAGATACTATATTGCCTCTCTACCTCTGTATGCATGGTTGTGCAGCTCTTTAATAAATCTGACAAATGAAGAGGTGATAAAAGCAGTTAATGTAGCTGGGTTTAAAAAAGGTTCAACGAGTTTCTGGAGAAAGTCAATAGACTTATTAAAAGAGACCTAGGGAAAGTCACTGCTATCCCTGGGTGTAAGCAGCATGGAAGCAGAGGTGAGCACTATGAGGCATGACTCAATCCCTGTGCTGATGTCGGCAACATCAATGTGAGAACCACCACTTGACTGAATTCTGAGGTTTCTTTAAGAGTGCTGCTTTGCTGCTGGCTCCAACTATGAAACATGCAGAGACTTTGCAGGCAAGCCAAAAGTGGAAAGAGCATGTAGCCTCCCGTGAGAGCCAGTGGTGGTGCTCCTTGTAGTGGACTAGCAGTGATGCTGACCACAAGCTTCAAACGTCCTGTGCTGTGGCACACATGTCAGACTCAGACCAACTCACTACACCGGAAGCTCCCCTACACCCTCTATTCTTTGTGGCTGGCTGGCTGCCTGGTTGGGACAAAAAGGTACATATCAGCCTAGCAACACGCCATAAGAGGGAATGAAGGAGGTCAGGCATGTTTTGTGCCCTGCAGCGAAGCCGAAACACATTGAAAAGTGCACACTTTACAGTTTGACACAATGGTGCATTTCTCTCATTCACAGGATCAGACATTTGGGAGCTTTATCTGTGTGTCATAGGAAGTGTCGGTTGTGCGTGTGTTTGTGTCTTTCTGTGTGTCATGGAGAATGCCAGAAGCTACATACACACGTGCATATGTATGTGGGTGGCATGGGACTGTAGGGTGCTGCATACACACGTGTGTGAATGTACGTGTATGCATGCATGCATGTCTCATGGGGCCTGTTGGGGGCTATGTGTGTGTTACTCTCCATGACACAGACACACATCAAGGGTTGCATTCATCTGTGTGCCATAAAGAACATTGGGGGCTACATGCATGTGTGTGTGTGGGGCAGTGTATGTTAATATTTGTTGTGGACCGTGTATGCATATGAAAACAGCACATTTACGGTGTGACAAAGTGACGCATTTATCCTTCCTTCATTTGCAAAATCTTACATAACTGTACTGTATATGTGTGTGTGTGTAGGAAGAGTTTAAAGAAAGGTGACAGTGTGTTTTGTTATAAAGATCCTCATACAACCCCTACTACCATAACTATATATATGTCTCTCTTCAAATAGTAGATGTGTGGTGCGCAGATGTGTATGCATATGGTGCAGTTGTGGGGGGGTGCCTTTGTGTGTGCATGCTGTGTGGGTGAGCTGCGTTTGTGTGTGTGTGTGTGCATGCTGTGTGGTAAAATGCAGGGATAGGCTGCCTCTGTGTATATTTGTGTGCTAAGGTGGTGGGATGCCTGTGTATCTCCGGGTAGGGGTGCTGCGCCTTTTAGTATATATTCATTGTGCAATTTTTCTCCCCTCTCTAAACTCCAACCACTTATGCCCCTCCCTGCCGACCCTCTCTTGCAGTCTCCCCCCACTCCAGTGGTGTATCAAGGCCGTGGCATTGGGAGAGGTCCATCCCAGGTGACTGCAAAAAGGGGGTGCACACAGAGGTGATGGCAGCAATGGCACTCTAATCCATGCCCATGGCAAATTTACTTGTTTTCCACACAGCGCACCACTGCCTCCACACCAGGCCCCATGTTATTTCCTCTCCTGAAGTCTCATGACAACACTGCAAGATTTTGCCCGGGAGGTAACAGCCGCCAGGGATGGGTCTGGAGTGGAGGCACTTGTGTGCTACGCTGCAAACAAGTAAGTTTGCCCATGGCCATTGAGGGGGGCGGGGAGGAGTGCCTGTTCCGGGTGCCAAAAAGACTCAGTATGCTATTGTCCCACCTTCCCAGCCTTTGTCCCTTTCTCCCTCTCCCTTTAATTCTCACTTCCATGCCCTCCATTCCCCCCTATCTTTCTTTTCCAAACCCACTGCCCCTTTAAATTTTTTCCTACCTCTTGTGTGTATCTGGCCCCATCTACTTTTCCAACAGCAGGCTTCTTCTGCTCTTCAGATCACAGAAGAGACACCTGCAGTGCCGAATGACCCGCTTGGTTAGTGCGCTCTAGCTGCAGCCCGAGGCGCATGAAGGCGTGGAGCAGGAGCTCAAGCATTGTGCCGGAGCCGGCCAAGGTGTTAAGAGTGTGAGCAGTGGTCAGACAGCAGCAGTCAGTGCAACATGCTCACACCCCATGATCTGTACCAAACTTCGAGCACCCGAACCTTCCTGGATGCCATGCACAGAGGCCAAGGTGCACCTGGCGTGCTTTGTACTGAACACTCATGTTTGCCGTCTGCCTCCCCGACCTGGCAATTCATGTGCCTGCTGCTGGAGAAAGGCAAGGGCGTGAAGGACGATGCAATTTAAACCACCACCCAGAGATCCCCAACAGGCCCCTCATATAAGTCATCTTGGCCTGCCACAACGCGGTGCTCGAGTTTCTGCTCCGTGCCTAGGGCTGTGGCTAGAGCACACCAATCATGTGGGTTAATCGGCACTGCAGGTGGCCTTCGTACGGAGACTCAGTGAGTATGTGTGGGTGCTGAACAGCCAGACCCACAGTGGGGAAGGTGAGGTTATCCTGAGAGCCACCAAGCCCTTGGCCTATGAGTTGTCCAGGTTCTAACAAACTGCTGACTACTGTCCAGGGAAAACAGAGGTGAGACATGGCCGCCTGGCCCAAGCCACCTGTTGCGCAGCCTGATAGCACCTGAGGGGGGGGGGACATGGAGCGGAAGGGGGCCACGATAGCAGCCAGTAGTGGTATTGTGGGCTTGTGGGACAGGCTGCTCCCATGGGCACACAACATCACTGCTAGCCAATGCCCTTGAACATCGGCGCCCTCCTGCCATGCTTACCCTGGCTCTGCTTATCTGTAGAGAACACATTGCAGTTAGCATTAATTGCAGTGTATATGAAAACTGTCATTGTAAAAAAAACAAACAACCCAGGCTGAGGTGTATGAATTCTTAGGTTCTGCTCTCTGAGTTCAGAGCTGGCACAGGTGGGCAAATCTTTCTATTGATCAATGAGAGAGAAATTTATGGCCAGTAATCTATAGTATAACACCAAGCTGAAAGCTAGCGGAACAGAGACATAATGGACTTGCTAGTTACCGACAAAAATACTTTTTCAAATGAAGCTGCTGAAGACAGAGTTGGAAAAATGATATATTTCTGTTTTAAATGATTCTGCCATGTAATATTCATTAGGTGACTAACTATTTTAAAGCCCATATCTCTCACTTGGCTTGCAGCTTGGGTGCATCAGTGATGCCAAGAGCTATTGGTAGCTTAAATATTGGAGGGTCTCCCAAGATGGACAGGTCTCAGATGAGGTGCCAGACTAAGACAAACCACCCATCTGGGAAGCAGCAGAATGGGATGGTATTGGAGGCGGAAGATCACATTTCTGTGACAACGGCATCAACACTAGCACTACCTGCATGGAAGAAAGGCCTGGCAACAGACTTCCATATCTTGCAACTAAAACCCAGTGGATGATCACAACAAAACAAATTGAATTATGGTGCTGAAAGATATGTCTTACATATTCGGACATGGAACACATCAAGCAAGAACCAAGGGAAGTTGGAGGTGGTCAAGAATGAAATAGAATGTGTACAACTTGATCTGCTAGGAGCCAGCGAACTGAAAAGGACTGGCATTGGGCGCTTTTCATCTGATCATCACATGGTATAGTATGCTGGAAATGAAGGACAAATAAATACAATACCATTTTTTCTATTTAAGAAGAAACTTACAAGAACTGTAATGAAATATAGAAATATAGGTGTATGTTTAGTAAGCAGCGGTAGTGGTTTCCGTGCAATATCAGAGCCGTGGCCCCATTGAATTAAGTGGGGCCATGGCTCCAATATCACAGAGAAGCCACTATCACAGCTCGGTAAACATAACCCATAGTCTTGAAGGACTCACCAGAGAGGGGTTGCGCTCTATGTTAAAGAGGGTATTGAGTCACACAGGATTAAAGTGTTGCACGAAACAAAATACACTGTAGAATCTCTATGGATTGAAATTCCAGTGTGCAGCGGCAGCCAAAAGGCAAATAAAATGTTAGGAATCATAAGGAAAGGAATGGAGAATAAAACAAAGTATATTATAATGCCTCTGTATCGTTCCATGATGTGACCGCAACTTGAATATTGTGTGCAATTCTGGTCGCCATATCTTAAAAAGGATATAGTAGAATTAAAAAAGGTACAGAGAAGAGCCACCAAAATGGTAAAGAGGATGGAAGGATACCCATATGAGGAGAGGTTTAAAAGATTAGGGCTTTTCAACCTGGAAAAGAGACGGCCGAGGGGAGACATGATAGAGATCTATAAATGAATGAATGGAGTGGAACAGGTAAATGTAGATTGATTCTTTATGCCATCAGAAAGCAGAAAGACTAGGGAACATGCAATGAAGCTACAGTGTAACCCATATAAAATAAGAGAAAATATTTTTTCACTCAATGCGTAATCAAACTCTGAAATTCATTACCGGAGGATGTAGCAAAAGTTGTTATTGTAGCTGGGTTTAAAAAAAGGTTTGGATAAGTTCCTGGAGGAAAGGTTCATAAACCATTATTAAAGAGGACCCAGGTAAACTGCTGCGTGTCCCAATACAAGCATTATGGAACCTGTATGTCTTTTTGGGAAACTGCTAGGTACTTGTGACCTAGATTGGCCACTTGGAAACAGGATACTGGGCTTGATGGACCTTGATCTGACCCAGTATGGCATTTCTTATGTTCACTGCAATCAGTGAACACTTATTTCTATTCTTCTACAAGAAAAGCACAGTTACTTACCTGTAACAGGTGATCTCTGGGAACAGCAGGAATAAGTCTTCACATATGGGTATCATCGGTACCGACAGAGCCTGCGCGGGAACGCTCCCCAGCGTCCAGTAAGAAAGCTTTTGGGAGCATCCCACAGCGCCTGCGCGCTGCCTTCCCGCCTTTCCCAATCGCCTCTCTCCAGTTCGAGTTTTAAAGCTGAGACAAAGAGAGAGGAAAGATAGATAGAGAGATACAACTCCTAGGGGAGGTGGGTGGATTGTGAAGACTTATTCCTGCTGTTCCCAGAGATCACCTGTTACAGGTAAGTAACTGTGATATCTCCAAGAACAAGCAGGAATGAGTCTTCACATATGGGGACTCCCCAGCTGGAGATGCCAGGGAGATCCCCAAGGTTGTGAGTCCCTGAGAAGGGCTCTACCTTCCCCCATGGATCTCGGGAACCCAACCAGGGATGGGGGTAGGAGTTGATTAGGTATGGAACAGGTGTTTGAGAACAGCCTGACCAAACAAGGCATCCCGGCGGGAGTCCTTGTCCAAGCAGTAATGGGCTGTGAAGGTATGAACCGAGGCCCAGGTGGCCGCTCGACAGATTTGGTCGATGGACACAGAGTTTAGATGAGCCATAGAGGCTGCCATGGCTCTCACATTGTGAGCTGTGACATGGCCCTCCAGAGAAAGGTTCTTACTCTGGTAGGCGAAAGAAATACACTGAGCAATCCAATTTGACAGTGTTCTCTTAGAGACTGGAAGTCCTAAATGAGAGGGATCAAAAGCAACAAAGAGTTGAGAGGACTTTCTATGTTGCTGTATCCTTTGTAAGTAAAAAGCGAGCGCTCTCTTACAATCCAGGGTATGGAGATTCCTCTCTGCACTTGATGCATGAGGTCCTGGAAAAAAGACAGGTAAATACACCTCCTGGTTCAGATGAAAAGGTGAGACCACTTTAGGCATAAAGTATGGATTGGTCCTGAGGACTACCTTGTCATGATGGAACCTTGTATAAGGAGGATTAGCCACCAAGGCTTGCAGCTCATTGATGCGGCGAGCTGAGGTGACTGCAATGAGAAAAATAACCTTCCAGGAAAGGAATTTCAAGGATGTAGTGGCTAAGGGTTCAAAGGGTGGCTTCATAAGCTGACCAAGAACTAGATTCAAATCCCATGCCACTGGAGGTGGTCTAATGGGAGGTTTAGTTAAAAGAAGGCCTCTCATGAATCTTGCAATAAGAGGATGAGAGGAAATATGCTGTCCATTGAGAGGCTTGACGGATGCTGAAATAGCACTCAAATGGACTCTTACTGAATTTGTTTTAAGGCCTGCATGGGATAAATGCAGCAAATACTCTAGTAAAGAATTCAGAGGTATTGCAAGGGGGTTAAGACCCTTCTTTGCACACCAAATGGTAAACCTTTTCCATTTGAAAGCATAGGAACGTCTAGTGGAAGGCTTTCTGGAAGCATGAAGGATATCCTTCACCTGCTGAGAAAGATGCAAATCTTGAAGGTCTAGGCCTTCAGCAACCAGGCCCTGAGATGGAGAGACTGGGGATTTGGATGCCATAACGTTCCCTCCTCCTGGGACAGGAGGTCTGGAGCAGATCCCAAGTCCAGGGAAGGAGCATGAGAGAGATGCAGAAGTAGAGGGTACCACACTTGGCGTGGCCAACGTGGTGCTATGAGAATCATAGACCCTCAATCTCTCTGAAGCTTGAAGAGAGTTTTGGGAATTAGGGGAATGGGTGGAAAGGCGTAAAGGAAGCCTTGACCCCAGTGAAGGAGGTAGGCATCCTTGGCCTGAACTCCCTGACACGGAATTCTGGAACAGAACCGGGGAAGTTTGGCATTCCATGGACTTGGCAAAGAGGTCTATGTCCGGGGTTCCCCAAATCTGAAAGATTCTGGCTATCTGGTCCATATGGAGGGACCACTCGTGTGGAAGCAGAACTCGACTGAGTTTGTCTGCCCAAGAGTTTTGAACGCCTGGAAGATATATTGCCAGAAGATGAATATGATGCTCTCTGGCGAAGGCCCACAATCTCAAAGCTTCGTTGCAAAGCGACAGAGAGCCAGTCCCGCCCTGCTTGTTCACGTAGAACATGGCTACTTGGTTGTCCGTGTGGATGAGGACTGTCTTGCAGCTGAGCAGGGTGTGGACGACTCTGAGAGCTAGAAAAATTGCTCTGAGCTCCAAGAGGTTGATATGTAGAGAGATCTCCTGTGTAGAGATGCCCTGGGTGGAGAGATCTTGTAGATGAGCTCCCCAACCCCTTAGAGAGGCATCTGTTGTAGGGGTTGCTTGTGGTAACAACTGTTGAAAAGGGGACCCCAACAACAGGTTTTGAGTGGACTTCCACCACTGGAGAGAACAAAAAAGGCGACTGGAGGTTGCTATTTTGTCTGATAGGCACCCTGATGCCTGGGTCCATTGGGTGGATAAAGTCCATTGAGCTGCCCTCATGTGAAGGCGAGCGTCAGGAACCACATGCACGGTGGATGCCATGTGGCCTAACAGTTGTAACATCTCTCGAGCAGTTAAATGGGACTTTAACTGAATCTGGGAGGCTAACTGCACCAAGCGTAGGCAACGGGCCTGGGGAAGATAGGCTCTTGCAGTTGTGGTATCCAGCAAGGCCCCTATGAACTCTAGTGACTGAGTAGGGGTGAGATGGGATTTTGGGATGTTTATTACAAGTCCCAGATACTGAAGAACACGCCTTGTGCAGGCTAGGGAAGTCTGGGCCTCTGACTGGGATGGAGCTCGGATGAGCCAGTCGTCCAGATATGGGAATACAAATATTCCTAGAGTGCGTAGAAATGCAGCTACTACTGCCATGCATTTTGTGAACACTCTTGGTGCAGAGGCCAGACCGAAAGGAAGCACTCTGTATTGGTAGTGCTTTCCTTGATAAAGGAACCGAAGGAACCTTCTGTGTGTTGGATGGATGAGGACATGGGTGTACGCATCCTTGAGATCTAGAGAACAAAGCCAATCCTGACTCTGAAGGTATGGAAGGAGAGCACCGAGAGAAATCATCTTGAATTTCTCTTTGCATAGCAACTTGTTCAATTCTCTGAGATCTAAAATGGGTCTGTAACCCCCTGTTTTCTTTGGGATAAGAAAATAGGGTGAGTAGAACCCTGAGCCCTGTTGAAGAAGGGGTACTTCTTCTATTGCTTTTTGGGCAAGAAGGGTAGCAATCTCCTGACCCAGAAGGTCGAGGAGAGATGTTGGAGAATTGAACTGTCTCACCATGGTGTGAGCAGGAAGGTTTAAGAAATGAAGCTTGTACCCCTCCCTTATGATGGAGAGGGTCCATTGCTCTGCTGTGATTTGTTCCCATCTGGGAGCAAAGTGAGCTAACCTTCCTGGAATAGTGAGAGGCTCTGGTTCTTCTAGAGCCATAAAGTCTAAGTTCTCTAGATGTAAGTCAAAGGCCCTGAGGAGGCTGAGGCTGTTGGGCCGTAGTAGTCCTTGCAGCCTTAGGCTTGGCCTGTTTAGGTTGTTGCTGACGCTTTGCAGCAAAACGACCTGCAGAAGATGTCTGCTGACCATAAACAGGATAATATCTCCCTTTTTTGGGATAAAAAGCCTTTTTGAACAACCTTTTTTTAACAGGAGCAGAAGTAGACTTTGAAAGTCTATCTAAAGCAGAATTTTCAGCATCCATCTGAGTGGCCTTTGCTTGCCAATCCTTTCCAAAAAGGTTTTCACCTGTACAAGGAAGATTTCCTAATCCATCTTGGACCCAGGGTTCCAAATCAGAAGCTTGTAACCAAGCAACTCTGCGTGCAGCTATGGCAATAGCCGAGGCTCTGCTGGCACACTCAAAAGAGTCAAAGGCTGCACGGTTGGAAAATTTGGAAACATCCTGGGCATGTTTAAGCCAGGTGAGAAACTCCTTCCTTTTATCTTCTGAAATAAAAGGGGCTAAAGTCTGCAAATGATCTGTAACTTCTTTTAGAAACATCCCCATATAGAGACTATAGGAGTTGATTCTGGCAGTAAGCATGTTGGCCTGGAAAATTTTCCGGCCAAAAGCATCTAAGGTTCTGCATTCTTTTCCTGGAGGATTAGATGAGTGCCTTTTTGCACTCTAACTTCTTCATGGCAGACTCCACCACAATAGAGTGGTGAGGAAGTTGAGTCTTATGAAAGCCAGGACAGGGAGGAACACGGGTACATGGTGTTCAACCTACGAGAATGAGGGGAGGTGGTGAGAGGAGTCTCCCATATGCCCAACATGTGATCATAAAGGATCTCATGAATTGGTAAAGTAGCTGCCTCCTTAGGAGCCTTAGGATATTGTAAAATATCCAATTGTTTGGCTCTAGGCTCTGACTCAGTGGCCACAGAGATGGAGAGGCCCCTGGCCACTTCCCTAATGAAGTCTTGGAAAGACAAGTCCTCTGGAGGAGACATTCTCCTTTTTGGAGAAGAAGGCTCCTGAGGAAGGAGTACCGATGCTTCGACAGAAGCCTCTGATTCATTAGAGTCCTCGGAGGAATCGAAGTATCGCCTGTCTGGATGCTCCTGCAGAGCCCGATACGCGTACCGAGTGGTATCGACATCGGGAGTGATCGGTACCGGTTCGGTACCGATGGGCAACCTAGGACAAGGTACCGCTGCAGTCGACACCGAAGCTGATGTCGATGCAATCGGTCCCGGTACCGGAACCGATATCGGTGCCGGAACCGGTACCGACAACGGAGTTTGTTGCGGTACCTGAGGCGTCGCAGCCTGTATGGATGCCGTAATGGCACGCTGCATGGTCAGAATATTCTGATCCATCTACGCCACCAATGTCTGGATGTCGATACCAGTGGAAACCACTGGTACCCCAGAACATGGCAACAGGTGATCGGTCGAGGCCACGCCATCGATGTCAACCTGTGACCCCACAGATGAAGCTTTGGAAGCCAGGGCTTCCCGCCAGGGTAATTTTGCCGGTGTAGAATCCTCGAGGGCAAGCCCGGAGGCATCTCGATGCTTAGAGGGAGATCTACCCTTCGAGGACCAGCTGGACTTATGTTTGGTTACCTGAGATCCATGAGAGGAAGAAGCAGCCCTGGAAGACGTCGATGCCACCGAAGCTGCATCAGAGGGAAACAGGGTACTGAGCTTAGCCGCTCGGTTCTGTCGACCTCTTTTAGACATCATGGAACAGGACGCACAATCCGTGATGGAATGGTCAGGACCCAAACATTTTAGACACCAGTCATGGGTGTCGGTGACAGAAATAGTATCGCTGCACTTCATGCACTTTTTAAACCCGGAGACGGGCTTTTCCATGAGGAAAAATATTTCGTAGGCCTAAGGCCGAAGAAAAAAATTGCACAGAAGTGGGAAACGGTAGTTTGTTTTTTTTTTAAGAAGAAAGAAAGAAAAGACCGGCGGTACCGATCCGACGTCGAAGAAGGCAGACGCAAGACCAAAGAACTAGAAAAAAATAAAGAAATTCTTCAGCGGTGACAGGAACACGACCTGCTGGCTCCGCGGAAAAGAAGAACTGGAGAGAGGCGGTTGTGAAAGGCGGGAAGGCAGTGCGCAGGCGCTGTGGGAAGCTCCCAAAAGCATTCTTACTGGACGCTGGGGAGCGTTCCCGCGCAGGCTCCGTCGGTACCGACTATACCCATATGTGAAGACTCATTCCTGCTTGTTCCTGGAGATTGCCCACACAACTATTATTCAGGTATGTTATTCAGACCTGAAGACTTATCTGCAGAATGGAAGACTCATCTGCATATCCATCCAGTCACTCTCGTTTACTTCAACAGGTACCAAAGCTCCACCAACTGAATGATGAATGGGAAAAATTGTATTGCCTAAGCTTTTGCTTCTGTTGCAGCTTCTGTCTCTGTCCAGACAGACAGCCCAATAGCAGTCAACGGACCAGTTCCATGTGCAAGATGCCTGCAAACTGAAGCCCTCATGAAACAAGTGAAGGAACTCAGAAAAGAGATGGTGAGACAGAGAAGCATTTGAGACAGTGAGAAGTACATTGATGAGATGCTTCTTGAAGCATCCAAGCTCTCTGATAGAGGTGAAGGCATGCTATAGAATGAAGAGAGCTGGACACGAGTCACCAGAGCTTACAGAATTGACAAACCAACTCCTCCAGCCCTTGAACTGAAGAACCAGTATGCACCTCTGGAAGTGGAGGTGGTGAAAGTATCCCAGGAATGGGAAGAACCAGAGCTAAAGCATCCCAAAGCTGCAGAATCGGTGACCACAAGGAAGCGAAAGGTAGTGGTGGTTGGTGACTCTCTTCTGAGGGTACCGAGGCATCCATCTACCAACTAGATTTGATGTCCAGGGAAGCATGCTGTCTGTCAGGTGCCAAAATCCGAGATGCTACAGAGAGTTAGCTCATCCATGTCAGTACAAATGATACTGCTTGGTATCCCTACAAGTGTATCAAGAGTGATTTCGTGGCTCTGAAACAGAGGGTGAAGCAGAAAGGTGCGCAGGTGGTGGTCTCTTCAATCCTGCCTGTAAGGGTAAAAGCCGAGGCAGAGAAGCTTGCATCCTGGAGATGAATGCATGGCTACGTGGATGGTCTCATTGAGAATGTTTTGGTTTCCTGGACCATGGGATGATTTTCGAAGGGCTGCAGAGCAAAGATGATGTCCATCTATCCAAGAAGGATCAAAGCGCCTTCCGCAGCAGACTGGCTAACCTACTGAAGAGGATTTAATCTAGATTCATTGGGAAAAGATAAAGAAAGCCAACAGATAAGTAAAACATTAAATAACCTCTGTGGAAACGGGTAAAAGGGGAAACATCTGGAAAGCGGTATGCATAAATGCCTGTAGTATGGGAAATAAGATCCCAGATGTTGAGGCTTTAATAGAAGAGGCTGACTGGGATATAGTAGCAGTTACGGAGACATGGTTCACGGACAACCATGACTAGGATGTAATTATACTGGGCTATACTTTATTCAGGAAGGACAGGGCTGGAAAAAAGAGGAGGAGTGGCACTATATGTAAAAAATATAGTAAAGTTATAGAATTACATAGCTTAAAAGGCAGCGAGGAACCACTGTGGGTTAAACTAGAGAGAGGGAAAAGGAAATCCATTTGAATTGGCCTGATATACAGATCTCATTTAAAGAGAGAAGTGGACAGACATTTAATAGAAGACATATGCAGTTTGTTATGAAAGGCAAAGTGCTGTTGATAGGTGATTTCAATATGCCAGAAGTTGATTGGCACATCCCTGCTGCGATGTCATCTAAAAGTAAAGAGATCCTGGATTCTCTATAGGGAGAACTATTCCGTCAACAAGGTAACAGACCCCACACATGAAGGGGCTATACTGGACTTGGTGCTTACCAATGGGGAAAGTGTTTCTGATGTTACAGTGGGAGATCATCTCGCACCCACTGATCACCAGGTGGTGTGGCTCAGTATTAGGACTAGGGCTGATAAACTCCATTCCAAGACTCTAGGAAAACACAATACTGAAAGGATGGTGGATGCTTGGCATGCCCTCTTGGTGGAAGTGGTGGGGGCAAATACAATGACAGAATTCAAAATGGCATGGGACAGACACTTTGGATCCCTTTATAGAAAGGAGATACAATAAAAATAAACTGATATCTCAACAAGTAGAGGTGACCTGCATGGAGCGGTAGGTACACCGATAAACAAAGGCATGGGGAGTGGTGACCTGCAAGGAGCAGCGGGTGCACCTACTCTTGCCACTTTGCTGGGCAGACTAGATGGACCATGCTAGTCTTTATCTGCCATCATATACTTCATGGAGTCATTAGCAGGATGGGAACAACTGGGGTTGCAGAAAGCAATGGGCAAAACTGAAAGGGGATATTTTAAGGTGAACAAATCTTTTTGTTAGAAAGGTAAATAAAAATGATTAGGAGCCAGGAGAGGAGACCACCACGCATGAAGCAGCCCACCAATCTGTCCGCCACCAGTGTCATAGGATTTCAATGTGGTGTTGAGGAAGCTCATGGCTCCATCCTTAGAGCCCCTGGCTACCTGCCATCTCAAATACCTTTCTTGGAAATTTGTGTTCCTGGTGGTGCTCACTTCAGCCGAGCGTGTGAGTGAACTGCAGGCGCTGATGGCCCATGTGCCCTACACCAGGTTCCACAGGTTCCTTCGGACTTGCCCCAAATTCTTGCCAAAGATTGTCACAGAGTTCCACTTGAATGAAGAAGTGATGTTGCCCACCTTCTTTCCCAGGCCTCATTCCTCCAGATTACTGATCCAAGTAAGTTCAAGTTGGCCATCCATTGCATGGTGGTGAGCTGAGATGGCACAGAGGTGCACTCTGACAGTGTTGGATTTGAGGCCGGCCCCCGACAGATGCAGTAGGTATCGTAAGATGTCCAGCATCACGCAGAAGGGGTTAAGACCTTCGTCCGCACACCAGAGCAAAAATCTGCGTCACTTAAAAGCATACACCCGTCACGTGGAGTCCTTAAGAGAGGCAAACAGAGCATCTTCTACTGCTCTGGAGAGGCAATGATGTGCTATAGCTAGCCTCTTAAGCATCCAGGCTGTCATGGCAAGGGACTGGAGGTTGGGGTGCAGCAGCATGCCGCCCACTTGTGACAGCAGGTCTGGGGGGCTCCCCAGCAGCGGTAGGTCCCTCTGGGACAGCTGTAGAAGTAGGGGGAACCAGGGTTGCCTGGGCACAATGAATATGACTGAGGCTGCCTCTACTTGGATCTTGAGGGCAACCCAGGGAACCAAGGGCATAGGCAGGAATGCATACAGGAAGCCCCTGGACCATGGGAAGAAGAAAGCATTCGCCACCTCCCATCCCCGAGCCGGCCTCTGAGAGCAGAAGCGTGGCAGCTGCATATTCTCTGGACTGGCAAAGAAGTCTATTTCTGGGGTTCCCCAGTGTTGGAAGACCTCCCCCAGCACCACTGGGTTCAGTTGCCACTTGTGGGGCTGGAGGACCCAGCTCAGGTGGTTGGCCAGCACATTGTCCTGGCCTGGCAAGTACACTGCTTTGAGGAATATTTTCTTCCCCACAGCAAAGTTCCAGAGGTTCACCATCTCCCAGCAGAGGTGGTATGAAGCCGTGTCGCCCTGCTTGTTGACGCAGTACACCGCTATCTGGTTGTCCGTCTGGACCTGAACCACCTGTCCTGCCAGGTGGTCTTGGAAGACCCACAGGACATGGTAGACTGCCCTTAGTTCCAGCAGGTTGATCTGCGAGGCACTCTCCTCTGGCGAACATGGCCCCTGTGACTGTAAGCAATTGGCAGTGGGACCTCCAGCCCAGCTTTGACACGTCCGCTATGAGAATGCATAGGATTGGGGGAACCTGGAAGGGCAGGCTGGCTCTGAGGTTAAGGGGGTCCTGCCACCAGGTGAGTGACTCCGCCAGGGCCAGTGTGATCTGGATGGAGTCATCCAGAAGGCCTGATGCCTGTGTCCACTGAGCCTGCTGTATGCGGAGGTGAGCAAAGGGGGTGATGTGGAAGGTAGATGCCATGTGCCCCAAGAAGTGGAGCATCTACCTGGCTATCACCATCAAGCCTCCCTGCACTACCTGAGCCAGGGCGGCTAGGCGTTGCACATGGTCCAGTGGAAGGAAGGCCCTCGTCTGAGTGGAATCCAATACAGCGCCGATGAATTCCAAGTGCTAGGTGGAAAGGAGGTGAGACTTCGGGAAGTTGATCACAAACTCCAGGGTGCTGGAGCAGGCCTATGGTGCGATGCACTGCGTTGCGCACCTCCTCCGGCGAGCTGGCTCGAATGAGCCAGTTCAGGTAGGGGACGACGAAAACCCCCAGGAGATGGAAGCATACAGCCATGACCACCAGGCATTTTGTGAATACCCGAGGAGCGACGCTAGGCCGAAGGGGAGCACCCTGTATTGATGGTGTCTTCTGCCGACAACAAAACAGAGGTACTGACAGTGCCTTGGATGGATCAGGATGTAGGTATAAGCATCTTTGAGATCCAAGGAGCATAGCCAATTTCCCTGCAGGAGGTAAGGCAGCAAGGTTCCAAGGGATACCATTTTGAACTTTTCCTTGACAAGGAAGCAGTTTAAGTCTTGCAGATCTAGAATGGGCCTGAAGCCTCTGGTTTTCTTGGGGACAAGGAGGTAGCAGGAGTAGAACCTCCGGCCCTGTAGATGCTGGGGGACAAACTCCACTGCCTGATCCTTGAGCAAGTCCTTGAGCTCCCTTTGAAGGCACTCCCTGTGCAAGGGGTCCATAGGCAATTTCTCTGGGAAGAAAGGAGGAGGCAACTGGGAGAAGTGGAGGAGGTACCCCTCCCTGACCACTTGCAATATCTAGAAATCTAAGGTGATGGTCGGCCACAGGTGAGCAAAGTGGACCAGCCTGTCTCCCGTGAACCTTGGACCCGTTATTTTCTGGGGGAGGGAGGCTATATCCAAGGAGTCAAAAGCTCCCCCAGGTTGTGGCTGGGGCGCTGTTTGGATTTTGAGAGCTTTTTGCTCACGGGGGCCATGCCCCTGGGGGGGAAGCATGATAGGCCTGAAACTTGGGGTAGTATCTGTAAGCCTTCTTGGTCTTCGGGTGAAAGGGCTTTTTCCATGAAGTCTTCCTGCGGGAAGGTTCAGACACTTTCTTGGACAGCCTAGTTCTGGTCATGAATTCCTTCTCCAGCTCGTCGGCCTTCTCCATCATTCCTTCTCCAGCTCGTCGGCCTTGAAGAGGTTCTCTCCCCAGCAAGGGATGTCAGTCAACTTGTCCTGAACCCACTGTTCCAAGTCAGAGTACTGTAAACAGGCAAGGCGGCAGGCACTAATGCCCACTGCAGCTACCCAAGTGACAGACTCGAAGCCACCGAAGGCGGCCAGAGTTTGAAACTTGGAGCACTACTTGACCGATGACATCAGGGTCCTGAAGCACTCATTCCCCTGATAACCCAGCTGACATCTCGGCAAGCTCCTTCGCCAGGTCTCTCAGGTACATGTCCATGTACAGCTGGTATGCCTGGATCTGAGCTGGGAGCATGGAGCCCTGGAAGCACTTCCTGCCAAAAGCATCCATGGTGCAGGCCTCCCTACCGGAGAGCACCGAGGAGTGCTTCTTTTGGCTTTTAATAGGATGCATGACTGACTCCACCACCATGGAGTTATGTGGCAGTTGTGTCTTCTGAAAGCCGTAACTGGCCAACCTAATACTGTGAATCAAGTTGACTGTTCACAATTAGCACTGTCACTGGGGTCTCCCACATCCTGAACAGCAGCTGGCTTCAGGATGGGGGGCATGGGCACGGTTAGTGCCTCCTGAGGAGGAGCCTCATACTGGAGGATCTAGAGATCCTCAGTACATGGGCTTGTCCTCTGGCTCCGCCACGAAGGCAAGGGCCTGGGATATCTCCCTCACAAACGCCAGGAAGGCTAGGTCCTAGCCGTCGATGGTATGGTGGAGACGGATCATAGGGAATATCCCGGAGGAGGATGGTGTCGGGAGACTCATCTGCCTCCCAAGCTGACTTGGAGCCGGAGGAATCAGGAAGTGCCCTGCGGTTGTTGGACTGACTCAGCGTTGACAACTACCAGCTTCGGAGCTCTTGTGCTGCTGCGCTTAACGCCGCATTGGGCCTTGAGGCAGTTGCCGATAGAGTTGGCACCACTTGGGGATGGGTTGAGCATTCTCTGGGGAGGTCCTTGACAAGGACGGCCTTGACTGGAACTGATGTCCCAGAGATACCAAGAGTCAGGCCCCGTGATGCCTCGAGGAACGCAGCTTTGCTGTGTTCCAGGGCTGCCATCTTGGCCTCAATACCAGGTAGCTCCACAGTGGCAAGCACTGGCCTCGAGGACGGCGCTGGATTTCTGGTAGGGGAATGCCTGATGGTGATCACGTTGAGGGACCTGACCCGATACCCCGACTCCATGGAAGACTCCTCCCTCCAGGGCTGCTTAGAAGGGCGCCTCCAGCTGTTGTCACCGGCGTCAGGTCGAGGGCTCCGTGCCCAGCACTGGAGGTCAAACCCACCGAGCTGAGGTTGGACCTAGACTTCGGCTTTGACAAAGCCCACGACGCAAAGGGAAGGTCCTCCGAGAATGACTCTGATGCCCAATGACCCCGGGGCTCTGCCTGAGTCAGGCAATGCAACAGTGAGTTGTCTGACACCAGCATCAAAGGCAAGGATTCCACCCCCGATGTGTTTCCTGAGGCAGACTTACCAAACAGCTCCCCCTACCATCTTTCACATTCCTTCCAGGTCTTAGCTGCATCAAAAGGCAGAGTGAGCAGGAAGACATGTCGTGGCAGGTACTGTGGCTGTCCTTATGGGACATACTGTAGTTGCACTTGCCACACTGCTTAAATCTGCTGATCGAAGACATAGCGGGGAAAAAAAAAAAGACTCCTATGAGATTAAACTCCATCATCTTGACCAGCTAGGCCGCGAGCAAAAACGCGCATGCCAAAATATAAAGGAAAAAAAAGTGTTACCCAAGCGGAAAGCATGATGCTGAGACAGTGGATTCAGAAGGCAGAAAGGTGATCAAACTGATCCCAGTGAAAAAACTGAAGAAAAATACCGAAGGATGGTAGAAAAAAAATCAACTTTATCCAGGATACACAGACAGCACTGTCTGCAGGGCTCCGCGGAAAAAAAAGACAACTAAGGTAAGATGGCACCCTTGGGCAGGAAGATGACCGCGCATGTGTTGTGTAACTCACAAAGATTTTCTTTGAAAGCTGGGGAGTGGATCCATGCAGGCTCCATCAGCGCCGATATCACCGATATGTGAGGACTGACTTCTTGCTTGTTCCCGAAGAGAGAGATATCATGCTTGGCACGGCTGAAGGTCAACACAAAAGAGGAAGGTAAGCAATGAGATGGATCGATAAAGTAACAGCAGCAATGGATGCCACTTTATCAACCATGCCACCTGACTGGACTGAACACAACTATCCATAGGGTTGCCATGAGTTGACACAGACACGACAGCACTTCACAACAAAAAACATATTTTATAAGCTGAAAATTAAAGAAGTTGATTTCTGTTATGCTAACTTGCATTCATTAGAGGGCACCCTAGCACAAGAAATTATATGATCATGCTTTTTATTAATGAATGTTACAGCAATATAATGTCACAGAATATAGAAGCATCTAATATGCTAGCTTGTTACCATGTATAGAAACAAAATGAGGAGATTACCTATTGCAAACCAGGGAATCCAGGCTTCAAATTCCACTTTTCTCACTGACACACTAGTATCTTGGACAAGCTAGTTCACACTCCATTGCCTTAGGTAGAATTAGATTGTAAATCAATTTAGACAGGGAATTCCAAAATTCAAACAGAAACCTAAAAATATAAATCTAGATATAAATGGAACACAAGGAAAGTGCTTGGACTCGTCTATTTTCTTTCGCTATCCTTTTTCTGTATTATCTGCTTTGACTCAAAAGCTCTTAATAATAAAGATAACCAGTTATCTAACAATGCCATCTCCTCATGATTTCTGGGTGAAAGTTCTTGTGGATGGGATCACAGTTAAGTTCTATTATCACATAGCTATTAAAATATATACAATCTGTCAGTCCATATTATGATGTAATCAATCGGACTAATCACATTGTAATGATATTGACAAGGAAGAATAAATTTTCACTTAATGCTGAAAGGGGACTGTAGTATAAGTACTCTGATTTTTGTCACACAGAAATGTTCAGCCAGGAAAAGGCAGAGAAACACAGAGGAGAAAATACGACAAGCCAGGGAAAAGGTGGGAAGCGATATTTTTCAAGTGGTTATCCAACAATCATCTAAATCTTTTTGCATCTGGGATGTTTTATTAGTTAAAATAAAATCAGAATTGCTAAGTATAATCAAAAGGTTTAAAATTATAAATCATTTTAGAAGCCCAACGTATACTCAACATGTTAAAGGTTGAAAGAAGGTCAAATGATGGCCAATGTGGTTTAATTCGGGGTAGTTTCTCCAAATGGATTAGTTTTGCGCATACTATGGCGGTCATGAACCTCACTTCTAAGCCAGGGCACGTGGACTATGATCTTAGTCTCTCAAATTTATTGCTAATGCTCGGCGTAATACTCACAATGTGCCAAAGAGAGCCTCCTGCTGGTGTTCATAAGATGTAAAATGTATGGGTAGTTTGTCAAGATGTGCTTGGAAATTCTTCATCAAGCCTGTGGCTCCCAGTATAATAAGAAATATTTCTGTATCTTCCTGCCACATTTTCTTCGTCTCTGACTGCATTTCTTAGTACGTCAAGATCTTCTGCCTCTCCACACGATTCACAGAATAATCACTCGGTACTGACACTTCTATTATCAATGCCGTTCTGGTATTCTTCTCCTTTATCACTATGTCAGGTTTCCTGGCATCCAATTTTTTATCCGTCGAATGGGAATGTCCCAGGCGATCATAACCTCTTCATTCTCTGTTATTCTCTTAGGGTCATGATCCCAGTGCTTTTCAGGGACAGTGATGTTGTAATGTTTACAGAGTTTCCAGTGGAGGAGGCATGCTACTTTGTTGTGCCTTTCTGTATAGAAATTTTCTGCCATCAGAACTTCACAGCCTATTAGGTGAGTCACTGTTTCCAGCTCTTTCTTACAGAATTGGCAGATGTCTGTTGTGCCAGTTTTTTCAATACTTGCCGTAAACCATCTCGTCCGTAATCTGCTGTCCTGGGCTGCAATTATCAATCTTTCATCCTTCGGTTTCAGTTCACCTCTCCTCAACCATTCATGTGTCTGTTCTTGATTGACAAAAGGTTCTTGGAGTAACACTCTGAATTTTCCACTGTATTTGTGCATTTGCCACTTGTGTTTCCTCGCCTACTGATCTAAATCTTTGAAGAGTTTTTTTCTCTTGTTTTGCAAATTCTGTTACTTCCTTTCCCATGCACGCCTGTGGATTCTCACTCATTCCTTCTAATTGTTGGACTGCTTGTCCAAGTTTGATGATGGAGACAAATTGGATGTTTACTTTCATATTTCAGCACTTTATGAGTATTTGGATCCAATGATGCTGTCATATAGGCTTGGAGGCCTACGATAGTAGCTCTGTAGGTGTAGTCAATCTCTAAGTCCTTGCCCTCCTTCAGCTCTAGGAATGTACAATACATGAGCATGGAGGAGTCTTCTTGTTCGCACATCCAGTTTTTCAAAATTCTTATGAGGCCAATCCACAACCCCAAAACTATATAAGAGTACAGGAATTGCAAGCTGACTGATGGCTTGAACCTTATGTTGTAATGTTAAAGTTCTTTTCAATAAAGTTTTAATTTACTGTAATATTCTTTACCGATCTTCTCTCTCAATAGTTTCTGCTCGAGTCATTCCTTCCTCTATTCTGAGATACTTATATACCCCTTCCTGTTCAAGATCCTTGTCACAGCCCTCAGCAAGGGAGATATTTTTGGTTTTGTTGAATTTTCCTCTGGAAAAGATTGCCTTAGCACACTTGTCAAGGCTCATATACATCCTGATGTCATCAGAAAAGCTTTTCACCACACAAAGTTGCTCTGCTAATTGTTGGTCGCTGGAACAGTAGAGCTTCAGATCATCTATAAATAGCAGATGGGAAATTGATTCTGGGTTGGTACTGTCTTTAGAATTCAGGCTAAATCCATACCCCAAAGAGTTGATGAGAGCACTCACTGGATTAAGTGCAAACAAAAAAGAGAAGTAGCGACAGGGAATCTCCCTGAAATATTCCTCGCTGGATCTTAATTTTAGGAATGATAAACAGACCATCTTTATATCTCAAAAAGAATGTGGATTGCCACATTGTCATATTGAACTTAATGTACTCTATCAAACCAGAATTTATTTTATACATTTCAAGGCAATGTATTATCCAGGAGTATGGCATGCTGTCAAAAGCTTTCTTATAATCAATCTATGCTATACGGAGATGTCTTCCTTTCTTAGCACTGGCCATAAAAGCTTTATTCAGCATTAACTGGTCTTTGGTTACATATGCTCCTCTCTTATTGCCCTTTTGCTCTTTCACCAAGATGTTATTGAGCTTGATATGATCGTATATTTGGTCTGCATCTATTGCAGTAAAGCATAGTTATTCACCTGTAACAGGTGATCTCTGGGAACAGTAGGAATTTAGTCTTCACATATGGGTATTGTCGGTATCGACGGAGCCTGCGCGGAAATGCTCCCCAGCGTCCAATAGGAAAGTTTTTGGGAGCATCCCACAGCACCTGCTTGCTGCCTTCCCACCTTTCCCAACTGTCCCTCTCCAGCTGAGTTTAAAGTTGAGACAAAAGAAAGAGGGAGAGAAAGAGAGATACAACAACTAGGGGAGGTGGGTGGGTTGTGAAAACTAAATTCCTGCTGTTCCCGGAGATCACCTGTTACAGGTGAGTAACTATGCTATCTCCAGGAACAAGCAGGAATGTAGTCTTCACATATGGAGACTCCCTAGCTGCAGATGCCAGGGAGAAAACCCCAGAAGTTGTGTGCCCTTGTGAAAGGGCTCCACTTCCCCCCATTGATCTCTGGCATCCTACCAGGGATGGTGGGTAGGAGTTTATTAAGTCTGGAACAGGTGTTGAAGAATAGCCTGACCAAACAAGGCACCCCGGCGGGAGTCCTTTTCTAAGCAGTAATGGGCTGTGAAGGTATGAACCGAAGCCCAAGTAGCTGCTCGGCAGATGTTGTCAATAGACACAGAGTGAAGATGAGCCATAGAGGTTGCCATGGCTCTCACATTGTGAGCTGTGACATGGCCTTCCAGAGGAAGGTTTTTACTCTCATAGGCAAAAGATATACACTGTGCAATCCAGCTGGACAGTGTTCTTTTGGAGACTGGAGGTTCCAAATGGCTAGGGTCAAAAGCAACAAAGAGTTGAGAGGACTTCCTATGTTGCTGTGTCCTTTGTAAGTAAAACGTCAGAGCCCATTTACAGTCCAAAGTATGAAGATTCCTTTCTGCATTTGAGGCATGAGGCCTTGGGAAGAATACAGGAAGGTAAACCGCTTGGTTTAAATGAAAAGGTGACACCAACTTTGGCATAAAATGTGGATGAGTCCTAAGGACTACCTTATCATGATGGAACCTTGTATATGGAGGATCAGCCACCAATGCTTGCAATTCACTGATGCGACGTGCTGATGTGATTGCAATAAGAAAGATGACCTTCCAGGAAAGGAATTTCAAGGAGGTAGTGGCTAATGGTTCAAAAGGCAGTTTCATAAGCTGCCCAAGAACCAAATTTAAGTCCCATGCCACCAGCGGTGGCTTAATGGGAGGCTTAGTTAAAAGAAGGCCTCTCATAAATCTCGCTATGAGAGGATGAGAGGAAATAGGTTGCCCATTTAGAGGCTTGAAAGAAGCTGCAGTAGCACTCAAATGAACTCTCAATGAATTGGTCTTAAGCCCTGCATTAGACAAATGAAGAAGATACTCCAGTAATGATTCCAGAGGTATCGCAAGAGGGTCAAGACCCTTCTGCGAGCATCATATGGTAAACCTTTTCCACTTGAAAGCATAAGAGTGTCTTGTGGAAGGCTTCCTGGAAGCATAAAGGATATCCTTTACCTGCTGAGAAAGGTTAAGACAGTGAAGTTCGAGGCTTTCAGCAACCAGGCCCTGAGATGCAGAGACTGGGGATTGGGATGCCACAGCATCCCATCCTCCTGAGAAAGGAGATCTCGAGCAGATCCTAACTCCAGAGGCGGAGCTTGAGAAAGATGTAGGAAGCAGAGGGTACCACATTTGCCGTGGCCAATGTGGAGCTATGAGAATCATATGACCTGTCTCTCTGAAGCTTGAACAGGGTTTTGGGAATTAGGGGAATGGGTGGAAAAGCATACAGGAAGTCCTGGCCCCAATGGAGGAGGAAAGCATCCCTGGCCTGACAACCCTGAGCCGGAATTCTGGAACAGAACCGGGGAAGTTTGGCATTCAGCGGACTTGCGAAGAGGTCTATGTCTGGGGTTCCCCAAATTTGGAAGATTTTGGCCACCTGGTCTGCATGGAGAGACCATTCGTGTGGAAGCAGAACTCGACTGAGTCTGTCTGCCCAAGAGTTTTGAACGCCTGGAAGATACACCAAAGAGATGAATCTGATGCTCTCTGGCGAGGGCCCATAGTCGCAAAGCTTCTTTGCATAGCGACAGAGAGCCTGTTCCGCACTGCTTGTCCACATAGAACATGGCTACTTGATTGTCCGTTTGAACTAGGACTGTCTTGTAGCTGAGCTGGGTGTGGAATACTCGAAGAGCAAGGAAGATTGCTCTGAGTTCCAGGAGACTGATGTGTAGACAGGCCTCCTGTGGAGTCCAGGTACCCTGGGTAGAGAGGCCTTGCAAGTGGGCTCCCCAACCCACCTGTGAAGCATCTGTTGTTAGAGTGGCCTGGGGTGGGGGATGCTGAAAAGGAGACCCCCACCAAAAGGTTCTGGGGTGACTGCCACCATTGGAGGGACAAAATAAGGCGATCTGAGTTTGCTATTTTGTCTGACAGACAACCTGACGCCTGAGCCCACTGAGTGGATAAAGTCCACTGGTCTGCCCTCATATGGAGGCGAGCATAAGGAACCACATGCACAGTGGATGTCATGTGGCCTAGCAACGGTAACATTTCTCGAGCAGTGAGGTGAGGTTTTAACACTGCTTGGGAAGCTAACTGCACAATGCGAAGGCAGCGGGCCTGTGGAAGGTAGGCCCTTGTCTGTCTGGTATCCAGCAGAGCTCCTATAAACTCTAGAGATTGAGTGGGAGCAAGGTTGGATTTTGGGAAGTTTATGACAAATCCTAAATACTGAAGGATGCGCATTGTGCGAGAGAGAGCAACCTTGGCCTCTGGCTCTGAAGGGGCTCGAATGAGCCAGTCTAAGTAAGGAAAGACGAATATTCCCAGGGTGCGAAGAAATGCTGCCAACACAGCCATGCATTTTGTGAACACCCTTGGTGCCGAAGCCAGGCGAAAAGGAAGAACCCTGTATTGGTAGTACTTCCCTTGAAATAGGAAGCGAAGGAACTTTTGATGAGTTGGATGGATGAGAACATGAGTGTACGCATCCTTGAAATCTAGAGAACAAAGCCAATCCTGACTCTGAAGGTATGGCAGCAGAGTTCCTAGAGAAATCATTTTGAACTTCTCTTTGAACAGGAATTTGTTCAATTCTCTGAGGTCTAAAATGGGTCTGTCTCCTCCTGTTGTCTTTGAAATAAGGAAATAGGGGGAGTAGAACCCTGTACCCTGTTGTAGAATGGGTACCTCTTCTACTGCCCCTTGGGCAAGAAGCACAGTGAACTCTTGACCTAACTGGTTGTTGAGAGAGGTCTGAGAATTGAACTGTCTTACCATTGTAGGAGGGGGCATGCTGAGGAAATGAAGCTTATACCCCTCTCTTACAATAGACAGAGTCCAATTTTCTGCTGTTAGCTGACCCCATCTGGGGGCAAAATGACATAACCTTCCTGGAATGGTGGAGGGTTCTGGACCGTTCAGGGCCAGGAAGACAAAGTTCTCTAGATAGGAGTCAAAGCCCCTGTGGAGGCTGTCTGCTGAGCCAGTTGAGGCTTAGCAGCTTTTGTTTTTCTTTGCCTAGGTTGTTGCTGCTGTCCCTTTTGGGCAGACTGACCCAAACAATGCCCCTGCTGGGTATAGGAGGGATAAAACTTCTTCTTCTTACTGAAGAATGGTTTCTTGTACGATTTTTTCCTTGCAGGATCAACTGTAGATTTAGACAATCTATCCAAGGTGATATTGTCAGCATCTCTCTCATTAGCTTTTTCCTGCCAATTCTTGCCAAAGAGATTCTCTCCTGTGCAAGGAATATTCCCTAGTTTATCCTGTACCCAAAGTTCCAAGTCAGATGCCTGGAGCCAGGCAATCCTACGTGCACCTATGGCAATGGCAGAGGTTCTGCTTATGCACTCAAAGCAGTCAAAGGCTGCACGATTGACAAACTTGGAAACATCCTGAGCATGTTTGACAAGGGCGAGGTAATCCTGCCTCTTATCATCAGGAAGGAGAGGGCTCATAAGCTCTAAATCTTCTGTGACCTCCTTAAGGAACATTCCCATATATAATATATAGGAACTGATCCTAGCAGAAAGCATGGAAGCCTGGAAGGTTCGACATCCAAAGGCGTCAAGAGTCCTACACTCACGCCCTGGAGGATTAGATGCATGCCTTTTTGCGCTCTTGATCCTTCTCATAGCTGATTCCACCACCATGGAATGGTGTGGTAGCTGAGTCTTCTGAAACCCAGGACAAGGAGGAACTCGATACATGGTGTCGAGTCTTTGAGAGTGAGGAGATGTGGTTAGAGGTGTTTCCCACATCCTTAACATGAGATCATGCAAGATCTCATGAATAGGTAAGGTAGCTGCCTCCTTGGGAGCTTTAGGGTATTGTAGGATTTCTAATTCCTTTGCCCTAGGCTCTTTTTCAGGAGCCACTGTGATGGAAAGACCTCGAGCCACATTTTGGATAAAATCCTGAAAGGACATAACCTCTGGTGGAGACATCCTACGCTAAGGAGAAGAATCCTCAGGAAGAAGTACTCTGGTATTGGCAGAGCTTTCAGAGTCCTCAGACTCATCCAAGGATTCAAAGTACCTCCGATCCGGTTGATCATGCAAGGCACGGTACCGGTACCGATTGAAGTTGGCATCGGAGAGGTCCGGTACTGACTTGTCGATACCGGATGGATAAGCATGACTCGGTCCCGATGTCGATGCAGAGGATGCCGGTACCGGAGTCGGTGCCGGTACCGGTTGAATTGTCTTAAGCGGTTTCAAGGGCATCGAGGCCGTGAGAAGAGCCGCCAGACTGCGTTCAATAGCTAAGAATCTCTGGTCTATCGATGCTGCTGATGCTTGGGTATTGGTACCGGATGAAGCAGCCGGTACTCCAGAGCATGGCACCAGTAGTTCTGCCGAGGTTGAGGCCTCGAGAACATCCTGGAGCCCCGTTAGTGCTTTGTAAGCCGAACCCTCCCGCCGGGGCAATTTTGCCGGTGAAACTCCCTCAAGGGCAACGCCAGAGGCATCTCGATGCTTAGAGGGAGATCTACTCTTTGAGGACCGGCTAGATTTATGTTTAGTTACCTGAGATCCATGGGAGGAAGACAAAGCCCTAGAAGATGTCGATGCCACAGAGGCTGCATCGGAGGGAAAAAGGGTGCTAAGTTTAGCAGCTCGGTTCTGCCGGCCCCTCTTCGACATCATCCCACAGGCAACACACTCCGAAATAGAGTGGTCAGGACCTTTTGAGGCACCACTCATGGGTGTTGGTGACGGAGATAGTATTGCCACACTTGGAACACTTTTTAAAACCCAAAGTGGGTTTTTCCATTTTAAAGGAAAAGGTTGGGCCTAGTGCCCAAAATGGCGCGTGGCACCTGAGGAGAAAATACCTGGAAAAGACTCCAGAAGGTAGGTTTTTTTTTTTTTGGAAAAAAAGAAAGAACCACCGGCGGTACCGGTGTAGCATCGAAGGAAGGCAGATGCGACCAGAAAAAAGAAGAATAAAAGGGAATTATTTTCTGCGGTGACAGGATGTGTGACCTGTCAGCTCCGCGGAAAACGAAGAACTGGAGAGGGACAGTTGGGAAAGGTGGGAAGGCAGCACGCAGGCGCTGTGGGATGCTCCCAAAAGCTTTCCTATTGGACGCTGGGGAGCATTCCCGCGCAGGCTCTGTCGGTATCGACGATACCCATATGTGAAGACTACATTCCTGCTTGTTCCTGGAGATACAGCTTATAGATTGTAGGTAAACAGGTTATTGGTCTATAATTTTTGGGAAAGTTAGTCGGGTCTCCCTTTGGAAGGAGAAAAGTACTTCATGTAGTAAGCCCATTGTGGTGTTAAGTCCGGTTGCTCGAACAACTGATTTTTGCAGTTTGCCAGGTCTTGATGGAGTGATGTTAACTGTTTGAGCCAAAAGTTGGTTACGCCATCTAGGCCAGGGCTCTTCCAATTTGGGGCTTGTTTTAACCTGCTTTCCAGCTCTTCCTTTGATACTATAGGCCATTCCATAAGTTTGATGTTTGTTTTTTTTTAAATGCTTCTGTATGCTGAGTTACCATTCTGCTTTGTGATTGTGCTGTATAGGGTCCTCATTTAGCTTTCTCCAGAAGGTTTCGGTTTTGGTTGGAGGTGCTTTTACCAAAACATTTCTATAGGTCCTCATTAGCCACTTCCATCTTTATAATCCTAAGCAAATGAGGGCCCTGTTGTGCCTCATGCAAATCACAGTGATATACATAAAACATAACCATAAAGATTTGGCACCCCTGGTCCATCGGTATACTTCAATGAATCCTTAAGTGAAATAAAGCTGACAACCTTTACATAGCACTCTGCAAACTGATTTGAAAAAAGAAATGAACATGGCAGGTGCAAAAGTTTGTTCCATACTTTTTAACATCTCCTTAGGCATAATTAAGGGCTTTCAGACATTTCAGGTAGCTAAGAGCCTTTCTATTTTTGCTTTTGGAATCCCCCCCCCCCCGCCTTCTAACTCAGAAATATTAGGTATCATGGCATGCGCTGCATGCTTGAGAGTTCACCACAGATTTTCAATAATATTCAATACTAAGGACTGAAGGTCAATGCAAAACCTTTATTTTTCTTTCCAGTAAGTACTTCATCATTGATTATAAGGTATGTTTTTGACCGTCATACTGAAACATCCAACTTCAATTTCTTCACTGGCTGTGGGTTAACTTCTAGGATATTCTGCTATTTAAATTAAACCTATTCTTCCTTCCACACAATATTTCCTGCGCCACTAACTGGTAAGCTGTTTTCTTCAAATGCTTCATCCTTTTTTCTCCAAATGTATTTTGTGTAGTTGTCATTTATTATTTTTAATATACCATCTAAAAAACAACTATTTAGGCGATTTACACTACAGCAAACATAATAAAAAAACAAAGTAAATATCATATAAATATAAAACATAACTGTGGGGGGAGGGGGGGGGGAGATGTGGAACAAAGTTCCGAAGCAAGATGGCCGTATAGCTCAGTCTCTCTGGCCAACCTTGCAGATTAAAACCACCTGGGTACTGACTCTTGCATCAAATTTATATTCAAAGTGCTATATCACTCCTTTTAAAATTTTGAGAACTAATGCAGTTTTTGCTGCTACTGTGGGTATGAAGCAAACAAACAGGAACTACTGACACCCAATCCAAATGACACTCACGAGGGAAATATCAGATTGCGCTGTTCCCATCATGGCCAAACCGCAATCATTCAAGATGATGATTCAGGGCAACAATGTTATGCATAAGCACCACCAGGATTAAGCCTCATTTGTGATGCAAACACCGGCATTTCAACACAAGAGAGAAATGCTGGCGGGCAGAATGACTGTAGTTGAGGACGATATCCTCTGGTTGTAACATGACAGTAAATGTATGCATGTGTTGGAGTGTGAAGCAGAGAAGACCAACTACAGAAGCCGCCAGAACAACTTGCGGACTTTGGATCTGTCCAAGGGAGATGAGGCCCAAATCCTGTAGCATTCACGGAAGGTTTTGAATTAAATTGTTGGACCTGCAGTTTGAGCGATCATTCAAAATTGAGTAGATTGACTAGATCCCTACTGGAGTGGCTACCAAACAGAACCCACCTAGACATTTTATCCTGAAAGTTCTTAGGTATCCACAAGTAAAGAAAATCCATGCTGGAGTTTAAGCCATGTATAAGCTTGTCCAGAAAAGTTAACATTAGGGTCTTGACACTGTGATGGGGTCTAAACCCGTGTTGCTGTTCATCCAAGGGTGTGTTTAGTTCAAAGAAATCTCGCAGTTGGCTCTGTTTCTATGACTTTAGCTAAGAACGGTGTGCTCAAGATGGGTCTGTATGAGCTGGGATGGTTTTCGTCAGCCGTTGCTGATTTTAATATTGGTCGTATTATGGCCTGTTTTAAGGCAGCTGGCACATGTCCTTGTCGTAATGAGTGGTTCACTATCTCTAGGATGGTTGGAGAAAACTCATCTTTTGTTGCTTTCAGCCAGCTGACCGGGCAGGGATTTATTTATTTATGTATTTGCTTTTATATACCACGCTTTTTGCAATCAGTGCGGTTTATGTATAACATGAACAACCAGACATTTTACATAGAACCAGAGATAACAAGAACAAATACAGTGGAACAGTTACATGGAACAATTTTGCATGGAACAGATTAACTTTAACTAAAAACAGAACAGTAGGAGTGAGGTGAGGTGGTTATACCGATTCCAGTTATAGTTTTGAGATTTTTTTGGTCAATAAGGTGGAATGTTGACCATGTGTCATGTCCAGTGGGGTCGAAGTTGTTAGGCTGTAAGTTGGGGGGGGGGGGGAGGTTAGGGGGACTTATCATCCTGGATTGAGGGATTAAGTTTAACCATATAATGATTTGCTAGTATTTGTGGATATATAATTATTTAGATCTTCATCAGGCATAGGTGTTCTTGTTAAAGATTTAACAATAGAAAATAGCACTCTCGGTTTGTTGAGAGATTTTGTGAGGAGGGTAGTGTGATACTCTTTTTTCCCCCCTGTTATTTAACAGGCCTCTTTGTATGATTTTAGTGTGAGCACGTATAATTTGTTGCCATTTTCTGCTCTTGTGCGTCTCCATTTGTGTTCTAGTTTACACAATTTTTGCTTTAGTTTCCTTATTTTATTTGAACAGTTTTTCTATACCGCCCCTTCCAACGATCAGGGGCGCTTTACATTAAACGGGTAACAGTTACAACAAACAATGTTTTGAACTATATTACAATGAACTATTTACATGCCCACTATACCCATAGAGAAGGTGTGGTGGGCGTTGGCACACATAACTATTTACATGAAGGTTGTTGCAGCTTATACATAGATCGAGGGGGAGAAGAGAAAAGAGGATAAAGAGGGGGAGGAGGTAGGGCTGAGAGGGGAATGTAAAGGTGGGTTAAGCTGGTGGGTTGAGTGAGTTATCACTAGGAGGGAGGTTATTGTAATACTCAGAAAATAGGTGAGTTTTTAGCTCTTTTCTGAATGTCTGTAAGTCTTTTATTGCTCTGAGGAGGTCCGGTAAAGAATTCCAGAGGGTGGAGGCTGAATAGGAGAAAGAGTAGTTACTCACCTGTAACAGGTGTTCTCCAGGAGCAGTAGGAAAGCACAGTTACTTACCTGTAACAGGTGATCTCTGGGAACAGCAGGAATGAGTCTTCACATATGGGTACGTCGGTACCGACGGAGCCTGCACGGGAACGCTCCCCAGCGTCCAATCAGAAAGCTTTTGGGAGCATCCCACAGCGCCTGCATGCTGCCTTCCCAACTGTCTCTCCTCAGTTGAGTTTTATAGCTGAGACAAAGAGGGAGAGAGAGGGAGAGGAAGAGAGAGAGAGAGAGAGAACTCCTAGGGGAGGTGGGTGGGTTGTGAAGACTTATTCCTGCTGTTCCCAGAGATCACCTGTTACAGGTAAGTAACTGTGCTATCTCCAGGAACAAGCAGGAATGAGTCTTCACATATGGGGACTCCCTAGCTTTTGATGCCAGGGAGAGAGCCCATAAGTTGTGTGTCCCTGGGACAGGGCTGCACTTCCCCACCTGGATCTCTGGCATCCCATGAGGGATGGTGGGTAGGAGTTGATTAAGAGTGGTTACTCACCTGTAACAGGTGTTCTCCAGGAGCAGCAGGAATCAGTCCTCACATATGGGTGACGTCGGTGCCGACGGAGCCCTCGTGCAGAGCATTTCCCCAGCTTTCAAAGAAAGCCTTTGGGAATTGCAGCGCGCATGCGCGTTCCCCTTCCCGCCCAAGGGTGTCATCTTGCTCAGTCTGATGACATAGCTAAAATACAGCAAAAAAATTAGGAAAATAAATCATATGACTGCAACTCCAAGGGGAGGAGGGAGGGTTGTGAGGACTGATTCCTGCTGCTCCTGGAGAACACCTGTTACAGGTGAGTAACCACTCTTTCTCCAGGACCAAGCAGGAAGTCAGTCCTCACATATGGGACTCTCCAGCTTAAGGCTACCGGAGACCTCAAGCCGAAAAAATGAGCTCCCTCTAGCTCGTCAGTACGTAAGGAAGGAATCTTCTCTGAGAACGCCCCCGACCGGTAGCCCAACACCAGGGCCGGAGGGTAGGAGTTGCCTAAACCCCAAAGAGATTATGGAGTACTGCCTGTCCGAAAGCACTGTCCCTGCGGGACTCCCTCTCAAGGCAGTAATGGACCGCAAAAGTCTGGCTTGAAGACCAAGTAGCGGCCCGGCAGATGTCTGCCAACGGAACAGAGCGGAGATGAGCCACTGACGCAGCCTTCGCCCTGACATGATGAGCCATGACTCGACCCTCCAACGAGAGGCTGGCTGACCCATAAGCACAGGTGACACAGTCAGCAACCCATAGGGACAAAGTACGCTTGGAGACAGGGAGCCCCAACTTATTGGGGTCAAAAGAAACGAAGATCTGAACAGCCTTCCGATGCTCCCGCGTACGGTCAAGGTAGAAGGATAACGCCCTCCTACAGTCCAGGGTATGCAAGACCATCTCAGCCCGGTTGGCATGTGGCCTGGGAAAGAACGTCGGAAGAACCACCTCTTGAATGAGGTGGAAAGAGGAGACAACCTTAGGGAGAAACTTAGGGTGAGTCCGTAAGACTACCCTATTCCTGTAGAACCTAGTGTAAGGGGGATCAGACACTAGTGCCTGAAGTTCACTTACTCGCCTAGCAGAGGTAAGAGCTACCAGAAACAAGGTTTTCCAGGAGAGAAAACAGAGAGGGCAGGTAGCCATAGGTTCAAATGGCGGACAAGTAATCCACTGTAAGACCACATTCAGATCCCACTCAGGGGCCGGTGGACGTAAAGGAGGCTTAAGCAGGAGGAGGCCTCTGAGAAAATGAGCCACCAAAGGGTGGTTGGAAAGAGGCCTTCCATCCACCGGCGAGTGGTGCGCAGAGAGGGCACTGAGGTGAACCCTGACAGAGTTGGACTTAAGGCCTAGATTGGAGAGGTAAAGCAAATATTGCAAGACTACCGCTACCAAGCACGAGAAGGGATTCTCGCTGTGCTGAGCACACCATGCGGAGAATCTACGCCACTTAAGAGCGTAAGATTTCCTGGTGGATTGCCGTCTAGAGGCCAAGACTACGTCTTCCACCTCTCTAGGCAATAGTAGGGGAGCTAGGACTACCCTTTCAGCAGCCAGGCCATCAGATGAAGGGATTGGAGGTTGGGGTGCAAGAGAGATCCCTGTTCCTGAGACAGGAGATCGTGTTGAACCCCCAGAGGAATAGGAGTGTCCACCGCCAGATGCAGCAGAAGCGGGAACCACGGTTGCCTCGGCCACCTGGGGGCTATCAGAATCATGGAGGCCCCGTCCTTGAGGACTTTGAACAGTGTTCGGGACACTAGTGGCGTGGGAGGAAACGCATACAGTAGGCCGGTGGACCATGGGATCAGAAACGCATCCGCTGCTACTCTGAGAGGATGCGGTTGTCTGGAACAGAATCTCGGCAGTTGCCGGTTCAGAGGACTGGCGAAAAGATCCATGGTGGGGAGGCCCCACCTCAGAAAGATCTGCTGAACCACCAAGGGATTCAATCTCCATTCGTGTGGTTGCAGGATCCTGCTCAGCCTGTCCGCCAGGTAATTTTCTTGACCTGGGAGGTAGACAGCCTTGAGGAGGATCCCGTGATTGACGGCCCAAGAGCACAGCCGTTGTGCCTCCTGACAGAGAAGGAAGGAGCCTGTGCCTCCTTGTTTGTTCACGTAGAACATGGCAACTTGATTGTCCGTCTGGACCAGTACAGACTGGTGAGATGTGAGGTGGGAGAAGGCTCTCGGAGCTAGGCGTATCGCCCGTAGCTCCAGGAAGTTTATCTGCTGAGCAGCCTCCCAAGGGGTCCAAAGACCCTGAATACATGCCCCTTGGCAATGGGCTCCCCAACCTAGAAGAGAAGCATCTGTCGTCAGCACTTGAGAATGCGGAGGGGATTGAAAAATCACTCAGAGTAGCAGATTCTGAAGATGAAGCCACCACTGCAGAGAGGAGACGAGCAGGACGGATATTCTTACTGAGTCTGCAAGGCTCCCTGTGGCTTGATGGCACTGAGTGCGAAGGCTCCACTGAGCAGGCCGCATGTGCAGGCGGGCATTGGGGGTTACATGAACTGTGGAAGCCATATGGCTGAGAAGTCTCAGGAATTGCCTGGCGGAGACCAGGGAATTGCTGTGAAACTGCCTGGCTAGATCTATCAACCTGTGAGCTCTGTCCATTGGCAGAAAAGCCTTCGCCTGAAGGGTGTCCAGCCTTGCTCCTATGAATTCTGTTCTGGGACGGGAGCAAAGTGGACTTTGCGAAGTTTATGACAAAACCCCAAGTGCTGAAGCAGAGCCACAGTGCGAAGGGTGGCTTGACTGGCCTCCTGGGAAGATTGGCCCCTTATGAGCCAGTCGTCCAGGTATGGAAACACAAAAAGACCCTGAAGTCTCAGGTAGGCCACCACCACTGCCAGGCACTTGGTGAACACCCTGGGGGCGGAGGTTGGCCAAAGAGTAGTACTCTGTACTGGTAGTGGTTTCCCCCCACAACAAATCTGAGATATTGTCTGTGGTCTGGATGAATAAGGATGTGAGTATAAGCATCCTTTAGATCTAAGGAGCATAGCCAATCTCCCTGCTGGAGGTAGGGCAGCAGGATTCCAAGGGTAAGCATCTTGAACTTTTCCCTCTCCAGGAACTTGTTGAGGTTGCGTAAGTCTAGGATGGGTCTGAGGCCTCCTGTTCTTTTTGGTACCAGAAAGTACCTGGAATAAAAGCCGTGACCTCTCAGGTGGTGGGGCACCGGTTCCACAGCCTGTTCCTTTAGCAGACTTGCTAGCTCCTGAAGGAGTAGGTCCCTGTGCAGAGGGAGTCTTGGAGGCTCCCCTGGAAAATAGGAGGGAGGTACCTGGTGAAAATGGAGAAGATAGCCCTTTTGGACTATACGGAGCACCCAGGTATCTGATGTGACGGCTGACCACCTGTGGGCAAAGTGGGCCAGCCGGCCTCCTGTGCTGATGTGAGCCAGCTGAGGAGAAGAGGCTATGCCTTCTGAGTCAAAAACCCCCACCCTGCTGAGCAGGGGCCGGGGTTGGTGGCTTGGGGGCCTTCTGCCTACGGGGCCCATGACCCTGCCCCTTGGCCTGCTGACCCTGTTGGGAAGCTGCAGAGGCCTGATAATGAGGGTATTTGTTTATAGGCAGATGACTTCCTCGGGTAAAAGGTCTTTTTTCCCTGAGCCCTTCTTTTTCTAAGAAGGGGCAAAGGTTTTTCTGGACAGCCTAGTCCTGGTCAGAGTCTCGGTCTCGAGTTCAGCAGCCTTTTCAGCCATGGGCTTGCCAAAGAGGTTTTCACCTCGGCAGGGGACATCGACCAACTTGTCCTGTACCCATGGCTCGAGATCGGATGACTGTAGCTAAGCCTGTCGGCGGGCACCGATGCCAGCCCCGACTACTCGGGCCGAAGCCTCGAAGCCATCGTAGGCTGCTCAAGAGATAAACTTCGAGCACACTCGAATACCAGTGGACAAGGCCTGGAACCTCTGCAAAGGTTCCTCGGAGAGACCAGCAGAGAACCCGGCAATCTCCTTTGCCAGGTCTCGGAGATACATGCCCAAATAGAGCTGGCATGTCTGGACACGGCAAGCAAGCATAGAGCCCTGGAAGCACTTCTTACCGAGGGCATCCAGGTTCCGGGCCTCCTGGCCGGGAGGCACCGAGGAGTGCATCTTCTGACTTTTCAGTCGATGCATGGCCGATTCCACAACCATGGAGTGGTGCGGTAATTGTGCCTTTTGGAACCCGGGGCTCTTGCGGACTCGACAGATGGCATCGACCCGCTTGCTTAACACCGGCGTCGGGGCCAGGGTCTCCCACATGCGGAAGAGCAGCTGCTCCAGCATCGGAGGAACTGGTACAGTAAAGGCCTCCTTCGGGGGAGAGTCATACTGGAGGGCCTCGAGCTCCTCAGCTCGAGGCTCCTCCTCGAGATCCTCGGGGAAGGCCAAGGCCTTGGCCATATCCCGCACGAAGTCCGAGAACCAGGTATCCTCCAGTGGGGATCATCTCCGAGGTTCGGACTCCGGCGAGTTCGATGGGACACACCGAGTCCGATAGGTGTCGGGTGACTCTTCATCCTCCGTCTCCCAGCCCGACTCCTCGGAGGAGGTATCGAGCGGCTTCGGTCGGGCACCCATGCCATCCGCCCCGACGCCGAGGGTACCAGCGTCGACGACCTCGGTCCCGAACGGAAGGCCTGTGAGACCGTGGCCGAGGATCGACTCGAGCCCGCATGGACTCGAGGATCGGCTCGGCCTCCGGGGTCGACTTGGATGTCGATGTCCCGGTGGTCGGGGAAGATGCACCGGTGAGACCGGCGATCAATGCCCGCTGCTGTTCTATGAAGGCAGCGAGGCTGCTCTCCAAGGCCGTCAACCTGAGTCCGAGCTCAGGAGACCCAGCAGCCCCCAACTCGGGCCCAGACGGTGTCGGGCCCGACGTCGGCTCCCCTGGAGGAGAGTCCACGAGGACTACAGCACTCACATGTCCAGGAGACTCCATCTCAATACGAGGTTGCTTGGCAGGCCTCTCAGACTCCGAAGACCCGGGATGGCTATCGGGGCTATGCGACCTGGCTCTCGAGGAACCAGGAGCGTCCACCGACGCCGCCCTCACGGGTTTCTTCTTCCTGCGCTGTTCCCGCGAAGGAGACCCTCGCTCAGAGGAACCCCGACGCTGTTCGGGGCTGGAGTCCCGAGACGTCGAGGCCTCTGACGAGGTCCGGGCCCGTCCAGATGCAGAGTCAGAGAAGATCCTATTCTTCTGGTGCTGCCGACTCCTCAACGCCTTCGAGGACATTTTGCCACGAGGCAGCGGAGGCAGCAGTCATGTGTGTCGGTAAGAGACATACGTTTCTTACACCGATCACACTTTTTAAACCCGCTGGCAGCCATCGGGGGAAAAAGGGCCCCTGCGAGGTCAAAAGACAGGGCTGCCAGTGAAAAATGAAAAAATGGTGCGAACGCTAGTCATGAAGGACAAAAAACGAAAAAAAAAAAAAAAAAGAGTGGGCTCGATACCGGCATATCGAGCCCAGGCGGGAAAAGGATCCGGCGTCGAACCGAAGGAGAAGAAGAAAAAACATGGAAATCAACTTTTTCCTCGGTGAAAAACTAACTACGTCCGTTGGGCTCCGCGGAAAAAAAAAGACTGAGCAAGACGGCACCCTTGGGCGGGAAGGGGACCGCGCATGCGCGCTGCAATTCCCAAAGGCTTTCTTTGAAAGCTGGGGAAATGCTCCGCACGAGGGCTCCGTTGGCGCAGACGTCACCCATATGTGAGGACTGACTTCCTGCTTGGTCCTGGAGAAAGTATGGAACAGGTGTTTGAGAACAGCCTGACCAAACAAGGCATCCCGGCGGGAGTCCTTGTCCAAGCAGTAATGGGCTGTGAAGGTATGAACCGAGGCCCAAGTGGCTGCTCGACAGATGTCGACGATAGCCACAGAGTTCAGATGAGCCTTTGAGGCTGCCATGGCTCTCACATTGTGAGCTGTGACATGGCCCTCCAGAGAAATGTTCTTGCTCTGATAGGCGAAAGAAATACATTGGGCAATCCAGTTAGAAAGTGTTCTCTTGGAGACTGGTTGTCCCAAATGAGAAGGATCAAAAGCAACAAAGTGTTGGGAAGACTTTCTATGTTGCTGTGTCCTCTGTAAGTAAAAAGCTAGAGCTCTTTTACAGTCCAGGGTATGAAGATTCCTCTCTGCATTTGATGCATGAGGTCCTGGAAAAAAGACAGGTAGGTAGACCTCTTGGTTGAGGTGGAAAGGCGAGACCACCTTAGGCATAAAGTGTGGATTAGTCCTAAGGACCACCTTGTCATGATGGAACCTTGTATAAGGTGGATTAGCTACTAGTGCTTGCAATTCACTGATGCGGCGTGCTGATGTGATTGCAATGAGAAAGGTATTTCAAGGAGGTGGTAGCTAAAGGTTCAAAAGGCAGCTTCATAAGCTGGCCAAGAACCAAATTTAAGTCCCATGCCACCGGTGGTGGTCTAATGGGAGGCCTTGTTAAAAGGAGGCCTCTCATGAACCTTGCTACAAGGGGATGAGAGGAAACAGGTTGTCCATTTAAAGGCTTGAGTGAAGCTGCAATAGCACTCAAATGGACTCTTACTGAATTTGTCTTAAGGCCTGCATTAGACAGATGAAGTAGATACTCCAGCTACGATTCCAGAGGTATGGCACTGGGGTTAAGACCCTTTTCAGAACACCAGATGGTAAACCTTTTCCACTTGAAAACGTAAGAACGTCTAGTGGAAGGTTTTCTGGAAGCATAAAGAACATCTTTCACTTGTTGAGAAAGATAAAGATCCTGGAGATCTAGGCCTTCATCAACCAAGCCCTGAGATGCAGAGACTGGGGATTGGGATGCCACAACTTTCCGTCCTCCTGAGAGAGGAGGTCTGGAGCAGACGCTAACTCTAGGGAGGGAGCTTGAGAGAGATGTAGAAGCAGAGGGTAGCACACTTGCTGTGGCCAATGTGGAGCTATGAGAATCATGTGGCCTCTGTCTCTCTGAAGCTTGAACAGGGTTTTGGGAATTAGGGGAATGGGTGGAAAGGCATACAGGAAGTCTTGACCCCAGTGAAGGAGGAAAGCATCCCTTGCTTGAGCCCCCTGAGCCGGAGTTCTGGAACAGAACCGGGGAAGTTTGGCATTCCACGGACTTGCAAAGAGGTCTATGTCCGGGGTTCCCCAAATTTGAAAAATCTTGGATACCTGGTCCATATGTAGGGACCACTTGTGTGGAAGCAGAACTCGACTGAGTCTGTCTGCCCAAGAGTTTTGAACACCTGGAAGACAGACTGCCAGAAGATGAATGTGATGCTCTCTGGCGAGGGCCCACAGTCGCAGAGCTTCGTTGCAAAGCGACAGAGAGACAGTTCCTCCCTGCTTGTTTATATAGAACATGGCTACCTGATTGTCCGTGTGGCTAAGGACTGTCTTGTGGCTGAGCAGGGTGTGGAAAACTCGCAGAGCAAGGAAGATTGCTCTGAGTTCCAAGAGACTGATATGTAGACAAGTTTCCTGTGGGGACCAGATGCCCTGGGTGGAGAGGTCCTGAAGATGAGCTCCCCAGCCCATTGGAGAAGCATCTGTTGTAAGAGTTGCCTGGGGTAGAGGCTGTTGAAAGGGGGACCCCAGCAACAGGTTTTGAGGGGACTTCCACCACTGGAGGGACAAAATGAGGCGAATTGTGTTTGCTATTTTGTCTGACAAGCAGCCTAATGCCTGGGTCCATTGGGTGGATAAAGTCCACTGAACTGCTCTCATGTGAAGGCGAGCATATGGTACCACATGGACGGTGGATGCCATGTGGCCTAGCAACTGTAACATTTTTCGAGCAGTTAGTAGGGGTTTTAACTCTGCTTGAGAAGCTAACTGCATCAAGCGAAGGCAACGGGCCTGAGGAAGATAGGCCCTTGTGGTATCCAGTAACGCCCCTATAAACTCCAGGGACTGAGAAGAGATCAAATTGGATTTTGGGATGTTTATTACCAGCCCTAAATATTGAAGGATACGCATTGTGCAGGTTAGAGCAGTCTTGGCCTCTGATTGAGTGGGAGCTCGAATGAGCCAGTCGTCCAGGTAAGGGAAGACAAATATTCCCAGGGTGCGCAGAAAAGCAGCAACCACTGCCATGCATTTCGTGAACACCCTTGGTGCAGAGGCCAGGCCAAAGGGGAGCACTTTGTATTGACAGTGCTTCTCCTGGAAAAGGAAGCGAAGGAACCTTCTGTGAGTTGGATGGATGAGAACATGAGTGTATGCATCCTTGAGATCTAGAGAACAAAGCCAATCCTGATTCTGAAGATAGGGCAGCAGAGTTCCTAGAGAAACCATCTTGAATTTTTCTTTGACTAGGAATCTGTTCAACTCTCTGAGATCTAAAATGGGTCTGAAGCCCCCTGTTTTCTTTGGAATAGGAAAACAGGGGGAGTAGAACCCTGTGCCCTGTTGTTGAGAAGGCACTTCCTCTATTGCCCCCTGGGCGAGAAGAGTGGCAACCTCCTGTTCTAACAGGTTGAGGAGGGAGGTTGGAGAATTGAACTGGTGCACTCTTGTGAGAGGGGGCAAGCTGGAAAAATGAAGTTTGTACCCCTCTCTTATGATGGAGAGTGTCCAATGCTCTGCTGTGATTTGCCCCCACCTGGGAGCAAAGTGACATAACCTTCCTGGGATGGTAGAGGGCTCTGGTCCTTCTAGAGCCAGGAAGGCTAAGTTCTCTAGCAGAACGTCAAAGGCCCTGAGGGGGCTGAGGTTGCTGGGCTGGAGCAGGCCTCGCAGCCTTTGCTTTACTCTGTTTGGAGGATTGCTGACGTTTGGAAGGGAACTGAGCTGCAGAAGATGCCCGCTGACCATAAGCAGGATAGAATCTTCCCTTTTCAGAAAAAGGTGTTTTCTTGAACAACCTTTTCTTAGCAGGGGCAGCTGTAGATTTGGATAGTCTATCCAAAGCAGAATTTTCAGCATCCATCTGATTGGCTTTTGCTTGCTAATCTTTACCAAACAGATTCTCACCTGTACAAGGGATATTTCCCAATTCATCTTGAACCCAGATCTCCAAATCAGATGCTTGAAGCCAAGCAATCCTACGTGCACCTATAGCTATAGCTGAGGCTCTGCTTATGCATTCAAAGGAGTCGAAAGCTGCACGTTTGGAGAATTTGGAGATATCCTGGGCATGTTTGAGCCCAGTGAGAAATTCTTGCATTTTATCTTCAGACATAAAAGGACTTAAAGTCTGCAAATGGTCAGTAACTTCTTTTAAGAACATTCCCATGTAGAGACTATAAGAATTAATTCTCGCAGCAAGCATGGAAGCTTGGAAGACTCTTCACCAAAAGCATCCAGGGTTCTACATTCACGTCCTGGAGGATTAGAGGCACGTCTTTTGGCACTTCTAATCTTTCTCATTGCAGACTCAACCACAATAGAGTGGTGAGGAAGCTGAGTTTTATGGAAACCAGGACAAGGAGGGACACGATACATGGTGTCCAACCTGCGAGAATGAGGTGGTTAGAGGTGCTTCCCACATCCTTAACATGAGATCATACAGAATCTCATGAATAGGTAAGGTAGCTGCCTCCTTAGGAGTTTTAGGATATTGTAAAATATCTAACTCCATGGCTCTAACTCTGGGGCCACTGTAATAGAGAGGCCCCGAGTCACCTCTCTGATAAAGTCTTGAAAAGACAAGTCCTCTGGAGGAGACATCCTTCGTTTAGGAGAGGACTCCTCCTGTGGAAGAAGCATCACTGCATCGACAGACTCTTCAGAATCCCCAGAGTCATCAGAGGAATCAAAGTATCGTCTGTCCGGATGCTCTTGCAAAGCCCGATACCCGTACCGACTGGAATCGGTATCGGGAATCACCGGTACCGGGGTATCGGTACCGGAGGGCCGCAGAGGGCAGAGTACCGGCATAGCGGACACTGATGCTGATGTCGACGCCACCGGTATCGGGATCGGTGCCTATGGTGATGCCAGAGCCGGTACCAGCGGAGTAGTCTGTTGCGGTACCACGGGCGTCGATGCCACAAGGAAAGCCGCCAGACTGCGTTCGATGGACAGAATCCTCTGATCCATCGACGCTGCCAATGCCTGGAAGTCGGTACCCACCGGTACCCCAGAGCATGGCACCAGGAGATCTGTCGAGGCCACGCCATCGAGATGATGATGCTTTAGAGGCCAAAGCCTCCCGCCGGGGTAATTTTGCCGGTGCAGAATCCTCGAGGGCAAGGCCAGAGGCATCTCGATGCTTAGAAGGAGATCTACCCTTCGAGGACTGGCTAGATTTATGTTTAGTTACCTGAGATCCATGTGAGGAAGAAGCAGCCCTGGAAGACGTCGATGCCACCGAAGCTGCATCAGAGGGAAACAGGGTACTGAGCTTGGCAGCTCGGTTCTGTCGACCTCTCTTAGACATCATGGAACAGGACACACAATCTGTTATAGAATGGTCAGGGTCTAAACATTTTAGACACCAGTCATGGGTGTCAATGACGGAGATAGTACCGCCACATTTTGTGCACTTTTTAATTCCTGAGGCAGGCTTTTCCATAGTTAAAGGAAAAAGGTTCTGGGCCTAAGGCCCAAAACTGAAGTGCACCTGAAGAAAAATAAATGGAAAAAAGGTTTTTTGTTTTTTTTAAAAAAAAGAAAAGAATGACCGGCGGTACCGGTACAGCGTCGAAAAAGGCAGATGCGACAGAAAAGAAATAAAGAAAAAATAAGGAAAATTTTTCTGCGGTGACAGGAACACGACCTGCTGGCTCCGCGGAAAAAGAACAACTGAGGAGAGACAGTTGGAAAGGTGGGAAGGCAGCATGCAGGCGCTGTGGGATGCTCCCAAAAGCTTTCTGATTGGACGCTGGGGAGCGTTCCCGGTACCGACGTACCCATATGTGAAAACTCATTCCTGCTTGTTCCTGGAGATTCATTCCTCACTTATGGGTAACATCGGCGCCGATGGAGCCCCCCGTGCGGAGCATTTCCCCAGCTTTCTAAGAAAGCCTTTGGGAATACTGCACACATGCGCGGTCCCCTTCCCACCTAAAGGTGCCATCTTGCTCAGTCAAATGACATAGCTAAAAAACAGCACACAAAAAATGTAAAAATGAACTATGTACATCTGCAACTCCCAGGGGAGGAGGGAGGGTTGTGAGGACTGATTCCTGCTGCTCCTGGAGAACATCTGTTACAGGTGAGTAACTACTCTTTCTCCAGGACCAAGCAGGAAGTCAGTCCTCACTTATGGGACTCCCCAGCTTCAGGCTACTAAGGACCCAGAGCTGAAAAATGAGCTCCCTCTAGCCTCAGCATCAGAGAAAGGATTTCTCTGAAACACACCCCCACCGGTAGCCCAACCAGAGGGCTGGAGGGTAGGAGTTGCCTAAACCTCAGAGATTCCGGAGCACTGCCTGACCGAAAGCACTGTCCCTACGGGACTTCCTCTCCAGGCAGTAATGGGCCGCAAAAGTCTGGCTTGAGGACCAAGTTGCAGCCCTGCAGATGTCTGCCAACGGTACAGAGCGGAGATGAGCTACTAAGGCAGCAATTGCCCTAACACGGTGGACCGTGACCCGACCCTGCAAAGGAAGGCCAGCTGTCCTGTAAGCCCAGGTGATACAGTCAGCCACCCAGATGGACAAGGTATGCTTGGAGACAGGTACCCCCAAGTTATTGGGGTCAAAAGATTTGAAGAGCTGAGTAGCCCTCCTATGCCCCTGCGTACGCTCCAGGTAGAAGGATAAGGCCCTCCTACAGTCCAGGGTATGCAGGACTGTCTCAGCCTGGCTGGCATGGGGCCTAGGGAAGAATGTTGGAAGAACCACCTCCTGGTTGAGATGGAAAGAGGAGACAACTTTGGGGAGGAACTTAGGATGAGTCCGAAGGACTACCCTGTTCCTATAGAAGCGAGTGTAGGGTCTGTCACAGACCAGGGCTTGAAGTTCACTCACTCGCCTGGCCGAGGTCAAGGCCACTAGGAATAGTGTCTTCCAGGAAAGGAAGCGTAGAGGACATGCAGCCATTGGTTCAAAAGGTGGGCGAGTCAGTTGCTGCAAGACCACATTCAATTCCCACTCAGGGGCCGGTGGACGGAGAGGAGGCTTGAGCAATAGCAAGCCTCTGAGAAACCTGGGGTGAACCGACAAAGAGTGTCCCTCCACCACTGAGTGGTGCGCTGCCAGAGCAGAGAGGTGGACCCGAACAGAATTGGACAAGTCCCTGATTGGACAAGTGCAGAAGATACTGGAGCACTACTGGCACAGTGCAGCCGAAAGGATCTTCCTTGCGTTGCTGACACCACAAGGAGAACCTCCTCCACTTCAGGGCATGTGTTTTCCTGGTGGATTACTTTCTAGAGGCCAAGACCACCTCTTCTACTTTCTGAGGCAGGCCCCAGGGAGCCAAGACTACCCTTGCAGCCTCCAGGCCATCAGATTGGGAGATTTGAGATTGGGGTGCAGAAGGGAACCCTGATCCTGAGAGAAGGTCGGGTTGGAACCCCAGAGGCAGTGGTGTCTCCACTGCCAGTTGAAGCAGCAGTGGGAACCAGGGCTGCCTCGGCCACCAGGGAGCAACCAGAAGTACCAAGGCCTTGTCCCTGAGAATCTTGAACAAGGTTCGGGCCACCAGAGGCGTGGGAGGAAACGCATACAGTAGGCCCTGTGACCAAGAAATGAGGAAGGCATTCGCCGCCACTCTTAGGGGATGCGGTTGCCTGGAACAAAACCTGGGCAGTTGGTGATTCAGGAGACTGGCAAGGAGATCCATGGATGGAAGTCCACATTTCAGGAAAATCTTTTGAAGCACCAAAGGGTGCAGCTGCCACTCGTGGGGCTGCAGAATTCTGCTTAATCTGTCCGCCAGAAAGTTCTCTTGGCCAGGAAGATAAACAGCCCTCAGCAACATCTGGTGTCTGAGGGCAAAGGAGCAGAAGGCCTGTGCTTCCAGGCATAGGAGCCTGGAACAAGTGCCGCCCTGTTTGTTCACATAGAACATGGCTACTTGATTGGTTCACCAGTCTGTACTAGTTCAGACGGACAAAGTGTGAGAAAAAGCCTTGAGGGCTAAGCGAATAGCCCGCAACTCCAGTAGGCTGATCTGTTGTGTGGCTTCCCAGGGGGACCAGAGGCCCTGAGTGCAGCTCCCCTGACAGTGTGCACCCCAGCCCTGTAAGGAGGCATCTGTTGTCAACACCACTGTGGGGACAGGCACCTGAAAAGGCACCCCCTGAAGCAAGTTGGGGGGGTGTAGCCACCACTGAAGGGAAGTCAGGAATGGTTTTGACACCATGACTTTGTCTGCTAGGTTCCCAGTGGCTTGTTTCCACTGAGTTCTGAGGCACCACTGTGCAGGCCTCATGTGGAGGCGGGCATTGGGGGTCACATGTACAGTCGATGCCATGTGTCCTAGGAGCTGCAGGCAGAGCCTGGCAGGAACCCTTGGCAGGCTGAGAAACAGGAGGCCAACTCTATGAGCCTTTGAGCTCTGTCCTCTGGCAAGTAAGCCCTTGCTTGCAGAAAGTCCAGCCGTGCCCCTATGAACTCTAGGTTCTGGGAGGGGAGCAAAGTGGACTTTGCGAAGTTTATGACAGGGCCGGGCCTGACGTCCGCTCCCTCGGAGGAGAGTCCACGAGGACTACAGGACTTACGTGCCCGACGGTCTCCGGCTCCACACGAGGTACTTTGGATGGCTTCTCCTGCTCCAAAGGCCAGGGATGGCGGTTGGGGGTCTTAGACCTGGCCCTTGAGGAACCAGGGACCTCTTCCGCCACCGCCCTCACGAGCCGCTTCTTCCTCTTGCGTTCCCGGTCGGGGGACCCCCTGTCCGAGGAACCCCGGCGATGCTCGGGATCAGACTCCCAAGACGTCATGGACTCAGACGAGGTCCGGGCCCGGCCGGAGGCAGAATCGGAGAAAATCCTTTCCTTCTGGTGCTGACGGCTTCGAAGTGCCTTGGTGGATATTTTGCCACACGGGCCACAGATCACTGGATCATGAGCTGGGCCGAGGCACCGAAGGCAGCAGTCGTGTGTGTCGGTGAGAGACATTAGTTTCTTGCACCGATCACACTTCTTGAAACCACTGGAAGCCATCGGGGAAAAAAGGGCCCCCGCGAGGTCAAAGGACCGGCCTTCCAGGGAAAAACAGAAAAAAGGGTGCGAATGCCAGCCATGAAGGGCAAAAACCGAAAAATAGAAGACGGGCTCGATACCGGTGTACCAAACCCGGTGGGAAGGGGAAATGGCATCGAACTCGGGGAAAAAAAGCGAAATAATCGTTGAAAAACACATCAACTTTTCCAGGTGACTCGGACAAACGTCCGATGGGCTCCACGGAAAAAGAGAGACTGAGCAAGATGGCACCTTTAGGCGGGAAGGGGACCACGCATGCGTGCAGTATTCCCAAAGGCTTTCTTAGAAAGCTGGGGAAATGCTCCGCACGGGGGCTCCATCGGCGCCGATGTTACCCATAAGTGAGGACTGACTTCCTGCTTGGTCCTGGAGAAGGCTCTAGTACTGGTCGCTTGTTTGGTTCTGCGGATTGAAGTGGGTATGGTTAGTTTAAATTACTTTTCTTTTGCTCCTGCCTTCTGGTTGGATCTGTATTTTGGTTGAGAGAAAAGATGGGGAGATGTTATTAGTTAGTTTGAATGTGGTGACCATGGTTTTATATTTTATCCTGCTAGCAATCGGGAGCCAATGTAGGCTGTAGAGTATAGAGGAAATGTGATCCGTCAGTCTTGCTTTGGTTATGATCCTTGCAGTAACATTCTGAGCTAACTGAAGTGTGTGGAGGCTCTTTTTGGGCAGTCCTTGTAGTATGCTATTACAATAGTCCAGATGAGGAGTGATTAGGGCTTGGACTATTGTACGGAAATCATTGACTTCTAGAAGGGGTCTGAGGTGCTGGATTGTTTTTAGTTTGTAAAATATTGTTCCTGCTGTTTGATTTATATGAGTTGTCATTGTGAGTGATTTATTTATAGTGATGCCTAGATATTTAACCTTGTCTTTAACTGGGAGTGTTGTGCCGTGGAGTTTAAATGTAGAGGATGGGGTAAAGTTTTGGTTTCTATTTGTAAATAGGATCTGGTTTTTTTTAAAATTTATGTGGAGATTGTTTTTGTTTAGCCAAGCTTCTGCCTCAGCTATGCAGTTAATGATGTTGGAGTATGAGGGATTTTTTCTTTTGGTGAGTATAACATATCAGCAGCATAGATGTGATATCTTATATTGTACTTTTTGAAAATCGAACATAGCGGTATGTTAAAGAGGAGGGCAGAGAGAGTGGAACATTGTGCGAGTCCTTGTTCTTGGGGAATGTGGCGGAGGATTCTTGATCAATTTTGATATACTGAAAGAGGTTGGACAAGTATGATTTAAACCATTTGAAGGTTGTTCCAGTTATACCTAATTGCAAAAGTCTTGTTAAGAGGATGTTGTGATCTACATTATCAAAAGCAGAGGAGATGTCTAAAAATACCAGAATAAATGCTTGGTTTGCATTATCTATGCCACAGATAAGGGTATCGAATAGAACCAAAAGCAATGTTTCCACACCACGATAGGGGCGGAACCCATACTGGTTTTTGTCAAGAGGGGCATTACTGTCAATGAAGTCCGGTAACTGGATTAGGATAGTTTTTTCTTTGATTTTTGCTAGAAATGGAATGCTGGTAATCAGTCTTTAGGATGTTGGGTCATCTTTATTAAGGGATCTGTTTATGAGTATGGGGCAAATGATGGATAGCTTGAGTGAGTTAGGCATTGTTCCTGAAATGAGGGATTGGTTGATAATTTCCATGACGGTAGATGATAGTTGTGTTTTGGTTGCTTATGTTAATGTGACCGGACATGGATCCAGGTGAGACGTGGTGGTGTTGATTTTGATAATTCCTGCTAGTAGCTCTTTCTCATTGTTGAGGTGGAATGTTTGCCATTTATCGGGGTGGATGTGGGATTCATTGAGGGGAGGGGGGGTTGTTGTGGGATTTTTGTTTCTTAGTTTTGCTGCTAGGTGGTTTGCCATAATCTGAGGGTTGATTGGTATGGTAGACGTGGTGTTTTGATGCGTTTTGGTTAGGGTTTTTACTATTTCGAATAGCTCTCTGGGGCGATTTATAGCTTTATTTACTGTGTTTGTGTGGTAGACCTTTTTTGCTCTGAGAATGGTTTCCCTGTAAATATTTAGTGTTGTGATATAAAAACGTTTGTTTTGAGGGATTTTTCTCACGCTCCATCTTTTCTCAATCCTTCTTGAGTATGCATATGTCGTGTGTGTACCACTTTTCTGTGTGCCTGCTGTTGGGGTCTCCTGTTGGGTGCATTGGATTTCGCAGCATTGCTAATTATGGAAAACCAGTTCTTGTTAGATTCATTAAGATTCAAGGTGTGAGCAGAAAGTTGATGGATGATGATTAATTTGGATAATTGTCTCTTTGGTACTGTACAGGTATATTGAGGCAGCCGGAAAGGCAACTGTGAGAGAAACCCCCCTCCCCCGCCTGGGCTGCAGCGAAACAGCACTTACACATACCCTTTCGCCCAGAAAACCAGTAGACCAGAGCATACCAGTCTAAACAGGTCACTCGGGAATGCTTTATGAGAGCCCACTGTCCCCCCCCCTTCAGGGGCTACTGATTGGTGAAGAGGAGATACCTGGGGCGAATGAGAAGGTAGCAAGGGGGTTTGAGAACGTACTGTATATAAGACTGTGTGGAACGTCATTTAGGGGCTCAGATCTTTTGTCCAGGGTGCCGGCTCTGTCTGAGTCCTGTGTACGCAATAAAAGTTTCTGTTTCTGTTTGCATACTAGTCTGTCTGTGTGATCCTTCCGGGGGTGTGGGAGACAGCGTTCCTGCTTCATTTTGGTGCGTGGCCGGGAACTCTTTTCTCCTCGCACCCGCGGAGGGAACCTCTCTGCGGTTCTGCAGAACCGGGCCTCGGCCGGCCCCCAGGTCGTCGACGATCCTCGGCGCCACCGGGTCCCTTGTGTCCGGAAGGACTCCTTGACGCATCTGGCTGGTCGGTCCCGGCGGGCTGATTACTCCGTTTGAAATCCGGCAGGATAGACTGGCATCCAAACATTCTCCGGCCAGAGGTCTGTTGAGTACTACTGCCTTTCTGTTTTGGGTAGTTCTGTGAGTCTGGAAATCCTGGTAATCTGTAAACCTGTAGCGGTTTGATCACCCGCACGAGCGGTCCGAGTAAGGACCCCGGGGGGGGGGGAGGTTCTGAAACCATCGCTCGTCCAGTCTGTGCTGAGGGGGGGGGGGAAGGAGGGGTAGCTGTGTATATGTGTACCTGTAGTTAATGTGTTTCTGTCCTCCCCTTCTCCCTTCGTTTCCTCTGTTGTCCTGTGCGTGAGGTCCGAGCAACTAGGCTCTCCTCCTCCCCTTGGGGAGGTGGAGTCCAGGTTCGGGCATGCATTTCTTTTTTCTCTCCTCGCAAATATCGGTGTTCAGTGTGTCTGTCTGTTTGTCGGTTTAACCCTGTGTGAGCTGGAAATACTGCCAGTGTTACTGCATTGAGAATTGTGCTTTGTGATTGTGATTAGAGCATATTGTGATTAGAGAATGGAGGCGGGAGAATCTAAAGGGCAGACATCCCTGCAGTGCATGCTCCGTAATTTTAAGTCTGGGTTTGGAGAGGATTACGGGGTTTCACTCTCTGCCTCTCGATTGTCTGTTTTATGTGAATGGGAGTGGCCAGCCTTAGTGAAGCTGTGGCCTCCCGAGGGGTCCACTGATCTGCCTACTGTGTTTTTAGTCCATCAGATTGTAGTGAAGGAACACCCGGATCAGTTTCCCTATATTGATTCATGGCTGGCCATATGCCAGAAATGGCCAAAATGGCTCCAGCGCTGCCATGAGGATCAGTGTAGAATAATGGTGGCAGCTGCCAGTCGCCGGAAGGAGCGAACACCTGCCCCTGTCTACCGGGGCAGGATTCCCCGGAGGTCCCTGCATGCCCCCTCAATCTGCTTTACCCTACTGTTCCGTCTGCGCCCTTACAGGATCTGCCCCTAAGAGATGAAGAGTCAGAAGAACCTCCCCCCGGGGCGGGTGAAGCAGGACTTGGGGAGGATTCTGCAGATTCCAGCGCCTCATCAGATTCCCTTTCTCATAGTGATACGCCCCTTCAGACCCCTACATCATCCTCCTCTCCTCCTACTCCCGGTACTGTCTCCAGTGTTACAGCCTCACCCCCTGAGAGCACTCCGGCTGAGCTTAAGTCGTCTACCCCGCTGTCCCAGCGCCTGCGGTCAGCTGCTGCAGAGAAGCAGACAAAACAGGATTTCCAACTGCCTTTACGACAAGTACAGGGACTCCAGCACCTTGATGCTGCCGGACGGGTGGCAGTAGGACCTTCTAGTCTGATATATGTTCCTTTCTCTACCACTGACCTGCTGAATTGGAAAACCCATTACGCCTCCTATACTGAAAAGCCTCAGGAGTTGACAGACCTTATGACTAGTATTATGCAAACGCACCAACCTACTTGGTCAGACTGTAGACAATTGCTTTCCACCCTATTCAGCACGGAAGAACGAGCACGTATTGTGCAGGCCACCCTCACGTGGCTGGAGGCACATCCTGCAGACGCTGGGGTTATAAATCCCCGGCAGCAAGCAACTGTGGATTTCCCGAATGAAGACCCTGAGTAGAACCCAAATAATCCCGAAGGAGCACGGGCTCTCACTCGCTTCCGGACCGCGCTTCTTGAAGGCCTCAAGAAGGGAGGGCAGCGGGCTATGAATATCAGCAAGATTGCAGAAATCCTCCAGCTTCCTGATGAGAGCCCAGCAGTGTTTTATGAGCGTCTGTCTGAAGCGTATCGACTGTACACCCCTTACGATCCAGCAGCTCCTGAGAATCTTCGTATGGTGAATACCGCTTTCGTAGCACAGGCCCAGGGTGATATACAGTGGAAGCTGCAGAAATTGGAAGGATTTGCGGGCATGAACGCTGCACAATTGATGGAAGTGGCACAGAAGATCTTTGTAAATCGTGATCAGGAGCAGAGGCGAGAATCTGAGCGTCGGATGAAAAAGGCGGCAGATTTCCTAGCGGATGCCCTAACCGAACGGCCACCAGTATCGGCCTGGACCAAGGACAGGAGCAGGGGACGTGGACGTGGACGAGGACAAAGGGGGCCGAGGTTTCTCCTGGGCCCCAATCAGTGTGCATACTGTAAAGAGGAGGGACACTGGAAGAATGAGTGTCCAAATCGGAGGGGGCAATATCCGTCCATGAGGGGCGCAAGGGTACCCGTACACACCACATGAGGGCGGGGCCAGCCCATGGTATATCCACACGATATCTTCCCGCCCCCTCCACCAGATCTTGAAGGCCTCGGCAGCAGTGGAACATTATGACTCGGATGAAGACTAGGCCAGACCGGGCTCCAAGCTTCTGTTGGGTCCCCAGGAGCCTATGGTCAAGATGAACTTAGGGGACCAAGAAATGCAGTTCATGGTTGATACCGGAGCAACACACTCAGTGGTTACTCAGCAAGTGGCCCCGACAGTAACTGTAGTGGGAGCCACGGGAGAAAGAGTGCAACGATCCTTTCTGCAAAACCGCATGTGTCAGTTGGGGAGACGGACTATCACCCACCAGTTCCTGTATATGCCTGAATGTCCTATACCCCTGTTGGGGAGGGATGTGCTGGCGAAACTACAGGCCCAGATATCATTCGGGCCCGGGGGCCAGGCTGAGCTCGGCATACCCAGCCTGGGCCCAGCAGTTTTGGTATTGTCCATCCCCCGGGAAGAAGAATGGCGGTTGTTCGAGGACAAACTCAAGCCTGATGTGATTGCCCTGGATAAGTGGGATGCAGTACCCCCAGGAGTATGGGCAGAAGGCAACCCCCCCGGAATGGCCATCAACATCCCTCTTGTCTGTATCGAGTTGAAGCCAGGAGTCTCCCCAGTACATGTGCGGCAGTATCCGCTGCCGCGAGCGGCTGTGGAAGGAATTCATCATCATCTGGAGCGGCTCCTGCAGTACGGTATCCTGCGGCCCTGTCAATCAGCATGGAACACTCCTTTACTACCAGTCCGAAAGCCAGGTACTACCAACTACCGACCTGTGCAGGATCTCCGTCGTGTCAATGAGGCTGCTGTAACTCTGCATCCAGTGGTACCCAACCCCTATACCCTGTTGGGTCTCATCCCAGCGGCGGCCTCTCATTTCTCCGTGCTAGATCTGAAGGATGCCTTCTTTTGCATACGTCTGTCTGCAGAAAGCCAACACCTCTTCGCCTTTGAGAGAGAGGACCCTGCCACTGGCAGTAAGACCCAAGTAACCTGGACTCGCTTACCACATGGGTTCAAGAACTCCCCTACTATTTTCAGTACCGCTCTGGCCCAGGATCTTGCTGGTTACCCCCCCCGGAGTGCCTGGGAGACGAGCCCTCCTGCAGTATGTTGACGATCTGTTGGTTGCTGCTGACTCTGAGACTGAATGTATTCTGGCAACCACAGAGCTGCTACAGTTGTTGTATAACGCAGGCTACCGCACCTTGAAGGCGGCGGCTCAATTATGCCAGTTGGAAGTGAAGTACCTGGGATTGCACCTGTCTAAAGGAAGTCGGCGGTTGGGGAAAGAATGGAAGGAGGCGGTATGCCGGACCCCTGAACCAACAACTTGCAAGCAGGTACGCGCTTTCCTCGGGGCTGCAGGATACTGTCGCATCTGGATTCCCAACTTCGTCAGGATTGCAAAGCCCCGAGGGGGGCGCTCGTGAGCCCGATCAACATGGCCACGATATACTAGAGCTCCTTAGCTGCTTCCTTCCTTCATAAAGTTTTTAAGCTTTTAAACTACAATTTTTTCGTTGAAAATGCTCTGACTAAGAGGGGCTAAGCTCTCTAAGCATCATGTTGCTGTCTGATCGCTCTTCTTGATAGCAAACTGCCTCAAGCTAATGATCTCCCCGATGCTGCATTCATCAGAGGTGACAGTGAAGAATGTCTGTTTGTTTCTCCTGTACAAGGTACTCTGCTGCAGCTGTTTTATGGATCTGTGCTGCCGATGAATGGCTCTCCCTGTCTGCATACTGAGTGAGAAGGGGTATCTTGGCTGCTTAATATGCTGCCATTGAATCGCTCTCCCGATCTGCCTAATACCCCAGCGCTACTCTCATCGGAGGTGACAGTGATGTGTGCCTGTTGTTTGCTGCACTTAATATTATACTGAAGCAGTTCTCTGAACAACCTTCTCTCTACATCGGAATGTAAGCGTTGATTCAGCTGCTAGCCTGTCTATGCTTCTGCCTACAATACTGTTTTTAGCTTCTGATCTCCCTAATGGCGCTTTGTTTTGTGAAGCCGAGTGAAACGCGCCGGTTATAGCATCTTCGAGACAGCTAGTTGCAGCAGATCTACAAGATTAAAGGCCTGGAGGAATCGGGGGGAAAATCCCTCATTAGCTGCCTTGCCTAACTTCATCTTTCCTTTGCTGCCCTGACTACAAAGTAAGTGTTACAGTTTTGAAAAGAGAGGAGGAAAGTGCCTAAGTGAGAGGATTCTCTCAGCGACTACAATGTTCATTTCATGACTTTGACTCTCCTGCGATTCTTCAATGCTTAAATAACCTGAGTCCAAGTGTCTAACTTAATAAAATAATGGCTGTACCTGTGAGAGTGAAGTTGGAACGCAGATGGGGGTCTGAGTAGAAGCGGGAAAATCGCTTGAAACGCAAGCTGGTGCTGACATCAGAGCTTCTGTTGCTGTGTGCTACGTGTAGAAAGGAATCCCTCTAAGATGGCTGCCGGTCCCTGGAACGCAAGCTTGAAACGCATAAGTGTTCCCAAGATGGCTGCCGCCTCTGATTGACAGCTGATGCTTCTTCCAGGGAGCTGCTTTCCAGGCAAATCTGATTAGGAGCAGCAAGCTGCTATCGGGGCAGCTCACATTCCGGTTGTTCCTGTCTGCTCTGCTGCGATTACCTGCTCTTTGATGTCACTACTGTCTCTGGCCGTCCCGGGAAAAGTGCTGTGCAGAATCGGCTTCACCGATGCAGTTGATTTTTGTAGAGGGGCGCCCTCATGTGTTTTTGAGCGGTACTGCAGGGTCTATGTAATTTCTTGCTTCTGCAGTCCTTTTTTGCTTGTTTTTTGGTCCTGCTTCCTTGATTCAAGTGCTGGAAGAAACACTCTAGTGAAGATGAGGTCTTTCTGATGGAGGAGCTGGGGTTCATTTCCCTGCTGATGGTCTTTCCTGCTCACTGTTAGGGGCAAGTCGCCCTTCTTCAACAAGAAATAATTATTTCTCAGTTGTGGACCAGTTGCTGAATCTTACAGGAGAGCGTCACCTTCACTTAATTGCATTAGAGCACATGCAAATGCAATATGTGCCTTTGAGTCAGTCCTGACTACAGTAAGATTTTTTCTGATTGCCTCGGCGGCTCCGTGTGTCCATTATGGCTGCGACAAAATCCTACGCAGCTTCCCTCTCCAAGTTCGGGAGATCTTCAGATTCTAATGCTACTCCGTCCTCTCACACCACGGAAAGTCTCTCCAGCTCTAAAGTTCCTGTATCGGGGCCGCAATCTCCAGTTACCAAAGCGGATTTTATGGAAATCTTAAAAGAGCTCAAGTTGTTTCGGCAAGACTTCTCGAAGGCGGTGAGTGATATTCGCTCTGATATAAAGTCTCTCGATGACAGGGTTACGCAGACTGAAATAAATATCGGGGAGCAAATGGACTCGTCTTTGGCCCTCCAGACTAAAATTGTGAAATTGGACCAACTCTCGAAGGAGCTAAAAGAACGACAGGATGATCTTGAAAATAGACAGCGTCGCAATAATTTGAGAATACTGGGTCTTCCGGAACAACAAGGTGGACCGGAAGATACAATGTCATTAGTCCAAGAACTGTATGCCTTTTGTCTACCCAATGCTCCTAAACCAGTCCGATTGGAACGTGCACATCGAGCTTTGGGGGCTCAGCGTTCCTCTAACTCAAAACCAAGAGCGATTGTCATCTGCTTCTGCTTTTTCTCTGATAAAGTGGCGCTTATGAGAAGTTTGCGGGGGAAGAGATCAGTTGTCTTTAAGGGTCAGGAGCTTCAAATTTATCAAGACCTTTCTCAATATACCCTTGAGCGTCGACGAAGCTTTAGACCTTTAACTCAGGCTTTACAGAAGAGAGAAATATCTTACAGATGGGGATTCCCCTTTGCCCTGATCTTTGATTGGAATAACTGCGCTCAGAAAATCACTGATTTGTCGACGGCACTGGACTTTCTTGATGTAATGCAACATGGAGAGCGCCCAGTACGACCAAGAAGCACACACGGAGAATGGGAGACCTTGCTACCAAAGAGACGTAAGATGCCACGTTCCCGGAGATCCTCTAACTCTGAAGCTGACTCCAGTCTACCGAAGGCGATGGATACTACTGCTCCCACTTGAGCTTTCCTGTTTGTTCAAGGACTGAGGGAGGGGGTGGGTTTAAGAGGGTTATCTCTTGTATATTTGCTCTAGGGGAGAATGGTTTGTTGAGTCCTTGGTTTCACTCTAGTTTCAGAATGCAAAACTTGGGGGTTAGCTATAAGAGGGGGAGGTGGTGAAAGCTGTGTGAGGGTTATGGGGGAGAGGTGATGTTTATGGGGGAGGCGGTTAGATTTACATCTTATTTCATGCAGGTATGTTCTTGAGGCTAGCTTGATGTTCTTCTTTTTCTCAGAGCCGGTCTAGGGGAGGGAGCAGTTGGGGAAGTTCTTATTTTTCTTTCTTTCCTCTATGCCTCAGTTGATGGCACGTATAGTGTCATCTGCGTTCGGTGGGTTATATAGTAACTATACTTCCTGCTGTTATAGGAATGTGTGGGGAATACAGCTGGGAGGGGAAGGGGAGGGGGGAGGGAGGGACTGTTGGGGTTGAGGACTGGGGTGGGGGTGGAGGGGCAGAAGGGGAACCTTGTTGACTTGCGCATATCCTGGTCTCTTTTATTTATTCTGAATAATTTCTCTGTCTTTTTTCCTTTCATATGGGGTTTAGAGCTTGGAAGAATTGGTCCTGGCGTTCTGGGGCGTCCCTGGCTCCTGACTCTGTTAGGAGTGTCGTTTCTCATTGGGGGTTTTTTCCGCTTTGGGTATGGTTAGGGCTATCTCTTGGAATGTTCATGGTCTCAATAGCCCTGTTAAGCGCAGAAGGGTGTTGGATCAATTGTGCAGGGAGAAAGCCGAGATTATATTTCTCCAGGAAACTCATTTTTCTAAGAAGGATCACTTTGATTCAGCTAAAAATAAGTTCCCACATATCTATTTAGCTAATTATTCTACCAAGAAGCGAGGGGTCGCTATTCTGATGTCCCATACCTGTCCCTTTCAACTGATTGATAGTGTTAGTGACCCGGAGGGTCGTTTTTTGATGTTGGTGGGTACTATTCAGGGTTTGACATTGACGTTCGTGAACGTGTATCTCCCTCCAACAGCGGTGAGAAGTTCTCTGGTGGATCTCACGAAGGCGCTTCAGACCTTTAGTCAGGGACCGTTGATTGTGGGAGGCGATTTCAATTGTGTCTGCTCTGAACTAGACCGGTCAGGGAATCGCCTTTCGTGGTCTCCTTTGGGGAGGGCTTTGGAGGAGTGGGACGCCCAGTTTGATTTGTGTGATGTGTGGAGGCACCTACATGCTTGTGAAAGAGATTATACGTTTTATTCGTCTGTACATCAGTGTCATTCTCGTATTGACCGATGGCTCATGTCTCGTTCGGAGCTCTCTTGGTTGTCTCAGGCGGCTATAGGGACCATGGGACCTTCTGATCATGCTATCATATCTATTGATCTTACCTTAGGGGCGGAGGACACATCGGCTAGGGTGTGGTCTCTTCCTAGGGAGTTCCTGCTAAATACGGAGTTTGCAGAAGGGGTAAAGAAAGGTTGGATGGAATATTTGCAGCTCAATGACTCCTCTGATATTTCCAGAGCTCTCCTGTGGGAAGCAGGGAAAGCAGTCCTCCGAGGTCAACTTATTTCTTTATCGAGTGCGTTTAAGAAACGGTTCTCAGTTAAACAGGAGATTCTACGAAAAGAAATTGTGGAGTTGGAAATCACTCATCGGAAGGGGGGCGGTAACAAGGTGTGGAAATTGCTGACTATGCGTAGAGGGAATTAGCGGCTTTAGAAGCTGACCGTACGGCATCGCTTATGTTACGCACTAAACGGCGGTATTATGAGCAGGGTAATAAGGCAGGGAAGCTGCTGATGTGGCAATTAAGAAGACAGCGGCAACGGCACCGAGTGACTGCCATTCACTCGCCACAGGGTCACACGATGTTTCAATCCAAGGATATCGCGGCTGAGTTTGCTAGATTTTATAAACATTTATACACTAGCGAGTTATCGGCGACTCCAACGGACATTTCGACTTGGTTGCAAGAGGCTAATCTCCCGCATATTTCGGTGGAAGATCGGGATCATTTAGATAGACCGTTTACTTTAGAGGAGGTACTGTTGGCTTTGAAAAATCTTAAATCTGCTAAAGCGGTAGGCCCAGATCTGTTACCTGCTGAGTTGTATAAGACTTTCCCGGATTTGTTTGCTCCAACTCTGCTCTCTGTTTTTAATGAAATACTTCTCCGGAAGACTCTCCCTGCTTCTTTTTATCAGGCGTCTATTGTTGTCATACCAAAGGCTGCTAAAGACCCTTTGCTTTGTTCTAATTATCGTCCTATCTCTCTTCTGAATTTAGATTACAAAATTTTTTCCTCCATTTTGGCTAATCGATTGGGGAAACTCATCCCTGCTATAGTCCACCCGAATCAGACTGGCTTCATTAAAAACAGATATGGGTTCGAGAATGTCCGTAGGCTGATCAATGTGTTGCAGAGGCTGGCACGGGATGATGGATCTTATGGCATTCTCTCGTTGGATGCTGAGAAGGCCTTCGACAAACTAGAGTGGCCTTATCTTTTGCAGGTTCTGCGGGAATTTGGGTTTGGGCCAATCTTTTGTACCTGGATCACAGCGTTATACTCCAGCCCTCAGGCGATGGTGTCTGTTAATGGCTCGATCTCTTCTTCCTTTGGTTTGACGAGAGGCACGCGACAAGGCTGTCCTCTATCTCCTTTGCTGTTCGCACTTGCAATGGAACCGCTGGCAGCCCATATCCGGCTAAAAGCAGAGGACATCGGAATCTCCCTTGGGTCGGAATGGCATTCTATATCTTTATACGCGGATGATACTTTAATTTATTTACGGGAACCTTCTAGGGCTTTACCTATCGTGCTTTGTATTTTAGACCGTTTCTCCTCGGTTTCTGGTTTTTCTATTAATCGCCAGAAGTCCACGCTTTTGCGCTGTGTATCACGTTCCTCCGCTGCTGTTCAGGACTTTGGAGATGCTTTCCCGGTGGTTGATCACTTTAAATACTTAGGCATTATTATTCATCGTGATCTTTCGCGACTGTATAGTTTGAATTATATTCCCCTTTTGAATTCAATTAAGGTGGACTTGGGGCGTTGGAGTTCTTGCTCGGTTACATGGTTAGGTCGCATTAATACTTACAAGATGCTGATCTTACCCAGGTTGCTTTTTCTCTTTATGCAACTACCTATCGCTTTACCTCGCAAGTTTTTTCAGAAGCTTCGGTCGACAATTACTGGGTTTATATGGTTGGGGAAGCGCCCGGCGATTGCTTGGCGGCTACTTACGCTGCCTCGAGAGTCTGGAGGGATGGGTCTTTCTGATCCGGAATTTTACTACTCCTGTATCTGTTTGAGATCCCTACTCCTGTGGAGAATTCACTCGGGGGCGGAATGGGTCTCACTGGAGGCGGATTGGCTATGCCCGATCCCGTTGGACACGGTACCTTTTCTTTCTGGGTATCGTGAGATTCGTCAGGCACAGATGCATGTGTTTATTGGGCCCTGTTGGACGGCATGGCAGCGGATCTGTAAGAAGGCCGGAGTTTCTAATCTCCAATCGCCCTTTCTTACTTTGGGAGCTTTGGGCTTTATCCGTGACATGTTCCAGGGCTCGAACATGGATTTATTGGCGATCAGATTAGCATCTTTGTATGTACATTTACGACCCCTTTCAAAGCGAGACTTGGAGGAACATATGGGTCGTTCCCTATCTTTGTTCCAGTATCTGCAAATCTCTCACTGCTTGACTACTCAATTCTCCGTGACTGAACTTTCTCGACATCCTAGAGGTTGGGAGCAAGATCTGTTTATATCTAGAAAACTTAAGGCGTTCATAGCTCGATTGTACAGGCATGTGATTACTGACTTTACGGCTCCGCCAACTATGAAGCTTCCTCAACAACGTTGGGAGCCGTCTCTGCCGGGTAAGGAGCAGGAGTTCTGGCTGGAGGTATATTCTTATTCCCACTCTTGTTCTATCTCGCTGGGGTTACTTCATACCCAACTTCGGATTCTTTATCGCTTAAGTATCACGCCGGTTGATCTCTTTCACTGGCGACGAGCTGATGATCCGCTCTGTTGGAGATTGTGTGGCCGGCAGGGCACTTTTGATCATATGTGGTGGGGGTGTCCGTACATTCAGAACTATTGGCGGGGGGTAACGGGATATATTGCGGTAAAATTACAGGTGATTCTCCCGATGGACATGGAGTCCTGTTTATTGGGGATGTGTCCGGAATTCCCTTCCCGGCGTCCTCTCAGAAGACTGGTGCAGTCCCTTCTTTTGGCGGCCCGATCGGTGTTGGCTCGCTTCTGGAAACGAAGTAGGGCTCCCTCTTTGATTGAATGGCATGCTAAGTGCTGGGAAATGTACCGGTTTGAAAAAATGACTGCTTCAATTCGGGGTCGTCCTTTTCTCGAAGAGGATCTTTGGAGCTTAATGTTTCAAGAAGACACTTGATGATCTCCGACTTGTTCTGGTGAGTGGATGAGCGGTATCTTCTCTTGACCGTGGTTGTCTTTTGGATCTGTTCTTCCTGTTTCAGCTTGCTTTTTCTTTTCTTCTTCTTCTTCCTCCCTCATCTCGGGGGGAGTGCTAGGTCAACAGGGTTGGAGGGGGGGTAGTGATAGGGGGTCTGGGCTGGGAGTGGGATTTCGGGGGGGGAGGGGTTATAGGAGTAGAGTTTGGCATTTCCCTCTATTGATTTCAGGCATTGTGGGTATCTTCTACCTTACGATTTAGAAGGGTATGGTAGTAGTAGTGATTTCTTCCCTTCTTACTAGCCTGTTTTTGGACTGCTTTATTCTGAAATTTTCTGGGTTGATTGAACTGTTTTGTAATGTGTTATTATATGTCACTGCACTTCTGTACTTGTTTCTTATGAATCTCTAATGTAGAGGTCCCCTCTTATTTTGAGTTGGGTGGTACGAGAGGGGAGGGGTTCTGATTACAGGGATGGTTAATATCTGTCGTTTGTTACCTGCTTGTGATTTTGATGATTGTACGGGCTACTGTAACGGATTTGTTATTGTTTCTTACTATTTATTGGCTGGTTGGTCATGTTCTAAGAGAATGGAGAATGTCCTACATTGTTGTGTTTAAAATATTGGACTGTATGTTATTGAACTTTGCTCAATAAAATTTATTACACAAAAAAAAAAAAAAAAGGATTGCAAAGCCCCTCTATGAATCTACGAAAGGCCCGGAGACGAGTCCCCTTGAATGGGGACCAGACTAACGGGGGGTCTTCGAACAGTTAAAGAGGGCGTTGCTATCGTCACCAGCCTTGGGCCTTCCAGATGTCACTAAGCCCTTCACTCTTTATGTGCATGAAGCAGCGGGCACAGCTCTAGGGGTCTTGACTCAACAGCTGGTATCCTGGCCACGCCCGGTCACCTACCTGTCTAAACAGCTGGATCCGGTGGCCAAAGGATGGCCACCCTGTTTAAGAGTGATAGCAGCAACAGCCCTATTGGTGGAAGAGTCGGATAAACTATCCATGGGCCAAGACCTCTTAGTCACCGTCCCACATTCTGTCCAAACTTTACTGGAACATAAAGGAAGCCACTGGTTTACCAGCTCCCGAATGTTAAAATACCAGAGTATGTTATGGGGAAACCCCAGAGTGCGGAGAACCACCAGTCAAGCCTTAAATCCTGCCACGTTCCTGCCTGTCGGCCCAGGACCACCTGATCATGACTGCCTGGAAGTAATGGACACGATCTTTTCCAGTCGCCCTGATCTGACAGACGTACCACTAAACAACCCAGATGAGATCTACTTTGTGGATGGAAGCAGTCTGGTAGTGGAAGGCCGCAGGTGTGCAGGGTACGTGGTGGTGACGATGGAAGTAATAGTCGAAGCTCAGCCACTGCCCTCGGGCACTTCCGCACAAAAGGCGGAACTCATTACCCTCACCCGTGCTCTAACCCTTGGGACAAACCGTCATGTAAACATATACACAGATTCCCAATATGCCTTTGCCACTCTCCATGCCCATGGTGCTCTATACAAAGAAAGGGGGTTGATCACTGCAGCTGGATCCGAAATTAAGAATGGTCCCCAAGTAGTGGCCCTGTTAGAAGCAGTCTGGTATCCCAAAGCTGTAGCAGTCATGCACTGTAAAGGCCATCAAAAGGGGAACGACGGGATAGCAAAGGGCAATAGACGGGCTGATGCAAAGCCCGGCGGTTCGCGATTGCCTCTTTGTCCCAGCCCCAATCCGAAGATTTGCAAGTCCCCCTGTTCCCAGTCCCATTAAGCCAATGGGCTAAAAGATACACTACACGGGAAATGGATTTCTTCTGTCAGGAGGAGGGTGGGGTATTACACTCCGATGGTTGGATAAGATTACCTGGAAAGGGAACAGCCCCAGTGATAGTCATCCCAGACAGCCTTGCCCCAGCTTTCCTGTCATCTTCCATCAGACTACTCACTTTGGCAAGACAGCCATGGAAACTACTCTCCGCCCATATTTCTTTATTTCCTGCTTATCTTCCCTGGCAGCCGCAACTGTTAGGCAATGCACCATGTGTGCTAAGAACAATGCTCGTCAGGGTCCTTGCCAACCCCCAGGAGTGCAGTCCTATGGGGTCACCCTCATGGGAAATATCCAAGTTGATTTTACAGAAATGCCCCGAGCAAATGGATACCGATATCTGTTAGTTCTGGTTTGTACATTCACGGGGTGGATGGAGGCCTTCCCAGTCTGTACAGAAAAAGCCAGAGAAGTGACAAAAGGTGCTACTGCATGAAATCATCCCCCGTTTTGGGCTTCCAGTAGTAATGGGATCAGATAATGGACTTGCAGATTGATTGGAAGCTACATACAGCTTACCGTCTGCAGAGTTCAGGGAAGGTGGAACGTATGAACCGTCCCATTAAAATGCATTTAGCAAAACTGTGTCAGGAAACCTCCTTGAAATGGCCCCAATTGCTCCCCATAACCCTGCTTCGTATACGCTCAGCCCCACGAAAGGGTATTGGTGTTTCCCCCTTTGAAGCTGTGTATGGCCGCCCTGCACCCCTCATACAGGGCGTCCATGGGGACTTGATTCAGATAGGTTCAGAAATAACCCGACAGGAACTGTTGGCTCTCAGTTCTGTTTTGCAGGAATTGCACCAGTGAGTTTAAGAGCGGCTCCCCATCAACTTGACGGAACCACTCCATACACATCAACCTGGTTCGCGAGTGTGGGTCAAGGAGTGGAAGAGGGATCCACTGACCCCCCAGTGGCGAGGCCCGTATACCGTTCTGCTGGCTACCCCGACGGCTATCAAGGTGGCTGAGATTGCTCCGTGGATTCATCACACCCGTGTCAAGGCTGTAGCGCCAGAACCCGTTCCAGCCTGGACTTCTGTCATGGTTCCAAACCAGCCTCTGCGTTTGACACTAAAAAGAGATACTTCTGCCTAGTGATGGTTAACGCATCTGGACTGCTTAAGAGACGAAACCACCCCAGAATGCATAGAAGTGCCATATTTTTACTGCTATTCTTGATGTGGGCCTGTTTCCAGCCGAGCACGGGGACTACTAACACAGCAATATTACTTGCCCAAACTGCCTTAAACATGACAGACTTTCGCATACGTAACTCTCTACAAACTGGGGTTTTTCTATCAACCTGTCTCATTGCTGTACCCTCCAGTTTATGTGAACTGCTGAGTTTTACCATATTTACTAGTCTGGACTGTAAACAACCTGACATGTCGTTTTCTACCCTCCTCTATAGTATTGGAGCCACCCAGCCTACCTCAGCTTTTAACCGAGTTCCTTTCTCCTTGCAGATAGTCTCCACCCTTAATGCTACTGATTGTTTTATTTTTGTAAATACCAAGACAGGAGGGTTTAATGTGTCTAATACTGAATTATCATGCAACTCTGTTACAAGGGTATCTTATGTGTACTCAGAAGTGTATCTACCCTTAGGCTGGTTTTTGATATGTGGGAAGATGACTTATACCTATGTTCCCATAAATGCCACCGGTGGCCCATGCACCCTCGACAGGCTAACGACCGCTGCTTTCCTCCACACGCCCAAAGTAACTAAAGTCTGCCCCAGACCTCCCCGCTCTATCCCCATGCCCTCAACCTGTAACTCAAATGTAGAACCCTACAGTGATGAGACGGCCCTTGGGCTAGCCCTACACAACTCAATGGAGATAAGCCAACTTGCTTGTTCTCTAGCTAAATCCCTTAATCTGACCTCAACCATACTGGCCACCATGAATCATGAAATGTCCGGCTTACGCACGGCGATACTGCAGAATAGGATGACCATTGATTTCCTACTCTTACGCCTTAACCATGGCTGTGAAGAATTCGAGGGTATGTGTTGTTTTAACCTCACTGATGAAAGCGTGTCCATCGAACGCTCTATCCAAGACCTACGTAATTTAGCAAAACATATCACAGAACCCTCCATGGGACTGGGAACGGGATGGTTCGGGAAGTTGTTTGGTTGGCTGGGGGGCCTTAAAACCCTAGTTATAGGGGTCTTCCTTCTCTTCCTGCTATGTGCTCTCTTACCATGCTGTATCCCTATCCTCCACCGCTTTCTCACCTCCACCCTCGACGCCTTGGTAGAATGCAAGGCGGCTGCCTCTGTCATGGCCCTAACCCCATATACCCCTCTGTGGCCTGCCCCTAGTAATACTGCCCTCTACCGCTCCTAGCGGTTGAGGTCATACTCGAAAAAGGGGGGAGTGAGGCAGCTGTGAGAGAAAACCACCCCCTCTCCCCCGCCTGGGCTGCAGCGAAACAGCACTTACACATACCCTTTCGCCCAGAAAACCAGTAGACCAGAGCATACCAGTCTAAACAGGTCACTCGGGAATGCTTTATGAGAGCCCACTGTCCCCCCCCCCCTTCAGGGGCTACTGATTGGTGAAGAAGAGATACCTGGGGCGAATGGGAAGGCAGCAAGGGGGTTTGAGAACGTACTGTATATAAGACTGTGTGGGACGTCATTTAGGGGCTCAGATCTTTTGTCCAGGGTGCCGGCTCTGTCTGAGTCCTGTGTACACAATAAAAGTTTCTGTTTCTGTTTGCATACTAGTCTGTCTGTGTGATCCTTCCGGGGGTGTGGGAGACAGCGTTCCTGCTTCAATATAATATGGAAGTTCAAAGACAGGGTAATTTAGATGCCTGGATGTCTCACTGCTGTTTGGAATTGAATATGGCCAAAACTGAGCTCCTTAGTTTTCTCCCTAAACCCGCCTTCCCCCTTTCTCAATCTCTGTGAATAACGCTCTGCTCCTCACTGCTCACAACCTTGTGGTCATCTCTGACTCCTCCCTCCCCTCCACACACATCCAACTGATAGCTAAAACCTGTCGTTTCTTTCTCTTTAACATAGGCAAAATCCGTCCCTTCCTTTCTGAACACACTAAGACCTTTATCCATTCTCTAATCACCTTCCATCTAGATTATTGTAACCTCCTCCTTGCTGGTCTTCCTCTTAATCTTCTCTCTCCCCTTCAATCTGTTCAAAACTCAGTTGCGCGGCTAATCTTGCACCAGCCTTGATATGCTCATATAACCCCTCTTTTCAAGTTGCTTCATTGGCTCCCTATCCATTTCCATATCCAGTTCAAATGTCTCCTACTGACCTATAAGTGCACTCATTCTGCTGCTCCTCACTACCATTCCTCTCTTATCTCTCCCTTCTATCTGTGCTCCTCTCTATTACTACAGACCTCGATCCTTCCACCTTGCTGCTCCTTATATCTGGAACAAACTAGCGAGTCTGTACGTCAGCCTTCATCTCTGGTCCTTTTCAAATCCAGGCTGAAAAATCACCTCTTCGAGGCTGCTTTTGGATCCTGATCCAGTTAATTTCCTATGTATTTCCTTAACATGCCCCTAGATGTATCCTTGTTCTCAGCTGTTGTGTTGTCCGTCTTGACTAGATTATAAACTCTAATGAGCAGGGACTTCTTTACAGCTGTCTATACAATGCTGCATATGCTTTGTAGTGCTATACAAATGATCAGTAGTAGAAGTAGTAGTTAGAGTCACTTAACCTTTTAGGCCTTATTAATAACTTTTTTTTATTTAAGTGGTAACAAATCGACTGGAAGGCTGTCCAGACTCTGAATAAAAAATATTCAATTTCTGAATCTTTTTAAATTAGCATATAAATACTAATTATTTATTAAATTATGCATTAACATTTGCTAAAAGATGTCATGTTTAACTTTGCCCACAAACTTACAACTAAATCTTCACAATCAATACCAACTACTTAAAAGGTTAATAGTTTTTTTAGACCTATGATTGAGAAACATACAGCAGTGAACTTTTGCTAATAAAAAAATTAGCTCTGTTCATCACATCTTGTAGGTTGTTTTACACCAAGGTTTTTTTCCCCTCACCTTTATGTTTTTTTCCCTCATCCTTTACGTAATATGTATTATTGATTGTGAAGATTTGGTTGGAGGTTTCTTTGTGGACTTAAGATTATTTTCACATTTACTTTATAATTTCTTTGTGTGCTTATTTATTTGTGCTTATTTACCGCCTTTCGAGAATCAAGGCAGTTTACATAGAACTTTAAAAGGTAATTTTTACATTAAACAATGTTAACAGGATTAACAGAATTAATCATTATACAATTTAACGTAAGTAACTGGTAACTTTAAACAGTAACAGTAACATACATAAAACAATGTTAACAGAATTATTCATTATACAGTTTAACTTTGTACCAGTCAGACTCTCTCTTCACTCAGGCATTCATTGAAACAATTGCATCCAATCATGATCGGCCAAACCTTCAGGCAAACTAGGTAGTCGTTCAGGGCGGAAAATTCTTTTTTGGGGGGAGGGGAGGTGGGCAAAGATTAGGGCATTCAAAGCTAAACAATTGATTATGACAGCCATGGGGGGATGTAATGCTTAAAGTCTGCCTATGGCTTTAGTATCTTGAACCTCTGAGGCCAGCCCTGCATACTCAGGTTTGTAAAAAAATATTAAAATGAATGGGTCCCGGGTCCCAGCACTCAGTCCTCAAGTACCCAAAAGTCATGGTATCAAAGAATTCTATCATCGTTTTGAAGGCCCAGTGTAGTAAACTGCACTATTTTTTATCCTAGCAGTTAACTCAAGATTTTCCTTGGTTAATTCTACTCAGATGCAGTAAGAAATTTTAGCATGCAAATTGCTGAACAACAAAATGTTCCTGATGTAAAAAATTAAGCTTGTTTTTTTATATTTTTTTAAACTCTCCTAGTGCTAAATCTGTGTGTCAAGCTCAGGGTCAAAGTAAAGATGGAGCACAAAAGCAGAATGGTCATTTGAGGTAAAGTGTGACACTTCACTGCAGATGATCCAAGATCCCTGGTCACTCGGGAATTGGAATGGAAGTTTGATGCAGGAATGTTTTTTTTTTTAGTTATCTTGATATTTTTCTTCTTGCATGTTTATTAGAGGTTTTTGGTTTTTTTTTTTTAAATTAGAGTGAACCTTTTCTCATTATGGAGGCTGCTCAATAGCAAGATGTTTTCAGCTACTCATTGGTTGCAACCCTTTTGATACAAACATTGTTGTTACAACAGAGCACCTCTAAGGGAGATACTGATGTTACCACCCTGTGTGAGGCTTGGCTGGAGTTATGAAAGACTGAGATGCATTTAGATCTCCATATCATTGGCGAAGTACATCAAAAAACAATGTACCCCTAGAGGATTGCGAATACAGAAGGAACGTAGGATTTTCTTCGATTAACGCCCATTCTTGGAGAAGTGGGCAGCAATATTGAATAAGTGCTTTCAGGATTTAACATTACTTATTATTGATACTATATATTCAGTGTTGCAAGAGACTCAAAAGAAAATTAAGAACACTGTTAAACAGACTCATCAAGTACAATCAAACTGTTGAGAAATTCTAGACAACTTTAAGTTAGAATAAGATGCACAAATTGCAGTGAGATGCAGCTGATTATATGCACGGCCCTATTTATGGCTGACTGAATCCAGAGAGGCGAATTAATGTCATCTGAAGGGTTGGCTTTGTGGATTCATCCAGTACAGAAGAATTCAATGATGACCCATCATGTATTTTTTTAGGGTATGAAAGAGGAGTACAGCTGGGCCATCAGCGATACAGATGCAATCAGAGAATGGAATAGACCATCGATCAAGAGGAGGACTGGCCCAGGAGGAGCACTTGATCATCCAGCCACAAGAATTAATAGTCTTGAACATATCTCAAGTCCAATTGGCCTCTGACCAGTATTCAATATTGGAGAAGGAAGGAGAAATTAGGCCTTACCTGCTAATTGTCTTTCCTTGAGTTCTCTCCGGGCCAGTCCAGGAAAGTAGGGTAGTCAACCTCCTCCAGCAGCTGAGGACTGAAAAACTGAAACTCTTTGCTGACAGCCCCTCTAGCTCCCTCTAGTGCCAGAGAGTCAGTCTTATGGTATCAAAGCAGTGAAACTAAACTACAACTGGAAAAACAAGAAATAAACTGACGGGTAACCGTCGCTGACCTAAACATAGGCAGAACTGTCGACCACCACCAACAGCACCTCTCGTTCTTCATTTGTGGGGGTTTTTTTTTTTTTGTTTTGTGTAACAAAATAGCCAAAGCAATCTTTCCACTTCTCTTCAAGAGGTACTCCCAAACCAAAAACCTCTCGGCAGACTTTGCTCCAATGTCTCCCTTGGCAACCTCCTGAAAACCTAAACTTCGGCCGAAGACTTCAACAAAGACCACTCTCGCAGACAAGAAGGGTGGGTCCTGGACTGGCCCGGAGAGAACTCAAGGAAAGACAATTAGCAGGTAAGGCCTAATTTCTCCTTCCTATTCGTCTCTCTGGGCCAGTCCAGGAAAGTAGGTAGTACCAAAGCAGTACTTAAACCCAGGAGGGACCTGCGAGCCCCGCAATAATAGCCAAATAATCTGCCCTGGCGTGAACATCCAACCGATAATGCTTAGTAAAAGAATGCAGAGAAGACCAGGTCGCCGCTCTGCAGATATCCACCGGTGGAATCAACGCATACTACGCCCACGAGGTCGCCTGCCCTCTAGTAGAATGAGCTCTGATGCCCACTGGAGCCGTCAAGCCCTTCGATGCATAAGCTGCTCTGACAGCATGCTTTACCCAGCGAGCAACAGATGCCTTGGTCGCCGCCTTTCCTTTAGCTGGACCCCCAAACAGCACAAACAACCTGTCCGATCTGCAAAATGGTTCTGTCGCTTTCAGGTAGCTCCGCAACACGCGACCCAAATCTAAACTCCGCAGCGACCGATCCTGTTTTCTTCCTTTGTGCGGAACAAAGGTAGAAAGAAAAACGGCCTGATTTACGTGAAAGCTAGAAACCACCTTAGGCAGAAACAAAGGTACCGGCCGCAAAACCACCTTTTCTGCTGAAAACTGGAGGTACGGTTCTCTGCACTTGAGCGCCTGTAGATCCGAAACTCTCCTAGCGGAACATAACGCCACAAAAAGGCTGTCTTCAAGGACAACTCGTGAAGGTTCTCTGGCGACCCGACCTCAAACGGAGGCTGCGTCAAGGCCTCCAACACCAAATTCAAATCCCAAGGAGGAACCACTGGCTGAAGCGGAGGCCGAAGAATCTTGGCCGCCCTGAGAAACCTCCGCACATCCGGATGCGAGGAGATCGAGATACCGTGCACCTTTCCTCTATAACAAGCCAGCGCCGCCAGCTGCACTTTTAGCGTACTGAGGGCGAGACCCTTCTCTAGTCCTCCCTGCAGAAAATCCAAGATATTTGGGAGCAATACCCCCGAGGGCCTCAGGTGACGCTCCTCACACCACGCTTCAAAAATACGCCAAACTCTAATGTACGCCAACGAAGTAGAGCTCCTCCTGGACTTCAACATGGTGGCAATCATGGCCTGCAAGTAACCTCGATGGCGCAAGCGCTCCCGCTCAAGAGCCAAGCCGTAAGTAAGAATCGATCCAGCTGTGGCATTAAGACGGGTCCCTGAAACAACAGATTGACTCGAGCCGGCAATCGCCAAGGAGGAGCCACCAGAAGCCGTATCAGGTCTGCATACCAAGGACGTCTGGGCCAATCTGGAGCGATTAGAATCACCGTTCCGTCGAACTTCGCTATTCTCTGAATGACTCTGCCTATCAGAGGCCACGGAGGGAACACATACAGCAGACGACCCGATGGCCAAGGCTGAACGAGACCATCGAGACCCTCTGACATGGGTTCTCTGCGCCTGCTGAAAAACCGTGCCGCTTTTGCATTTGCCTGAGTGGCCATGAGATCCAGAATTGGCTGACCCCACTTCAAAGAGATCTTGTGAAAGACCGCCCAGTTCAGCTCCCATTCTCCGGGGTCCAACACATGCCGACTGAGGAAATCCGCCTGAACGTTGTCTTTGCCTGCTACATGAGCTGCCAAAATCGCGCAAAGATGAGCCTCCGCCCATAGAAACAATCGCTGACTCTCCTCGAGAAGTAACACACTGCCCGTGCCGCCTTGTCTGTTGATATATGAAACCGTCACCAAGTTGTCGGAAAAACACCCGAACCGCTCGCCCCTCCAGCAGATCCACAAACTCCAGAAGCGCTAAGCGAATGGCTCGCAACTCCAAACGATTGATCGACCAAACCTTCTCTTCCGTCGACCAGACGCCTTGCGCTATGCGACCTAAACAATGAGCCCCCCAACCGGAAAGGCTGGCGTCGGTTGTGAGCAATACCCAATCTGGCAGCTCTAACGGCATCCCCGCCTGAAGGTGCGCAGGAACCAACCACCACTGGAAACTGATTCGCACCTCCTCCGGACACGGTAACCGGCGAGAGAGAGGATGATCCTGGGATGTAGCTGGGTTTAAAAAAGGTTTGGACAAGTTCCTGGAGGAAAGGTCCATAAGCCATTATTAAGAAGTGACCGAAGATATCAATGCTTGACCCAGTACAAGCATTGTGGAACTTGTCTCTCTTGGGGAAACTGCTAGGTACATGTGACCTAGATTGGCCACTGTTGGAAACAGAATACTGGGCTTGATGGACCTTGGTCTGACCCAGTATGGCATATCTTATGTTCTTATGTTATCCTGCGGAGACCATCTTGAAAGCAACGCGTGCTGAAGAGGCTGCATATGCACCCTGGCCCACGGCACTAGATCCAACGCGGCCGCCATCGACCCCAACAACTGCAAATACCTCCAAGCCGTCGGCGCCACGAGACGCAGGAACGCCGCCACCTGCGACAAAATCTTTTGAACTCTTTCCGGAGGCAGAAACACGGAGCCTATCTCCGTATAGAAGAGAGCACCCAGATAAGTCAACCGTGTCCCCAGATCCAAGTGACTCTTCGTTCGGTTTATAACCCAACCTAACTGCTCGAGAAACTGTACTATGCGCGCGGTCGCCGAGAGGGACTCCGCCAGCGACGACGCTCGGATCAACCAGTAGTCGAGATATGGATGAACCCGAATCCCTTCCTTTCGCAGCGCCGCAGCTGCCGCCACCATCACCTTGGTAAAGGTCCGTGGCGCCGTTGCCAGGCCGAAGGGTAACCCTCGGAATTGGAAATGACCCATGGGAACCGCAAAACGCAGAAATCGTTAATGTTCCCGTCTGATCGGTATATGCAAATACGCTTCCGTTAAATCTATGGAAGAGAGCACTTCTCCCTTCTTCACCGCGCGGAGGACCGACCTTAACGTCTCCATGCGGAAATGCGGAACTCTCAAGCAACGATTCACGTGCTTGAGATCGAGAATTGGCCGAAAAGAACCTTCCTTTTTGGGAACCACAAAATAAATCGAGTATCAACCTAACCCGCGCTGGTCTGCGGGAACTGGCACGACTGCTTGAAGGCATAACAGGCGCAACAGCGTCTCGTTGACCGCAGCCCTTTTTGCCGGAGGACCGCACAGAGAAACTACAAAGGCATCCACCAGTGGTTGAGCGAACTCCAGCGCATAGCCATCTCTGATAATCTCGAGCACCCACTGGGTCCGTAGTTATGTTGGCCCAGGCGGAGAGAAACCCCTGCAACCGTCCTCCGACAGGAATCTCTGCCTGGACCAACCTCCCTTCATTGTGGTTTCTTAACTGAGTTCTGTTGGGAACAAAATAGCCCCTACCGAACCCTCTGGACCCTCAAAAGGACTGACCTCTAGTCCCCATACGTCCTCGAGAATACGGCGAAAAACGGGATCCTCGAAATCTGCGAAAATCTCGCCCCTGACCCCTGTGAACCGGGGCTAACTTCGCCGCTCTGGGACGGTCCTCAGGAAGGCGCCCGCCTTTGGAATCACCTAAATCCTTTACAATCTTTACCAAAGCTTCCCCAAAAAGTATTTTGCCTTTGTAGGGAAGCTTACTGAGCCGTGCTTTGGACAACGCATCCGCTGCCCAGTTTCTTAACCACAGAAAACGCCTGGTCGCCACCAGGGACGCCATTGATTTTGCCGAAATCCTAAGCAAATCGTAGAAGGTATCCACCAGATAAGACGCCGCCGACTCCAACTTTGCTCCTTCCGCTGAAGCCTCCTCTACCATATCCGGCCCCTGCTCTCCCTGCAGCCATTGAATAGAGGCCCTAGACACATACGCCCCACAAACGGATGCCTGAAGAGCCAAGGAACTGGAATCAAAGGCTTGCTTAAGGAGCGCCTCCAGTCTGCGATCCTGAAAATCCTTCAGAGCCGAACACCCTTCTACTGGAATGGTGGTCTTCTTGGTGACCGCTGAAACTAATGCATCCACCTTGGGCATACGCAACAAGTACTTCTCTTCTTGCGGAACTGTGTAAAGACGCGCCATAGCCCGACTACCCCTCAAGGAGGCTCCTCTGGATATTCCCATTCCGATTCAATCATCTGTTTAATAACCCTGTGTATGGGAAAACAACGCTGCTCCGATTTAAATCCCTGTAACAAGGGATCCTCCAATGGCTCCTGCTGAACCGAAGGGGGAACCATTTTTAAGGCAGCCAGAGAATGAGCAATGAGAGCTCCAAGCTCTTCCTTTCTAAAAACTCTAAACACATTCGGGTCCTCACCTGGCCCCAACTCACTCTCCTCTAACTCTCCTGGCCACAGCTACAACCCTGTCTCAGCCAGGATGTCCCCATCCTCTGGGAACTGAGACCCCAGGCCCTGAGGTCCAGACTCATGCAAAGCTGGCTCTACTCCCTGCCCTAGTATATCAAAACATGAACCTAACCGGAATCACCAGCACAATAGAAAACGGCAGAGGAGACCCCTTCCCCAGGGTCTGCCCCCGTGCACTCAATCTTCCTGACCTCTGCAAGGCTAGGAAGAGAAGAAGAGGCAGGAGTCTGTGACTTCTCCGCCAGATAAGCACTGTGGAGGGCTAAAATAAACTCCGTAGACAGGAAAGACTCCAAAGACGACTGTGCCACTGAAGTAGGCTGCAGCACTGCTCCCTCAGCAGAAGGAGTCTTGTGCGATTTCGACTTTCTCTTTGCCGACTTCGCCGGGAGCGCGGGAGGAACGGACGGCTCTGACAAAATGGCCGCCATTCCCGCTCTTTCAGCCACGCTCCGAGACTTGACTAAAACATCTTCTTTAGGAATCTCCATCCTAACCAGTACTCAACCAAAATAAGACCAAAAACCAGGCAAATCAAGACTCCCCCAGCGCCGTGAACAACCCTGATCGCTCCCAACGTGGAGCTCGAAACAAAGAAAAAACCGCAGCTTTTTCAAAACCTCACCAGCCGAGAACAGAAAAATAAGCCGTGGCGAAGAAACGCCGCCAAATTAAGCCTCAGTAGAGCTACCGAAACACACAGCACTTTCTCCTACCTGAGGAAGTAATCAGAGGACTTAACGCTGCCGCGATCCGCTCCCCCGCTGCTAGCGGGTAGCCGGAACTGCAGCCATCGGAGACTGAGAAGTGGTTTCTGGGGCTCCCAGAGCTCTTCTTAAATGCCTCCAAGCACCGGATCTTTTACAAAGACAGGCTCTGCTTTGAAAAACTGAACCAATTTGCTGGTTCAGGAGATCAGACGGTGCTTTCCCTTCAGCTGTTTCTCTCTTTTTTTCTTTTTTTTTAAGCGAGAAAATCCAATGTTCCCCGCTGATCTGCCCTGCTAGGACAAATCAATCAGTGCCTGCAAACTCTCCTTTTTCCTGAAGATCCTTTTATCCTATTATTATCCTTTTTAAACCTATTCCTATCCATCTCTCTGGGGAGCCTGTCAGCCACACGTCCTGTTCAGCTGCTGAGGACTGAAAGACTGACTCTCTGGCACCAGAGGGAGCTAGAGGGGCTGTCAACAAAGAGTTTCAGTTTTTCAGTCCTCAGCTGCTGGAGGAGGTTGACTACCCTACTTTTCTGGACTGGCCCGGAGAGACGAATAGGAATTGTCTTTTGTCCCCTCTAATTTGTATGATCCTTTTCGATGCAAGATGGATATAGCCCGTTTTGTGAGAAATTTGCAAGTCCAGCTGTATTTTTCTACCGAAACGGACAGGACAGGACTACTGACCTTTCTTATTTAGGCCTCACTCTCGCTGGATATGTTCCGGCATTCTCACATTTCTACTTTTTTGTGACTTGTTGAAGGATGTAGCTAAGTTGGAGGAACAGCTGGTGTCCAACTACCATCTTAATTTGATCAAGTGTGAGAGAATAGTATTGAGACAATTGTCTGACCACCTGGATATTGTGATTTGCCCCAAGGACAAGGGTGGGGCGCAGTGATGATTTGGGTTTGTGATCAATATGTACTGAAAATCTTAGACAATTACAGAACATGGCACATTATTGATCATTACCTGTGGGGGCTCTTCAACTTGGAAAAGAGACGACTGAGGGGGGATATGATAGAGGTCTATAAATTAATGGAGTGGAACGGGTAAACATAGATCGGTTGCTTACATCACCAAAAAGTAGAAACACTAGAGGACACACAATGAAACTACACTGCAGCCCATTTAAGAGTAATAAGAGAAAATATTTTTTTACTCAATGCGCAATCCGACTCTGGAATTCGTTACTGGAGGATATAGTAAAAGGTATTAGTGTAGCTGGATTTAAAAAAGGGTTGGACAAGTTCCTGGAGGAAAGGTCCATACACCATTGTTAAAAAGGACCCAGGAAATTCACTGCTTGCCCAGGGACAAGCATTGTGGAACCTGTGTTACTCTTTGGGAACCTGCCAGGTACTTATGACCTGGATTGGCCACTCTTGGAAACAGGATACTGGACTTGACGGACCCTTGATCTGACCCAGTAAGGCATTTCTTATGTTCCCACTCCAGATCTGATACAATGGATTGGAAGTTTGATGCAGGAATGTTTTGTTAGAGGCTATCTGACTAAAAGCGAAGCTGGCTTTTCATGAGTGGTTGCTCCCAAGATGATAATATTTTATCTTGTAACCAAGGTGCATAAATCTGTTGACACCTGGGCCGCCCAATTGTTTCTTTGTGTGGTAATGCGCTGGAGCCTTTATCACAATTTCTGGATTATCTTTTGAAATCTCTAGTGCCCCTTACTTAATCTTACATTCAGGACACTGCCCATTTTTTACAACAGCTTGAGGCGATGGGTCAGGTTACCACTGATGTGATACTGGTTACTTCTGAAATGGAGGTTTTGTATACCAATATACTTCAGAGAGCTGCAAGAGATATTATTTTACATTAGTTACAAGCACGATCCTCCCCAACGCATATAACAACTTATTGTTTGATAAATCTAGCTGATTTGGTGCTGGGAGAACATTTTTTGCTTTGAAGACTCCTATCTACAGGTGCATGGCACGGTCATGGCCCCCAACTTAGCCAATCTGTATGTGGCTAATTTGAAGAGCGACATCTGTATGGGTCTCATTGGATGCAATATGTCAAACTGTGGCTTTGATTCATTGATGACATTATTTGCCTTTGGATATTCACTGAAGATGAGTTAGTGCATTTTACAACTTGGCTGAATTCACTGGACACTCATTTAAAATTTACCTTTACCCATCATACATCCAATATTCAGTTTCTGGATGTGTTAGTATTGAAGGCTGATGGCCAACTACAGACTACGCTGCCCCAGAAAACGGCTGATTGAAACAGTTTATTGTAATACTCAAGTCATCACCCTGTGAAACTCCATCGCTCCCTATCTATAGGGCAATTCTTGCAGATTTGCCATGAGTGCTCTGAAGTGTCCGAATATAGAAAACAGGTGACTGTGTTACAGGACAGGTTAACGAAAGGGGCTACCTGCAGTAGCCCTTAAACAGGCATTCTTACAAGTCTTGCATGCCAACAGACAACTTCTTCAAGATCATGCTCGTGAGATTACCCAGAGACCAGTGCATGTATTACAATATTCTAATATGTCCCAGTGAGCGGACAATATAATTTGCACCCATTGGCATGTTTTGGCACTTCATCAGGTGTTTAGTGAAGGACCACCGGTTGGTTTTCGGTGGTCATCAAATTTAAGAGACAGAATTGTACATACTGATATCTTACGCATGCCTGTGGAAGAGATTTATTTATTTATTTACATTCTCTTATATACCGCGCTATTCTGCATCAGTGCGGTTTACATTGAACAAACTGAAATTACATTGAACAGGGCATTATAACTTGGAGATAACTATTTTACAGGGAACATGGGCTATGGAGGGTTAAGTGGCTTGCCCAAGACCACAAGGAGCACCTGTGGGACTAGAAACCCCAGTCCTTCCGGCCCAAGGCTGCTGTCCTCTAGTGGGATTTGAACCCCTGACCTTCCAGCCTGAAGTACCTTGCTCCAACCACTAGGCCACTCCTCCACTCCTAGTCATGCACCTTGTCAACATTGTAATGCGTGTGCTCTTACTGTTGTCACTGACCACTGGATTCACCCTGGCACTAAGAAGATGTATAAGGACTGCAATGCTACTACACCTTCCACATCTTTTGCTGTGTACATAGTTATGTGCCCTTGCTATTTGATATATGTGGCAAGACCACTCGCTCTGTGAAGACATGGCTCAGTGAATAGAACAGTAGGCTGAAGATTGGCACATTTACAACACCTATGGTACCCCATTGCTGAATCATACTTTTCAAGATTTGACCTGGACAGTGATTGATTTTGTGCCGGTATCTGCTCGGGGAGGGTAATGGAGGGCAAAACTGTTATATTGTTAACAGTTTTGGATTTATGAATTGCAGTCAATAAAACCTCTTGTTTTGAACGTTGAGTTGGAATTACATTCTATTGTTTAACTTTGGGCTATTTTTTTGTCTTGCCAATAAAGCATGTTGAGCAGCCATGATGCCATTGCGTTGAGGGTGGTTTCCTGAGCATGCATGCTTTTTAGTGCGATAGTAATTTGCATGCCATTAGATTAACGCATCAGGAGTGTAAAACTTTTTAAACACGAGTTGAAGCTTAGTGCCACGTTCTGAAGCGCTGCTTACTTCAGAGGCCTTATTTTTGTTATTCTATTCTATTCTATTCTTCACCCAATTAATAGCTTTCTGCTCTCCTACTACTACTAATAGAGTCTGCAAACGTCCACACAGAATAATGGAAACCAAACACCTCTCAAACCAGTTTATCTGACAAGATCTTTACGTTGTGAAAACATGTTGTCTGGGGTACCATGCTTCTTTAGTACCATTATCACAGCTTTCCCACCACTGAGGTCAGACCTATGGTCTGCAGTTGCCTCTTTCCTTGGTTTCCAACTTTTATAGGAAAGAACTATATCTGCTCTCCTTGTCTTTCAAAGATACGCTGAATAGAATTCTGCAGTTGGTACTTTGAGCTCTTTCATGCTAAAAAACTCCAAATATGGAACAAGATACATGAACAAAGGTCTTTAATAGTATATCACTTACCTTATTTCTGTTTTTCTTACTTCAGCTGTCTCCGTAAACACTATAATGGGAATGGCTAAATTAAGAAAGCAATTCTTGTAAGCTTCATAAGGATGACCTCCTATGATTTTTATTAACTCCAGTGCAACCTGTGTAATGGCAAACACAGGATTATTTAACACAGGCAGAATGCATAACCTCTTTGCAAAACAGATTTCCCAGGAACTCTTCATATTAAAGATCTCAGATATATGCTAGCAAAATAACGCAGTGCTTTAAGAACAAACCTCTATATAATGGGCTCAGCTTATTTTTACAAGGACAACAAAGGTGAAATTTATTTAACATTTCTTATATACCGCCTTTCAAGGGTATCAAGGTTGGTTACATCGAACACAACTGAACTTAAGTTATATAGAACAAAAACAAGTGTAAAGGATACATTACAGAGGTTAATTATATCTATCCAGATAATAGGGGGGACAGGGGATAGGTTAAACCCAATATAGTTAACTTATTTAAAGTGTGAATCAACAGCAGTTCTGAGTGTAATTAGGGGTCATTTGGCTGTGCAAAGAGATGTTAAGTGACTGTCACATAACATTCTTGGAAAATGTGTGTTTTGAGCCTCTGGTCAAACTCCTTCAGGTCTTTTATTGCTCATATATTGCTTGGAAGGGAATTCCATAAGGTTGGACTGTAGATGGAGAAAGTGTGTTGGCATGTTTCTTGCGTGCTGGATATGTTATGTTTGGGGACTTTAAGGAGGTTTGTGGTTTGCTCTCTTCTTGGTCTGCTGTCCGAGATTGTGTGAATAAGTGACCACAAGCAGTCAGCAGTTAAGTTGTGTATACTCTTAAATGTGTTCATGAATGATTTGTATTTTATGCATGCTTGGATGGGCAGCCAGTGTAGTTCTGTCAGGCAGCCAGTCAGGTTTTCAGGATATCCACAATGAATATGCATGAGATAGATCTGCATGTACTGCTTGGCTTGGAGGACCCAGAGGACTGGGTTGAGAACCACTGCGCTAGCAGCTCCTCACCCATTCAAGGGATCGGGAGCTGTTGCCTGTTAACTTAAATGAACCGGCCTCACCAGAAGGGCTTGGATAGTTATGGCTATCCCCCCAGCAGTCAGAAAGGTTTACCAGTCGTCGTCCTCTACTGCCTGTTTTTTTGGTTTTTTTTTTACACAAACCTTTATTCAAACTTAAAGCCCCAGCAACCTTTTAATCATAGAGGAAATACTACCACTAGCAAAAAACAAAAAAGATACTATCTTAGCTGTCCCTTCAGTGAGTCCAATTTGGGAATCACACCTCTCCAGCTGCTCGAAGACAGATACTGGGGCTGGTAGGTGGTGTCAGCTGCCTATGTATGGTGAGGTCATCAAAGTTAGCGTGATCAGTCTCCAAGCTGCTGGTGAGGCGTGAGAACCCACATGCTGGGACTGGATTGAAGGGGCTATAAGGAAAATGTCATTACAACTCAAAAATGTTCTGACTAACCTGCTTTTAATCCTTCACAAATATTTGTTACTAGGTTTATCCATGCCATTTATTATATATTTTGGTGATCGACATTATTAAAATCTTGTTTACAATGATAATCAAATTTATTAGGTTGGTCTGACGTGATTAGTTTGGCCTATACCCATATTGTGCCTCTAACAGTACTCATCTCCACTTGTGACAAAAATAATTGCCAATAAAAATTCATTCATCAATATGTCAATGAAATTAACTTTATTCACAGCAATTTTAAAGAGCATTTCTGCAGATAACCGTTATAATGCACAAAAATAGACATTTCTAAATTGTCTGTCTGAAATGCACGTACGTTTACCCAGACTAGACGGAGGCATTCCTAGAGGCAGAGCTGAAGAATTAGCACTGATGCACATACTTTATAAAACAGCATAAATTAATCAAGGAAACTCCCTGTTGTAATGTCTGAAATGCAAATGCATATTTCTTTTTGCATATTAACTGGTATCCACATAGAGAAAATGGAAATTGCACTTACCTGGTAATTGTAGTTCCTGAAGGGTCCAGTTTAGTCCTCCACATCCGGGTAGTGCACCTCCTCCTGCAGTCAGGAGACTGGACCAATCAACTCTTCAATCTCATAGTATGTATACAGCTGGAGCTCCCATCAGCCCCCCAGTGAACTAGTAACAAAGCAGACTCAGAGAAAGAACACATTAACAGAACTATGTAACAAAAACTAGCCTTATTCCCCCGAAACACAAATTGACCCCCTCCGCAAACGAGAGAGTCTGAACCCTGCACCTTGCTTCTGCCCCCTGACTGGAACACATTGACAGACAGAGCAGCAAGTATAAGGAACCAAAGGACCATATCAACAAGTCCTTTTTTTTTTTTTTTTTTGAAAAATCATACTTACCCAACTCCTTCTCCTCCCGAAATAGCGCGCCGTACAGTCCAAATAAGCTTATTTGCTTCTAGGGAGGGACTGAGGACTAAACTGGACCCTTCAGGAACTACAATTACCAGGTAAGTGCAATTTCCATTTCCTGAGCGGTCCTCCAGTTTAGTCCTCCACATCCAGGATGTAATAAAGCAGTTATGAACGGGCGGGGCCCTGCCAACCGGCGCGCAAGACCACCGACCCAAAAGAAGAATCCCGCGATGCCGCTACATCCAAACGGTAATGCCTACTGAATGCATGAAGGGAAGACCAAGTTGCTGCCCTGCAAATTTCCAGTGGTGGGACCAGACCATGCTCTGCCCACGACGCCGCTTGCGCTGTAGTAGAATGGACTTGTAAAACCAAGGGAACCGAACGGCCCTGCAAAATATATGCCGAAGCAATCGCTTCCTTAATCCACCGAGAAATGGAAGATTTTGCCGCCGCTTCCCCTTTTCGAACCCCACCGTACAGCACAAACAAGCGATCCGACTTACGGAATGCCTCAGAGACTTTGAGATACTGACGCAAAATTCGACGTACATCAAGCCGGTGGAGCCCGGCGTCCGAAGCACTAATTGTCTCTGGAGTAAAGGCTGGCAAGACAACAGACTGATTCAAATGAAATGGAGAAACCACCTTTGGAAGAAAGGAGGGTACGGGTCTGAGCACTACTCTATCCTTAGAAAACATCAAGAAGGGAGCCCTACAAGATAGTGCCTGCAGCTCCGAAATTTGCCGTGCCGAAGAAATGGCTACAAGAAAAACCGTCTTTAGAGTTAAGTCCTTAATCGAGGCTTTGCCCAGAGGCTCAAAGGGCTTCTGAACCAGAGCCTGCAACACCAGATTCAAATCCCAAGGGGGAATGGTCACTCTGCGGGAAGGATGCAGTCGAAACACGGCCTTAAGAAAACGTTGGACATCCGGGTGCTCTCCAAGGGACACGTCTTGAACTTTGCCCCTGTAACACGTGAGGGCCGCCAACTGAACCTTCAGGGAGCTAGCTGCGAGACTCTTGTCAAAACCATCCTGCAAGAAACTGAGGATTACGGCAACCGAAGCTGTCGTCGCACGAATAAGATTCCTAGAGCACCAATCCTCAAAGATTCACCAAATCCAAACATACGTAAGCGAAGTGGAAGACTTTCTAGCTTGAAGCAGGGTAGCAATAACCGCCGGAGAATAACCTTTCCTTTTCAACCTAGCCCTCTCAATGGCCATACCATAAGCAAGAATCGATCCACTTGAGGCATGCGCAGCGGACCCTGCAGCAGCAGGTCTGCTAATAGAGGAAGCTTCCACGGGACGCCGTCGAGAAGCCGTACCAGATCTGCATACCAAGGTTGCCTGGGCCAATCCGGAGCCACCAACAACACCTTTCCGCGGTGCGCTTCTATGCGTTGGACCACTCTGCCGATCAACGTCCACGGCGGGAAGACATACAGAAGACCGTACTGGGGCCACGGCTGGATGAGGGCGTCGATTCCTTCGGACATGCGCTCCCTCCGTCTGCTGAAGAATCGACCTGTCTTTGCCGACTGGAAGGTTGCCATGAGGTCCATGATCGGTGGCCCCCATCGGTGAACTATCTGCGCATAAACCTGCGGGTGCAACTCCCACTCTCCAGCCTCCACCTGCACCCGGCTGAGGAAATCCGCCATCATATTTTCTTTTCCTGCAATATGCGCCGCCGAAATGGCCAAGAGACGCACTTCCGCCCACTCGAAGAGCGCCTCCGCTTCCTCTTCCATGGCCACACTTCCGGTGCCTCCTTGTCGGTTGATGTACGCCACCGTAGCCGAGTTGTCCGAAAGAACTCGCACCGCCTGATTCATTACTGACTCCTCGAAGGTCTGCAGCGCCAGCCTCACTGCTCGCAGCTCGAGCCGGTTGATCGACCACAAGGCCTCCTGGGCTGACCACGTCCCTTGTGCGTACCGGTCTTGACAATGAGCTCCCCAGCCCACTAGGCTCGCATCCGTCATTAAAGGTAACCACACCGGCTGTTCCAAGGGTAGACCCGCCCGCAGGGACTTCGGGCAAAGCCACCACGGGCAGGGCAATCTCCGATTCAGCAAATCCGACTGACTTGACCAACGGCGTAGAAGGGCTCGCTGAAGTGGACGCATATGAAACCTGGCCCATGGAACCACTTCCAGGGTAGCTGCCATCGTTCCCAGCAGCCGCAGATACCACCACGCGGACGGAGCGGGGAACATCAAAAAGGTCCGCACGAGACGACGCAAGGCACGCACCCGGCGTAGCGGCAGACTGACGGAGCCCCTCGCCGTGTCGAAGCATACCCCCAGATACTCGAGGGACTGAGTAGGCACTAGACGACTCTTTTTGGCATTGACCACCCAGCCGAGGCTCTGCAGCAAGTGAACTACTCTGTCCGTAGCCTGCAAACTCTCCCCCTCGGATTTTGTCCGAATCAACCAGTCGTCGAGATAAGGATGAACGAGAATTCCTTCTTTTCTCAAAGCTGCCGCGACCACCACCATAACCTTGGTGAAGGTGCGAGGAGCTGTAGCTAGCCCGAAAGGCAAAGCTTGAAACTGGTAATGCCCCCACGGAAAGGCGAACCGCAGATACTTTTGATGAACCGCCCTGATGGGAATATGAAGATAGGCCTCGGAAAGGTCCAGGGAAGTCAAAACCTCCCCTTGGTGCACCGCCACTATTACAGACTTTAGGGTCTCCATGCGAAAATGCGGCACCCGAAGGCAACGATTCACGCCTTTGAGATCTAAAATAGGACAAAGAGACCCGTCCTTCTTTGGCACCACAAAATAAATGGAGTAACGCCCCACCCCGCGCTCGGACTCTGGAACGGGAACGACTGCTCCTAATGCTAGCAGACGCTCCAGCGTCGAACAAATTGCCAGTTCTTTCTGCTGCCCCTTGCTGGGGGAAAGGACGAATGAGTCCCGAGGCGGATAGGCAAACTCCAGCGCATAACCTTCTCTGACTATCTCGAACACCCACTGGTCTGAGGTTACCTGGACCCAAGAGGAAAGAAAGTTCCGAAGATGGCCCCCGATAACTTGGGTTCCCTCCGGGGTCCACCTCACTTCATTGTGGCTTACGATTAAAGGAAGTGGACGCTGACGAGGGCGCTGCTGAAAAACCTCTGCCGGCTCCTCGAAACCCACGAAAAGTCTGGAACCTCGACCCAAATCTACCACGTTGTGAACCCCAAGGACAGGTAGGTCGAAACCTCCTGAAGTCCCTAAGCTGACCCCGGGTACCCGGCAAACTCCTGCCTGGCCTAGGCTTATCTTCCGGAAGTCTACCGTCTTCAGATTCTCCAAGGTCCTTTACCAATTTATCTAGGTCTTCTCCAAACAACCACCTGCCTTTGAAGGGAAGTTTACTGAGACGGGATTTGGAAGAACCGTCCGCTGCCCAATTCCGCAACCAGATGGATCTCCGCGCTGCCACCAAGGACGCCATACTATTTGCTAAGGTCCTGATCAAATCATAATGCACATCTGCTAAATAAGCTGAACCAGACTCCAATTGCGTCACTTCAAGCAAACCTTGCTGATCCAAATGAGGGTCCTGACACAAGTGTTGCGCCCACCGCAAACAGGCCCTAGCCACCCAGGCTCCGCAAATGGACGCCTGCAAGGACAAGGCATTAGTCTCAAAAGCCTGTTTCATCAAGCCGTCTACCTTCCTGTCCTGCGTGTCTTTTAAGGCCGCACTCCCCTCAACCGGGATCGTCGTTCTCTTGGTTACGGCCGACACTGCGGCATCCACTCGAGGAGACTTAAACCTCTTCTTGTCCTTGAGAGCTAACGGGTAGAGGCGGTTCATCGTCCGAATACCCTTCAAGCCAGCCTCAGGCTGATCCCACTCAGCTTGAATCATCTGCTCTACCACTCTATGAACGGGGAACACCACTTGAGACTCTCGCACCGCCTCAATCAGAGGATCTTCCAACTCTTCACCTTCAACTGGGTGCGCCGCAGCGAGATTGAGCGTTTGAAGGGTTTCCGTAATTAGGGGTACCAATTCCTCCTTTCTAAAAACACGGATAATCCTTGCCTGATCCTCAGGCTCAGGAATCTCCCCTTCCTCGAGGCCCTCAACAAAGTCCTCCGGCTCCCTCTCAACATCCGTCTCCTGCCACTCCATATCGTTGTGAGATATCTCCAAGGCCCGAAACTGTTTAGCTGGCTTGGCGAGGGGGCGATCAGCAGCCTCCGACGTGAAGGGCGGTAGGACCGCCGGAGTGGCGAAGGGCTCTGGAACCCTACCTAAGCGCCCCAATTTGAAGGCCTGGTGCATTAGCAGCACAAAGTCCGGGGAGAAATCCGCCCAGGAAGAAGAAGATCCTGCCTCTTCCTCTGGCAGACCAGATCCTGGGGCCCTAGAAACAGCCAGAGCTGGAGACACAAGCGTAGAAGCATCCCCCTCAGAAGGTAACACAGTCTCCAAGGGGTCTGATTGGGGCCTGTCTGCCATCTGCTGTGCAACCTCAGGGGATACAGCAGCGCAGCTTTTGCAGAAACCTGCAGCAGAGACCGAGCTCCTGCGAGAACCGCAGACCACGCACTGCGGTCTCGTCGCCATGAAAGTGGTCTTCCGCACTCCCTAGAAAGAAAGAGACGGTCTGCTTCAACCAGACCCGTCCAGCAAGGGAAGAGATTTTTTTTTTTTTTTGCTTTTGTGTTTAGTTAGCTGAACACACTTCAACAAAAACTCCTGGGTTTGTCCTTAAAAATGCCAAGGCTACCCCCTTGCAAAATCCTCGTGCCGACGTCTGTAATCAAAAAACAGAAAGGAAAGGAGCCGCAAATATGGCCGCCGCAGACGACGCGTGTCGGAGGAAAGGGCGCCAAAACAAACCCCAAATAAATAAATAAATAAGATCGCCACGTGCCGGACCGGCAAGGGGTGCCTGCTCGCACAAAAAAAACGGAGAAGGATCCACTTACCCCGTCCAACTGCTTATTAACTGCCAGCCGCCCCGCACGGAGCCTGAGCTGTGCGCTGCGGAGTTCCCGGCTGCCTGACAAAGCCGGGAACGGAGCCCCCCCCCTGCAGCTCTCCCCGCTGTCGCCAAGGCTCCAGGCCAAACTCGTTGACCCAGAGACAGGTGCTGCGACCAGCCGATCTCTCTTCCGTTCCGTCCAGGGGGAGCGATCAAAGGTACTGCGTGCTCTGAACCGCCAGCAGAAATCAAGGGGGGGGGGAAGGGCAGTGACCGCTCGGCTCCTCAGGCGCGTTTTTTTTTTTTTTAAAGCTATAGTCTGCTGAGAAAGAAAAAGAAAGAGAAATAAGATAAATAAATAAGTAAATAAAGAACCCCCAGAAATCCTAATTCTAGCCCTAAGTGAGCCCTGCCAAGCTCACACGTTCTCCTGCTGCAATGAGACTGGACACACTGGGGGGCTGATGGGAGCTCCAGCTGTATACATACTATGAGATTGAAGAGTTGATTGGTCCAGTCTCCTGGCTACAGGAGGAGGTGCACTACCCGGATGTGGAGGACTAAACTGGAGGACCGCTCAGGAACATATGTATACAGTTCACCATCTCTTTTTTGCTCACATAACCCTTCTTTTCAAATCACTTCACTGGCTCTCTGTTTCTGCATAGCGTTCAAATGAATTCTTTGCTTTGGTCTTTACTGAAGAACATGTAGGGAAGTTACCCATGTCAAAATTTATATTTAAAGGTGATGTACTGGAGGAACTGAAACAAATCTAGATAAACCTGGACGATGTAATACAACAATTTGATAAACTACAAAGAGTAGCAAATCATCTGGACCACATGGCTTGCATCCCAGGGTCCTTAAAGAACTCAAAAATGAAATTGCAGACCTATTAGTAATTAGTAAACTAACATTAAAATGGTCTATAGTACCTGAAGATTGGGGCGTGACCAACTTAACACTGATTTCTTTTAAAAGGGTTCCAGAGTTTAGGAAGGTTCCTATCAAAGGTCTGGAGGGAGATTGTTCCAGAGGCAAGGGGTACAGAACAAGAAAGCAGGGTGGTTGATTCATATTTTGCCTGGGAGGGAAGGGGAAGAAAGTGACTGTTTGCATGAAGGGAGCAGAGAGCTAGATATGGAGTGTGACGGATGATCTGGGAAACTATAGACTGGTGAGCCAGGCATCAGTGCCAGGCAAAATGGTAGAAACCATTATTTAAGAACAAAATTACTGGCCACTAACTTGCAACTATACCAAATTTAAAGCCAGCCTAAAAACTTACTTCTTTCAACAGGCTTTCACCAATACTACCCGACACCCCCGAGAGCCTCTCGAGTTGATTCTCTCGCCTTCTTTCTCTTCTTCTGTCCTATGTAGGGTTCTAGTTTCCTATCAATTCAATGGCATGCCTTTCTTTCTTTTCTTCTAATCTAAATTGAAAAATTTGATTTTATGGAAACCATTCTGCTAAACCTGAAGGATGGTATAGAAAATGTTAAAACCATAAACACCCATATTTTGTGTTTTTGTGTTTTTTTTGTCCTAAAATGAATCTTGTTGCATTTTTTTCTAACATTAATATACTGTGTGAGTGGAGGAGTAGCCTAGTGATTAGAGCAACTGCCTGGTACCCAGAAGATCAAGGGTTTGATTCCCACTAGTACTCCTTGTGACCTTGGGCAAGTAACTTTACTCTCCATTGCCTTGGAAAAAAAGGCCTGACAATCTACTTCCAGTGATACACTGCCAAGAAAACTCAGAGGCAGCTGGGTTGCCAGGAGTCAGCACTGACTTGATGGCACTAAAAAAAATATACTGTGTAGTGCCATTTCTTATAAAGCTATATGAGCATGAATGATAGCATGACAAAGTATTCATGCCTAGAGCGTGTTTATTTGGGAGAGGGAGCCAGTCACTGTGTAATGGTGCAAGTTAGTGGCCAGATTTAGGGTCCATGAGACCTAGTCCATTGTCCACAGTCAAGGACTAATGCACCAAATAACCGGATCAAAGTAAGCTGGGAGGGCTTGACTAGTGGATCAGCAGCACTGCTGTGTGCTCCAATGTAAAAAAGTCCTCAGTTTGATTCACGGGCTGAGTTTTCCATACTCTGGATTGGCTGAGCATTGGAATACTACAGACAGTCCTCTTAGCACCTACGGGAGATGGAGTGGTTACAACTGTGAAGAGTGACACCCGATGGCTGGATTTAGAGCATGACTCCTGATCTCAGGACTGTTGCTGCAATGACCAGACTACAAACAGTGCGAAGAAGAATCTATTAAAAAATGGGAACAATCCTGGGTAGCCAGCTGTGAATGAAGTCTCTTGGCACTAGATCCTGTCCCTGTTTCCAAAGGAGCTGAAAAGAGAAAGAAGAAATTGCTGGCCCAGAAAAGAAAACCTAAGTTGGAAGGAAACAAAGTAGAGGAAAAATTCCCCAGGTAGTTGTGAATAAAAGCTTATGGTACTAGATCCAAGCTCTGATTCTGAGTGAGCTGAAAACCCCAAAGTGGAGGGAAATACCTGGTTCATCAAAACAAAACAAGAAGTCATTTTTGATCAAATTACTTTTCTCCTTTACTTAATATTCTACCCAGAAGCCATACACATTTTACTTCCTCAGTCAATTTTTCTCTGCACTCTCTCCTTTATGCTTCCTTATCTTTCTTAATATTTGCAGGAAAAATGAGCATCAGCCCTTTTGAACAATTATTCTGATAAGAGAACTTACCAAACCGGAGACAGCAGCTGTGGAGGTTGCTATAGCAGGGATAATCTTCCCAGCGATTCGCTTTGTTTTGAGCCTGTCTGCTGGTTCAATGTTGTACATCCTGGCTCTTAAATTGGAAGCTGCAGTGATGAAATCGATGTGCCCATTGGTGTCATCATCTTTTTCAAACAACAGTGGTGTCATTTGCAAGTCATCTACCCAGGAAAAACATCCAAAATACCAGTATATTATCTCAATCATTCTTGGGGTCAAGCATTTTATTTTAGAAGAAAGATTTCTAGCCACAGTGGTACTTGGCGTTTGGCCATGTTAAGCATGCAAGCTAGGCTGCAAATAGCCAATTCCTTCAGCATGCTATCATAAAAAGGAGCACTAATTATAACAAAGTCTATTCTCTCAGATGTATTACTGTAATATTAACAAAAAATATGCTGATATAATCCAATCTATTCACTGCAGCTACAAATAAGATGTCTAGCAACTTAATGTAATTACCAATGAGATAGTTAAGTCCTGACTAACACAAGTCTTTTCCCAACATCTTTTTAAGACTTAAAAAACTTAGTTGACTAATATGCCTACTTTGGAGAATAAAAACAACTAGCAGCAAACTGCAACCACAATAAATGAATGCCAGAGAAACAACAAATATGGGCCCACCAGAATCAAAGTAGTGTACTGAATTCTTTCCCCATTAAACTGCGATGCCCTGTGCACATCTAAACAATGAAAACAACCATCTCGGATAAGGTGTGCTTGAGGAAAAAGAAAGTCACAGCACTGATTAAAAAATAAAATGAAAGAGCAACATGCTAGCATTGTTCTTTAAACCTCTTCGGTTAATATCCATGAGCCAAGCGAGTCATGCAACTCATCAGATATGCAACCACATCCATCAAATGTTTCCTCCTCGCTCTCATCTTCCCTGTCTTCTTTTCTCTTCTTGCAGTCCCTCACTGCTCACTGCTATTTAGTACACACTACAACTACTGAAGGGATAATTTACAGCCAACTATGGCCTTGATGCAGAAACCCTGCACTAGAGCCCCATGCTAAAGTTCTAGTGCAGAGTTTCTTAACTCAAGTTAAACGCAGAGGTTTTGATCACCGATGCTGTAAGGAAACAGCTTGCAAATAAACTGTGAATAAAAAGCCTGCACTAAACAAAGAAGAAATTAGACCTTACCTGCTAATTGTCTTTCCTTGAGTATTCTCCGGGCCAGTCCAGGAACAGTAGGGTAGTCAACCTCTTTCAGCAACTGAAGACTGAAAACATCAAAGCTTTGCTGACAGCCTACCTTGCTCCCCCTGGTGTCAGAGAGCCAATCTAAGAATACCCAAGCAGATAAGCAAAATTCAAGCACGAAAAACTACTACTAGTAACCATAAACCGTATCCAAGAACACTTGGCTGTGTAACTCCCCAAAACCAAAACTATGTCCCACCTAAGGAAGCGTCCCCCTTGCGGACATGTGGCACAGAACTCAATGGGAGCACCCTAGCCAGATCCTCTGCGGAAGACTCCCAGGTTTCCCCTAGGACCGAAACGTGCTCTGCTAAGCCTAGGAGATTCTCTGTCAACCAATCCTGACCTCGCAGCCCCGCGGCTGCCACTGGATAGAAAGGGTCAGTAACTACGTTCCACCAACGTCTGGGAGGGTCCTGGACTGGCCCGGAGAATACTCAAGGAAAGACAATTAGCAGGTAAGGTCTAATCTCTTCTTCCTTATCGTCTCTCTGGGCCAGTCCAGGAACAGTAGGGTAGTACCAAAGCAGTAACTACTCTCGGGAGGGACTCAAGAGCCCCGCCAAAACCGCAGCCGCGCCGACATTCGCATCACCCGCTGCTTGGACATCTAAGCGATAATGTTTCGCAAAAGTATGCAAGGACGACCAGGTCGTCGCCTGACAAATATCCACCGGCGGAACCAAAGCCCACTCGGCCCAGGACGTCGCCTGCCCCCGAGTCGAATGAGCCCTCAGCCCCTCCGGTGCCTCCTTCCCATCGGCCTGATACGAAGCTGCAATCGCCTGTTTTACCCAGCGCGAAATCGAGGCCTTGGAGGCCGCTTCCCCTTTCCGCGCGCCTGCAAACAGCACAAACAACCTGTCCGACTTCCGGATCGCCTGCGTCCGCCTGAGATATCGGTGCACCACTCTCCCCAAATCCAATCTATGCAGGGAAACACCACTCTCATCTGTCAAGGCCGACCGAAAGGTAGGCAGCGAAATCGACTGATTCACATGGAACCCTGACACCACCTTAGGCAGAAAGGAGGGCACCGACTGTAATACCACCTTCTCCTCCAAAAACTGAATGTACGGCTCCCTACAGGACAGCGCCTGCAAATCCGAAATCCTTCGAGCTGAGCACAACACTACCAAGAAAGCGGTCTTCCAAGAGAGCTCTCTAAGCGGCACCGTTTTCCCTGGCTCAAACAGAGCGCGCGTCAAGGCTCTCAAAACCAAATTCAAATCCCAAGGTGGCACAACCGGTCTTCTAAGCGGCCTCACGTTCTTAACCGCTTGGAAAAACTGCTGCACATCCTGTTGCAACGTTAAACTCCGACCTTGCACTTAACCGTGGTAGCAAGCTATAGCCGCCAGATGCACCCTTAGGGTACTGAGCGCTAAACCTTTATCTAGTCCGTCCTGTAGGAAGGCCAAAACGTCCGGCACTCCTGCCGCTCGGGCCCGCATCCCATGCCTGGCCCCCCCAGCGTTCATAGGTCCTCCAAACACGAATATAGGCCACCGACGAGCCTGTAACATGGTATTGACCACCGCTGCGGAAAAACCTTTCCGCCTCAACCGCTGCCTTTCAAGAGCCAAGCCGTAAGCAAGAAGCGATCCACCTGCGGCATGAGAATCGGACCCTGGTACAACAACTTCATCGACTCAGCAACCTGTAAGGATGATCGACTAGCAAGCGCACAAGATCCACATACCACGCTCGTCTCGGCCAATCTGGGGCAATAAGAATCACCATCCCGGGATGACAAGTGATTCTGCAAACGACTCGCCCTACCATCGGCCACGGAGGAAACACATAGAGAAGCTCCCCCTTCGGCCAGGGCTGAACCAAGCCGTCCAGGCCCTCGGACATGCGTTCCCTGGTTCTGCTGAAAAACCGACATGCCTTGGCATTGTCGAAGGCTGCCATCAGATCCATAACCGGCTGACCCCAGTGCTTCGTTATGTCGTGAAAGACGGCGTCGTTTAGCCGCCATTCCCCTGGATCCAGCAGCTGCCGACTGAGAAAATCCGCTTGCACATTGTCTTTTCCCGCTACATGCGCTGCTGAGAGCGCCAGAAGATGCTCCTCCGCCCACTGCATGAGCGCCAGACTCTCCTTCAACAAGACCACACTGCCCATGCCTCCCTGTCAGTTGATATAGGACACAGTGACCGCATTGTCCGAGAAGACTCACACCGCTTTGCCGCTCACCAGCGTTTCGAACTTCTGCAATGCTAGTGCCACTGCTCTTATCTCCAGCTGGTTGATGGACCAACTGGACATCTCTTCCGTCCAAAGGCCTTGTGCCACCTGAGACATACAATGCGCCCCCCAGCCAGAGAGGCTGGATCTGTGGTGACCAACACCCAATCCGGCGTGTCCAACGGCATTCCTGCCCTCAGATGCGCGGGATTGCTCCACCACCCCAGACTGCTGGCCACGTCGCCCAGACAAACCAACCGCCGGCTGAGAGGATGGTGTTGCGGAGACCACCAGGACAGTAACGAGTGCTGAAGTGGTCGTATATGGGCTCGGGCCCACGGCACCAACTCTAAGGCCGCTGCCATGGAACCCAGCAGCTGCAAGTATCTCCAGGCCGTTGGTGCCTTGAGGCGCGAAAAGGCGGTCACCTGATGCATGAGCTTTTGAATTCTGATCTCTGGCAGAAATACTGCCCCCTGGTCCGTGTCGAACAACGCCCCTAAATATACCAGGGACTGCACTGGTGCCAACTGACTTTTGGTGCGATTGACCACACATCCTAAACTCTCTAGGAAGGGTCCGCTGCTTTTTGACATATTCATAAATGACCTGGAAAGTGGAATAACGAGTGAGGTTATCAAATTTGCAGATGACACAAAACTATTTAAAGTTGTTAAAACCGAAGAGGATTGTGAAAAATTGCAAGAGGATCTTGATAAATTGGAAGACTGGGCATCAAAATGGCAGATGAAATTTAATGTGGACAAGTGCAAGGTTATGCACCTAGGGAAGAACAACCCAAACTATGGTTACACGATGCAAGGTTCCACATTAGGAACCACCACCCAGGAAAAAGATTTAGGCGTCATTGTGGATAACATGTTAAAACCCTCGGCCCAGTGTGCAGCGGCGGCCAAGAGAGCAAATAGAATGCTAGGTATGATAAGGAAAGGAATGGAAAATAAAACAAAAGATATTATAATGCCTCTATATCGTTCCATGGTGAGACCGCACCTTGAATATTGTGTGCAATTCTGGTCGCCGTATCTTAAAAAGGATATAGCGATTTTAGAAAAGGTTCAGAGAAGAGCCACCAAAATGGTAAAGGGGATGGAAGGATACTCCTATGAAGAAAGGCTAAAAAGGTTAGGGTTCCTTAAACTGGAAAAGAGACGGCTGAGGGGAGATATGATAGAAGTCTATAAATTAATGAACGGAATGGAACGGGTAAACGTAGATCGATTGTTTACGTTATCAGAATATAGAAAGACTAGGGGACATGCAATGAAGCTACAGGGTAAACTATTTAAGACCAACAAAAGAAAATATTTTTTCACTCAACGTGTAATCAAACTCTGGAATTTGTTACCGGAGGATGTAGTAAAGGCTGTTAGTGTAGCTGGGTTTAAAAAAGGTTTGGACAAGTTCCTGGAGGAAAGGTCCATAAACCATTATTAAGAAGTGACCGAAGATATCAATGCTTGACCCAGTACAAGCATTGTGGAACTTGTGTCTCTTGGGGAAACTGCTAGGTACATATGACCTAGTTTGGCCACTGTTGGAAACAGAATACTGGGCTTGATGGACCTTGGTCTGACCCAGTATGGCATATCTTATGTTCTTATGTAAGGCCACCACCCTCGAGGTGGCCTCCTGCGATTCTGGAATAGAACGAGCCCGGATAAGCCAGTCGTCCAGATAAGGATGCATGAGAATACCTTCTTTCCGCAATGCTGCCGCCACTTCAACCATCACCTTTGTGAATATGCGAGGCGCCGTGGCTAACCCGAAGGGCAACACCTGAAACTGAAAATGAACCATGGGCACTGCAAAGCGCAAGAACTTTTGATGGTGGGGTTTAATGGGAATATGCAGGTAAGTGTCCATCAAATCTATCGACGAAAGCACCTCCCCCGGCCTCACCTACCGGATCACAGACTGCAGAGTTTTCATCCGAAAATGCGGCACCCTTAAACAGCGGTTCACGTGTTTTAGATCGAGAATCGGCCGAAAAGCTCCCTTTTTGGGAACGACGAAATAAATGGAGTATCGACCTAAACCGCACTGGTCTGGAGGTACCGGAACGACCGCCTGAATCCCTAGCAATCGTCAAAGCATCTGCTCCACTGCCAAAGCCTTTGCAGGACTCCCGCACGGCGACATTATGAACGCTCCCAGTAGGGATTGCTCGAACTCCAAGGAATAGCCGTCCCGAATTATCTCCAGTACCCAGCGGTCTGTGGTAATGGCGGCCCAGGTGGAGAGGAAAAACCGTAACCGACTTCCTATGCTCACCTCCACCTGGACCTCCCTCATTTCATTGCGGCTTCTTAGAGGCGCTGGACTGAGGACCGGCAAATCCCCGTCCGAAACCTCGAGCACCCCAAAAGGGCTGACCCCTAGGGAGAAACCGCCCTATCTGATAAGGGGAAAACCGAGTCCCTCTGAACCTACGAAACTCTCTGCCTTGACCACGCTGTGACAAGCCCTGCCTCGGCCCTTTCGGGCGGTCCTCCGGAAGGCGGCCGCCTTTGGAGTCCCCCAAATCCTTCACAATCTTCTCCAACGCTTCTCCAAAGAGGAGCTTACCTTTATAAGGTAGCCTACTAAGCCGAGACTTAGAAGACGCATCCGCTGCCCAATTCCTCAGCCAGAGAAATCTCCGAGCAGCCACTACCGATGCCATGGACTTAGCTGACATTCAAAACAAATCATAGCACGCATCTGCGAGATATGCCGCAGCCGATTCTAACTTCGCTCCTTCCGGCGCCGAAGCCCCTTCCAAACCTGGACTAGACTCAGCTTGCAGCCATCTAATGGAAGCCCTGGATACATAAGCTCCACAGATAGAAGTTTGCAATGCCAGCGCACTGGTATCAAAGGCCTGCTTAAGAATGGACTCCAGCTTCCTATCCTGCAGATCCTTAAAAGCCGTCGCCCCCTCTACGGGGATAGTGGTTTTCTTAGTAACTGCTGATACCAAGGCATCCACCTTCGGCATACGCAACAGCTCTTTTTCTTCCTGAGGGATAGGATATAAGCGGCCTAGCGCCCTTGCCCCTCTCAAGGTAGCCTCGGGGAATTCCCACTCGGATTCAATCATCTGTTTAATAACTCTATGCACCGGGAAACACCGTTGCTCTGCTCGAAAACCCTGCAACAAGGGATCCTCCAGTGGCTCAGCCTGAGCCGCCGGCAAGGTAATATTCAAGGCCGCTAGGGAATGGGCAATCAGTGCTCCCAATTCCTCCTTCCTAAATACTCTAAAAAGATTGGGATCCTCTCCAGTAGCTAGTTCTCCTTCCTCGAGTTCCTCTGGCCACACATCCAACCCAGACTCAGAGTATCTCTCCCTCCTCTGGGCCAAGAACGTCTAGCGTCTGCTGATCCAGACCCCCATCTGCCCCTGCTGCCAAAACCCCAGTCTTAGAAGAAACCTCCCCGGGATCCCCTGGAGAGGCCGAAAGCGTGGACACCACTGGCAGGGAAGAACCCACACTTCCCTGCCCTGCCCCCGCTCCAACTTTAAGCAGTAAGCTTTATGTAATGACAGGATAAAGTCTGGAGAGGAAAACATTGTTAAACCCCTCTGGAACCTCTGAAAGCATCATGGGGTTCTCCCCTAGCACCGGAGCAGATTTCTTCGATTTAACTTTCTTTTTCACAGACTTGTGCGGCAACGCGGGAGAAACAGCAGCCGGCTTTAAAATGGCCGCCGTTCCCGCCTTCTCAATCACTGCCTGAGGCTTTCCTGCACACGGAGGCCCTGACGCATCCTCCATCATGCCAACCTAGGACCCTGAGCCCCCGCGAACAGACACCTATGAACCAGAACCGCCGAGTCGAACAGAACCCGATCGCTGCTTACCGGGCCATAAAAACCGCTGGACCTAACCGTCCCGCTGGCAACTGCCCTTCTAAATACGATCCCGACCAAAAGAAACACACACACCTGCTATATAGCACTTCTCTCCTCCAACCTGTCAGCACCGCTGCTCGCGGCCGAGAAGATCGGGAGTCTGAAAACAGAAGACTGGTCTCTGGGGCTCCCAGAACCGTGCTCTGCTATCATGAAGGGAAGCGGTCTTCGAGGCAGGCTCTGTCTCGACCGCTGCAGAAGGCAACTGACCCCCTTCAAGTATTCAATCGAAGCAGGTAGTCTTAAACTTAGTCTTCTTTCTTTTTTTTTTAAATTTACTCTCCAAGATCCAAAGACCACTGATAGCTCCTAAAAACTAACCCAGCTAGGTCTAGCAAGGAGAAAAACTAAGCCAAATTCTTTTTCCTCTCTCAGAGCCTGTCAGCAAAGACCTCCTTCAGCTGCTGAGGACTGAAAAGACTGGCTCTCTGACACCAGGGGGAGCAAGGTAGGCTGTCAGCAAAGCTTTGATGTTTTCAGTCCTCAGTTGCTGAAGGAGGTTGACTACCCTACTGTTCCTGGACTGGCCCGGAGAGACGATAAGGAAGAGAGCAATCCAGATACATGTGCAAGACACAGGTGCTACTAACACAGACCCTTGTGCACAAGTCTGTCATGCTGCCCATGACCAAAAAGAAATACAATGGCTACCTGAGGTGAAACGCAACACTTCATCTCAGGTGATCCAACCTTCGATATGCTAGCCCAGACCCACCAACAAAGTGAAAGGTGCCCAAACACACCCTCCCCTGATGCAAAATTCATTGGTGGCCTTAGTGCCTATTGGACTGACTTCAAATCTAACCTGACCTCCCCCAATTAGAAAGGCTCTCAGCACCCTTTTCGTGGACCCCTTTCCACCTCCTAGTACCTCAAAATGATGGGAAGAAAAAGCACAGTTACTTACCTGTAACAGGTGATCTCTGGGAACAGCAGGAATAAGTCTTCACATATGGGTATCATCGGTACCGACGGAGCCTGCGCGGAAACGCTCCCAGCGTCCAGTAAGAAAGCTTTTGGGAGCATCCCACAGCGCCTGCGCGCTGCCTTCCCACCTTTCCCAACCGCCTCTCTCCAGTTCGAGTTTTAAAGCCGAGACAAAGAGAGAGAGAGGAAAGGAAAGATAGATAGAGAGATACAACTCCTAGGGGAGGTGGGTGGGTTGTGAAGACTTATTCCTGCTGTTCCCAGAGATCACCTGTTACAGGTAAGTAACTGTGCTATCTCCAGGAACAAGCAGGAATGAGTCTTCACATATGGGGACTCCCTAGCTGCAGATGCCAGGGAGAGACCCCATGGTTGTGTGCCCTTGCAGAGGGCTGCACTTCCCCCCATGGATCTCTGGCATCCAACCAGGGTAGGTGGGTAGGAGTTGATTAGGAATGGAACAGGTGTTTGAGGACAGCCTGACCAAACGAGGCATCCCAGCGGGAGTCCTTGTCCAAACAGTAATGGGCTGTGAAGGTATGAACCGAGGCCCAGGTGGCTGCTCATCTAAACCATTGAGGCTGCCATGGCTCTCACATTGTGAGCTGTGACATGGCCCTCCAGAGAAATGTTTCTACTCTGGTAGGCGAAAGAAATACACTGAGCAATCCAGTTGGACAGTGTTCTCTTAGAGACTGGAAGTCCTAAATGAGAAGGATCAAAAGCAACAAAGAGTTGAGAAGACCTTCTATGTTGCTGTGTTCTTTGTAAGTAGAAAGCGAGAGCTCTCTTACAATCCAAGGTATGAAGATTCCTCTCTGCATTTGATGCATGAGGTCCTGGAAAAAAAACAGGTAAATATACCTCCTGGTTCAGATGAAAAGGCGAGACCACTTTAGGCATAAAGTGTGGATTGGTCCTGAGGACTACCTTATCATGATGGAACCTTGTATAAGGTGGATTAGCCACCAAAGCTTGCAATTCACTGATGCGGCGTGCTGAGGTGACTGCAATGAGAAAAACAACTTTCCAAGAAAGAAATTTCAAGGAGGTGGTGGCTAAAGGTTCAAAGGGTGGCTTCATAAGCTGGCCAAGAAACAGGTTTAAGTCCCATGCCACTGGAGGTGGTCTAATGGGAGGTTTAGTTAAAAGAAGGCCTCTCATGAATCTTGCTATAAGAGGGTGAGAGGAAATAGGTTGTCCATTGAGAGGCTTGAGGGACGCTGCAATAGCACTCAAATGGACTTTTACTGAATTCGTTTTCAGGCCTGCATGGGATAGATGCAGGAGAAACTCTAATAGAGAATTCAGAGGTATTGCCATAGGGTTTAGACCCTTCTCTGAACACCAAATGGTAAATCTTTTCCATTTGAAAGCACAGGAACGCCTAGTAGAAGGCTTTCTAGAGGCATGAATAACATCTCTGACCTGCTGAGAGAGATGAAAATCTTGAAGGTCTAGGCCCTCAGCAACCAAGCCCTGAGATGGAGCGACTGGGGGTTTGGGTGCCATAATGTTCCCCCTTCCTGGGACAGAAGGTCTGGTGCAGAGCCCAAGTCCAGGGAAGGAGCTTGAGAGAGATGCAGAAGTAGAGGGTACCACACTTGGCATGGCCAATGTGGAGCTATGAGGATCATGGTCCCTCGATCTCTCTGAAGCTTGAATAGTGTTTTGGGAATTAGGGGAATTGGTGGAAAGGCATAAAGGAAGTCTTGACCCCAGTGAAGGAGGAAGGCATCCTTGGCCTGAACTCCCTGAGACGGAATTCTGGAACAGAACCGGGGAAGTTTGGCATTCCATGAACTTGCAAAGAGGTCTATGTCCGGGGTTCCCCAAATTCGAAAAACCCTGGCTACCTGGTCCATGTGGAGGGACCACTCGTGTGGGAGCAGAACTCGACTGAGTCTGTCCACCCAAGAGTTTTGAATGCCTGGAAGATATACTGCCAGAAGATGGATGTGATGCTCTCTGGCGAAGGCCCACAGTCGCAAAGCTTCGTTGCAAAGCGACAGAGAGCCAGTCCCGCCCTGCTTGTTTACATAGAACATGGCTACTTGGTTGTCCGTATGGATGAGGACTGTCCTGTAGCTGAGCAGGGTATGGAACACTCTGAGAGCTAAGAATATTGCTCTGAGTTCCAATAGATTGATATGCAGAGAAGTCTCCTGTGGAGACCAGATGCCCTGGGTGGAGAGATCTTGTAGATGAGCTCCCCAACCCCTTGGAGAAGCATCTGTTGTGAGAGTTGCTTGGGGTAGCGGTTGCTGAAAAGGGAATCCCAGCAACAGGTTTTGAGAGGACTTCCACCTTTGGAGAGACCAAAAAAGGCGACTGGAGTTTGCTATTTTGTCTGACAGGCAACCTGATGCCTGAGTCCATTGGGTGGACAAAGTCCATTGAGCTGCCCTCATGTGAAGGCGAGCATATGGAACCACATGCACGGTGGATGCCATGTGGCCTAATAGTTGTAACATCTCTCGAGCAGTTAATTGGGACTTTAACTGAATCTGGGAGGCTAACTGCACCAGACGTAGGTGACGGGCCTGAGGAAGATAGGCCCTTGCAGTTGTGGTATCCAGCAAGGCCCCTATGAACTCCAGAGACTGAGTAGGGGTGATATTGGATGTTTATCACTAGTCCCAAATAATGAAGGATACGCATTGTGCAGGTTAGACAAGTCTGGGCCTCTGACTGGGATGGGGCTCGAATGAGCCAGTCGTCCAGATATGGGAATACGAATATTCCTAGAGTGCGGAGAAATGCAGCTACTACTGCCATGCATTTCGTGAACACCCTTGGTGCAGAGGCCAGACCGAAAGGAAGCACCCTGTATTGGTAGTGCTTTCCTTGAAAAAGGAACCAAAGGAACCTTCTGTGTGTTGGATGGATGAGGACATGGGTGTACGCATCCTTGAGATCTAGAGAACAAAGCCAGTCCTGACTCTGAAGGTATGGAAGCAGAGCCCCTAGAGAAATCATTTTGAATTTCTCCTTGAATAGAAATTTGTTCAATTCTCTGAGATCTAATATGGGTCTGTAGCCCCCTGTTTTCTTTGGAATAAGAAAATAAGGGGAGTAGAACCCTGAGCCCTGTTGAAGAAGAGGTACTTCTTCTATTGCCCCTTGGGCAAGAAGGGTAGCAATCTCCTGCCCTAGAAGGGTGAAGAGAGATGTTGGAGAATTGAACTGTTTCACCATGGTGTGAGGAGGAAGGTTTAAGAAGTGAAGCTTGTACCCTTCCTTTATGATGGAGAGGGTCCATTGCTCTGCTGTGATTTGCTCCCATCAGGGAGCAAAGTAAGTCAACCTTCCTGGAATGGTGAGGAGCTCTGGTTTTTCCAGAGCTAGAAAGGCTAAGTTCTCTAGTTGCAAGTCAAAGGCCCTGAGGAGGTTGAGACTGCTGGGCTGTGGTAGGCCTGGCAGCCTTTGACTTGGCCTGTTTAGGTGGTTGCTGACGCTTTGCAGGAAAACGACCTGCAGAAGATGTCTGCCCATGAGCAGGATAATATCTTCCTTTTTTATAAAAAGATGTCTTTTTGAACAATCTTTTCTTAACAGGAGCAGAGGTAGACTTTGAAAGTCGATCCAAAGCAGAGTTCTCAGCATCCATCTGAGTGGCCTTTGCTTGCCAATCCCTGCCAAACAGGTTTTCACCTGTACAGGGAAGGTTTCCCAACTCATTTTGGACCCAGAGTTCCAAATCAGAGGCTTGTAACCAAGCAATTCTGCGTGCACCTATGGCAATAGCCGTGGCTCTGCTTACACACTCAAAAGAGTCAAAGGCTGCACGGTTGGAGAATTTGGAAACATCTTGGGCATGTTTGAGCCAAGTGAGAAATTCCTGCCTTTTATCTTCTGAAATAAAAGGAGCTAAAGTCTGCAGATGATCTGTGACTTCTTTTAGAAACATCCCCATATAGAGACTATAGGAGTTGATTCTGGCAGCAAGTATATTGGCCTGGAAAATCCTTTGGCCAAAAGCATCTAGAGTCCTACATTCACGTCCTGGAGGGTTAGATGAGTGTCTCTTTGTACTCTTTATTTTCTTCATAGCAGACTCAACCACAATAGAGTGGTGAGGAAGCTGAGTTATGAAAACCAGGACAGGGAGTGACACGGTACATGGTGTCTAACCTACGAGAATGAGGAGAGGTGGTGAGAGGAGTCTCCCACATGCCCAACATGAGATCATAAAGAATCTCATTAATAGGTAAGGTAGCTGCTTCCTTAGGAGCCTTAGGATATTGCAGAATATCTAATTGCTTGGCTCTAGGCTCTGACTCAGAGGCCACTGTAATGGAGAGGTCCCTAGCCACTTCCCTGATGAAGTCTTGAAAAGACAAGTCTTCTGGAGGAGACATTCTTCATTTTGGAGAAGCAGACTCCTGAGGAAGAAGTACCGGTGCATCGACAGAAGCCTCCGACTCATCAGAGTCTTCGGAGGAATCCAAGTATCGCCTGTCTGGATGCTCCTGTAAAGCCCGATACGCGTACCAAGTGGGATCGACATCGGGAGTAAGCGGTACCGGTTCGGTACCGATGGGCATCATAGGACAGGGTACCGTTGCAGCCAACACCGAAGCTGATGTCGATGCAATCGGTAGCGGAGTCGGTACCGGCAACGGAGATTGTTGCGGTACCGAAGGCGTCGAAGCCTGCATAAACGCCGTTAGGGTGCGCTGCATGGACAGAATCTTCTGATCCATCGACGCCACAAGAGTCTGGATGTCGGCACTGGTGGAGGCCACCGGTACCCCAGAACACGGCAACAGGTGATCGGTCGAGGCCAAGCCATCGATGTCAATCTGTGACCCCATAGATGATGCTTTGGAAGCTGGAACTTCCCGCCGGGGTAATTTTGCTGGTGCGGAATCCTCGAGGACAAGCCCGGAGGCATCTCGATGCTTAGAGGGAGATTTGCCCTTCGAGGACCGGCTAGATTTATGTTTGGTTACCTGAGATCCATGGGAGGAAGAAGCCCTGGAAGACGTCGATGCCACCAAGGCTGCATCAGAGGGAAACAGGGTACTGAGCTTGGCTGCTCAGTTCTGCCGACCCCTTTTAGACATCATGGTACAGGACACACAATCCGTGATGGAATGGTCAGGACCCAAACATTTTAGACACCAGTTATGGGTGTCGGTGACGGAAATAGTACCGCCACACTTCGTGCACTTTTTAATCCCGGAAGCGGGCTTCTCCATGAGGAGAAAAAGTTCAGGCCTAAGGCCGAAAACGCAATGCACAGTTGAAGAAAGAAAAGTTTTTTGTTTTTTTTTTTAAATAAGAAAGAAAGAAAAGACTGGCGGTACCGGTCTGACGTCGAAGAAGGCAGACGCGACACAGAAAAATAAAGAAAAAAATAAAGAATTCTTCTGCGGTGACAGGAACACGACCTGCTGGCTCCGTGGAAAAGAAGAACTGGAGAGAGGAGGTTGGGAAAGGCGGGAAGGCAGCGCGCAGGCGCTGTGGGATGCTCCCAAAAGCTTTCTTACTGGACGCTGGGGAGCGTTCCCGTGCAGGCTCCGTCGGTACCGACGATACCCATATGTAAAGACTCATTCCTGCTTGTTCCTGGAGATTACACGTCCCACACACTCCTTCCTCCAAGCCGCCATCTTGTAAAATGATGGCACCTGACACCATGCAGTGCATCCTGGGGTGCACTGCATGGGCACAGCTGTTTTACCAAATGGCACCTTGGAGGCAGAAGCGTGTGGGCAGTGCATCTGCCTCCCATCATTTTGAGGTACTAGCTTATCAGGCAGATGGAAGCCAGGCAATCTGAATTACAATTTAAGATTCCATGTAGGCCTTGGTTTTATATATTGTATTAACCAGATTGTAAGCTCTGATAAGCAGTTTCTATCCCTATTCCTACCTTTTTGTCTTGTCTAGATTGCAAACTCTGATGTGTTTGTATTGATAGATTGTAAACTCTGATGAGCAGGGACTGTCTCTATTATTGTTATTATTTGTCCTGACTAGATTGTAAGCTCTGATGAGCAGGGACTGTCGGTCTGTCTCTTATTTAAATAGAAATGTGCAGTAGTAATAGTAGTGGTAATGGGAGACAGCCAACATGGCTTTTGCCCTGACTAGATTGTTGCTCTGTGTGTTTTTGTTTTGTCTTCACTAGATTGTAAGCTCTGACGAGCAGGGACTGTCTCTCTTACATGTCTGTACAGCGCTGCGCACGACTGGTTGCTCACTTTGAGTTTTGATATGGCATAATTATATTTTTTGCTGTTCATTAACTGGATAAGTTTCTACTGGAAATTTATCTTAGGGAAGACCTGCAACAAGTTTAGATGCAGTGCCAACGGTTTATGTGGGTTTACTTTTCTTTCTGAGAATTTTGAAGCAGTCTCTTATCAAACACACTGTTTTAGCACATAATATACATTAACATTTCAATAACTGGCAAACTCTGAAATTAAGGATGCTTACGCTTTGATGCTTTTCCAGAGCATATGATTTTATTCAGCTGGATCATGGCATATCTCTCATCTTCACTGCTTACAGGAATTTGGTCTGGTTTCCGTGCAGCTTCATCTGTTTGCACCATCTGTAAAATTGCACAACTCTCAAACACTTGCAGCACATTACTAGCATCATAGAGACATAGAAAGTCCTAAGACTAGCATGTGCCCAAATATCTTGCAACATCATGATCAGGGATTCATTCTGTTTTTATGAAAGTAAAACATATAGTGTAATATCTTGTAGCGGACATACAAGCCTCAGAAACCTCTACAAGTTTTTCATCAGTTGTGGTCAATAGGAATTGCAATTGTTTTGTACATTTTTTCACTGCAGCTATTAGCAAAACCGTTCAGGGGACTGTAATCGTATGGGACACAGTTTTGCTTAGAATCTAAGACACTTAATGCCTTTCTTGTTAACAAACAATTTGAGTCATTGCAATCTACAAAATATTCTATGTTCTACAGTCTTAACTAATGTTTGTATGAATGAAAATAAAGAGTATAGTCATAAGTTTATTTAGTAAGCAGTCTCCAAACGAAGAGTAGGTCTATCTAGTACGACTACAGAAATTAGCAGCAGCAGAAAATTCTGTACCCTTCTAGAGAAGACTAGAGCACACTATGGCAAACATAGTATGATGATCACAAAGGACCAGAGTGCACACTGAAAAAGATTTACACAAATCCCATCGACATTGCACAATTTCAGCCACACTGTGTTGGAGATCTTTGCTTCATCATGTATCTAGGGTCTTTTATTTTTACTTCTTTGTTCCCTTCCTCAATGATTTATAAAACTAATATGATAACCATACAGAAGGGCTGGGAAGACTGATATTCAGAACATGTGCAATCTCTATGAAGCAAATGCCTGATGTAGCATTCCTAGCAATGTTCTCCTTTCCATAATATTGCTCATAGGGGAATATTAATGCAGCAATCACATTTCAAATGAAAAACTGTCTAACAGCAGTAAAAAGAAGAGTTGAGTACTTTAAGGTCACAATTCTCAAACTGGGTTGCATCCTCAAAGTCCTCATTTGGGGGTTGCAGCTGCTTGCAGAAAGTATAGTAACTCACCTGTAACAGGTGTTCTCCAGGGACAGCAGGAATCAGTCCTCACATATGGGTGATGTCAGCACAGATGGAGCCCCCATGGAAGCATCTCCCCAGTTTACAAAGAAAGCCTTTGGGAGATGCCACCACACATGCATGGTCCTCTTCCCGGCCAAGGGTGCCAGTTTACTCAGTCAGATGACATAGCTAGAGCTGACAAAAGATGGCAAGAATTATACAGCAACTCCAAGGGGAGGAAGGAGGGTTGTGAGGACTGATTCCTGCTGTCACTGGAAAACACCCGTTACAGGTGAGTAACTATGCTTTCTCCAGGAACAAGCAAGAAGCCAGTCCTCACATATGAGACTCCCTAACTACAGGCTATCAAGAACCTGTAGAAAAAACATGGCCCAGCTGTGAGCAGCCGCAAGCGAGTCTAAGGAAAGACTAAGGACCTCAGTGTCAAGGGAGAATCATGGCTCTGGTAGCCTGAACAAGAAGGGTCGGAGGGCAGGAGCTGCCTAAACCCCGAAGAGATTATGGAGTACAGCCTGGCCAAAGGCGCTGTTCCATCGGGACTCCCTCTCCAGGCAGTAGTGAGCTGCAAAGGTGTGAACTGAGGACCAGGTGGCCACAGGGACAGAGCATAGGCTTGCAACAGAGGTCGCCATAGCCCCAAAGTTGTGTGCCATGACCTGGCACGCCAACGAGAGCCCAGTCTAATCATGGGCAAAGGCGATGCAGTCTGCCACCCAGGTGGACAGAGTCTGCTTGGTAACAGCCTCCCCCAGTCGACTGGGGTCGTACGAAACAAAAAGCTGCTCTCTTACAATCCAGAGTATGGAGAATGGCCACTGCCCTGTCAGTCTGAGGAAAGAAGTGGGGAGCACCACCTCCTGGTTGAAACGGAAAGCGGATACCACCTTCAGAAGGAATTTAGGGTGGGTGCGAAGCACCACCCTATTCTTGTAGAACCTGGTGTAAGGTGCCTCGGTGACATTGCAGGTAGAGGCAAGCGTCGCCAGGAAGCCAACCTTCCAGGAGAGATAATGTAAATGGCAGGAAGCCAGAGGTTCAAAAGGCAGCTTGGTGAGCTGCGTCAGAACCACGTTAAGGTTCCATTCTGCCGGGGGTGGGCAGATGGGAGACTAAGAGAGCAGAAGGTCCCGAATAAATCGGGTAATGATGGGCTGAGTGTAGAGAGGTTTGCCCTCTATGGAATGATGGTGCGCTGAGAGTGCGCTCAGGTGCACTCTGACGGAAATGGACTTGAGTCCGGTTTATGAAAGGTGAAGCAAGTACTGCAGCCCCATAAGTACCTTGCAAGAGAACAGGTCGACCCATTGCTCCACACACCAAACTAAGAATCTGTGCCTCTTGAAGGCATAGGCTCATCTCGTGGAGTTCTTACGAGAAGCCAGGAGGACTTCCTCCACCTCCCTTGGGAAGCTGAAGGGTGCACTAAGGCTACCTGTTCAACAGCCATGCTGTCAGCAACAGGGACCCTAGGTTGGAGTGAAGGAGGGAGCCCTCCTCCTGGGTCAGCAGCCCTGGGGCAAACCCCAGAGGGACCGGGAGCTCCATTGAGAGGTAAAGCAATAGGGGAAACCAAGGCTGCCTGGGTCACTGCGGGGCCTCCAGGTCATGGATGCCTTGACCCATAGGACCTTAAAGAGGTTCTGGGCGATTAGTGATGTGGGAGGGAAGGCGTACAGAAAGCCCTCTGACCACGAGAGGAGGAAGGCGTCCGTCGCTATCCGGGACAGATGCAGTTGGGGACAGCAGAAGCAGGGCAGCTGAGCACTGGTCGGGCTGGCAAAGAGGTCCAGGCATGCGGTCCCCCAGAGTCGGAATAGCTGCTGCGCCACCCTGGGGTCTAGTAGCCATTCGTGTGGCTGGAGGACCCTGCTCAGCCTGTCCGCTAGGGCGTTGTTTTGGCTCGGCAGGTATACCGTCCTGAGGAGCATTCCCCAACCGATCATGTACAAACAGAGGGTTACTGTCTCCTGGCAGAGACGGTAAGACCCTGTGCCCCTTTGTTCAGGTAGAACATCACGACCTGGTTGTCTGTTTGGACCAGCACCGACTGGTGCTGCAGGCTGTGGTGACTGCCAAGAAAATGGCCCTGAGCTTCAGCAGATTGATCTGCTGCTGGCTCTCTGCCAGGAACCATTTGCCCTGCATGCAGAGTTCCTCGCAATGGGCACCCAACCCAGTAAGGAGATGTCCATGGTAAGGACCCTCTGGGGATTTAGGGATTGGAAGGGCATGTCCTTCTGCAGGTGCTGTGTGCCCTGCCACCAGTTGAACGACTCTGCTAGTTGATGGGACACAGACTCTGTCCCGTAGCCTGCCTGTGGCTTGTGTCCACTGGAGCAGAGACACCACTGAGCTGCCCGCATGTGGAGGTGGGTGATGGGAACCACATGGATGTGGATGCCATGTGATCTAGCAGGTGGAGCATGGACCGTGCTGACACTGAGTGATGGTGCTGTACACCTCAGTGGCCAGGGCCCTGAGGCAATCCACCCTGTCCTGGAGAGCGTCCAGACGAGCTCCTATGGACTCCAGATCCTGAGCTGGAGTGAGATGAGATTTGGGGTGGTTTATCACGAATCCCAGATGCTGCAGGACCTTGATGGTGTGGGCTGTGGCCTGTTGCACCTCTATGGCCATGTCCCCTTTCATGAGCCAGTCGTCCAGATATGGGAAGATAAAGCCCCTTTGAGATGGAGGTAGGTGGCCACCACTGCCAGGCATTTGGTGAAGACCCTTGGCATGGATGCTAAGCCAAAGGGTAGTACTCTGTATTGGTAGTAGTTGCCCCCGACCATGAACCTTAAGTACTGCCTGTGACTGGGATAAATAAAGATGTGGGTGAAGCATCCTTTAGGTCCAAGGAGCATAGCCAATCTCCCTGCTGGAGGTAGGGCAGCAATGTTCCAAGGGAAAGCATCTTGAACTTCTCCCGCACCAGGAACTTGTTCAAGTTTCGCAAATCCAAAAAGGGCCTTAGGCCCCCTGTTCTTTTTGGGAACAGAAAGTAACGGGAGTAGAACCCCTTGCCTATAAGGTAGAGGGGTACTAGTTCCATGGCCATCCCTGATGAGGCCTGTGAGTTCCTGCAGTAGCAGGACCTGGTGTAGCTGAGTCCGAGGGGGCTCTCTTGGAAAGAAAGAGGGAGACATCCAGTCCGTGAAGGAGGTAGCCTTTTCTGACCACCTGGAGGGCCCAGGTGTCAGTGGTTATAGCCAGCTACTGATGGGCAAAGTAGATCAGATGCTCCCCTCTTGGCAGCTGCTCTTCCCCGGGAGGAGAGACTATGCTCGGAGTCAAAACCCCGACCAGCCTGGGCAGGAGCCGTTGTTGGAGCTTGGAGCCCTTAGGCTTACATTTTCCCTGGTGACCCTGTTGCGGGGCCTAGGGGGTCTGGTTTTGGGGATAGCCTCGGTAAGGCTGGCCTTTCCTGTGGAAAAGGGGCCTCTTCTTGGGAAGGGTGGAGGTCTTCCTGGAGAGCCAAGTTTGCATAACATACTCTGTCTCGATCTTGGCTGCCTTGTTCTCCATCGGTTTGCTGAAGAGGTTTGCACCGAGGCATGGGATGTCGAGGAATTTCTTCTGTACCCACTGCTCAGTCCGATGACTGGAGCCAGGCCTGCGGCGGTCACCCTCATGTTAGACGAAGCAGTCGTAGGCGGCTCGAGACATGTACTTCGAGCACTCCCCGACGCACTTCATGAGTATTTGGAATTGCTGGAGGTGATCTCCACTGAGACCCGCTGAGAAAGCTGAGACCTCTTTTTCTAGGTCTTGGAAATACATGCCGATGTACAGCTGGTAGGCTTGGATTTGGCAACCCAGCATCGAGTCCTGGTAGCATTTGCATCCTGGCTTCCCACTCAGGAGTTGCAGCCTTTGACATGGATACCGGTATGACCAGGTCCGGCGTTGGTGAGAAGAGGGAGTCTTCAACAGGCAGACCTTGGGAATCCATGACCCGTCACTGTAGGCCTCTGCGTCTCTTCTGGGCACCTTCGCTGGCTGCTCCCACTCTGACTCATCTGATTCCTTCCGGGGACTGTGGGATCTGGCATGGGATATGCCATGGATGTCTGATTCCCAGGATGAGGTCCTTGAGGATTTCTTCTTCTTGCGCTCACACTCTGGAGCACCTCTGTCTGAGTGCCTGCGGACCTGTTTGAGTGCGGCAAGGGTTTTGCGTGACTCCGAGGATCCATGCAGGGTCTTTGAGCGCGAGGCTACTGGGGACATGGGGCAGAATCTGACCTGTGGAAGAAGTCGTCTTGCTTCTGCCGACGACTTTGGATGGCCTTTGCGATCATTTTCTTGCACAGGGCGCAAACCTCTGGGTCATGGTCGGCACCTAGACAGCAGAGGCAACAATCGTGTGTATCGGTTAAGGACATGTTCTTTGCACACTGATCACACTTTTTGAAACTATTGGCCATTGGTGCAAAAAGGACCCCAGTGAAGTCAAAGGCCCTCGATGCAGCCAGCAGTTAGAAAAAGGCGCAAAACTGCTCTGGAGGGAAAAACTAAAAATGGTTCAGAGACTCAAAGCCAGGGCATCAGGGCTCAGAGGCGGGAAAGAGATCGGTGCTAACTGGAGAAAGAAGGGTAGTTTGATACACCAAAAAAAAAATCAACTTCTTTCCAGGGAAAGATGACTGATATCTGTTGGGCTCCATGGAAAAAGGGAAACTGAGTAAGATGGCACCCTTGGGCAGGAAGGGGACCATACATGCGTGGTGGTATCTCCCAAAGGCTTTCTTTGAAAGCTGGGGGAGATGCTTCCATGGGGGCTCCATCGGCGCCGACGTCACCCATATGTGAGGACTGATTCCTGCTTATTCCTGGAGAATTAAAGGAAAAAATGAAAACAAGCACCGTGGCATCCTGCGGTAACCAAGCAAAGCAGCAAAGTCATACTTTCCTACAGCCATGTGTGTGGAGAGTGAATAGAGCCGGTTGCTCTGCTCTGCTGCCTGTCCTGAAGGGTGCTCTCAATCCCTGCTGCAGTTTGTTAAGTGAAAAGCTCTATTTCTTCCCTCCTGGCACCACTACTGCCCCTGCATATTTCATGCATCTCCTGCTGAAGCAGCTGCCTGCCATACACCCAGGGCCATCTCTGCCTGCCTCCAGCAGCAGGTTAAACACTGGCCTCCTTCCTGTTATCGTGCTGCTACAGACATCTCACCTCTGCTCCTCCTCTCTTCCTGTGATTGAGGAGGGCGGCATGAGCCTGGTCAGGGTGTTGGGTATGGACATAGAAACAAGTCTGGGGGAGAGAGCATTCACCTGTGCAGTGTGGCAACTGTAGATATAAAGAGGGGAGTTGGTAGGATGTGTGTGTGATGGAGGGAGGCATGAGCAAGGCATGAGCAAGACATGAGCCTGGATAGGGTGATGTGTATTGACAGGAGAGGTGAGTTTGGGGGATGGGTGTGATTGAGGCAGTATTGTGTGGGTGGCAGGGGTCACCAGTCACTTCGTCCCTGTACCCACACTGCCTTTAATCATTTAACTGTGTTGTAACTTCCATGCCCGTGTGTCTCAGGTGTGACGAGTACATCAGATAATTACTTTAAAAATCATAGTTTTGCATATTTATATGTTTATTTCTATGTTTGAGTGATAAATGATTTGGTTACCATCTGAGATTATGTGAATTTTCAGCTGCTAAAATGGGGTCACATTGGAAAAAGGTTTGGGAAGCACTGCTGCAATGAATTTAAGAAAGGTTTGGACAAAACTGAAGAAAATATTACTGAATGCACATGTCTTTGTAGAAATAGTATGTTCAACTGAAATATTAACGTTAGTAAAGAGATCATGAGAAAAACATATGCACTGGAAATGCGGTACCACAGAAGAATTGTGAAGGTTAGCTGAAGGCCATAAATCAAAATATCAGATGAGAGATGGAAGAATCCTGACTAAAAGGAAAATAAGGTTTAATGGGTATGTACATACAGGCTTCAGTGGCTAATTAATCTAGTATTGTAGGAAGTAGAAAGTAGCCCAGCCAACATTTAAAAGAGCTAAATCTAGGGTGGCCAACTGCTTGTTTCTTGACCAGACAGTTCAGTTTGAGGTTTCCTGTACCGTGTTGTTGCTTTTACCTTCCTACTTTTGACTTCCCTATTGAAGTGGCTTTACTGTTTTGTTTTCAAGTGAGGACCTCAGGTGAAAATCTTAAAGATGAGAGGTAGGGCAGGGCTGGTTGCTGTACAAAGTGGTTGGCTCTTATGTAAAGAAGGGAGTGGTAGGATGTGGTGGACCTAAATAAAGGACATTACAGTATTTATTTATTTATTTACATTCTCTTATATACCGCGCTATTCTGCATCAGTGCGGTTTACATTGAACAAACTGAAATTACATTGAACAGGGCATTATAACTTGGAGATAACTATTTTACAGGGAACAGACAGATAACTATTTTACAGGGAATTAGACTAGGAACAACGGCTTGAACCACCGCTGGCAGATTTTAGTAATGCTCTTATTTGATATTTAAGAATAATTTAACTTCCAACAGAACCCTTAGGTTCCTTACCTCTGTGTGTGAAGATAATGTCAATTGAAGGGGCTCCAAGTAGACATTACAAAGCACAGCCAATCACATGGCTCACTCACGATAGTGATGTTTATTCAAATTTAGAACCAGTCATGTTAAAAATCAGCCATCAAGTGAGATAAACCGAATGGTCCAGGCATCCATAACTAAATATCATTTGCATAAATCATATGTCATATTCCCAGGGTATTAATAATTTCCTGATTGGTTGCAAATAGATAATAAAAAAAAGACCACAGAGAGGTTAGAGCCTTGGGGTACCCCACAGTTAAGGAACCTCCAAGAAAAGCAGTTGGTTGCTGCACCAATATGACTGAAAAGAACTGGGGTGAGGAAAGGGAAGATGAGATGAGTTAAGATGGGGAGGAAGGCTTCAGAAAGGAGAGAGAATGAGGGGTAATGGGGAAGCAATGAAAGAGAAGGCTAGGAGGTAATAGGGGAAGGGGAAGAAGATGACAGTGGAAATTGAATATGGGAGAAGAAAGGGTTAGGGGTGAGCCAGAAGAGGAGGCGTGCGTGCGATGGGGACTGGCTGGGAAGGGCAAAAATGTGAGTGTGATGGGAAATGGCTGGGAAGGGCAGAGACTGGGGAAATGAATCTTTGATGGGGATTGCTAGGAAGGTTAAAAGTTTGATTTACTAGTCATGTCATTTTAATACTTTGCATAAGACTTTATTTGTATTATTTATCTATTTTTATATTATTGGGGGGGGCTGGGTGGTTTCAATGATCTGTAAATTAATGGAGTGGAATGGGCAGAAAGATTAGGGGACATGCAATGAAGCTACAGTGTAACCTATTTATTTTTTATTTTATTTATTTTTATTAACAATTCTTATATACCACACTATTTACTATCAGCGCGGTTTACATTGAACAGAAACATCCGACAGCTTACATATGTCTGGTCATTACATTTAACAGGGAGTAGAAACTTGGAGAAACGGGGTAACTATATACATCAGTGGTTCTCTTGAATAGGGAAACATGGTCAACTATATACATATATGGTACAACTATACAGGAAACTGCTTGTAATTTACATTGCGGGGTCGGCCTGTTGCGAGGGTCTGCCTGTTTGACTATTACTAATGTTGTTGTGGTGATTTAAGACTAACTATTTAAGACTAACAATAGAAAATATTTTTTCACTCAACGCATAATCAAACTTGAATTCGTTACTGGAGGATGTAGTAAAAGCTGTTAGGGTAGCAGGGTTTAAAAAAGGTTTTGAGATGTTCCTGGAGGAAAAGGTCCATAAACTATTATTAAAGAGGACCCGGGAAATCCACTGCTTGCCCCAATACAAGCATTGTAGAACTTGTGTCTCTTTTTGGGAACCTGCTAAGTACTTGTGACCTGGATTGACCACTATTGGAAACAGGATACTGGGCTTGATGGACCTTGGTCTGACCCAGTATGGCATATCTTATGTTATCCATTAATTTCTTATATGGATTTAATGTTGCACCACACTTTAGGATTTGATCCAAGGCTTGTTGCAAATAAAAAGTTGACTGAAGAAACTGATATATAATTTATATTTTCTTTATATGTTATCTCGCATTGTATTTCACCCCCTCCCCAGGTATCCAATCAAGGTTTGTAAAAAAGTTGGTAACCCTAATTAAATTTGTTAACGTATGAAACAAAGGGAAAAGCTGAGCACAGAGAGCAATGGCACACTACAGGAGTTCAACTCTGTATTGAACATGCAAAGTTGTGACAATGATTGGAGCAATGAATTCTGCTTAACATTTTTCCCCGACTATGTCATAGAAAGATCCTCAGGGGATTAGAGTTAGGGTCAGTACTGGAATTTAGACCAGGAACATGAAGCAAGAGGAAACTAGAGAAAACAACTGCATCAGACTGCTCTCAAGACTAAATCCTTTGGCATTAGGGACTGGCTGGAGATCAATTATAAGGAGCTGCTGGGAAGTAGGAAGCGGTTCACAGCAACCTGAAAGCTAACCAGTTCACCTACTTTCAAGCTATTTGCATGCAGATTTCTTATTGCTACTTTCCTCTGTTCCAGACTTCCAATTTTTGGTTGCTACTAGCTTCTGCTTCATTTTTTTGGGACCTGCTTGCCGACTCCCCTTCTGCTCTAGTTCTTGCCACCTTTGAGTTCCAGGTCCATGTGTCTGGTTATCAGAGTGAAAATCACAACATCTGGGTGTTTCAAACTTTGTGCCTGGCCCCTTTCTGAGCCCTAAGTACTTTAAGGCTGGTAATCTGACACACAGCAAGACGTTTTTCATAATTAATGCAAACTAAGGGTGAACCTATTAATTAAACTGGACCACATGCTTGGACTTCAATTTTGGGTTTTTTTTTCATGTTTTTGCACTAAGCTGCATTATTGGCCCCTAATGCAGCTTAGTAAATAAGGATATTATAATGCTTTTGCTCTGTGGCACGACCGCAACTTGAATACTGTGTGCGGTTCTGGTCGCCATATCTAGAAAAGGATATAGTTGAATTAAAAAAGGTACAGAAAGAGCGAATGAAATGATAAAGGGGATGGAAGGATATCCCTACGAGGAAAGGCTTATGTTAGGGTTCTTCAGCTTGGAAAAAAGAGACGGCTAAGAGATATGATAGAGGTTGAACAAATAATGTGTAGATCAGCTATTTACTCCTTCAAAAAGTAGAAAGACTAGGGACTTGCAATGAAGCTGCAATGTAGCACATTTAAGACTAATCAGAGAAAATATTTTTCACTCAATATGTAAAACACTACAAATCGCTTTTGAAGGATTTACTAAAAGCTGTTAGTGTAGATGTGTTTAGAAGAAGGTTTGGACAAGTTCCTGGAGGAAAAGTCCATAAACCCCTGGGATAAGCAGCCTGGAAACGGTCTACCTTTTGGGAACCTGACAGGTATTTATGACTTGAATTGGCATCTGTTGGAATCTGTCTCAGGATGAAGAAATACCTCATGTATTTGAATGTAACTTATCTTGGCTAAGTAAACATTCATTAAAGTAAAGCTAAATGATACAAAAACTTCTCTCACAAATTGTTTTTTCTAGATATCACTACAGAAAAGCAAGAGAATAGCAACAACAAAATCCAGAAAAAAAGTTGATGAACACGTAACTAAAAATGTACAGTAGAGAAACATACTTTGTTAGATGGTATAAATTCTTTAACTGTTACTTCTGATAGTATTTTCTGAATAGCTTCTTCGGACAAGTCCTGTTTAAAAACAGAAAAAATTATCACTTTTCTTTAATATTGTAAAAAGCAAACTTTGTTAAAAACTTTGGCTCCTCATCATATTCAGATACTATATATTAAAACTTAATTGGAAAGAAACAGCTAAAATAATACAATTTCTATTTTGCAAATCAGTAAGTTTAATGCAGATTCCAATACAACACTGACAACAATGGTGACATTTGACTTAGCAGTTAACGTCCTTTCCTTGAGTCCTGCTAGACCAGTCCAGATAAGTGGGTTGTGTTCCCCTACCAGCAGATTGGTGGAGACAAAGAATCAATGAAAAGCCCAGGTTTCAATGACATCACTCCTATGCTTCTATTTGCCTTAGCGACCCAGAGGTCTTTTCAGTATTTGCCCCAAAGCATATGAGAGAAATATGGCAAGCCTCACACAACCTCAATCGTGGGCAACAAGTAGTAATCAACAGTAGAGAAGTATGTAAAGGAAAGCATAAATAGAAGGCTATGAGTAGATGATGAACCTGCAGAGCCAAGTATATAAATCATAGTGGACCCAAGCGTGCCGCCGCAGAAGAACAGAGCAAATAGAGTTATAGGGGCAAGCCCTGGACTAGTCTAGCAGGACTCAAGAAAAGGTCACCTTCCATACTGTCCTGCTAGGCCAGTCCGGAGAAGTGAGATGTACCAAAGCTATGTCTCCACTGGGTGGGAATAAGACACCACAGCTCGCAAAACCCTCAAGCTAAAAGCCTTGTCCACCTGCACGTGGACATCCAAGCGGTAATGCTTGACAAAAGTGGAAAGTGATGCCCATGCTGCCGCCTGACAAATGTCTGTAGGGGCTACTGAGCTCCGCTTCACCCATGACACTTGTGCTCGGGTAGAATGGGCACGCAAACCCCCCCAGAATCGGCAAGTTCCACAACAGTTACATCATGGCAATGGTCTCCTTAATCCAGTGCCACAAAGTCAATTTAGCTGCCGCTTCACCCTTGCCCAGGCCAACCAATAGTACAAAAAGATGGTTGAACTTACGAAAAGAGTTCGTAATCTCCATGTACCAAAGAAGCACCCTCCACAAGGCAAAGATCCTTATCCTTCCCCCTGACACTGCTGCTTAGAGAAGGAGAGCAGGCAGACCACCTGGTTCACAAGAAAGGGAGAAATCACAGGCCAAATGAAAATGATCTCCTTTGAAAAAGACAGATAAAGATCTTGGCAAGATAGAGCCTGCACCTCGGAAATCCACCTTGCAGAACAAATAGTGACCAAGAAAGATGCCTTAAGTGTTGAATCCTTCAAAGCAGCACACTTCAATGGTTCAAGGGGCACATATATCAGGGTCTTGAGGACCAGACACAAATCCCAGGAAGGGACCACAGACCAGAAGGGAGGATGCAGATGCCAAACCCCCTGGAGAAAGCGCGAGACAGCCGGGTGCACGGCTAGAGACTTAGCCGCCACTAGACCTCTGAAACAGGCCAATACTGCCAACTGAACTTTCACGGAGTTACGAGAAAGGCACAGAGAGAGCACCTTGGCTGCCTCAGGAGCCAACCACTGAGTGCCAGACCATCGCTCAAAGAGGCACCAGACCCATATGTATGCTAGCTTGGTAGACCTCCTCCAGGCTCAGCAGAGTGGAGACCACTGCCAGAGAAAGCATAGTTACTCACCTGTAACAGGTGATCTCCGGGAACAGCAGGAATTTAGTCTTCACATATGGGTATCATCGGTACCGACGGAGCCTGCGCGGGAACACTCCCCAGCATCCAATTAGAAAGCCTTTGGGAGCATCCCACAGCGCCTGCGTGCTGCCTTCCCGCCTTTCCCAATTGCCTCTCTCCAGTTGAGTTTTAAAGCTGAGACAAAGAGAGAGAGAGGGAAAGAAAAGAAAAGAGAGATACAACTCCTAGGGGAAGTGGGTGGGTTGTGAAGACTAAATTCGTGCTGTTCCCGGAAATAGCATAGTTACTCACCTGTAACAGGTGATCTCCGGGAACAGCAGGAATTTAGTCTTCACATATGGGTATCATCGGTACCGACGGAGCCTGCGCGGGAATGCTCCCCAGCGTCCAATTAGAAAGCTTTTGGGAGCATCCCACAGCGCCTGTGTGCTGCCTTCCCCAACTGCCTCTCTCCAGTTGAGTTTAAAGCTGAGATAAAGAGAGAGAGGGAAAGAGAAAGAGATAGACAGAGATACAACTCCTAGGGAAGGTGGGGTGGGTTGTGAAGACTAAATTCCTGCTGTTCCCGGAGATCACCTGTTACAGGTGAGTAACTATGCTATCTCCAGGAACAAGCGGGAATGTAGTCTTCACATATGGAGACTCTCTAGCTCCAGGCATCGGCAGCGTTGATAGACCAGAGGTTCCTGGCTATTGAACGCAGTCTGGTGGCTCTCCTTGCGGCATCGACACCCTCGGAACCGCGTCAGACAGCTCAACCGGTACCGGCACAGCATCAGCATCGACATTGGTGTCCGCATTGCCGGCACCCAGTCTTGCTATGCCTTCCGGTACTGATAAACCGGTACCGATCCCCCCCCCTCCGGTACCGACTTTGGTCGGTACGGGTATCGGGCTCTACAAGAGCATCCGGACGGAAGGTACTTTGAATCCTCGGAAGAATCTGAGGATTCTGATAGCTCTGTCGGTACCGGAGTACTTCTCCCAGAAGAGCCTTCCTCTCCTAAATGCAGGATGTCTCCTCCAGAAGATATCTCCTTTCAGGATTTTATCAGGGAGGTGGCTCGAGGTCTGTCCATTACTGTGACTCCTGAAACAGAGCCCAGGGCAAAGGAGTTGGAGATTTGACAATATCCCAAGGCTCCTAAGGAGGCAGCTACCTTGCCTATCCATGAGATCTTACATGATCTCATGTTGAGAATGTGGGAGACACCTCTTACCACCTCTCCTCACTCTCGCAGACTAGATACTATCTATCGAGTCCCTCCTTGTCCTGGTTTCCAGAAAACTCAGCTTCCTCACCACTCTATTTTAGTGGAATCAGCTATGAGAAGGATCAGGAGTGCAAAGAGGCATGTCTCTAATCCTCCAGGACGTGAGTGTAGAACTTTGGATGCCTTTGGACGTTGTACTTTCCAGGCTTCCATGCTTTCTGCCAGGATCAGTTCCTATATTTTATATATGGGAATGTTCCTTAAAGAAGTCACAGGAGACTTGGAGATTTTAAGCCCTCTCCTTCCTGATGACAAGAGGCAGGATTTTCTCACATTGGTCAAACATGCCCAGGATGTTTCTAAGTTTGTCAATCGTGCAGCTTTTGACTGTTTTGAGTGCATAAGCAGAACCTCTGCCATTACCATAGGTGCACGTAGAATTGCCTGGCTCCAGGCATCCGATTTGGAGCTCTGGGTGCAGGACAAACTGGGCAATATCCCTTGTACAGTGAGAATCTATTCGGCAAAAATTGGCAAGAGAAAGCCAATGAGTTGGATGCTGACAACTCCACTTTGGATAGGTTATCCAAAGCCACTGCTGATCCTGCAAGGAAGAAATCTTTCAATAAACCATTCTTCTCAAAAAAGAAGAGGTTTTATCCCTCTTATTCCCAGCAGGGACGTTCTGCAGGTCAGCCTGCCCGAAAGAGTCAGCAACCACTTAAACAAAGGAAAGCAAAGACTGCTAAACCTCAACCGTCTCAGCAATCTCAGCCTCCACAAGGCCTTTGACTTTAATCTAGAGAACTTAGCCTTCCTGGCCCTCAATGGACCAGAGCCTTCCACCATGCCAGGAAGGTTGTGTCACTTTGCCCCCAGATGGGGGCAGATAACAGCAGAACATTGGACACTCTCCATTATAAAAGAGGGGTAGAAGCTTCACTTTCTGTGCATGCCCCCTCCCACAATGGTAAGACAGTTCAATTCTCAGACCTCTCTCATCAACCTGTTAGATCAAGAGGTCACTATGCTTCTTGCCCAAGGGGCAATAGAAGAAGTACCCATTCATCAACAGGGTACAGGGTTTTACTCCCCCTATTTCCTTATCCCAAATTGGGGCCACCGGGGATTTGGTTTCTGTTAGGAGGGCACCAGTTTTGGTCCCCCAACAGCATTCTGATCGCATTGGGAGGCTTTCCCCGATGCCTGGATCATGTGAGGTTTAGTGTCAGATGATACTTTTGCTTCCGGCTGGATCTTTATGCCTGCCCGAAGCTGGCGGGAATATCCAGTGTTAAAGAACAGTGTACAAAACTACACTAAGCTTCAGTCCAGTTTTTTTTTTTTTAAATATTGGGTGCAATTACTTATGCAGCGATTTGCATGCCAAGTGTGCTGCAGTTTAGCATGGTTGTTTTTTTTGTGTTTTTCTGGTGCTAGCTTGCTTTTTGCGCTGAGAGCAAGCCTAGCATGAAAAAGTGCCAGAAAAATGCCATGCTAAGCATCGGCCTTCAAATTTGTACCTGAGGCAATGGAAGTTAAATTAAGTAGCTTGCCCAAGGCCACAAGGAGTGCCAGTGAGATCTGAACCCTGGTCTTTCTAGTTCCAGTCTGCTGCCCTAAGCACTAGGCTACTCCTCCACAGGGTTGCTTTGAGAATACCGGAGAATGCAGTACCTTGATGACGACCCCTGATGGGGTATGATGTCAATGCTTCCTAGCCTCTGCCTGAAAGTGGGCCTTTAACGTCAATGACAGGTAGGATGAATATTCTTCTTCAGGCAGTATTTGGTCAATGTCCGATCCTCTTTGGCCCTACTGATGCTCAAAGGTTCACTGATGCACTGCTGATGTATCCCCAACATCAGGCATAGCTCAAGGCCCATTTGAGACCAATGCCTCTAACACTGATGTAGATGGACCAGGGTTTAGAAGCACTGTTCTTTACAGCCACAAGTAAGTCTATTTAAGTATTTCCATTTATAACTCGGCTGTCAAAGTCGAAGCGAGTTCCAAACAAACCTATACTTATTTCTATCATCTGGAAGCACAGATGATATTGAGAGGGTTTATGATTTGATTTAAAGCATTGCAAGCTTCAACTGTGGATATCTGCTACTGGTATAGTCTTGCTGCACAGCTTGCAATTTTTAAAGCCTCAGGTTTTTTTTCCTGTGACATCACCAAAAAAATACAGCTGTAGCCAAATCAAACAGTTCAGTTTTAAATATGTAACCTGGCCGCGATGCCCCATGACTCTAAAAATAAAGTCTGAATAGGTGTTTGTTCCAAAAAAGAAACAAAACTTGAATGTAACTGAAAAGCTTAACTAGGGCAATTAAGAGAGAAAACCCTTAAAAACGCCACATGACGAGTTAAAAAAAAAATCTCTTTGAAACGTTTCTCTCAGAGAACAGCAGGAGACATCTGTCCAGCTCTATGGGAATTTTGTAAAAAGATACTTCTAATCTGAGGTCAGAAGGGAAGGCATTCCAGAGACTTGGACCAACAAAGTAGAAGGCAGATGGCTAAATACAATTAAATTAAAAGTTAAACCAAAAACTATAGAGATTACTAGACTGGCTAAACACACTGGATTTCAAAATATAACATATTTATTTCCAAATAAACAGGAATAAAAACAGTTAATAGCTGACAAAATAAAGAACTAAAAGGAGCAGATGCAAAGGCTAAAGGCTTACCTCAAGCATGGGCATTTTTTAAAAATATTATCTTGGTGATAACTGAAGTGCGTGTTTCCAGCGAGTGGGCCAACTGAATATGAGTATGAATGATGTGTGGGACAACCGATTACAGGTGGGGAGGGGGGGGGGAGGAGTTGGTGGGTGTATCTTGTATACCCCCCAAGGGGAAAAACAAAAACCCCTGTATATATTTTCTGTTTGAATTTACTCTGGGAGTGGTGTAAGTGTACCCACCACCCCGGGTTGTTATATTTACTGGTTCAATAAACAATAGTGTTAAAAAAAAAAATAATCTTGGAAGCCCAAACGAACATGTATTCCACACTTTAAGAAAGGTGAAAGGAAGGTCAAAAAACTACCAGCATGGTTTCAAGGTGAGGTCAGAGAGGCTGTTGTAACAAAAAAAAGCATCTTTTAAAAAATGGAAAAAGGAGCCAAATTATGAAAACGGGAAAACACATAGGTACTGGCAAGTTAGATGCAAGGCATTGATAAGGCAAGCAAAGAGAATTTGAAAAAAAAGCTTGGCATGGAAGCAAACACACATAATACAAACGTTTTCAAATACATTCGTAGCAAAATACCTGTGAGACAGTCAGTTGAACCTTTAGATGATAGTGGGGTAAAAGGGGCGCTAAGGGAGGACAAAGCCATAGTGGAGAGACTGAATAAATTCTCTGCTTCGGTCTTTACTGAAGATGATGTAGGGAAGTTACCCATGCCTGAAATGGTATTTAAAGGTGATGTATCAGAGGAATTGAAACAAATTTGAATAAATTAGGAAGATGTAATACAGCTAATTGATAAACTAGAGCAGCAAATCACCTGGATCAGATGGCATACATCCCAGGGTGCTGAAAGAACTGAAATATGAGTTTGCAGAACTACTATCAGTAATCTGTGATCTATGATTATAATCAACGCTAGTACCCGAAGACTGAAGAGTGGCCAATGAATCACCAGTGTTTAAAAAGGGTTCCAGGGGTGATCTGGAAAACTACAGGCTGGTGAGCCTGATGTCAGTATTGGACAAAATGGAAGAAATTATTAAAAAGAACAAAATTACCGAACATGTGGATAGTCATGGTTTAATGGGAGAAATTCAACATGGATTTAGCCAAGGAAGATCTTGTCTTACTAATCTGCTATATTTTTCTGAAGGTGTGAACAAACAGGTAGATAAAGGCGAGTCAGTTGATATAGTGTTTCTGGATTTTCAGAAAGACTTTGACAGGTCCCTCATGAGAGGCTCTTGGCAAAATTAAAAGGTCATGGGATAGGAGGCAGTGTACTACTGTGTATCACGAACTGTTAAAAGAAAGAAAGCAGAGAGTAAGGCTAAATGGCCAATTTTCTCAATGGAGAAAGTTAAATAGTGGAGTACCCCGGGGATCTGTGTTGGGCCCGCTGCTTTTTAACATATTCATAAATGACCTGGAAATGGGAATAACGAGTGAAGTGATCAAATTTGCACAAAATTATTCAAAGTTATTAAAATACAAGAGGATTGTGAAAAATTGCAAGAGGACCTTGATCAACTGAAAGACTGGATGTCAGAAAGGCAAATGAAATTTAATGTGGATAAGTGCAAAGTTATGCACCTAGGAAAGAAAAACCCAAACTATGGTTACACGATGCAAGGTTACACATTAGAAACCACCACCCAGGAAAAAGATTTAGGTGTCATCATGGATAACATGTTAAAACCCTCCACCCAGTGTGCAGCAGCGGCCAAGAGAGCAAATAGAATGCTAGGTATCATAAGGAAAGGAATGGAAAATAAAACAAAGGATATTATAACGTCTCTGTATCGTTCCATGGTGCGACCACACCTTGAGTATTGTATACAATTCTGGTCGCCCTATCTTAAAAAGGATATAACGTTATTAGAAAAGGTACAGAGAAGAGCCACCAAAATGGTAAAGGGGATGGAAGGATACCCCTATGAAGAGAGGCTAAAAAGGTTAGGGCTCTTCAACCTGGAAAAGAGACGGCTGAGAGGAGATATGATAGAGGTCTATAAATTAATGAATGGACTGGAACGGATAAACGTAGACAGATTGTTTACATTATCAGAATATAGAAAGACTAGGGGACATGCAATGAAGCTACAGGGTAAACTATTTAAGACTAATAAGAGAAAATATTTTTTCACTCAATGTGTAATCAAACTCTAGAATTTGTTACCGGAGGATGTAGTAAAAGCTGTTAGTGTAGCTGGGTTTAAAAAATGTTTGGACAAGTTCCTGGAGGAAAGGTCCATAAACCATTATTAAAAGGGACCTGGGATATCACTGCTTGACCCAACAGAAGCATTGTGGAACCTGTGTCTTTTGGGGAAACTGCTAAGTACCTATGACCTAGATTGGATACTGGGATTGATGGACCTTGTTCTGACCCAGTATGGCATATCTTATGTTCTTAACACATTGAAACCCTCCGCCCAGTGTGCAGCAGCAGCAGTCAAGAAGACAAATAGAATGTTAGGAATCATAAGGAAAGGAATGGAGAATAAAACAAAGGATACTATAATGCTTCTGTATTGTTCCATGGTGCGACCGGCACATTGAATATTGTGTGCAGTTCTGGTCGCCGTATCTTAAAAAGGATATAGTGGATTTAGAAAAGGTACAGGGAAGAGACACTAAAATGGTAAAGGGGATGGAAGGATACCCCTATGAGGAGAGGCTTAAAAACGTTAGGGCTCTTCAACTAGGAAATGAGATGGTTAAGGGGAGATATGATAGAGGTCTATAAATTAATGAAAAGAGTGGAACAGGTAAACATAGACTGATTCTTTACACCATCAAAAAGTAGAAATACTAGGTGACATGCAATGAAGCCACAGTGTAACTCGTTTAAGACTAATAAGAGAAAATATTTTTTCACTCAACGCGTAATCAAACTCTGGAATTCGTTACCAGAGGATGTAGTAAAAGCTGTTAGTGTTGCTGGGTTTAAAAAAATGTTTGGACAAGTACCTGGAGGAAAGGTCCATAAACCATTAAAGAGGACCCAGTAATCCACTGCTTGCCCCAATACAAGCATTATGGAACCTGTGTGTCTTTTTGGGAAACTGCTAGGTACTTGTGACCAAGATAGGCCATTGTTGGAAACAGGATACTGGGCTTGATTGACCTTGGTCTGACCCAATATGGCAGTTCTTATTTTCTTAAGTAAGTTGCAAGCAACAGCAAAGAGCAAGAAAATACATGCATATGAGATACTTCTCAAAAGCTTCCAGAGTAATCTAGGTTGGGCAAGTTTTTCTGGGTAGGCTCTGTTGGATTACGTACATCACCCATCTGGAATGACTTGCTATCCTTCTTGTCCACTAAGAATTTGTTTTCCAGATATCTAAAAATGGCATGAGTCTTCAACTATCTTGAATGAACTTGCTCTCAGCTAATCTCTGAAGCTATGCAGGGTAGGCTAATACTTAGATGGGCGACCACCATGGAATACTAGGGGCTGTAAATTCACTCCATGGGAGAAAGGCCTGGCAAACTACTTCTGGTCGCACCTTGCGAAGAAAACTCAGGGGTCAGCATTGGCTCCATGGCACACATTGCATTGGAAAAAAATAACATTTAAGTACCTTCAAAACACATTTATGTAACCACTTTCTAGGTAATCTTCTAGATAGCAGATCAGGGCACAGGAGAAGTTTCTCATATAACCCAGTATGCCTTGCACATAATTATAGTAGATAAATGCAAAGAACATGCTTATTCTTATATTTGTATTGTATCGCCATGAAGATCAATGATTTACTATCTATGCAATAAAGCTCCAAAAAACTGCATTTTAAGGAATTTCATGCATTTTCTGCTGTGTTACTCCTCCTCCTGGTCGCCTCAAAAATTACCTTTTCTGTAACGGGAATGCAATGCAATGCAGCAACCAGTTTTGCTGAACTTAATATAAAACTGAGGTGTCTGTAGATATAAAAAGAAAATATAATTAAAATATACTTGCATGTAATAATTTTGTCATTAGACATTTTTAAATTTTATCTTAACTACAGAAACAGTGCTATAGATTACACTAAAGCTAAAAGCAGAAACTGAAGAAAATTAAAGGTTGCACACATTAGGCAATGTCAAATGAGTGTTTATGTCAAATGAGAACTAGTAGTATATTGAAGATTAATCAAGATCAATATAGGACACACTTACTAAAGTGCGTTAGGCTTCTGCAGCTAACTTGGTGTTTTAGTGCAGAGAGTGCCACACTAGTCGCAAAAGCCATGCAGTATCTTTTGGGGGCATGCTCAGCATGTTCCCAGCATAGAAAATACAGACCACTGTACCATGGCAGCATCGTGGATATAGTTAATGTCACCCACTGAGGTGGCAGTAGTTACACCCGTGCTGTCTGCAACTTTGCTGGTTACTGCGTGCTGAGTATGTTTGCGGTAATCACGTGTTACAGACATGCCAACTTTCCACCCACATCATGCCCTTTGCCAGCAGTTAGCACAGGATCTGCAGATAGTGTAGAAATGTTTTGCATTGCTAACACCGCCTGACAGTGCACGCTATCGGCCACATTAATAGGTAGTGCAGCTTGGTATACATTCCCCTTAGTGTTCCATTAATTCTCACAGTTTGCACTATGGGTAATGCACATGAGATCATTTTCTTCCTCATCAGAACTTCACATTTCATCTATTTACTTGGGCATAGCTTACTAGTAATATCAAGTTAATCGGCACGTCTTGCTCATCTTAAAGTACTTTGCTAGAAATAAGGGTGTTGGGACCACTTGGCAATAGTGATCATAGTATGATCATGTTTGATTTAATCAGTGGAGGACAGATAGTAAAGGAATCCACAGTACTACCTTTTAACTTTCAAAAGGGTGACTATGATAGAATGAGGAATATAGTTCGGAAAAAACTAAAAGGAGCGGTTCCAAAGGTTAAAGACTTACAGCAAGCTTGGGTGTTATTTAAAATACTATCCTCGAAGCCCAGACCAGCTGTATTCCACGCATTAAGAAAAGTGGAAGAAAGTCCAAAAAACTGCCAGCATGGTTTAAAGGTGAGGTCAGAGAGGATGTTGCTGCCAAAAGAGCAATCTTAAGAAAATGTACAAAAAAGCCAAATGATGAAAACTGGAAACAGCACAAGCACTGGCAAGTTAAATGCAAAGCATTGATAAGGCAGGCAAAGCGGGAATTTGAGAAGAAACTTGCTACGGAAGCAAAAACACGAAATAAAGACTTTTTCAAGTACATTCGTAGCAAAGGCCTGTGAGAGAGTCAATTGGACCATTAGATGATAGAGGGTAAAAGGGGCAGTAAGAGGAGACAAGGCTATAGCAGAGAGACTGAATGAATTCTTTGCTTCGGTCTTTACTGAGGAAGATGTAGGGGTGTTACCCAAGACTGAAGTGGTATTTAAAGGTGATACTGCAGAGGAATTGAGAGAAATATCGCTACACCGGGAAGATATATTACAACTATTTGATAAACTGAATAGTAGCAAATCACCTGGACCGGATGGTATACATCCCAGAGTGTTGAAAGAACTGAAATATGAGATTGCAGACCTGTTATTGGTAATCTGTGAACTTTCATTAAAATCATCTGTAATACCTGAAGATTGGAGGGTCGCCAACGTAACACCAATTTTTAAAAAGGGTTCCAGGGGTGACCCGGGAAATTACAGACCGGTGAGCCTGACGTCAGTACCAGGGAAAATGGTAGAAGCCATCATAAAGAACAAAATTACACAGCATGTAGATAGTCATGGCCTAATGGGAGACAGCCAACATGGCTTTAGACAAGGAAGATCTTGTCTTACTAATCTGATCTGTTTTTTTGAAGGTGTGCATAAACAGGTAGACAAAGGTGAGTCGGTTGATATAGTGTATCTGGACTTTCAGAAAGCTTTTGACAAGGTCCCCCATCAGAGACTTTTGGCGAAGCTAAAAAGTCATGGGATAGGAGGCAGTGTACTATTGTGGATCGGGAACTGGTTAAAAGATAGAAAGCAGAGGGTAGGGCTAAATGGCCAATATTCCCAATGGAAAAGGTGAATAGTGGAGTACCCCAGGGATCTGTACTGGGTCCGCTACTTTTTGACATATTCATAAATGACCTGGAAAAGGGAATAACTAGTGAGGTAATCAAATTTGCAGATGACACAAAACTGTTTAAAGTTGTTAAAACCCAAGAGGATTGTGGAAAACTGCAGGAGGATCTGGATAAATTGGAAGACTGGGCATCCAAATGGCAGATGAAATTTAATGTGGACAAGTGCAAAGTTATGCACCTCAGAAAGAACAACCCACACTATAGTTACAAGATGCAAGGCTCCACATTAGAAACCACCACCCAGGAAAAAGATTTAGGAGTCATCGTGGATAACATGTTAAAACCCTCCGCCCAGTGTGCAGCGGCGGCCAAGAAAGCAAATAGAATGCTAGGTATCATAAGGAAAGGGATGGAGAATAAAACAAAGGATATTATAATGCCTCTGTATCGCTCCATGGTACGACCGCACCTTGAATATTGTGTGCAATTCTGGTCACCGTATCTTAAAAAGGACATAGAGTTATTAGAAAAAAGTACAGAGAAGAGCCACCAAATTGGTGAAGGGGATGGAAGGCTACTCCTATGAAGAGAGGCTAAAAAGGTTAGGGCTCTTTAACCTAGAAAAGAGGCGGCTGAGGGGAGATATGATAGAGGTGTATAAATTAATGAATGGAGTGGAACGGATAAACGTGGATAAATTGTTTACGCTATCAGAATATAGAAGGACTAGGGGGCATGTAATGAAGCTACAGGGTAAACTATTTAAGACAAATAGGAGAAAATATTTCTTCTCTCAACGTGTAATCAAACTCTGGAATCTGTTACCGGAGGATGTAGTAAGGGCTGTTAGTATAGCTGGGTTTAAAAAAGGTTTGGACAAGTTCCTGGAGGAAAGGTCCATAAACCACTATTAAAAAGGGACCCAGGATATCAATGCTTGGCCTAGTACAAGCACTGCAGAACCTGTGTCTTTTGGGGAAACTGCTAGGTACGTATGACCTAGATTGGCCACTGTTGGAAACAGGATACTGGGCTTGATGGACCTCGGTCTGACCCAGTATGGCATTTCTTATGTTCTTATGTTCTTATGCTAGCAGTGTGATCTGAAGAAACTCAAAGGAAGTAACTATTACAGAAATAATTTCTTCGTCTAGCTGAGTATATCAATGTGCAAAAGAGCTAGCACAGTCACATGTGGAATCTGGGAGGGATTCTTCATACTGTGTTAAAAGAATGGCAATTAAGCTGCCAATCAGCAGCCATCAAGAACGGCACAAAATCTGCCGTTGCAGAGGCGTGCCCGCGCCTGAGGGCCCTTTGGCGTGGCCCTTAGGCGTTGGTCCGTGGCGTCTGCTGCTGGAAGTTACATTGATGGCTTTGGCTGGACTGTCCGTGCTTACTTATTGTGGTAACTGTTCAGTGTATATCTCCTTATCTTGCCTGTATGACTGTCTCTATCCTTTAATATGTCCTATCATATAAATGGCGTTCTTTTCCTATTTTCCTTGAATGATATAGTATTGTAAACTGCTCTAATGCCTTTTGGCCTGAGCAGTATATCAAATCTCAATAAACATAATAATAATAACATAATAATTAATTTGGCCCAAGACACAAATGCCACTATTTGTGCCCTGGAATTGCTCCCAATCTCAGCAATTCAACTCACACAAGATACTGTAGGTAACTTCCTGTGGGACATTGTACGAACTCTGCTTGCTGAGGGAGTAGTTCTGTTCTTAAGCATGCTAGTGTGCAGCTGGTACTTAAAAAGCCCTCATTAGACCCCATCTAACATGGGCAATTGCCCAATCTCCAGTCTCTCATTTCCAGGAAAGTTGATTGAGCATATAGTATCATGATCAAACTATTGCAAGTGAACATGGCTTTTACTTTGGTCACATCCCCAAAACACCAGAAATTATAGGGCCTCTCATATTATTTCTGAATTCCTTCTGAATAGGTGTGCTGAACTGAACATCGGTGCAGAGGTAATTTCTTGGCTTGCATCTTTCCTTACTGGTCATTCTCAGCAAGTAAGACAGCAGGGGTTCCTAGCTGGTCCTAAGTGTTACAGGGTACCAGAGATCTGCTTTGTCTTTTATTTAATTATATTGGAGGCTGCTTTTTAACTTGTTATGGCATATTGGACATTAACTTCTGATTTTACACGGATACCATTGTTTGCCCTATTTTTAGTTAGCAGAGTTCCACAGGCCTCTAAAAGCACTGCCAGGTTTAACTGGTGAAACAAACATAATGATCTCTTGCCACTTTGATTTTTATACATCTCAAACAAACTGAAGGGATTGTGACTACTGTGCATACTGAGATTTGATCCTTTGGGTTCTCACTGCACAGCTCTGGTCTCTAGAGGTTAAGGGGAAGGACTGTGGAAAATATGTGGTCCAAGTGAGCTACAATGTTTATGAAATGGTATAAAGAGCTTCTACACTCAGTAATGGAACAAATTTGACAATGTGCCCTCAAACTACACAAGTCCACCTTTCATATGCACTAAAACCAGTGGCGAAGGTTCTAGTGGGGGGGCCCTCAAGCATTTGTTGCCAAGCTGCCTCTGTTCCCAGGTGCAATTTATCCAGGCCTGGAATGAAGGCAGCACAGCAAACAAATAAAAGTTGTTGCATTGCCATGTGGGCTCCTTCCTGCCCGGGCCCACCTAGCTCCTCCCGCCTGCGTTGCAGAGGCTGCTTGGGTGGAATTTACGCCACTAATTAAAAAGCATAGTTACTCACCAGTAACAGGTGTTCTCTGGGAACAGCAGGAATCAGTCCTCACATATGGGTGACATCAGCACAGATGGAGCTCTCGCGGAAGCATCCCCCCAGCTTTCAAAGAAAGCCTTTGGGAGATGCCACTATGCATGCATGGTCCCCTTCCCGCGCAAGGGTGCCATCTTGCTCAGTCAGATGACATAGCTAAAAGACGGCAAAAATAAGATGGCAAAGGAGCAACTCCACGGGGCGGGAGGGTTGTGAGGACTGATTCCTGCTGTCCCCGGAGAACACCTGTTACAGGTGAGTAACTACGCTTTCTCCAGGAATAAGCAGGAAGTCAGTCTTCATATATGGGACTCACCAGTTACAGGCTACCGAAAGCCCATAGCAAAAATAGGGGTTCCCACATGGGGAGCCACAAGCAGCAGCAAATTAGCCCGTGTACACAGACCACAGTAGGACCCCCCTGTGTCCGTTGAAACCAGAACTCCGGTAGCCTAAACACAGAAAGGTCGGAGGGCAGGAGTTGCCTAAACCCCGAAAAGGTTACAGAGCACAGCATGACCGAAGGCAATGTCCGTTCGGGACTCTCTTTCCAGGCAGTAATGGGCTGCGAAGGTATGGACTGAAGACCAGGTGGAAGCCCGGCAGATGTCCTCCATCGGGACAGAGTGCAAGTTTGCTGCCATGGCCTTGATATGGTGCGTCGTGATGTGGCCTTCCAGCGGAAGCCTCGCCTGAGAGCGAGAGCAATACAATCCACCACCCATGTGGATAGCGTATGCTTGTTCACCGCCTCCCTCAGCCTACTGGGGTTGTAGGAGATGAAAAGTTGAGAAGCTTTGCGGTGGCCCTGAGTACGTTGGATATAGAAGGACAAAGCCCTCTTACAATGTGGAGGACCGTCTCTGCCCGACTGGAGTGAAGTCTGGGAAAGAAGGTGGGGAGCACTATTTCCTGGTTGAGATGGAACGGCGACACTACCTTCGGCAGGAATTTGGGGTGTGTGCGAAGCACCACTCTGTTCTTGTAGACCTGGTATAGGGCACGTCTGCCACAAGGGCCTGAAGCTCGCTAACTCCGTGAGCGGAGGTGAGTGCAACAAGGAAAAAACCACCTTCCAAGAGAGGTAGTGAAGGTGGCAGGTAGCCAGAGGTTCGAAGGGTGGGCGAGTGAGCTGCCCCAACACTACGTTGAGGTCCCATTCAGTCGCCAGAGGGCGAAATGGGGGCTTCGATAAGAGCAGGCCCCAAAGGAAGTGGGTCACCAATGGTTGGGCCGAGAGGGGTTTGCCATCCACCGGATGGTGGTGCGCCGCCAGGGCACTAAGGTGCACTCAGACGGAATTTGACTTGAGCCTGGACTGAGAGAGGTGAAGAAGGTACTGTAACACCAGAGCCACGGGGCAGGAGAAAGGATCAGTCCCATGTTCGGTGCACCAAATAGAGAACCTGCGCCATTTAAGGGCATACGCCTTCCTAGAAAAGGCCTTGCGAGAGGCCAGGAAAATATCTTCCACCTCAACCGGAAGGTTGAGAGGGGCCAGCGTCATCCTCTCAGCAGCCACGCTGTCAGCTACAGGGACCCCAGGTTGGGGTACAGGAGAATGCTCCCCTTGAGATAGGAGTCCTGGGGCGGTCACCAAGGGGATAGGGGTCTCCACCGTCAACTGTAGAAGCAGCGGGAACCACGGTTGTCTGGCCAACCGAGGAGCTATCAGGATGAGCGAGGCCCTGTCACGGAGGGCCCTGAACAAAATCTTGGAGATCAGTGGCGTAGGAGGGAAGGCGTATATGAGGCCTTCCGACCATGAGATCAGAAACGCGTCCGCTGCCACCCTGGAGGTGTGGGCCTCTCCAGAGCAGAAGCGAGTCAACTGCTGGCAAACAGGTCCATCACGGGTTGCCTCCAGAGCAGGAAAAGCCTCCTGGCTACCTTGGGGTCCAGCCGCCACTCATGCAGCTAAAGAATTCTGCTGAGTCTGTTGGCTAGCAAGTTGCCATGGCCTGTCAGATACACTGCCCGCAGAAGGAAGCCCTGTTGGATTGCATACGAGCAGAGGACCAGTGCCTCCTGACAAAGGGTATGAGACCCCGTGTCCCCCTATTTGTTCACATAGATCACCACCTGGTTGTTCATCTGGACCAGCGCTGGCTGGTGATGCAGGTGGTGACAGAAGACCCTCAGGGCTAGGTGTATGGCTCAGAGCTCCAGGAGATTGATATGCTGGGTGCTCTTGTCTGGTGGCCAGGAGCCCTAAGTGCGGAGATCTCCGCAGTGGACTCCCCAGCTGAGTAGGGAGTTGTCCGTGGTGAGGACCCTTGAGGGGCTTGGGGCCCGAAAAGGCAAGCCCACCTCGAGATGCTGCGGGGGACTGCCACCAGACCAGAGAATCCTCTTGCAGAGACCACGGCTGCTGGGTCATTGTCTGGTCCGAGGCAGCGGAGACAGCAGTCGTGTGTGTCAGTCAAAGACAATTTTGGAGCACCGATCACACTTCTTAAAGCCACTGGTAGCCATGGGGGAAAAAAATATCCCTGCGAGGTCGAAGACTCTCCAGACTGCCAGTGGGAGAAAAAAAATGGCATGAAGACGCCAGGAAAAGAAAAGAATGAACTACTACAAAATTAGACCAAACTCGACCCCGAGGCAATGAGGTCAGTAGGCAGGAATAGTACCAGTGCGATACCGGAGATGAGTATGAAGCTCAGAGAGAAAGAGTCAACTTTTTCTGGGGACAAGCCAGACAACGTCTGAAGGGCTCTGCAGAAAAAAGGAGACTGAGCAAGATGGCACCCTTGAGCGGGAAGTGGACCACGCATGCGTGGTGGTATCTCCCAAAGGCTTTCTTTGAAAGCTGGGGGGATGCTTCCATGAGGGCTCCATTGGACTGACTTCCTGCTTGCTCCTGGAGAACCTTTTTATACTCTCTCCAATTTCTGACTGATAATTCAGGCAATAGTGCTACTGTATTAGACTACTGGACACACTCAGCAACCCCCGACTGACATCGGGGTGAAAGGGAGGAGCCTGCAACTGCCCCTGCCTCCCACCGCAAGGCCAATCAGGCCCGATGACGTGCAACAGCGGAAGAGCATTTAAGGAAGTGCAGCCAGGCGGGTCCGTGCCTGAAGGACTCGCCAGAGGTGGGAGTACAAACGACTCGACCAACTCCTCCAAAACTATCTCTCACAAACAGCCAGGACTCTCACAATCAACCAGGAGCAATCCACCCTGAACTCCAAGCAAAGGGACAATCGCGGAAATGCCAGGACAATCTTCAACTCTTCCCAGCTGATCATCAGCTACCATAGAGATCTGTAGCCACTTCTGGCTAAAACCATCACTTCAAGACCAAACTGTGCATGGCCCAAGTACTACAAAGGCCCCACCTCCAGTCTCACCCCTCCAGGGCATCCTCCTCTCTAGCTTACTCATGGTAGAAAATGAGAATTCAGATATCTCCGCTGAGTCCAACACGGGGCTAAACCTCCACTCCACGACTCCACTCAGGAGCAACACCACCTACAGGCCTTCAAAGAAGACTACAAACTATAAGTAATGGGACACACTGCCGTAGAAAAACCTCCAATACCTCCCCAGGCCTCCTCCAAGAAACACAGACCAATGCCTAAGCCACAACAGCACAACATGCCACCCTCCCATATAGCTTGGGCCCTCCTTCTCATACTGATCTTATGCTGTTCTACGAAGGCCACCTATATTACCACTATAACCACCACAGTCCTTCAAGCTCTACCACCATACGTACCATGCCACCTACCAATATGGCAAACCACTTATAAGCAACCAATCAGGAGAACCACTAGACTAATAAGAATCCAACCATCTATATACACTATACCCCACCATAACCAACTCATATAAAGCTCTCCCATCAATATAAGACTCATTAATGCTTGTTCCATTGGAAACAAGATGAACACCATTATAGACCACATGTAATTCCACCAATCTGACATCCTATGCATTACTGAATCATGGCTTAAAAATACTGACCAGGTTATCCTGAACCAAATTACACCACCTACATACACAGCATTTAACTGTCCTCACACCCACAAGAGAGATGGAGGGGTACTAATCCTAGCCTGAACAGACCTTAAATTTAAAACTTCCAGGTCCTCAAGCTCTGAACGCTTTGATATAATCACCATAGAAAACAAATACATAGCCATCTGTCTAATCTACAGAGCTCCCAGTGCTGTTGCTGAAGAAACATCCAGCATTTTTAAATCATTATGCACAGCCAATTCTCCCCACAAGCCACTTATTTTACTAGGTGATCTAAACCTCACCTTGGCATCCAGCAAGGACAAAACTGCCTTCCACCATGCAATGGAGTCTCTTCAATTTCACCAAATACCAACACGTCCTACCCACCGCTCAGGTTCCACCCCAGATCTTATATTTGTCGCTAAAAGCCTTTTAGACCAGGATAATATAATGCCTCCCCTGGTCACACCAATACCCTGGTCGGAACATCATGCCGTACATTTTAAGATTCATCTCCCACCTACACAAAAAACACAGAAAACACCAAATCCCAGAAGATGATTTAAAGGTTTTGATAAGGACCAATTCCTCAATGACACCCTTCACAACCTACCCCAGGACTTCACCGATCTTGACGAAGCAATGAATACCTGGAACACCACCATCAGCATTGCTGCAAAAGCACCTGACCGAGTTAGACCAAAGCACAAGGAAGCTAGAATGAAATCAGCCCCATGGTACTCTGAAGCAATAAGAGTGATCAAGAGAAAGCTATGCCAGAAAGAGTGGCAATGGATACATGACCGGTTCGAAACCACATTAAAGCAATACCAATTAATGTAACATGACTACAACAACTTAATCAATAGTCACAAACAACAATACCACACCAACCTTATCTTAAAATCCTGCAACAAGTCCAGAGAATTCTTCGAGATTGTCCGAACTCTTACAAAAGATCCAACACAAAGAGAAGATGATAAGATTTACCCTCAAACATTTGCTGATTTCCTCCTTATCAAGAACAAGCCCCCCCCCCCCAAAAGCCTTACCACTGGAGTCCACCAGCACTGACACATTCAACACAGGACCAAACATCGCACATAAGGGAAGTGAATTTTTACATCCCTATGACTGAGCAAGTAGCCTGCACAATCATAGAAACATAGAAATATGACGACAGGAAAAGACCACATGGCCTATCTAGTCTGTCCTTCCATAACAACTACAACAGTCCCCTTTTTACCTTAGAGATCCTCTGTGTTTGTCCCATGCTTTTTTGAATTCAGTTACTGTCCTCATCTCTACCACCTCCACTGGGAGACTATTCCACGGATCCACTACTCTTTCCGTAAAGAAATATTTCCGCATATCACTCCTGAATCTATCTCCCTTCACCCTCATCCCATGTCCCCTCGTAGCAGAACTTGCTTTCAATTGAAAGAGGCTCTCTCCCTGAACATTTATGCCACGGAGGTATTTAAACATCTCAATCATATCACCTCTATCCCGCCTTTCCTCTAAGGTGTACATATTAAGATCCCTCAGTCTGTCCTCATATGCTTTATAATGAAGACCACTAATCATTTTAGTAGCCACCCTCTGCACCGACTCCATCCTGTTCACATCCTTTTGAAGGTGCTGTCTCCAGAATTGCACACTATACTCCAAATGAGGTCACACCAAAGACTTATACAGAGGCATTATCACCTCCTTTTTTCTGCTAGCCATTCCTCTCCGTATGCACCCAAGCATCCTTCTAGCTTTTGCTGTCGTCTTTTCTACCTGTTTAGCTACTTTAAGATCATCAGACACAACCACACCTAGGTCCCGCTCTTCTTTAGTGGACAAAAGTACTTCACCCCCTATACTATATTACTCCCTTGGATTGCTGCAGCCCAAATGCATGACCTTACATTTTTTTTTAACATTAATTCCCAGCTGCCAAATTCTAGACCATTCTTCAAGCTTAGCTAGATCCCTCCTCATGTTATCTACCCCTTCCTGGGTGTCTACTCCACTGCAGACCTTGGCATCATCCGTAAAGAGGCAAACCTTACCTGAAAGCCCCTCCGCTATATCACTAACAAAGATGTTAAAAAGAATCGGACCAAGGACAGATCCCTGGGGTACACCCACTGATGCTTTATTGATCCCCAATGCGTTTCGCCCTGCGTCTATTTTGTATGTTTCATTTATTTATTTATACGGTTTTTAATTATGCGTATGTATTGTTTTAATATGTATTTATTTATTGTTCGGTATGATCACCTATGGTGTTTTTATCGATATATTATGCCTATACATTTTATTGTTTAATCATATACCTCATTTTTTAAGTACATGTCCAATTTGATTTACACCTTGTTTTATTATGTTTTTAATGTGTTTTGTTTTATATGTTTTAAGTATTTCACCCCCCGAAGAAGGCATCTGCCGAAACGCGTTGGGGATCAATAAAGCAACAGTGTTCATCTTCCACTCTTGCCTCTTGAGTTTTGTTGTTTGGTCTTGCAAGAGTTTCTTGCTCTACTTGTGCCTGGCACACCACTGATAACATCCTTCTCCTCAGAGTGAGCTCCATTTACTTGTACTCTTTGTCGCCTCCCACCCAACCAATTTCTAACCCAAGCAGTAACTTTAGGGTCCATCCCTAGGGTGCTCAGTTTGTTTATAAGTCGCCTTATCACTGCTCTAAACACTAGAACAGCTCCTTGACCCTTGCCTGGTGGCCTGGATCATATCAGCCAAGGAAGACCTGATCATATGCATTCACAAGATAATAAGCATCTCCCTTATTATATATGTTCTGTTGTAAATAAGTTTGCATATATGTCCCGTTGTAAATAAGTTATGCTCCTCAGCATCCCCTGCATGTCACCCCTCCCCAAATTTCCAAAATTCGTTCTCTGTCATTGTTTGAGTTATAATGTAAACCGCTTTGATTTTATGATAAAGCGGAATAGAAAACTTGTTAAATAAATAAATGTTCCTGAAATACTGCTAAGATCCATTCAGCTACTACAAAATGATGCTGTCTGTATGATCACAGAACATATTACTTCAGTTTGAGTCTTCACTTCCTGCCTATAGTGTGTGGTTTATACTTGTCTCTGCAGGATTCAAGGTCTTATGAAGCAAGAGAACATCTGAATTATACTCACTATTGTACTTAAATCAACCCTTGCACAATCTACATTCTACTCAGCAGAAGTTGATGAATTGTCTGACAAAGTACAGCACAAGATTTCCATTCACTCATGTTTTCTCAGTTAACGGAGCGCAAGTATGGATGGTTCTTCCATTAATAATCTGCCCTCAGCACAACCTGTTGTAATCTCAAAAAAAAAAAAAAGAACTGAAAAACGTATCTTTTCATGATACTTTCCCAGATAACCTTTAGATTCAGCAGAAATTATAGGTGTATAAATATTAAAACAAAACACAAATGCCAGTGCATTTGGCATTTTTATGTTTAGCACTGTAAAAGGATAGGTAAGCTACAAATGAATAAAAAAAAATCCAATTCATTTCCTCATACAGATTGCATTAAGGTACTTAAAGTGCCATTGCAAAGAGTTGGGGGTTGCCTGCAGTTCAAAGAATCTTTCTATCTCCAGGAACAAGCAGGAATGGAGTCCTCACATATGGGTACGTCGGAACCGACGGAGCCTGCGCGGGAAAGCTCCCCAGCTTCCCAGAAAGGAAGCTTTTGGGGCCTCCCACAGCGCATGCGCGCTGCCTTCCCGCCTTCCTGACCAACTCTCCTCAGTTCTTCTTTTTCCGTGGAGCCAGCAGGTCGTGTTCCTGTCACCGCTGAAGAAATTGTTATTTTAATTTGTTTCTTTGACCGCGTGTCTGCCTTCCCCGATTCCGGACCGGTACCGCCGGTCTTTTTTCATTTATTTCTTGAAAAAAAAAAATAATAATTACTTTTCCTCACTTGGTGTGCTTTTTCTGTGAGGCCTCTAGGCCTTCTCAGATTCTCCCTCATGGAGAAACCAGCCTCTGGTTTTAAAAAATGCACCAAGTGTACCAGTACTATTTCAGTCACAGATACCCATGAGTGGTGTCTTAAATGTTTGGGGCCTGACCATTCCATTCCGGATTGTCCATCCTGCTCTCTGATGTCCAAACGGGGCTTACAGAACAGAGCAGCTAAGTTTCATATGCTGTTTTCTACGGATACTCCAGCATCAACATCCTCCAGGTCTTCCTCTCCTGATGGATCTCAGGTAACCAAACATTCTTCAGGCAGGTCCTCAAAGGGCAAATCTCCCTCTAAGCAGCGAGAGGCCCTTGGGTTTGACCCTGAGGACCCTGCCCCAGCCAAACAACCCCGGCGGGAAGCTCCGGCTTCCAAAGCTCCTCCTATGGGGTTACAGGTAGACATCAGTGGCACGGCCTTGACCGATCTCCTGTTAGACTGCTCTGGGGTACCGGCTAACACCGGTACCGACATCCAGGCAGTTGTGGCGACTATGGGTACTACGGTACAATCCATGCAGCAGGCCTTACTGGCTTTCCTTAACGCTGCAACGCCCTTGGTACCGTGACAATCGGTTCCGACTCAGATTCCGGTACCGCAACCGATACCGGTACCCAGAGCATCTACTTCCAGTAGTATGCCGGTTCCGGTCTCCGGTTCCAGAGATTTTCTCGATACCGCTCCGATTCCCGGTACGCCTGATGTCGATACCGGTCGGTACGCGTATCGATCTCTGGAAGCAAATAGGCGGTACTTTGAATCTTCTGAAGATTCTGATACCTCAGATGATTCTGCTGATGTCTCTTTTACTCTTCCTGAGGAGCCCTCTTCTCCAAAAAGGAGAATGTCTCCTCCAGAGGATTTGTCCTTTCAAGACTTCATTATTGAAGTAGCTAAAGGACTTTCCATATCTGCAACCTCTGAAAAGGAACCTAGAGCAAAGAAATTGGATATTTTAGGATACTCTAAGGTTCCCAAAGAGGCAGCCACCTTACCCATACATGAAATTCTTCAAGAACACATGATGGACTTGTGGGAGGCTCCTCTCACCCTATCTCCACATTCTCAACGTTTGGACACCATGTATCGGGTTCCTCCTTCTCCTGGTTTTCAAAAAACTCAGCTTCCTCACCACTCTATTGTGGTGAAGTCTGCTATGAAAAAGATAAAGAGTACCAAAAGGCACTCTTCTACCCCTCCAGGAAGAGAATGTAGGACTCTGGATGCTTTTGGTAGAAAAATCTTCCAAGCTAGCATGCTTATTGCCAGAATCAATTCATACAGCCTCTATATGGGCATGTTTTTGAAAGAGATTGCACTGAAGATACGTCATTTTCTCCCTTTTATCCCAGAGGATAAGAAGGAGGAGTTCCTTCTTTTGCTAAAGCAAACTCAAGATGTTTCAAAGTTCTCCAACAGAGCAGCCTTTGACTCTTTTGAGGGGGCTAGCAGAGCCTCTGGCATCGCCATAGCTGCTCGCAGACTTGCTTGGCTCCAGGCCTCTGATTTGGAACCCTGGGTACAAGAAGGCTTGGGCAATCTGCCCTGTACAGGTGAAAATCTGTTTGGCAAGGAGTGGCAAATCAAAGCCACTCAAATGGATGCAGAGAATGCTGCTTTAGATAGACTTTCTAAGTCTACCTCTACCCCTGTCAAGAAAAAACCTTTCAAGAAGCCTTTCTATAAAAAGACCAGATTTTCCACAAATACTGGCCAGCAATCTTCCCAAGTTCGCTTTGCTCCTAAGCGTCAGCAAGCTAAACAGGCCAGAACAAAGTCTACAGGGGCTGCTACAGTCTAGCAGTCCCAACCCCCTCAGAGTTTTTGACTTGATTCTAGAGAACTTAACCTTTCTGGCTCTGCAACAACCAGAGCCTCTCACCATTCCAGGAAGGTTAACTTATTTTGCTCCCAGATGGGAACAAATCACATCGGAACAGTGGACCCTCTCTATCATCAGAGAGGGCTACAAACTACATTTCTCCAGCCTTCCTCCCCATACCATGGTGAGACAATTCAATTTTCCCCCATCTCTCCTGTACCTGTTGGGCCAGGAGGTGACCACTCTTCTCGCCCAAAAGGCAATAGAAGAGGTTCCTCTTCCTCAACAAGGGTCAGGTTTTTACTCCCCTTATTTTCTCATTCCCAAGAAAACAGGGGGGTACAGACCCATTCTGGATCTCAGAGAATTGAACAAATTCCTATACAAGGAGAAATTCAAGATGCTTTCTCTAGGCACTCTCCTTCCATACCTACAGAGTCAGGACTGGCTTTGTTCTCTAGATCTCAAGGATGCATACACACATATACTCATCCATCCATCCCACAGAAAATTCCTACGGTTTCTGTTCCAGGGAAAACATTTCCAATACAGAGTACTTCCCTTCGGTCTAGCCTCTGCTCCAAGGTTATTTACCAAATGCATGGCAATAGTAGCTGCATTTCTACGCACTCTGGGAATATTTGTCTTCCCATACCTGGACGACTGGCTCATCCGAGCTCCATCTCAGTCCGAGGCTCAGACTTCCCTGGACCACACCAGATGCATACTGCAGGTATCTGGGACTTGTCATCAATCTGCCAAAGTCTCAACTCACCCCTACTCAGTCCCAAGAATTCATAGGGGCCTGGCTAGATACCACCACTGCAAGGGCCTATCTTCCTCAGGCCCGTTGCCACCGTCTAGTGCACTTGGCCTCTCAAATTCAGTCCAGAAGCCACTTGACTGCCAGGGAGATGCTACAACTGCTAGGCCACATGGCATCCACAGTTCATGTGGTGCCTTATGCTCGCCTACATATGAGAGCAGCTCAATGGACTTTGTCCACCCAGTGGACCCAAGCATCAGGAGCTCTCTCAGACCAAATAGCAACCTCAAAACGTCTTTTTTGGTCTCTCCAATGGTGGATATCCACTCAAAATCTGTTGTTGGGGGCCCCCTTCCAACCCTTGTTACCCCAAGCAACTCTCACTACAGATGCCTCCCAAACAGGTTGGGGAGCTCATCTCCAAGACCTCTCCACCCAGGGCACTTGGTCTCCACAGGAGACCACCCTTCATATCAACCTTTTGGAGCTACGAGCAATTTTCCTTGCTCTCAAGGTCTTTCATACCCTCCTCATCAACATGACAGTCCTTGTTCATACCGACAATCAAGTAGCCATGTTCTACATAAACAAACAAGGAGGGACTGGCTCTCTGTCGCTTTGCAACGAAGCTCTAAAATTGTGGGCCTTCGCCAGAGAGCATCAAATCCATCTCCTGGCAGTGTACCTCCCAGGAATCCAAAACTCTTGGGCAGACAGACTCAGTCGAGTTCTGCTTCCACACGAATGGTCCCTGCACATGGATCAGGTACTCAGAATCTTTCAGAAATGGGGAACCCCGGACATAGACCTATTTGCAAGTCCGTGCAATGCCAAACTTCCCCGGTTATGTTCCAGAATCCCGTGTCAGGGAGCTCAGGCCAAGGATGCCTTCCTCCTTCATTGGGGTCAGGCCTTCCTGTATGCCTTTCCACCCATTCCTTTGATTCTCAAGACTCTATTCAAACTTCAGAGGGATCAAGAATCTATGATCCTCATAGCTCCACGCTGGCCACGCCAAGTGTGGTACCCTCTACTTCTGCATCTCTCCCAGGCACCCTCCCTGGATCTAGGAGCTGCTCCAGACCTTCTGTCTCAAGAGGAGGGGACTTTGTGGCACCCAAACCCCATGTCCCTTCACCTCAGAGCTTGGTTACTGAAGGCCTAGACCTTCAAGACTTCAATCTTTCTCAACAGGTGAAGGATGTCCTCCATGCATCTAGGAAACCTTCCACCAGGCGTTCTTATGCTTTTAAATGGAAAAGATTTTCCATTTGGTGTGCTGAAAAAGGTCTTAACCCTCTAGCACTACCTTTGAATTCTTTACTCGAATATCTCCTGCATCTTTCCAATGCAGGACTTAAAACCAATTCTGTAAGGGTCCATTTGAGTGCTATTGCAGCGTCGCTTCAGCCTATCAATGGACAACCTGTTTCCTCTCATCCTCTTATTGCGAGATTCATGAGAGGCCTAACCTTAACTAAACCTCCCATTCGACCTCCTCCGGTGGCATGGGACTTAAACGTGGTTCTTGGTCTGCTTATGAAGCCACCCTTTGAACCCTTAGCCACTACCTCCTTGAAATTTCTTTCCTGGAAAGTCATTTTCCTTATTGCAATCACTTCTGCTCGCCGCATCAGTGAACTGCAGGCTTTAGTGGCTAATCCACCTTATACAAGGTTCCATCATGATAAGGTAGTCCTTAGGACAAATCCCCACTTTATGCCTAAAGTGGTCTCACCTTTTCATCTTAATCAAGAGGTATATCTACCTGTCTTTTTTCCAGCTCCTCATGCATCTAGTGCAGAGAGGAACCTACATACCTTGGATTGTAAAAGAGCTCTTGCCTTTTACATCCACAGGACACAGCAACATAGAAAGTCTTCTCAACTTTTCGTTGCTTTTGATCCTTCTCATTTAGGACTTCCAGTCTCAAAAAGAACACTGTCTAATTGGATTGCTCAGTGTATTTCTTTTGCTTACCAGAGTAAGAACCTTTCTCTGGAAGGCCATGTCACAGCTCACAATGTGAGAGCCATGGCCACATCTATGGCTCATCTTCATTCTGTATCCATCGATCAGATCTGTCGAGCAGCCACTTGGGCCTCGGTTCATACCTTTACAGCCCATTACTGCTTGGACAAGGACTCCCGCCGGGATGCCTTGTTTGGTCAGGCTGTCCTCAGACACCTGTTCCATTCTTAAACAACTCCTGCCCACCTTCCCTGAATGGATGCCTGAGATCCATAGGAAGATAAGGAATTCTTGCAGGGGGATCTCCCCGGCATCTTAGCTAGGGAGTCCCCATATGTGAGGACTCATTCCTGCTTGTTCCTGGAGATAGCACAGTTACTTACCTGTAACAGGTGATCTCTGGGAACAGCAGGAATTAGTCCTCACAACCCACCCACCTCCCCTAGGAGTGGTATCTTTCTCTCTCTCTTTCCTTTCTTCTCTCTATTGTCTCAGCTTTAAACTCGAACTGAGGAGAGTTGGTCAGGAAGGCGGGAAGGCAGCGCGCATGCGCTGTGGGAGGCCCCAAAAGCTTCCTTTCTGGGAAGCTGGGGAGCTTTCCCGCGCAGGCTCCGTCGGTTCCGACGTACCCATATGTGAGGACTAATTCCTGCTGTTCCCAGAGATCACCTGTTACAGGTAAGTAACTGTGTTAAATTTGGCATCTACAGACTCTTTACTGAACATTTTGGGACATGTGTAGAATGTATTCCCAACTCAAAATCCATTCCGTTTAACTCATTTGCCTTTTCAAGAAATTTATTATTACAATGATCTGTCATCCTTTAATCCAAAATTCTCTTCTATAGGGACAGTTATTTTGACAATATCAGAAATGGCTAGATGTATAGCAAGAACCTTAGACATTTATTTAAATTGTTTTTAGCCAATGTTTTAGGTGTAACTACTATGATTAGGGCCGATTCTGTGCCTTCTCCGGCTGCGTCTAACTTCCCCGCCGGTTGTGCGGGAAAGTTAGACGGAGGCGGGGAAGGGGCGGAGTCTGGGTGGTTGCTGGCCCTGTACATTCAGGGCTGGTGACTTGTGCGGGGAAGTTATTCCACCTTAGAGGTGGAATAACTTCCCTGCACATTTTTTTATGCAGGCCTCGGGGGCGGATGGGGCAGGGGGGTCCCGAAGACATTCCCTGCAGCCAAACCCTGGCCTTAGGAGGCCATATCAGGGGTCGGGCTGCAGGGAATGAACCTGGGAAGCCAGTGGTCGGCATCGCGGCTTTTCAATGGAGCTGCGGTGCCATGGCAACATGATGCCATAGTGCGCAGATCCATTGAAGAGCCTTGACTGAGTTAGCTGGGAAGGTCCTGCACGTGCAGGTTGGACTGAATTGCAGTCATGGCCTGCACGTACAGGACTGTTGGCAATTCTAATCCTGTGGGGCTAGATGTGCCCCGCGGGATCAGAATTGCGATCCCCTTTGTACGTCCGGCTCAGACCTGACGTACAGAGGGGATCTACGGCCGAAACGGAATAAGCCCTTTAGGGTATATCGTTTATTTCTAATCATCTCACCATTTCTGCAGAATATATAACAAAAGATCTTCTGAGAAATATATCATACCATCTTGAAACAGAAAATCTAATGTCACAGCAATGTTTAGTTAGACATTAATATCAACATTGCAAATAGCCAAAACATGTTAAATGGTGAATTTCCTATATCAGAATATAGAAAGCTTCTGGAGAGGAAGCACCATCATATGCTTGGATAAGAATTAACTGACACAGTTTGCTAGGCATTCCCAACCTGAAACAGAAGTGAGGCACTTGCCTGTTTCTGAAGAGTAATGAATAAATCTATCAAGGTGGTACTCCACTCTCAAAAGATGATCTGAGCTACTTCCTGTCACAGGGTCCATTTATGAGGCTCAGCCTCTTCAGCAGGATATTTTTCTCATAGGCAGCTTTGTAGCTCAGAGTCTCATCCCTTGAGAGATGGTGTAGATCCACATCTTGACCATTTCCAACAAAGGAGGTAATACCTCATTCCTCCCTGCTTGTTGACATAGTATATCACTATTTGACTGTCAGTTTAAATCATGAAAATTTGGTTGGCCAACCAATCTCTGAAAGCTTTTGGAGTTTGAAGTTGCTCCCAGTTCCAGAAAATTGATATTTGCTTTCCTAGTTCAAGTGGAGGAGTAGCCTAGTGGTTAGAGCACTAGCTTGTTAACCAAGAAACCAAGTTTGATTCCCACGGTCACTTAACCCTCCATTGCCTTGGAAGAAAGGCCTGGCAATCTACTTCTGGTGACACTGTCAACAAAACCCAGGAGCTGCTAGGTTGCCAGGAGTTAGTAATGACACGAAGGCACACATTGCATTTTTTCCTGGGTGGAACAAAACCCCCGAGTGTGGAAGCCACCTACATGGGCTCCTTAGCCAAGTGTGGATGCATCTGTCATTAGCAACGTTTGGTACGGAGGAATTTGAAATGGTAAACCTTTGACTAGATTGGAAGATCCGTTCATCAAAATAGGGAATCCTGAAGAGTAGGATAGACAGAAATGACATCCCTCACTCTGTGAGTGGTCTACTTCCACTACATGATCAGGGTCCACTAAAACTGTCTCATGTTGAGACATAACAAGAGTAACATGAAATGTTGAAGCCATGTGGCTCAATATTCAACATATTTCCCACTGACATCGGTTGACTGTTATCCTTCCTTCATGATCATCACTAAGTAGGTGACTCTTTATTGTGGATGGAACGCTTTTACCCAAGTCATGTCTAGCAGCACTCCAATGAATTCCATTTGGTATGATGAGCTTCAGCTCCAGCACCTGGATGGGTAATGTGTATGGATTCTTGGACGACTTCTTGTGTGGTGCTCTTGACCAGCCAATTGTCAAAGTAGGGAAACACGTGCATGTCCAGTTTACATAGACATACTAACTACCACAAGGCATTTTGGGAACATGCAAGGGGATGTGAGGCTGAAAGGCATTATATGATACTGGAAGAGGTGTTTCTCTATGACAAATCTCATATACCTTCTGTACCTGGGAGGTGTCTGTATATGGGCGTAAGCATTCTTCAGATCCAGAGAACAGAGTGCCAAGGAAAACCATTCTGAACTCTTCACGAACCAGATACTTGTTCAGATTCCTCAGGTCTAAGATGGGATGGTATCTCTCTGTCTCTTTGGGTACCAGAAAATACCTTGTGTAAAATCTCAGCTCTCCCTGCCCTGGTAGAACAGGCTCAACTGCAGCTGCGGCTTGAAGGGCAGAGAGTTCTTGAAGTACTGTATGTCCTGATGCTGAGAGTTTATTAAATGAACTCTCAATGGGCAATTTGGAGGTATCTCCAAAGAGGTGAAGTCTGTACCAACTCAGATTACTATGAGAACCCAAGAGTCGGAGATTTCAAGGAGCCGATGATCCATGAAAGAACACGAGTCTTCCTCCTACATGGCAGCTGCCTGGGTGCAGGAAAGATATACTGGCTGGAATATCTGACTCTTCTTGCTGAAGGACAAGCCAAGCCTTGCGCCAGTACTTTGGGTGTCCGTGATCTCCTGTTGACTCCTGCCTGTGAGAGGAATCTAACCCCTGCATGTAGCTTGTTCACGGAGGCTTGAAATGGGGAATAAATTTTCCTTTCTGGAATATGTACTCTTCCTGGACTGGACTAACTAACTCTTGGCAAAGATCCACTCCTAAGTAAAAGCCGCTGGTTTTATATTCCTTCTTGTCTGGTTTTAGGGAGTGATAATTAGAGCAGAAATTTACTTCCTGCTTCTTAAGTGCATGGCAGACTACTTTCTTAGTTTGCATAGGAGTTCTACTACTGGCAACTTCAATGAATCATTTCTATCTTGTCTGTAAAGTTTAAGTAATAATTTTTGTGATTTCTACTTTTACATCATAATAAATCTAATATTTATGTAAAACCTGCTCTTTCCACTGCTGTTCATTGCCAGCAAGTCACACAAACTATAGAGGTGGGGCAAACTCATCCCTAGATATAATCTGTGTTGTTGTTAAGTGCCGCTGAGTCAGTGCCAACTCATGGTGACCCTCTGGATAGTTGTCATAAACGGTGTTTGTTCTTCACTCAGGCAGCTAACTGTTAATAGAGTGGCATCCATAGCTGCTGTTAATGCATCGATTCATCGCATTGCTGGCCTTCATCTTTAGCGTTGACCTTCAACTTCGCTAAGCATGATGCCTTTCTCCAATAATCTCTCTCTTTGCATTGTGTGTCCAAAGTATAAGTCTTGTCATCTGAGCTTCTAAACAAAGCTTAGATTTGTTCTTCTCTGGTACTGAGCGGTTTATTCTTTGGGAGGTCCACGGTACACACAGCATTCTTTGCCAGCACCATAATTCAAAGATGTCAATTTTCTTCCTATCTTTACTGTCAACTTTCGCATCCATATGACAGTATTGAAAATGCTATGGCTTGGACAAGTCAAATCTATGAGCTACATATAAACCCATTTGCCCTACAGGTACTACTGAGGTGCATCTAACTGGTGTTCCATTCCAACTCCCTTAAGCAAATGAATGCAGCCTCTATGGTACTCCCAGCCCTGACCAAACTGGTAAACGGAAGGTGTGGCCCAGAAATTGAACCCAGGTCCTCTAGCACAGTGCTTCTCAATCCCATCCTTGGGGCACACCTAGGCCTGTTAGATTTTCAGGATTCCCACAATGAATATGCATGAGATACATTTGCATGTTTACAATGTATGCAGATCTCTTTCATGCACATTCAATGTGGGAATCCTGAAAACATGATAGGCTTAGGTATTGTCCCATCTATTGCAATGATGGGACAATACCTCAGGGAGTTGTTAGTGGGATGGGAACAGCTGGGGGATATAGAAAAACAGTGGGAAAAACTAAAAGGGGATATTTTAAGGGCAACCAACCTTTTTGTTAAAATGGTAAATAAAGGTAAAAGGAAAAGGAGATCGCTATGGTTTTCGAATGAAGTAGCTGAAAAGTTGAAGAAAAAGAGGGAGGCCTTCATGAAATACAAGAGATCACAGAGAGAGGAAAACAGGCATCAATATTTGGAAAAACTAAGAGAAGCTAGCAAAGTAGTCAGGAAAACAAAGATTCAAAAAGAGGAGGAAATAGCCAATGCAATAAAATGGGGGGGGGGGGGGAGAATTAGACATTTTTCAGATAGCTTAGTGAGAAGAGGAAGGGCAAAAGTGGTATTGTCAGACTCAAGGGTGAAGGGGAGGAATATATAGAAGCTGATGAGGATAAAGTGGAATTGCTTAACAAATATTTCTGTTCTGTGTTCACAGATGAAGAACCAGGAGCAGGACCTCAGAAAACGCCCACAAAGGAATAAAAGCGAGGGGCAGCTTGAACAATTTTCAGAAGATTGTGATCTTGAGAAACTAACTAAACTTAAAGTAGACAAAGCGATGGGACCAGATGTGATACACCCGAGAATATTGAGGGAACTTGGTGACATTCTTGGAGCGCCACTGCTTGACCTTTTCAATGCCTCGTTGGAGTCAGGAGTGTTGCCAGAGGACTGGAGAGAGGCAAATGTGGTTCCTTTACACAAAAGCGGAAGTAAGAAAGTGGTTGAAAACTACAGGCTGGTTAGTTTAACCTCGGTGGTGATTATTGGAAGTGTTGCTGAAAGAGAAAATAGTGAGGTTTCTGGAGTCCCAACAGATTACTGGATCTGAGGCAGTATGGATTGATTTCTTTGACTGGGTTACCAGGGAGTTGGACAGAGGGAGAGCCCTAGATGTGGTGTATTGAGATTTCAGTAAAGCCTTTGACACAGTTCCACACAGGCGACTTATAAACAAACTGAGCACCCTAGGGATGGACTCAAGTCACTGCTTGGGTTAGAAATTGGTTGAGTGGGAGACGGTAAAAGCTACGGGTAAATGGAGCTCACTCTGAAGGGAAGGAGGTTAGCAGTGGTGTGCACCAGGGATCTGTTCTTGTTGAGATTCTTTTTAACATCTTTGCTAGTGATATTGAGGAAGGGCTGTCGGGTAAGGTTTGCCTCTCTGTGGATACCACCAAAATCCGCAATAGAGTGGACATCCAGGAAGATGTAGATAACAAAGAGGGATCTTGCTAAGCTTGAAGAATGGTCTAGAATTTGGCAGCTCAGATTTAATGCTAAAAAATGCAAGGTCATGCATTTGGGTTGCAGCAATCCAAGGGAGTGATATAGTATAGGGGGTGCAGTACTTCTGTCCACAAAGGAAGAGCGGAATCTAGGCATGATTGTGTCTGATGATCTTAAAGTAGCTAAACAGGTAGAAAATGTGATGGCAAAATCTAGAACAGTGCTTGGGTGCATAGGAAGAGGAACGGCCAGCAGAAGAAAGAAAGGAAGTGATAGTGCCTCTGTAGAAGTCTTTGGTGCGACCTCATTTGGAGTACTGTGTGCAATTCTGGAGACTGCACCTTCAAAAGGATATAAACAGGTTGGAGTCGGTGCAGAGGGTGGCTACTAAAATGGTTAGTGGTCTTCATTATAAAGCATATGAGGACAGACTTAAGGTTTTTAATATGTATACTTTAGAGGAAAGGTGGGATAGAGGTGATATGCACACCTCTAAATGCACAGGAGGAGAGCCTCTTTCGATGGAAAGCAAGCTATGCTACGAGGGGACATAGGATGAGGGTGAAAGGGGATAGGCTCAGGAGTAATATGTGGAAATATTTCTTTATGGAAAGAGTGGTAGATGCATGGAATAGTCTCCCATTAGAGGTGGTAGAAATGAGGACAGTAATCTGAGGCCATGTGGTGTTTTTCTGCCGTCATGTTTCTCTGTTTCTAGGTGTTCCCCAAGGACTGGGTTGAGAAGCACTTGGAATCCTCGTCAAACTGCGACCTTAGGAATATCACAGTATTGGGGAGGGATACGGGACTAGACTGTATCTACTCCAGGAACAACAATTAGCAGGTAAGTCTAATTTCACCTTCCTGATCGTATCTCCTGTCTAGTCCCGGACCTCTGGGTATGTACCAGAGCAGTATTCAATGGGAGGGACCCCCCTTTGCAGCCTGAAGAACAGCTGCTCCAAAACAGACGTCCTGCTGCGCCTGCACATCTAGACGGTAATGCTTAACAAAAGAATTCAACGATGACCAAGTTGCCGCCTTACAAATTTCCAAGGGTGGTACTAAATGAGACTCTGCCCACGACGCTGCTTGCGCTCTTGTGGAATGCGCTTTCAGCCCTTCAGGCACCGCTCTGCCCTTTAACACGTATGCCGAAGCAATCACCTCCTTAATCCATCTGGCAATAGAAGCCTTCGAGGCCGCTTCACCCTTCCGCGGCCCTGCGAAAAGCACAAAGAGCCTCTCCGATCTGTGGAAAGCCTCCGTACGGCGCAGATACTTTTTCAACACCCGCTTGACATCCAAGAGCCTCTGGTTCTTTGTGTCTGGATTCTCCTCACTCCCAGTACACACTGGTAAGGAGATTACTTGATTCAAATGAAAAGACGACACAACCTTGGGCAAAAAGGCTGGGACTGGCCGTAACACTACTTTAGACTCAAAGAACGAGAGATAAGGCTCTTTACATGACAAAGCTTGTAACTCGGAGACTCGTCTCGCCAAATTGCCACCAAAAATACTACCTTCAAGGTAAGAACTTTGATTGACGCTCGACTCAAGGGCTCAAAGGGCGCATGTTCCAACGCCTCTAACACAAACGGAAGACTCCATTTAGGCACTACCTGTCTCTCCGGAGGCCGTAACAGCAACACCGCTCAAAGGAACCGCTTCACATCTCCCTGACCCCCAAGCGGCCGTCCCCCTATTCTGCCCCTGTAACAGGCCAGGGCTGCGACCTGCACCTTTAGCGAAGCAGCCGCCAACCCCTTGTCAAAACCATCCTGCAGGAACTGCAAAATCTGCGGCACCGACGCTCTTAACGCCTCGCAAGCTCTGTCTGCACACCACGCTTCAAAAACTCTCCAGATACGCACATACGCCAACGACGTAGACCTCTTCCTGGTCCTCAGCAAAGTGGAAATTACCGCTGCAGAATATCCTCTCGCTTTTAACCGTGCCCTTTCAATAGCCAAGCCGTAAGCGAGAATCGATCCAGATGAGGCATGAGCAGTGGACCCTGCGATAACAGATCCACTCGCCTCGGAAGACGCCAGGGCTTCTCTATCAAAAGTCTCATCATATCTGCGGACCAGGGCTGGCGCGGCCAATCCGGGGCTATCAGAATTACCTGACCTTTGTACCTTTCTACGCGCTGTATCACCCTGCCGATTAGGGCCCATGGAGTAAAGACGTACAGAAGCTGATCCTCCGGCCACCTCTGAATGAGAGCATCCAGTCCCTCTGACATTCTCTCTCTTCTTCTGCTGTAAAACCGGCCGACCTGCGCAGACTGGAACGTTGCCATGAGGTCCATTACCGGCATGCTCCAGCGACGCTCTACCATCCCAACACCTCCAGATGTAGGACCCATTCCCCTGGATCCACCTGCACTCGGCTCAGGAAGTCCGCCTGCACATTGTCTACTCCTGCCACATGCACCGCCGAGAGAGCCAGCAGATTTTCCTCGGCACAGATGCAGAGGTGCTCGGCCTCCGCTTCCAGTGCCACACTGCTGGTTCCCCCTTGACGATTTACATATGCTACCGCAGTTGCGTTGTCGGAGAACACTCGAACCGCCGACCCCGCCAGGCAACTCTGAAAGCTCTGCAAGGCGAGCGCCACCGCTCGCAATTCCAGCCTGTTGATCGACCAGGTCTTCTCCTCCGAGCTCCACTGTCCTTGAGCGAATTTGCCCTGGACATGCGCACCCCAGCCCCCCAGACTGGCGCCCGTCGTCACCGTTACCCAGTCTGGTGCTTCCAGTGGTCTCCCCCTTTCCAGCGACTCGGGAAGCAACCACCAACGCAGGGCCACACGCGTCTCCTCTGGACAAGGCAGCCTCTTTGACAGCGAATCCCGCTGGTGCGACCATCGCCTGAGCAGAGCCCTCTGCAAAGGTTTCATGTGCGCTCTCGCCCAAGGCACCACCTCGATCGTTGCTGCCATCGTGCCCAACAGTTGCAGGTACTTCCACGCCGTGGGTGCCCAGCTGACTAAGAAGCCCCTTACCAGCCTGCGCAAGCCCTGGGCCCTTAGACGAGGAAGAAACACATGACCTGTCTCCGTGTTGAAACAAGCCCCCAGATACTCCAGATTTTGCGAAGGAAGCAGATGGCTCTTCCCCAAATTGACCACCCAACCTAAGCTCTCCAGGAAGGAAACCACTCTGGCCGTGACTCTCTTGCTCTCTGCTCTCGACTTCGCCCGAATTAACCAATCGTCCAAGTACGGATGAACCAGAATCCCTTCCTTCCTTAACGCCGCTGCGACAACCACCATAATCTTGATGAACGTGCGGGGGGCCATTGCCAGGCCAAACGGCAACGCTCGGAACTGAAACTGACCAAAGGGAACCGCAAAGCGAAGATAGCGCTGATGATCCAGACGAATGAGAATGTGGCGGTATGCCTCTGAAAGGTCCAGGGACGTAAGGAACTCGCCCTTTCGAACCGCCACTATAATGGAACGTAGCGTTTCCATGTGAAAATGAGATATGCGGAGACAGCAATTTACCCCCTTGAGATCTAGAATTGGTCGGAAACCTCCGTCCTTTTTTGGAACTACAAAATAAATGGAGTATCGTCCGTATCCACGTTGGTCTGGAGGCACCGGGACAATTGCCCCTAGGCTGAGGAGCCTCCATACCGTCTCCCTTATCGCCACTCTTTTGCTCGGCGAGTTGCCGGGAGACCGCACGAAGGTGTCCCACACTGGGGTTCGTAACTCCAAGGCATACCCTTCCTGGATAACCTCCAACACCCACTGGTCTGACGTGACTCGGACCCAGGCAGCAAAAAACTCCTGCAGCCGTCCCCCCACGGCCACTAGGGGCGCCTGGGCCCCCCTGGCATCATTGCGACTTTCTAAGATTGGACGAGGAGGAGGAAGAAGCTCCAAATCCTCTCCCTGCTCCCCGAAATCCTCGGAAGCCCTGACTTCTGCCGGGAAATCTGCCTCTCTGCACGGCATTATACCTCTGAAAACGGAATCTCTGAAAATCCCTCAAAGGACCTTTTCCCCCAGGGGACGCCCGACCTTGCTTAGGCCTGTCTTCTGGAAATCTACCGCCCTTAGATTCGCCCAGGTCCTTAACTAACTTCTCTAGCTCCTCATCAAAAAGAAACTGGCCCTTAAAAGGAAGCTTACCTAACCTTGCCTTGGACGCATTATCCGCCGCCCAGTTACGAAGCCATAGATAGCGCCTTGCCGCTACAGCCGACGCCATGCTCTTTGACAATCCTCTCATCAGATCATACTGCGTATCCGCCAGGTAGGCCGCCCCTGACTCCAGCCTGGAGGCCTCCCCGCTTATGTCGCAATCCTGATCTCCTTGGACTCGCTGCGACCACCTCAAACAGCCCCTGGCTACCCACGCTCCACAGATGGCCGCTTGAAGCGCCAAGGCATTCACATCAAATATCTGTCGCAGCAGCGTATCCAATCTCCGGTCCTGTGTGTCCTTGAGGGCTGCACCGCCCTCCACCGGGATCGTGGTCTTCTTTGTAACCGCCGACACGGCTGCATCCACCCCAGGCGCCTTAAAGACCTCCTTGTCCTGCTCCACTAGTGGGTAGAGACACCTCATTACTCTAGCCCCCTTCAGTGGTGCCTCTGGGACATTCCATTCCTCCTGAATCATCTCCTGAAAAACTCTGTGTACCGGGAATGCCTTTTGAGTCTTCCTAAAGACCTGCAATAATGGATCCTCTAGGTTCTCCTCCTCCGTCACCCCCGGGACCAGCATGTTCAACGCACCTAGCGTTTCAACAATCAGCGCTTGGAGCTCATCTCTACGGAACACCCGTACCACTCTCGCTTGGTCCTCTTTCTCTGCGAGCTCCCCTTCCTCCAAATCTTCCTCTAGATCCACACTCAGACATTCCTCATCAGAGAGACGCCCCTCAGAGATGACTGATTGATCTTTAAGGTCCTCATCCAGACGTAGTCTCTTCTCAGAACCCTCCTCCGCACTTCTGACGGATGAGAGCCTCTTACACCTTTCTTTTCTGGATTACCCTTGCCTTGCCTTTGCGATATGCCGCCCACCGCTTGCTGCAGCAGCGCCACAAAGTCCTTTGAAAAGATCGAGGACAAGCCTGTAGGCCACACTACCGGGGCGGAAGGCAAATCCGGGGCAGAAGACGGTCCTGCCACCGGCTCCTCCAGGGACACAAGAGGTGCCTGAGGCACGGATACTCCAGTCCCTGCCTCCAGAGACCCTTCCTTGTCCTCCCTTACATGCTCCATCACTGCGGCCTCTTTTGCGCAGCTCTTGCACACCCCGGAGTCAGCCAGTGAGCCTCTTCTAGCCCCACACACAAAGCATTGGGGTCTAGATGGCATCCTGCGTTGCAGAAGCTCCAGAAAGATCTCCGATGGTCTCTGCCACCCCCTGAACCGAAGACCTTCCAACCCAGCAAGAACGAGGGCCTCAACTGACCTTTCTCTACAATTTCCTCTGACTCGCCTATTCCTTTTTTTTTTTTTTTACAAAGCTAGCACACCGCACCAGTCACTCAGTAAATCACCAACTTCAGAGACCGAGCGCCAGCTCAGTGAAAATATGCCAAATCGCATAAAAAATAAAGCATGAACAGCCCCCTGCACGGCCCGCCACGGCCTCTGCCACGCGGTCGAGCCCGCCTCTGTTTTCGCGCTCAAACGCACTGACGACTGGGCTGCTCAGGCTGGGCCTACTTACAGTTGCCGGTCTGTCCGTCGATGTAACCTCACTCTTCTTTGCCCCGGACGTTGCTCCTCTGAACCGGGCCTTTCCCCGGGATGTTCCAGGTATAAAAAAATTGAATTCTTCTCCCTGCTGGCTTGATCGCTGCAGCAATAGCCAAAACACGCTGACAGGCAAAGCCTCTAAAGCGTAGGCTATAAACTAGGACTCCGGTCTGAATTTGTCTAGCCACCACAGCCCCGGATCCTGTCGTGCTCTTCTTAACAGGCCCCTTTTTCCACTCCCGAACCTGCCGGTAAGCCCAAACGGGAGGGGGGGGGGGGGGGAGACTCTTGTGCAATTTAAAGGCACAGCTGCAATTTTAAAAACATTAATCCTGGTCTCTTTTTTTTTTTTTTGTATATATAGTCTAACCTAAACCCCACTATACTTAATTGTTCCTCCAGGGAGCCCGGACCCCCGGGCTCACCACCTTTCAGCTGCTTGGAGACTGAGGTAAGTGTGAACTGGGAAGTGGAGGCGGCTCCCGGGATGTTATACTGGTAACATCATGAAAAGAAGGAAGTTCCTCAGTCTCCAAGCTGCTGATTAAGGTAGACAACCCAGAGGTCCGGGACTAGACTGGAGATACGATCAGGAAGTCCATGTTTTAAAAATGACCTAGCCACACAATATTTTTTGAAGTTTCTGCACACTGATCTCTATGTTAGCATACACACATTTCTTGCTAATAAAAAAAAAAAAAAAGAGGCCAAACCAGCAGGAGAAGGAGGTATCCGCAATTTAATACAAGAAAAGACAAGAGCGGAACACCAAAAACCACGGCCTGACACAAGAAAAATTCCAACAGCCTTTATTGATAGACCCGCGTTGACTTGCTTGATAACAAAAAACTTAAGATCATCAAGAGTATGTTGTAACAAAGACCAATGTTCCACCAAAGGAGCTGTCATAATTTTTCTTTTAATACAGCTTCTATGTTCTTGAATACGTGTTTTACCGCTTTGACGCGGTGAAAAGCAGGATATAAATGCAGCTAAATAAATAAATAAATAATTGGCCGAATAGTCTTACCAACATACAAAAGGGGGCAAGAGCATGCTTACAAACTGAATATTTATTACATTTGAAATGTCCTTTCTCTCTAAGAGTAGGGCCTAAACACGGTGACATATATGATGAAACCAATTTATCAGCTAAATTTTGTCCTCTATTGTAGGCAATGGTAAGACGCTGATCGAGAAAACAGGAACTAGTTTGAAGAATGTGCCAATGGGCCTTCAAGATTTTCTGTATTTTCCAAGAGAGATGTGAAAACTTAAGAACACAGACAAACTTGTCATCCAAAGTTCTTTCTTTTGGCAAAAGCAAGTCCTGTCTATTAGAAGTGCAAGCACGACGAAACCTTCTATTAATGCAGTCTAGTGGATATCCCCTAACACGAAAACGCTCTGCCTTATGAATAGGTGTAGATATTTTAATCTTACACGTGAGGAACGATCTGCTATACATAATTTGAGAAATCGGTCTGATATTGTCATTAAACCAGCTGACAAAGGTGGGGGAATTGTGATTTTAGATCGCACATATTATATACAGGAACTTTCCAGTCAACTTAATGACAGGGATTTCTATAAAGTTCTGACATGTGATCCCACGTTCTCTATAAAACAGGAAATTGACTCCCTTCTGTTATATAGTCTCAATGCAGCTTTTCTCACGCAACGCGAATACTCCTTTCTACTAGTCAAGCACCCAGTCATCCCTACGATTTATACCATTCCAAAAATTCATAAGTCTCTGACTTCTCCTCCAGGCCGATCTATTGTCTCTGGCATAGGCTCTGTTCTAGAACCTCTTTCGAAATTTATTGACATTTTTCTACGTCCTTTTATCCCTTATATTACCTCATATATCAGAGATGCTGCAGATGTTATCTCTTTCTTGGATGGTTTTGGTGCCGACGTCTCTAATATCATTTTAGTGACGTTGGATATTGAATCCTTGTATACCAACATACCACAGGAAGAAGCTCTAGTGGTCATTGCCAAATATTTGAATTTACGCTCTTCACCAGTTTGCACACCCACCCATTTTCTGATAGAATTAGCACAATTTGCATTGACCCACAATTATTTTCTTTTTAATGGTCACTTTTATCAACGGATAAAAGGAACGGCCATGGGTGCAGCTATGGCACCTGACATAGCCAACCTATATGTGGCAGAATTTGAAGAGACTCAACTAAAGGATTGTCCTTTTCCCCCCTGATGTTTTCTTGGAAAAGGTACATTGACAATATCCTCTTATTATGGAAGGGTACAGATAATCAGCTACTTGAATTTTATGATTGGCTTAATACCCTTGACACTAAACTTAAATTTAAGATGCAATCCAGTTTTACAGAAATACTATTCTTGGACATACTTAAGAAGTCTACCACTGGTTTCAAAACCACTATTTTTCGGAAACCTACGGATAAGAATAAATTACTCTGTTTTGACAGTTTTCATAACAGCCATATAAAAAGAAATCTACCAATTTCACAGTTCTTGCATCTCTGCAGATTATGTACAGATTACGATGAATTCAAAAATAAATCCTATGATATGGCAGAGCGTTTTTGTGTTAGGGGATATCCACTAGACTGCATTAATAGAGGGTTTCGTCGTGCTTGCACTTCTAATAGACAGGACTTGCTTTTGCCAAAAGAAAGAACTTTGGATGACAAGTTTGTCTGTGTTCTTAAGTTTTCACATCTCTCTTGGAAAATACAGAAAATCTTGAAGGCCCATTGGCACATTCTTCAAACTAGTTCCTGTTTTCTCAATCAGCGTCTTACCATTGCCTACAATAGAGGACAAAATTTAGCTGATAAATTGGTTTCATCATATATGTCACCGTGTTTAGGCCCTACTCTTAGAGAGAAAGGACATTTCAAATATAATAAATGTTCAGTTTGTAAGCATGCCCTTGCACTATCTGTTTTTATACATCCCAACACTCAAACATTACAGGCTGTATACTAAGACTGACTGTTCTTCTACACATGTGGTATATGTTATCATTTGCCCTTGCCCCCTTTTGTATGTTGGTAAGACTATTCGGCCAATTAAAACACGTATTCAAGAACATAGAAGCTGTATTAAAAGAAAAATTATGACAGCTCCTTTGGTGGAACATTGGTCTTTGTTACAACATACTCTTGATGATCTTAAGTTTTTTGTTATCAAGCAAGTCAACGCGGGTCTACCAATAAAGGCTGTTGGAATTTTTCTTGTGTCAGGCCGTGGTTTTTGGTGTTCCGCTCTTGTCTTTTCTTTTTCAAATAAAAAAAAAGGGAACATTTTCTGATAATTCAGCATATTTTTGCCTGCCAGTTAGACATCTACCAATATCAACCACAGCATCCCCTGTTTATATGACATGCAACATATCAAAATACTTACAATGGATCATTAAGTTCAAATTGAACTGGAGAAGGTGGCCGCTTTGGTGATTGCCAAAATAAACCTAGGAGTTAAAAACATTCTTAAAACGTTAATGCTTAATTTCTAGGTCAGTGCTTCCCAAACCTGTCCTAGAGGATCCCCAGCCAGCTAGGTTTTCAGGATATCCATAATGAATATTTGTGAGATAGATCTGCTTGCAATTCGTCCCCCTCATGCAAATTTGTATCATGCATATTTATTGCGGATATCTTGAAATCCGATTGATAGGAGTTCCTCTAGGACAGGTTTAGTAAACACTATTCTAGGTGTTTTTTTTTCTTTTACATTGTACATTTACAAAAATGTTCTTCAGCATTCCTAAGACTAAAGGTGCACTAGTAAACAAGGAAAGCAAAAGTTATCTGCTACACATTTTCACTGAGAGCAGGAGGATATCAATCCTCAGAAGTGGGTTATGCCATCACATGAAGCCAGAACAAAGCTTTAGAGACTTCTGGAGCAGTGCATTAAGCATATGCATTCCTGTGCTTGACAGTGCCATTATGTGAGGCCTTCACAGTTCCAATGTCCAGCCATTAGTTTGAGAAAGCCAGTTCTTAAGAGACTGGTGAATATTTTTAAGGACTGATATTTTGCAGTTTTCAAGGATCATTCGCTACAGATAAGAATGACTTCCCTTGCTCCAAGAATAAGTAGGATATGTACTTCTTACAAGTGGAGATCCCCAGCTCTCAGTTGCCTCTCTCACACAACAAATGGTAAACGTCTTCAGTATGTGTTCTTTCTTTCTAGGTTTTCTATACCGCTTTTCCACCTAAACAAGGTGGTTTATAAGAACACCAAAATTACAACGAACACTAAAGTTGACCCACGGGGGGTCTTAACAGTTAAGCTAACATTTGGAACTAGAAGCAAAACTTCAGTAAACTTATTTACAGTGTGTTTTGGTACATTATAAGGCTCATGTTTATAATTTATTCAAAGTATATTACCATGAAGGGAATCCAGGACTTATCCTTTTGGTTAAGTAGGGTATATGTTCAGGGCTTCAATGTTATTTTGGAAATATTCTGTAAATAGAAATGTTTTGATCTGTTTTTGGAAGGTGGTAAGGTCATCTACATATCTCTTAGGTTACAGGGAGAGAAATCCAAAGGATCGGTGAGTAGTAGGTAAATGCTCTATTTTTATTTATTTATTTTAATTTCTTATATACCGCACTCTTTGACATCAGCGCGGTTCACAGAGAACACAACAAAACCAGAACAGGCTGTTCGGTGTTACATATAACAGGAGTATCAACTTGGAGAACATGGGAGAACTATTTACATGGAATATGCAATCTGTTACATGTCGAGCAGTTGGTTTTTCTGAATTCCATGTTTAGAGTGCTCTGCATACATCCTCTCCTTTGTCTAGTTTCAGATAGCAAACATATTAGTGAGGATAGGTTTGATGGAGCCAAGTATTTTAGCATTTTGAAAGTAATTATTAGGGATCTCTATTTAATTCTATATGAGATAGGTAACCAGTGTAGTTGGTGTAGGATAGGTGTAATGTGTTCTGACTGATATTTTCTGAACTGTATGTGCGGCCGTTTTCTGTGCCATTTGTAGGGGTTTAAGGCTTGTTTTGGGAGTCCCTGTAAGATGCTGTTGCAGCAATCAAAATGGGGGCATATCATTGCTTGTAGCAGAGAGTGGAAATCACTAGTAGATGTCTTAGATTTTGGATCATCCGAATTTTATTGTAGACTGCTCTAGTTAAATTGATATGTTTGGTTAGGTTCAGGCTTTGATCTAGTAATATTCCTAGGTATCTGACCTTATTTTTAACCTCCAGTGAAGCATCTTTTACTTATATATGGGGCAGTGGTATGAACTCTTTATTCATTTGTGAGTTAAAGATAGTAGTGATTTTATTCCAATTATTTTCTGAACCAAAATTTAACAAAGTCCATCTCATCCAAGGCCTGAGAGTCTGGCGCAAAATCCTCCTCAAAAACTTTTTATGAATGGTTTCTCTAGGCATCTGGGTAATCCCTTTCCTACAGAAAAGAGACAGACACTAGTCCCTTCGTTTTATTCTCCATTCCATTACTTATGGTTCCTAGCATTCTATTTGCTTTCTTGGTTGCCGCTGCACACAAGGCAGAGAGTTTAGTGTAGTTACTCACCTGTAACAGGTGTTCTCCAGGGACAGCAGGAATCAGTCCTCACAGTGGTGTGCAAAAGTCTGGAATCACTTGTGAGTTTTGCGTTTTTCGTACTTTCTAACTTTTTTCTGCGTTAGCCCAGCATATTCATCTTTCTACCACGTTAAAAGGGATACATTTGGCTATTAGAGTTGACTTTTTTGCATTCCTTGCTTCCAATTTAAATACTTTACAGACACTGGGAGATAGCTACTGCGATTTTTGTGGATCTTGCATCAAAACTGGATCGAGATTATCCAATATGCACACACTATTTCTGACCAATCAGGAGGCTGATTTCACTAACCAATCACAATGCAGATATCTAGCCAACAGTGCAGCTATAAAAACGAGCAGAATTTTTGAATTTCATATGCTTTCTGGATCGACCATGAACATTACTTGGACCCTGACATTGGAGGAGAGTGTTCGTGTGCCCTTTATGAGCGATGAAGGATTTTCAAGCCATCAGATAGCCAGGAAAGTTGGCTGCAGTCAGAGCGCTGTTGTTAAGATTGTACAGAAGAAGAAAGAAACGGGTTCAGTGGTGGACAAGCCTCGTTCAGGTCATCCACGTGCATCAACATCACGACAGGACCGCACACTACGATGCATTTCACTGACTAATCGCAAGTTGACCTCTCCTCAGCTACTTCAAGAGTGGTCAGACAAGAGTGAGGTCAGTGTCAGCTCATCAACAGTTCGTCGCCGGTGCCTGCAGTTTGGTGTCCGGGGCTGCAAAGCACGGAATAAGCCACTGATGACTGACATACAAAAGCGCAACCGGATCGTGTGGGCGAGAAAGCACTCAACCCTGGTCGACTGAAATGTGGGAAAAGGTGCTATTCAGCAATGAAAGCACCTTCTGCCTGTTTGGTAACCAGGCCCACACCTATGTGAGGAGATTTCCTGGAGAGGAATTCAAGCTTGAGTGTCTTAACCTCACTGTGAAGCATCCTTCGAAGGTCATGGTCTGCGGCTGCATGGCTGCTAGTGGCGTTGGGCATCTTCACATCGTCGATGGAATGGTCAACAGGGCCAAGTACATCACCATGCTGCAAAAGTGCATGGTGCCATCAGCACACCAGCTGTTTCCTGGCCAGTTCCTGTTCCAAGATGACAATGCACCCTGCCATCGCTCCAGACAGGTGATCAGCTGGAAGCAGCGGAACAACATCAAGTCAATGGAATGGCCTGCCGAGTCTCCAGATCTGAATCCAATCGAGAACCTGTGGCACAAAGTGGCCTTGGATATATCCAAGGGGCATCCGACATCAAAGCGTGAGCTGATTGAGTCACTCATTGCAGCTTGGAACCGCGTTGTCACCAACGATCACCTTGTCAGACTGGTTCATTCAATGCTGACAAGGTGCAGTCAGGTGATCAAGAACAAAGGGTGGCCCATCAAATACTGAGCCATCACTGACACACAAAAACTGCCTTTTTCAAGGCCACATGCATTAATTTGAAGGAAACCTGGCATGCGTCCATAATATTTAAAAGCATACTTACGATAATATATCGTTGGCCAACGATGTACATTACGCGATTTTCACAGAAAATCTATCAACAGGACAACTATGGGGAACAAACTCAGAAAATAAGGGCCAAACCAATACTAAAAGTTGGCCCTAATAGCCAAATCTATCACTTATCATGAGATACACAGAAAAAGCCACTGGGAGGAAAAATAAATTAAGATATAAGGTCACGAAGTTGAAAAAACGTCAAATTTACAAGTGATTCCAAACTTTTGCACACCACTGTATGGGTGACGTTGGCACCCATGGAGCCCACACGGAGCAATTCCCCAGCTTTCAAAGAAAGCTTTTGGGACTGCTGCCACGCATGCGTGGCCCTCTTCCCGCCCAAAGTGCCATCTTGCTCAGTCGGGTCCCAGAGTTAGAGCCCTACTAAGCAGATGGCAAGGGAAGGATAAAAAAATTTTGCAACTCTTCAGGGGAGGTGGAAGGGTAGTGAGGACCGATTCCTGCTGTCCCTGTGGAACACCTGTTACAAGTGATTAACTACGCTTTCTCCAGGAACAAGCAGGAAGTCAGTCCTCATGGGACTCCCCAGCTACAGGCTACCGAACCTATAAGCTAAAACCCCTCTGCGAGGCCATGAGCAGAAGCAGATATCTGAAGGAAGCCCAAGTCCTCAGGCCTTCGGGGCAAGCTCTCGGTAGCCACAGAAGGGTCAGAGGGCAGGAGTTGCTTATACCCCGAACAGACTATAGAGTACAGCCTGGCTGAAGGCGCTGTCCTGGTGGGACTCCCTCTTCAGGCAGTAGTGTGAAGCGAAGGTATTCACTGAAGACCAGGTTGCAGCCCGGCAGATGTCCATCAGAGGCACTGAGCGCAGCAAAGGCGCCGATGCCGCCTTGGCGTGGATGCCGTGCGCAGTGACCCGATGATCCAGCGGGGCGCTGGCCTTTGCCTGGGCTAAGGCGATGTAGTCCGCCACCTAGATGGAGAGGGTGCGCTTGGTGATTGCCAGCCCCAGGCGGTTGGGATCATAGGCGATGAAGAGCCAATCGGACTTGCGATGACCTTGTGTGTGCTGCAGGTAGAATGCGAGAGCCCTCTTGCAGTCGAGTGTATGCAGGACCTCCGATGCCCGGTTGGCGGGAAGAAAGTCGGCAAAACCACCTCCTGATTGAGGTGGAAATCCGAGACAACCTTCGGTAGGAACTTTGGGTGGGTGCAAAGGACCACCCTGTTTCTGTAAAACCTGGTGTAGGGGGCCTCGTCTATGAGGGCTTGAGGTTCGCTGACTTGTTGCACCGAGGTCAGTGCCACCAGGAAAACCACCTTCCAGGAGAGGTGCCAGAGAGAACACGTCACCATCGGCTCGAAGGATGGCCACGTCATGAGCAGGATGTTCAGGTCCCATTCCGCCGGGGGAGGCCGGATGGGGGGTTTAGAAAGCAGGAGGCCCTGCATGAAGCGGGAGACCAGAGAAGGGTTTATCCTCGACGAGCAAGTGGTTGGCCGAGATGGCGCTCAGGTGAATCCTGACCGTTGGACTTCAGTCCCACCTGCGAGAGGAGGAGAAGGTACTGGAGAACACAATGGATGGAGCAGGAGAACAGGTCGATCTGGAGCTTGGAGCACCAGACTGAAAACCGCCGCCACTTCAGGGAGTAGGCACGCCTCATTGAGTCCTTCCTTGACACGAGGATGACATCCTCGATCTCCACTGAGAGGTACAGTGAGGCTAAAGGGACTCGTTCAGCCGCCAGGCTGTTAGAGATAGTGAGACCAAGTTCAGGTGAAGCACCAGTCCCTCCTCCTGCGTCAGCAGACCGGGGGCACTGCCCAAGGAAACCACAGCCTCCGACGAGAGCCAGAGTAGAAGTGGGAACCAAGGTTGTTGAGGCCATGAAGGAGCCACGAGAATCACCAAGGCTCGGTTGCGCTGGATCTTGTGGAGGGTCCTTGTAATGAGTGGGGGGGGGGGGGGGAGGGGTACGCATACAGCAGCTTGGAGGTCCAGTTCAGGAGGAACGCATCCGGGGCCACCCTGCTCGGGTGTGATATCGGCCCGCAGATGCGGGGGAGCTGCGTGTTCCCTGAGCTGGCAAACAGGTCCATGGACAGAGTCCCCCCGCAGTGGAACAGGTGGAGAACCACCTCTGGACTCAGGCGCCACTCATGCGGGCGGAGAAGCCTGTCAGCAAGGACATTCTCCTAGCCCGGGAGGTAGAGAGCTCTTAGGGTCATGCCCAGGCACACTGCAAAGTAGCAGAGAAGGACTGCCTCATGACAGACGAGGCGGGAACCCGCTTCCCCCTCATCGTTTATGCAGAACATCACGACTCTGTTGTTAGTCTGCACGAGCACCGACCTGCCCTTCAGGTGGTACTCAAAGACCTTCAAGGCCAACCCCCAGCCCAACAACGAGGTGTCCATCATCAAGATGAGTTTGTTCGGATGAGTTTGGAAGGGCATGACCCAAAGGAGTCTCTGGGCGTACTGCCACCAGACTAGGGACTCAACTAGGCTGTAAGACACCCGGTTGGGATCCAAGAGGCGGCCTGAGGCTTGGGCCCATTGTGCTCTGAGCATGGGGAATGACATGGACAGTCGAGGCCATGGTCCGCACCGAGACCCTGAGCTAGCCTTGGACCTCGGCAGTCACAGTGCGGAGCCGATCTACGCATGCTCAATGGAGAAAGGTGGTCGCACGTTCTGTGTCGAGAAGAGTGCCAATTAACTCCAGGGTCCACACCGATGTGAGGTGTGATTTGCAGTAGTTGATCAGGAAACTGAGGTGCTCGAGGAGGAGGACCGTGCATGACGCCAAGAGGTGAGCCTCCTCCGCTGAGGTGCCCGAGACAAGCCAATCGTCTAGGTAAGGGTAGACAGCTATGCCCTTGCAACCGGAGGTGGGCCGTGGCCGCTGACAGGCACTTGGTGAAAACTCATGGGGCAGACGCAAGCCCGAAGGGGAACACCCTGAACTGGAAGTGCTCTCCCTGTGCTTGGGATGGATCGGAATGTGGGCGTAAACATCTCTGAGATCCAAGGAGCATAGCCAGTCACCCTGCTGGAGGTAGGGCAACAGGATGCCAAGAGATAGCATTTTGAACTTCTCCCGCACCAGAAGCTTGTTCAGATTCCTGAGGTCGAGGATGGGGCGCAGGCCCCCCGTCCTCTTCGGAATGAGGAAGCACCAGGAATAAAATCCCTGACCCTGGAGGTGCGGTGAAACTCTTTCGATTGCCTGTTGACCAAGGAGGTTGTTCAGCTCTTGCTGTAAGCAAGTCTGGTGCGAGGGAAGCCGAGTAGGTTACGCAGGGGAGAAGGGAGTCTGTCTAGACTAAGACGATACCCATCCCGGATCACCTACAAGACCCAGGTGTCCGTTGTAATAGCCGCCCATTCAGGGGCGAAAAGGGACAAGTGTCCTCCCATGGGTGGAAGCATCCCCGGGTGGCGAGAGGCTATTCTTATGGCGTCAAAACCCCGGGGCTGGCTGGCATGTCACCGGTGGCTGGACCCCTTGGGTTTCTGGGGACCCTGGGCACCCCTTTGCCCTGAGCGCTGGTCGTTGGCGCAGGGGTAGGCAGGTATGGTGGGTATCCCCGGTAGGGGAGCCCTTTCCTCTGGAAGAAAGGCTTTTTGGTGTTCTGCTTCTTCCGTGGAAGCGAGGAGATTTTGCGAGAGAGACGGGTGCAAGTCACGAACTCCATCTCGATCTTGGCTGCCTTGTCCTCCATGGGCTTGCCAAACAGCAGTTCGCTGAGGCAGGGGACATCTAGGAGTTTCTCCTGGACTCACTGCTACAGGTCCGAAGACTGGAGCCACACCTGGCGTCGGGCTCCGATGCCAGCCGCTGCTACACAGCTGGAAGACTTGAACCCGTCATATGCGGCGCGGGAAAGGTATTTCGAGCAGTCTGCGACCGACCTCAGGAGAGTCTGGAACCTGAGAAGGTGCTCCCCACCAAGGCCAGGAGAGAACCCGCCGAGCTCTTTGGCGAGGTCGCAAAGGAACATACCCATATATAGTTGGTACGCCTGGATGCGGCACACCAGCATGGATCCCTGGTAAGCCTTGCGCCTGAGGGCATCGAGGGTACGGGATTCCCTACCAGGCAGGACTGAAGGGTGCGACTTCGGGCTCTTCTGTTTCCGCATCGCAGTCTTGACTACCATGGAGGTGTGAGGAAGTTGGGTCTTCTGAAACCCCGGGCTGCATTGGACCCTATACATGGCATTGAGTCTTTTACTGACAATAGGGACTGAGGCGGGTGCTTCCCAAATGCGGAGAAGCAGCCGGAATAGAATGGCCGGTACTGGTGAAGACTCGTACTGAAAGACGAAGACCCCTTGGAGGCGAAGGCGAGCTGTGACTACCACTAGGCACTTGGTGAAGATCCTTGGCGATGACGCCAGCCTGAGGGGTAACACCCTGTACAGGTAGTGACTTCCTCCCACCATGAACCAGAGGTATTGTCGGTGGTTGGGGTAGATCAGTATGCATGTATAAGCATCCTTCAGGTCTAAGGAGCATAGTCAGTCTCTCTGCTGGAGGTAAGACAACAGTGTTCCAAGGGAGAGCATCTTGAACTTCTCCCTCACCAGAAATCTGTTCAAGTCCAGTAGGTCCAGGACGGGCCTGAGGCCCCCTTATCGCCTGGGAATAAGGAAATATCTGGAGTAGAAGCTTTTGCCCCAAAGATGTTTGGGCCCTGGCTCCACCGCCCTGTCCATGAGGAGGGCTGCGAGGTTGGTGAGGAGCAGTGTCTGGTGAAGGAGAGGCCTTACAGGTTTTTCTGGGAAGAAAGAGGGTGGCGTTTGTTGTAGGTGGAGGAGGTATCCCTTCTTGACTACTTGCAATACCCAGGAGTTGGTGGTAATGGCTTAGGCGCCCCTCCACACCACACCAATCGGCATCGGCAGCAGGGAGTGGGAATGCAACATCCTCCCGCTCCCCATCGCAGAGGCCAATCAGGGCCTGCCAAAACCAGCAAACCGAACATTTTGAAAGACCTTCAAAAGCAGCAGCGTACTTAAGACGCCTCTCCACACTGCCCTAATCGGCGTCAGCAGCAGGGAGTGGGAACGCAATATCCTCCCGCTCCCCACTGCAGAGGCCAATCAGGGCTCGCCACAACCAGCAAAACGGACATTTTGAAAGACCTTCAAAAGCAGTAGTGCGCTTAGGCGCGCCTGCATCCGAGAGCCTCGCCAGAGGGCCCTTTGGTGAGGACAGACTCTGACACCAAACTCTCCCCCTAAACATCGCAAGCAACTCTTCGCTAGACCCCTGGGAACACACAACTAGAGATCACTGCCACAAGCCTCTCAACAGACCTATGCCACCTGGAATGCCGCACTGAGGCACCTCGCAATGAACCCTCTCCGAACAGAGAGCCCCATCCAAACTAGCAATGGGAAGGAATCCTCCATCCCACCCAAAACCACACCCCAAGGCGCCGCAACTACACAACCATGCTCACTATATACCCACTGCTCTACCTGCTCCTAGCAATCCTGATGATCTCCACAGCACACCGACATCAAGCAACCACCATACCCCAACCATGGCTCAACACCCAGCCCAACATAACCACACACATGCTGCACTCACACGACATACACAGGAATACCCGCTGCCTAATATACATACAGAATTTCCCCACACAAACACTACACTGTGCACTCAAACTCACACTCAATCAGAAAAAAAATCCCGATCATAAGAGACCTCCTATCACCCAAAAACCTAGACATCCTTTGCATTACAGAAACATGGATCACCGAAACAGACAACATGCTTTTAAACCAACTAGCACCCAATGGATACTCCATCTACCAAGGTCCATAATCAAAACGTAGAGGAGGCGGAGTAATGATCATTGCCAAAAACGACCTCAAGTTCCAATATCATCCAAGTATAAGCACCTATGAATCCGACACCATCACCATAACAAACTGGTAACCATCTGTCTCATCTACATGACACCAACCCCCAAAGCCGACAACTTATCAGTGATCCTGGACAGTGTGATAACCGCATCAAAAAATGGAAAAGACCTCCTAGTATAAGACGACTTTAACCTCCCCTCACAAAAGAACCACGAATACTCCTTCATCCAAGCTATGTCAGCAATGGACCTAACACCCTTTTCAACAATATTATCACAGGTATCGATAACATTCGCCAAGGTTTCGTACTTATTTTCATAGACATCGCTGCAGCTTTCGACTCGGTACACCACGGTCTTCTCTTAGAATGACTAAAAGAAAAGGGCATCAACGACATCGTTCTTGATTGGTGCAGGTCTTACCTTGATGGAAGATGGCAGCATGTAAAATCCGGAGCAGCAGCATCTGAGCCTTTCCACCAAAGTCAAGGTGTTCCTCAAGGGTCATCCTTATCATCCCTCATGTTTAACATTTACATACAACCCATCTGCAATATCATCAGGTCTTTCAAGGTTCAATGTTTAATATACGCTGATGACTTTCTTCTCTTCATGCCATTCTCCACAACACAAATGGACCTCTCCCCACTGATTGAATGTTTTGACGCAGTGTCCGAATGGTTTCTGTCTCAAAACGTCCGTATTCAACACAAGAAAACGGAGATGCTCTTTATCACGAGAGACCAGTGTTTCACCCCCCCACCTCATATAAAAGTGAAAGAGGCTGAGCTCCAAACTAAATCCACAATTCGATATTTAGGGGTCACCTTGGATCAACGTCTGGACATGAAGCTACACATATCCAACACAGTTAGAGCCATATACCTCAAAATCCGGACACTCAGACACCTTCGCTCCTTATTAGACCCAGACGACTATCGGACTGTATACCAAGCCCTAATCTTACCTCACTTCGACTTTGCTAATGCCATTCTTCAAGGTCTCCCACAGTCTACGTTGAATCCTCTGCAACTTGCCATGAATGCCGCTGCCAGAGTCCTAGTTGGAGCATCGAGATGCGACCACGTAACGCCTATCTTAATGCAGCTCCACTGGCTACCCACACATGGAAGACTTTTGTTCAAAACCTTGTTACTCACATTCAAAGCCATCAATGGCATCACTGCCTCTTCATTAATTGACCTCATTCAGTCCACCCCGCCTAACAGAATTAGAAGACCTACATCAACTAACACTCTAGTAATCCCAAGGGCCTCAACAAAATGCACACTAGCAACATCTAACAGGGCCTTCAGCCTTTATGCCCCTAAATGTTGGAACACATTACCACCAGATATTCGTGCTGTTACCGATCTAGCGCAATTCAAGAAGGCACTCAAATACCACTTATTCCTCCATTACTACCAGGACAGCCAGACTCCAACCTAATTGCATCTCCTCCATACTAGCCTACCATCGAGATAGTACCTAATCTGTAGCACAAGCTTACTGTACATATGTAAATAGTTACATTCATACTTCCCTATGTTATCCAAGTTGTTTTTTCCTGTTCTCTGTAAAACCAAACAGTTTGTTGTTATGGTACTTTGTTTTATGTAAACCGCGCTGATGATAAATAGTGCGGTATATAAGAGATTGTAATAAATAAATAAATAAACACAACTCATAATGACCTCCATCCATGATAGAGACAACACCCTCTACCTAATTTTCTTTAATGACAATTCAACTCAGTCAGGACCCCCAAATTCAATCCACGCACATCCAGTACCATGGTTAGACCATAAACTCATCAGATTTTCCCTGCCACAGAACATACGCAGCAGAAGCCTCAACCAGCATCCAGCAATAAGATTTAAACCTTTTATCAAGGACAATTTCATTCACGACACCTTCCCCAAACTTTCGAAGACTCCACTGACCCCCAAGTCCTCACTGAAAACTAGAATAACGTTATAAGAAAGACAGCCAACACTACCGGTACAGAAAACACCAACACTCATCCACATTAGAAACAACCCAGAAATGAATGGTACACACCAGCCCTCCGCAACTTAAAACAACAACTCCGGAAACACGAAAGGAAATGGCGCAAAACAAAAAACAATGAAGACAAATTCCACTACCCATAACTTCTAAAGGACTATTGGACCAAAACTGACATGGTGAAACAGCAGTACTATACTAAACTACTCAACTCCGCAATCAACTGACCAAGAGAACTTTTCGACATCGTAAAACGTCTTACAAAACTGCCAACCAACCAAAACCAGAACATCACTCACCTACCAACAAGTGACTTAACACTATAAACAACTACAGCCCCAATCCGAACCCCCCACCCCCCCCCTGCTGATGTAGCCAACTACGCAGACCCCTGGAGCTCCTTTGCCAACATCACTAAAGAACAAATTGAAAAACACCATATCATCCATAAATACAACAACTTCACCAAATCACACGCTTGATACTACAACAAGGTACCATGTCTACATCCCTATAAACATCCTCCAACACTGAAAAGAACAACACTGGGCCCCGCTGACTGAAAATCCTACAGACCCATTGCTAGCCTATCATTTACAGCCAAAATAATCGAAAAAAATGTCCAACACCAACTTCAAGACCACATTGACAGAGACAACCTTCTAGACCCACACCACCATGGATTCTGGCCAAACCACGGAGTGGAAACACTGCTGACCACCCTGATAAATACACTTATTCAAGGAATACAGCGCATCAACTAAGGCTTCCTATTAATCTTCCTAGATATTTCCTCAGCGTTTTGACACTGTGAACCACTGTATCCTATTGCAACGTCTTCAATCCAATTGAATTCAAGGTACAGTCCTCAACTGGTTTACATCCTACCTCACTGTCACCAACAAAAAAGATCGGTCAGAACACCTCCACCTCATACAAACAGACACAAGGAATACCCCAGGGATCCACTCTCTCTGCTCTCCTATTCAACCTCTGCACACTTATAAGATCACATAACTCCAATGACCACATCTATGCTGACGATATCATGATCTATGGACCAATCAACACAAACCAACCCTCACTCTCTACCCACCAGGAATGCTTTGCTGATATGTACAACTGGCTAAAAGACATTAACCTACAAATTAACTACAGCAAAATGGAGGCTCTCTTCATAACAAGAGACACCAACTTCACCCTACCCCCAACAATAATACTGAACACCACGCCAAGCCAAACCCAGACCAAAGTCAGATACCTTGGAATCACCATAGATCAACACCTCACATTCAAAACACACATCAACAAAACCGCCTGGACCATATACTACAAAGCGAAGACAAAGAGTAGTTACTCACCTGTAACAGGTGTTCTCCAGGAGCAGCAGGAATCAGTCCACACATATGGGTGACATCGACGTCGATGGAGCCCCCATGCTGAGCATTTCCCCAGCTTTCTAAGAAAGCCTTTGGGAATACACCCACACATGTGCGGTCCCCTTCCCGCCCAAAGGTGCCATCTTGCTCAGTCAGATGACATAGCTAAAAGACAGCACAAAAAACAAAATGAACTATGTACAACTGCAACTCCCAAGGGAGGAGGGAGGGTTGTGAGGACTGATTCCTTCTGCTCCTGGAGAACACCTGTTACAGGTGAGTAACTACTCTTTCTCCAGGACCAAGCAGGAAGTCAGTCCTCACATATGGGTGACTCCCTAGCTCTGGGCTACCAGGAACCCAGGCTGAAAAATAGAGCTCCCTCTGTGAAGCCTCAGCATCAGGGAAAGAATTTTACAGAGAACAGATCCCACCGGTAGCCCAACAAGAGGGCTGGAGGGCAGGAGTTGCCTAAACCTCAAAGAAATTCCGGATTACTGCCTGACCAAAAGCACTGTCCCTACGGGACTCCCTCTCCAGGCAGTAATGGGCCGCAAAAGTCTGGCTTGAGGACCAAGTTTCAGCCCTACAGATGTCTGCCAACGGTACAGAACGGAGATGAGCTACTGATGCAGCCATTGCCCGGACACGGTAAGCTGTGACTCGACCCTGCAAGGGAAGGTCTGCAGCCCTGTAAGCCCAGGTGATACAGTCCGCCACCCATATGGACAAGATACGCTTGGAGACAGGCAACCCCAAGTTGTTTGGGTCAAAGGAGACAAAGAGCTGAGTAGCCCTTCTATGACCCTTAGTACGTTCAATGTAGAAAGATAAGGCCCTTCTACAGTCCAGGGTATGCAGGACTTCCTCAGCCCAGCTGGCATGGGTCCTAGGGAAGAATGTTGGAAGAACCACCTCCTGATTGAGGTGGAAAGAGGAGACTACCTTTGGGAGGAACTTAGGATGAGTCCTAAGGACCACCCTGTTCCTATAGAAACGAGTGTAAGGCCTGTCACAGACCAGGGCTTGAAGTTCACTCACTCGTCTGGCCGAGGTCAGTGCCACTAGGAAAAGAGCCTTCCAAGAAAGGAAGCGGAGAGGACACGTAGCCATCGGTTCAAAAGGAGGGCGAGTAAGCTGCTGCAAGACCACATTCAACTCCCACTCAGGGGCTGGCGGACAGAGAGGAGGCTTTAGCAAGAGCAAGCCTCTGAGGAACCGGGACACCAAGGGGTGAACCTATAAAGAGTGCCCTTCCACCTGTGGGTGGTGGGCTGCCAGAGCAGAAAGGTGTACCCGAACAGAATTGGACTTAAGACCCTGATTAGACAAGTGCAGAAGGTACTGAAGCACTACCGGCACAGGGCAAGAGAAAGGGTTCTCCTGGCGTTTATCGCTTCCACTTCAGGGCATAGGTCTTTCTGGTGGATTGCTTCCTAGAGGCCAAGACCACCTCCTCAACTTCCTGAGGCAGGCCCCAGGGAGCCAACACTACCCTTGCAGCCTCCAGGCCATCAAATTGACAGTTTTGAGATTGGGGTGCAGAAGGGAACCCTGATCCTGAGAAAGAAGATCGGGTTGCAACCCCAGAGGGAGTGGGGTGTTCACCGCCAGCTGTAACAGAAGCGGGAACCAGGGCTGCCTCGGCCATTTGGGGGCTACCAATATGACTGAGGCCCTGTCCCTTAGAATCTTGAACAAGGTTCGGGCCAGCAGGGGCGTGGGAGGAAACGCATACAGGAGGCCCTTGGACCATGAGATCAGGAAGGCATCCACTGTGAATCTCGTGGGATGCGGTTGCCTGGAGCAGAACTGAGGCAGCTGCCGGTTCAGGGGACTGGCAAAGAGGTCTATGGATGGAAGTCCCCATTTCAGGAAAATGTTCTGAACCACCAAAGGGTGCAGTTGCCATTCGTGAGGCTGTAGAACCCTGCTCAATCTGTCTGCCAGGAAATTTTCGTGGCCAGGAAGACAGACTGCCCTGAGCAGCATATTGTGTCGAAGTGCAAAAGAGCATAGGGCCTGTGCCTCCTGACACAGGAGCCTGGACCCTGTGCCCCCTTGTTTGTTCACACAGAACATCGCCACCTGGCTGTCTGTCTGCACCGATTGGTGGGCCGGGGTGTGAGAGAAGGCCTTGAGTGCTAAGCGTATCGCCCTGAGTTCCAGGAGATTGATTTGTTGCGTGGCCTCCCATGGAGACCACAGGCTCTGTGTGCACTTTTCCCGACAATGTGCACCCCAGCTCTGCAAGGAGGCATCGGTTGTGAGTACCACAGTGGAAACAGGTACCTGAAAAGGAATTCCCTGTAGAAGGTTGGGGGGGGGGGGTGTAGCCACCACTGCAGTGAGTTCAGGAAGGGTTTGGACACCCTTACTTTGTCTCGGAGGCTGCCTGTGGCCTGCCTCCACTGAGTTCTGAGACACCACAGTGCAGGTCTCATATTCAGGCAGGCATTGGGGGATCACATGCACTGTCGATGCCATGTGGCCCAGGAGCCTTAGACAGAGTCTGGCGGAAACCAGAGCGTTGTCTAGAAACTGGCTGGCCAAGTCCATCAGCCTTCCCGCTCTGTCTTCTGGCAAGTAAGCTTTGGAGTGCAGGGAGTCTAACCTTGCCCCTATGAACTCCAGGTTCTGGGAGGGGAGCAAAGTGGACTTTGCGAAGTTTATGACAAAGCCTAGTTGTTGAAGGAGAGAGACAGTACGGAGGGTGGCTTGCCTGGCCTCCTGGAGAGTCTGACCCCTGATGAGCCAGTCGTCCAGGTAGGGGAAGACAAAAATACCCTGGTTTCTCAAGTAGGCCGCCACCACCGCCAGGCACTTTGTGAAGACTCATGGGGCAGAGGTTAGGCCAAAGGGCAGTACTCGGTACTGAAAATGGTTTCCCCCTACCATGAACCTTAGGTATTTTCTGTGGTCTGGATGAATGAGGATGTGAGTGTACGCATCCTTCAGATCTAAGGAGCATAGCCAATCTCCCTGCTGGAGGTAGGGCAGCAGTGTTCCAAGAGTAAGCATCTTGAACTTTTCCTTTTCCAAGAACTTGTTGAGATTTCTCAAGTCCAGAATGGGCCGGAGACCTCCAGTTCTCTTTGGCACAAGAAAGTACCTTTAGTAGAAGCCCTGCCCCAGCAGATGGGGAGGTACAGGCTCCACCGCCCTGTCTTGAAAGAAGACCTTGCAGTTCCTGGAGTAGGAGCTCCTGATGCAGAGTAGGCCTTGGAGGCTGTGATAAGGAAACTTATCATAGCTCAGGAAGGAGCTATAGAAAAGGTGAAGTGACTCTGAACAAGCAACCTGTCAGTTCTGGTAGAAATAAGAAAACAGAATTTTCCCATAAAAGACTACCAGTCCCAGAATGCACCAGGTTTCCAACAGCCATTAGAGGAGCTGAAGTGGGGAAACGTGTGTTCAATCAAGAGGGCTATGAGGTAATCCCTAAGCACTCATCTCAAAGGGCAGGGCCTGATTCAGCACAGCTGCGCTGTGTTAGGGAGGAGCACTCATCTAAGCAGAATAAGAGTAGAGTTTATTCTACAGATGACCATCTTCATGATCACCTTGGATATCCAGAGAATTGTCCTCAATATCCTGAGAATCAGCTTGAGTTTGATCATCAGTTTCATCTGAAGGATCATCAGAAGCAGAAGCCAAACCGGACGGACAGAGAGGGAAAGAGACCCTCTGGAAGAAAGAGGAGAAAAGCCTTTGAGAGGTCTAGAAGAGTCCAAAGCAGTACGTATACTGGGAAGTATTCCAAGGGCCAGCATACACCATTGGACTGGTGAAAGCCAGAGGAATGGTGCTGCAGAGCTAGGAATCTCCAGACGCTACCTGTGAGGGAGACGGCTGCACGTGGAAGGGACCCTAAGACCTGTGCCAGAAGGTATGTGAAGAGAGATCCAGTGTCCAGGGATCTGGATTGGAAGGCTGGACATAAGAACTGGACTACATACTGGCCAGGCTATATAGAGAGGAACTCTAGCAGCAATGGAAGCTCAGGTATGAACACTGATCTATGCTCTAGCTATAACCTTGAAAGACAGCAAGGAAACAAGTATTCTCCTGAAAATGCTCCATTGAGAGATTCATCTGTGCCAATCCATGATATTGAACCCATGCTTGTTGAACAAGGGGGAATAATAGCAGATGAGGATCCTGTTTATATGGACTGCTCTCTATCTAAACTCCGTTGGTAACTTTCTGTTATAAAGTACAGCAACCATCACAAAGAAATACACATTTGTTCTTTAATCTACTCAGAAAAGCTCCTGAAGCAGGATTTGACCCACACAGTGGAAGGCAAGCCAGCTAAGGGGTTTCAGCTGGTAACTGCTAGCAATTAAGCCTTACCTAATTGCTTGTGAGCTAGGAGAGAATCATTTCTGAATTTATGTGGGAAGTAATCAGAAGTTAACCTGAAAAGAACAGTTTGTTTCTTGCTTTGTAGCTTTTCATTTGTTGTTTTCCTGATTTTGACTTTGTTTTTCCAAGTTAACACTGAAAGCAAGTTACCTAATTTATGTGCTACCAAGCATATCTGTGTTGGGAGAAATAACCCATAAATAAATATCTTATTGGCTTTACCCAAGAGCACAACTAAATTATTGTCAGCAGCTGTGTCTGGTGTGAATGAACTACATTGCCCACAATACCTTGCAAATCATATAGATATATGCACTTGCTAAGACTGTGAAGATTCTCACCCAGGCAGCCGTATGACAAGGCTCCTCTGGAAAGTAGGAGGGGGGTATCTGATTGAAATGGAGCAGATAGCCCTTCTGGACTATGCTCAGTACCCAAGCATCGCCTGTGATGGGCGGCCACTGGTGGGCAAACAGTGCCAACCGACCTCCCGTGCTGAGATGGGCCAGCAGAGGTGGAGAGGCTATGCAGTGGGAGTCAAAAACCCCCTCCCTGCTGAGTAGGAGTAGGAGCAGGAGCTGGAGGCTTGGGGGCTCTGGCTCTATACGAGACACCTTGGTCGGCTTCTCCAGGTCCACAGGAGGCCTGGGGCAGTGGTCAGGGGTCCGAGACCTGGCCCTCGAGGAACCAGGGGTATCCTCCGACGACGTCCTCACGAGCTTTCTCTTCCTCTTATGCTCCCGACTGGGGGACCCCTTTTCCGAGGAACCCCGATGAAGCTCGGGGTCAGACTCCCGAGACGTCGAGGCCTCTGACGAGGTCTGGGCTTGGCTGAAGGCAGAGTCAGAAAAGATTCTCTCCTCCTGATGCTACCGGCTCCTGAGTGCCTTAGTGGACATCTTTCCACACGGGACACAGACCTTGGAATCATGGTCTGGCCCGAGGCAACGCAGCCAGCAATCGTGTGTGTCGGTAAGAGACATGAGCTTCTTACAACAATCACACTTTTTAAAACTACTGGAGGCCATCGGGGAAAAAAGGGCCCCCGCGAGGTCAAAAGACCGGCCCTCCAGGGAAAAAGAAAAAGAGCGCGAACGCGTGCCACGAAGGGCAAAAAACCGAAAAATAGAGATCGGGTCAATACCGGCCTACCGAACCCAGGCAGGAAGGGGAACCGGCGTCGAACCGGACAAAAAGAGAGCGAACATCGCAGAAGAAAATCAAACTTTTCCGGGTGACATGGACTCACGTCCGTTGGGCTCCACGGAAAAAGAAAGACTGAGCAAGATGGCACCTTTGGGCAGGAAGGGGACTGCGCATGCGTGGGTGTATTCCCAAAGGCTTTCTTAGAAAGCTGGGGAAATGCTCCGCCTGGGGGCTCCATCGACGTCGATGTCACCCATATGTAAGGACTGACTTCCTGCTTGGTCCTGGAGAATGCAATGACTCCAACTACTCCTTGATCCCTCAGATATACGTTATATTCTGCAAGCATTCATGATACCTCACATTGATTACTGCAATGCTATCTACCAAGGACTTCCCAAATCCGCACTCCTGCCCCTGCAAACTACCCTCCACTCAACCACAAGGACCATACAAGCAGCAACAAAAGTGGACCGCATCACACCAAAGCAACTCCATGGCTCCCACTACAAAGCCATATTAAATACAAAACAATCATCCAAACACACAAGGCAATCCACACTGACTCCCCCACACACCTCCACACTCTACTGCAGACCTCCCTGCCACAGATCAAGAAGGGCCTCCATGAAAAACACCCTCATTATCCCACACAGCAAAACCAAATCCAGACAGCAAGTATGTAACCGTGCCGTCCAACTATACGCACCTACCAGACCAGATAAGCAACATCACAGACCTCACCACATTCAGAAAACACCTGAAGACACATCTATTCACAGAACATTTCAGCCCCACCACATAACCAGATGAAAAACACCAAAAAGACAATCTCTGTAAATATTTTATTTTATTTTATTTATTTGCAGTCTCTTTTATACCGCGCTATTCGACATCAGTGCGGTTTACAATGAACATAAGAGTTGCACATCTCAATTTCGTGATTTGTGCTTACAGTGAAACAGGTATAATAACTTGGGTATACATTAAACAGGAAAATTAAACTTGGGTATGCATTAAGCAGGTATAACAGGTAAAATAGGGTATAAATAACCAGTCCCTTAACAAGGAGACACGATGAATAAATACAGTCTACTTTATGCAACAATATAATGAGTTATGCGGCACTGCATAAGTTTCTCATGGTGGTTGGAGGGAAGGTGTGATTGCGAGTGATCAGTCTGGGAATGTGACGTGCATGAGTTTGAGGTGCTGCATTGAGATGTGAGAGTGGGTGAGTGTGGGGAGAAGACTGCATCATCGTAGTGATGAAGAAAGAGATGCCGTTTCAGTGCCTTCCTAAATTGGGAGAGTTCACTGATGGTTCTGATAGTTGCTGGTAGTGCGTTCCAGCAGGATGGAGCAAAGAAGGAGAAGGCTCTGGATCTAGTGAATTGCACATAATTATGACCCCTGAGTTATCAATTGCATGTTGTATATAGTTTACTATGTTACCTATTTAATATACATTCACCTATTGTTCAATGTAAACTGCCTTGACCTGGAGAAAGGCGGTATATAAATACAGATAAATAAAATTAATAAAATAATGGAGGACCACCTGGGGGTAAACAGGGCCAGATGTCCTCCTGTGGACTGCTGAGGGCCTCTTTGGGGAGAGGAGGCTGTACCCAAGCAGTCAAAAACTCCCTCCAAGCTGAGCTGGGACCAGTGCCTGGGTCTTAGGCTTGCGGAGGCCATGCCCTTGCCCCTTGGACTGTTGCCCCTGCTGTGGGGCAAAGAAGGACTGGTACTATGGTGCACTACCAAAGACCCCCTTCTTCCTCAGAAGAAAGGCTTCTTCCCCAGGGCCTGTTTATGAGAGTGCACAAAGGTTGTCTTTGAGAGTTTGGTCCTGTCAGGAACTCAGTCTCTATCTCAGCAGCCTTGTCTGACATGGGTTTTCCAAACAGGTCTTCTGTGGTGCAAGGGACATCTGTGAGTTTGTCCTGGACCCACTGCTCGAAGTCAGACGACTACATCCACACCTGGCATCAGGCACTGATGCCCGTGGCGGCGACTCTGGCTGAGGATTTGAAGCCATCGTATTCTGCTCGAGACAGGAACTTTGACCATTCCTTCACTACAGTGGCCAGTGACTTGAACTGTTGAAGAGGTTCCCCCATCAAGGCCTGCAGAGAAATCGGCAAGCTCCCTCGCCAGTTCTTTTAGGTACATGCTGATGTACAACTGGTAGGACTGGAATCGGCAAAACCAGTATCGAGCCCTGGTAGAATTTTCTGCCAAGGGTGTCCGAGGTCCGGGACTCCCCACCCGGGGGCACCAATGAATGAGTCTTTTGGTTCTTGAGTCACCACATGGCCGACTCGACGACCATAGAATTGTGAGGGAGCTGGGTTTTCTGCAACCCCAGGCTTCGATGGACTCGGTACATGGTGTTGAGCCATCTGCTCACAATGGGCACCAACGCTGGTGTTTCCCACATACGGAGAATGAGGTGCTTTAGGATCGGAGGGATGGGCACCATGAGAGCCTCCTTCAGAGGGGCCTTGTACTGGAGGATCTCAAGTTCCTCCGTGTTGGGGTCCTCTTCCACCTCGGTCTCAAACGCGAGCGCCTTTGCCATATCCTGCACAAAGTCGAGGATGCAACATCCTCAGGCAGGGTCAATGCCGGGACACCAGTGGAGACGGGTCCAAGGGCACGTCTCTGTCTTGCCGGTGTTCATGGACTTATCATCCTCTGTCTCCCAGTCTGACAAAGTCAGAGGAAGAATCCAAGGCTCTGCGGCTCTTGTGGTTGGGTCCTGAGCCTGAAGGCCCGTGACCCGAGCTATGTGCACTTTCTGGGGAGGACCGGTGACCCGAGGAACGAGACCAGGAACTCATCCAATGTTGATGGGTCTCTCAAGGCAGGTGGCACTCAAGGATCAGCGTGACCCTCAGGCAAGCCCTTGAGGTCGAGGGTACGGTCGCCAGGGCGGATGAACCGGACATCAATGCCTTCTACTGTGCCAGTAGGGCAGTGATACTGCACTCCAAGGCTGCCATTCTGGTCTCCATGCCAGATGCCTCCGCACCTTCAACACGGGCACTGATGGTTTTGGGTCTGGCATTGATTCCGAGGGGGGAGTCCGAGGCCAGTTACACAACACGGACTTCTCCTTCCAGGGCAGCTTGTGAGGCCACTCCTGCTCCGACCCCTCAGACTCACGCAGGGGACAGTGGGGCCTGGTATGGGATTTGCCCACTTTTTCCGACCCGTCCTCCAAGGTGGTCTTCGAGGGCTTCAAGCTCTTCTTATGTTCCACCTCTGGGGAGTTCCTCTTGGAAAAGCTGTGGCTGCGGGACTCTGAGGCAGCCTGAACATTGCGGGACATTGAAGTACTGGAGGGTGCTCTGGAGCATGGCATCACGGGGACTTCGGCGCAGAGTCAAATCTATGGAAGACCTTTTACTGCTGCAGCTGGGGGCTCTTGATAGCCTTTGCGAACATGGACTTGCAAAGGTCACAGCTCGTGGTCCGGCCTGAGGCAACAGAGGCAGCAGTCATGTGGGTCGGTGAGAGACAGCATCTTACTACACCGATCACATTTCCTCAGTAAAGACCGAAGCAAAGAATTCATTCAGTCTCTCCGCTATAGCCTTGTCTCCTCTTACTGCCCCCTTTTACCCCTCTATTATTATTATTGGGTCCTTGAAACCATGTGAGGGTCCGAGGCCTACTGGCCAAGAAGGGCGTGAAGTGCCGGTCGAGGGACACCAAAGAAAAAAAAAAGAAAAATGAGGAAAAACTCAGCGAGGAGCAACGACGAGGCAAACTGGCTCGAGGGTGGGGAGAGGAACCGTTATGCATACTGGAAAAGAAAGTTTTAAGACAAAAAAAAAAGAGAATGGGACAGACGTACGATGGGCTCCGCGGTAAAAAGGAGATTGAGGCAAGATAGCACCCTTGGGCAGGAATGGGACCATGCATGCATGGTGCATCTTCCAAAGGCTTTCTTTGAAAGTTAGGGAGATGCTGACTTCCTGCTTGTTCCCAGAAGATGGCCATTTAGCCCTACCCTCTGCTTTTTAACTTTTAACCATATCCTGATCCACAATAGTACACTGCCTCCAATCCCATGACTTTTTAATTTTGCTAAGAGTCTCTCATGAGTGACCTTGTCAAATAATTTCTGAAAATTTAGATACACTATATCGATCGACTCACCTTTGTCTACCTGTTTATTCACACCTTCAAAAAAGTAACTGATTAATAAAGCAAGAACTTACTTGACCAAAGCCACGTTTGCTTTCTCCCATTAAACCATGACTATCTATATATTCAGTAATTTTGTTCTTTATAATGGTTTCTACCATTTTGACTGGTACGGACGTCAGGCTCACTGGTTTGTAGTTTCCCGGATCACCCCTGGAACCCTTTTTAAAAATTGGCATTACATTGGCCATTTACCAATCTTCAGATATTACAGATGATTTTAATGATAATTGACAGATTACTAATAGTAGGTCTGGAATCTCATATTTCAGTTCTTTCAACACCCTCGGAGGTAATACCATCCGGTCCAGGTGATTTGCTATTGTTTAGTTTATCAAATAGTTGCAATACATCTTCCTGGTTTATCGATATTTCTTTCAATTCTTCCGATGCATCACCGTTATATACCATTGCATTCATGGATAACTTCCTTATATCTTCTTCAGTGCCCCTTTTACCCATCTGTCATCTAATAGTCCAACTGACTCTCTCTCAAAGGTGTTTTGCTACGAATGTACTTGAAAAAGATTTTTTTATGCGTTTTTGCTTTCACAGCAAGCTTTTTTTCAGATTCTCTCTTTGCCTTATCAGTGCCTTGCATCTAACTTGCCAGTGCTTATGCTGTTTCCAGTTTTTATCATTTGGCTCCTTTTTCCATTTCCTGAAGGATGCTTTTTTAGCTGCAACAGCCTCTCTGACCTCATCTTTAAATCGTGCTTGCAGGTTTTTGGACTTCCTTCCACTTTTCTTAGTATAGAATACAGCTACTCTGGGCTTCAAAGATAGTATTTTTAAACACCCATGCTTGATGTAAATCTTTAACCTTTGCAGCTGCTCCTTTTAGTTTTTTTCTTAACTATTTTCCTCATTTTATCATAGTCTCCCTTTTGAAAGTTAAAAGGTAGTACTGTGGACTTCCTTGCCATCCTTCTTCCTTTTATTAAATCAAACACCATCATGCTATGATCACTATTGCCAAGTAGCTCCAACACTGGGATATTAAGGTGATATAGAAATAAATTAATAAATAAATATCTTGCAACAGATCGTGTCCAAAATGGCTTCTCCTCTTGTCGGTTCATTATCTGGCTGCTCCAAGAAGCAGTCGTTTATTTCATCTAGAAACTTTATCTCCCTAGCATGTCCTGCCGTGACACTGACCCAGTTGATACCAGGGTAATTGAAATCACCCATTATTATTACTGTATTTTAACGTTTGTTAGCTACCCTCATTTCTTTGAGCATTTCATCATCCATTTATTCATTCTGGGCAGGACGTCAGTAGTACACCCCCACTACAGTGTAGTTACTCACCTGTAACAATTGTTCTCCAGGAACAGCAGGAATCAGTCCTCGCATGCATGGTCCCCTTCCCGCCCAAAGGTGCCATCTTGCTCAGTCAGACGACATAGCTAAAAGACAGCAAAAATAAAATAAAAGATGGTAAAGGAGCAACTCCAAGAGGAGGAGGGAGGGTTGTGAGGACTCATACCTGCTGTCCCCAGAGAACAGCTGTTACATGTTAGTAACTACGCTTTCTCCGGGAACAAGCAGGAAGTCAGTCCTCACATATAGTACTCCCCAGCTACAGGCCACCAAAAGTCCATAGCAAAAAACACGGTCGCCCTCAAGAGGAGTTGTGAGCAGCAGCAACTATGTCCGTAACTACAGACTACAGTAGGGACCCCTGTGTCCGATGGAAACCAGCACGCCAGTAGCCTGAACACAGGAGGGTCGGAAGGCAGGAATTGCTTAAACCCCAAAGAATTATGGAGCATGGCCTGGCCGAAGGCACTGTCCCGTCGGGGCTCCCTTTCCAGGCAGTAATGGGCTGCGAAGGTATGGACTGAAGACCAGGTGGCAGCCTAGCAGATGTCCACTATCGGGATGAAGCGCAGGTTTGCCAACGAGGTCACCATGGCCCTGACATGGTGCGCCGTGACTCAGCCTTCCAGCAGAAGCCCCACTTGCTCATAGGCAAGGGCAATACAGTCCGCCACCCAGGTAGGCAGTGTACGTTTGGTCACTGCGTACCCCAGTCTACTGGGGTTGTATGAGAAAAGCTGAGCAGCTTTGCGGTGGCCCTGAGTACATTGGATGTAGAAGGACAAGGCCCTCTTAAAGTCCAGGGTGTGGAGGACCGTCTCCCTCTTACTGGAGTGAGGTCTTGGGAAGAAGGTGGGAAGTACGATACCACCTTCGGAAGGAATTTAGGGTGTGTACGGAGCACCACCCTGTTCTTGTAGAACCTGGTATATGGCGCCTCCGCCACTAAGGCTTGAAGCTTGCTAACCCTGAGAGCAGAGGTGAGCGCAACCAAGAACGCCACCTTCCTCAAAAGGTATCGCAGGTGGCAGGTAGCCAGACGCTCAAAGAGCAGGCAAGTAAGCTGCCCCAATACCACATTGGGGTACCATTCGGTCACCGGAGGGTGAACCGGGAGCTTCGATAAGAGCAGACTCCGAAGGAAATGGGTCACCAGTCCCACCAGACAGAATGGGTCGGTCCCATGCTCTGCATACCAAGTTGAAAACTTGCACCATTTGAGGGCGGATACTTTCCTAGTGGAAACCTTACGAGAGGCCAGCAGGATTTCCTCTACCTCACCCGAGAGGTTGAAAGGGGCTAGAGAGTCGCCCTTTCAGCAGTCACGCTGTCAGCGACAGAGACCTCAAGTTGGGGTGCAGAAGAGAGCCCCCTCCTAGGACAGGAGTTATGTAGAGTTCCCCAATGGGATGGGAGTCTCCACCGATAGCCGGAGGAGTGGCAGGAACCATGGTTGCCTGGACCATCGAGGGGCTATCAGGATGAGCGAGGCTTTGTCGCAGAGGGTCCTGAACAATGTCTTGGCAATTAGTGGTGTGGGTGGGAAGGCACAGATGAGGCCTTTCGACCATGAGATGAGGAACGCATCCGCCACCACCCTGGAGGGGTGGACCTGCCGGGAACAGAAGTGGGGCAACAGGTAATTGTCTGGACTGGGGAACAGGTTCCCCGCAGAGCTGAAAGAGCCGGCCGGCTGGCCACAATGGAGTCCAGCTACCATTCATGCGGCTGGAGGACCCCGCTCAGTCTGTCAGTCAGTGAGTTGTTCTGGCATGGCAGGTATACTGCCTGCAGGAGTATACCCTGCCAAACTACATAGGAGCAGGGGACCACTGCCTCTCGGCATAGGGCATGAGACCCGGTGCCCCCCTGTTTCTTCACATAGAACAATGCCACCTGGTTGTCTATCTGTACCAACACCAGCTGTACCAAAAGGCTCAGAGGGCTAAGTGTATGGCCCGTAGCTCCAGAAGGTTGATCTGCTGGTTTCACTCATCCTGCGACCAGCTGCTCTGGGTGCATTGTTCCTCACAGTGGGCTCCCCAGCTGAGCAAGGAGGCGTCAGAGTTGAGGACCTTTAAGGAGCTTGGGGCTTGGAAGGGCACCCCGCCTCAAGGTTTTGGGGATTCTGCCACCAGGTCAGGGAGTCCACCAACTGACGGGTCACTAAGGCTTTGTCCCGGAGGTGTCCCGTGGCCTGTGTTCACTGGTCCCGAAGGCATCACTGCATGGCCCTCATGTGGAGGTGAGCGTCCTAGGTGATTGTGGACCATGGAAGCCATATGCTCGAGGAGGCATAGGAGCCGCAAGCGTGTACCGAGGGGCAGTGCTGTATGGCCAGGGCCATGAGATGGTTGGTTCGGTCTCCGGGCAGGAAGGCCTTTGCCTGGAGGGTGTCCAGTCTTGCCTCTATGAACTCCAGACACTGTGTTGGGAGGAGGTGGGACTTGGGGTAGTTTATCATAAACCCCAAATGTTGCAGGATCTGGATGGTGCGTGCAGTAGCCTGCTGCACCTCCGAGGCCGTGTCTCCTTTTATAAGCCAGTCGTCCAGGTAGGGGAAGGCAAAGACCCCCTGGAGGCGAAGGAAGACGGCTACAACTGCCAGGCATTTTGTGAATACCCGTGGGGTGGAGGCCAAGCTGAAAGGCAGCACCCTATATTGGTAGTGCCCCCCACCATGAGCCGCAGGTACTGCCTATGGTTGGGGTGAACGAGGATGTGGGCATAAGCATCCTTCAGATCCAAGGAGCATAGCCAATCCTCCTGCTGGAGTCAAGGCAGCAATGTTCCAAAGGAGAGCATCTTGAACGTCTCCCTCACCAGGAACTTGTTTAGGCTGCGCAGATTGAGGATGGGCCTTAGGTCTCCAGCCTTTTTTGGCACAAGGAAATACCTGGAGTAGAACACCCCTTGCCCCTGAGATGCTGGGGTACTGGTTCCACCACCTTGTCCTCAAGAAGATCCACGAGCTCCTTCAGTAGGTCCCGGTGAAGGGGAGACCTGAGGGGTTCTCCCGGAAAGTAAGGGGGAGGTGTCTGAGCCAGATGGAGGAGGTAGCCCTCCCTGACTCCCTGAAGTGCCCAGGAATCAGTGGTGATAGTTAGCCACCTTTGAGCATAGTGGATCAGACGTCCCCCTGTGGGCTGCTGACTTCCTTGGGGTGGAGAGGCTATGCCCAACGAGTCAAAAACTGCCCCCTGGCTGGGCCGGGGCCGATGCTTGGGGCTTGGGAGCCTTCTGCTTATGAGGGCCATGCCCATGTCCTGCTGATCCTGCTGTGGAGCCAGGGAGGCCTGAAAAGGTGGGAAGTTTCTGTAAGCAACCCCTTTTCTCGGAGAGAAGGGCTTTTACCAAAGCCCTTCCGTCAGGGTGGGGCAGCGGTCTTTTTAGAGAGCCTGGTCCTCATCATGAACTCGGTCTCCAGCTTGGTGGCCTTGTCGGCCATGGGCTTGCCAAAGAGTTTCTCTCCTTGGCATGGGACATCGACCAATTTGTCCTGAACCCACTGCTCGAGATTGGACTGTAGCCAAGCCTGAAGTTGGGCACCGATGCCCGCCGCTACCACTTGAGCTGCCAACTCAAAGCCGTAATAGGCTGCCCGAGACAAACTTGGAGCACTCATGGAAGGCCTTGGCTAGGCTCTCGAACTGCTGCAAGGGTTCCTTGGACAAACCAGTCGAGAACCCAGCAATTTCCTTCGCCAAGTCTCTCAGGTACATGCCCATGTACAGCTGGTAAGCCTGGATGCTATGGATGAGCATCGAGCCCTGGTAACACTTTTTGCCGAGGGCGTCCAAGATGCATGCTTCCCTGCCAGGAGGCAGTGAGGAGTGTGTCTTCTGGCCATGGAGTTATGTGGCAGCTGTAATTTCTGGAAGCCCAGGCTCAGGTGGACTTGATACATTGAGTCGAGCCACTTGCTCACCACTGGCACCGATATTGTTGTCTCCCACATATGGAACATTAGCTATTCCAGAATGGGAGGGATGGGCACCGTAAGAGATTCACTTGGAGGGGCCTCATATTGGAGGATTTGTAGCTCCTCCACCCGAGGGTCCTCTTCCAATTCTGTCGGGAATGCTAGGCTTTAGACATGTCCGTGATGAAGTCAAGGAATGCCATGTCCTCCGGCAGAGACCGCCGACAGGGTTCTGAAGTGGGAGAGTCCAAGGGGACGTTGTGATGGCGACTGGTGTCAGGCGACTCCTTGTCCTCTGTCTCCCACGTGTAGTACGTCGAGGACTCTATGGAAGGCTGGTCTGTGGGTCCTGGGACTGACCCCAGACCACAGCCCTCAGAGGCCCCGTGGCTGGCGCCGAGCACACAGGCTGGGGACGATCGAGGCCCTGTCGAGCAGGAGCCGGACCGAGATTTCGGCCGAGGATAGACTCGAGGCCAAAGGGTCTTAAGAATCGGCTCGGCCAACAAAGACATCTTCGATGTCGAGGACCCAGTGGTTGGGGCGGAGGAACCGGTTGTGCCGGACAACAGCGCCCACTGCTGGTCCATGAAGGCAGACAAACTGCGCTCCAGGGTTGCCATTCTGGACTCCAGGCCAAAAAGCTCCGCAGCCATTGGCGCGGGCGCCGAAGGAATCAGGCCCAACGCTGGTTCCCCCGAAAAGGAAGGCGCGAAGATGCCAAGGAGGAAAAACTACAGCGAGGTCAGGTGAAGGGAAGAGTACCAGTGCAGTACCGGAGGCGAGAATGAAATATCCGGGGAGAAGCCAGACAGATGTCTGAAGGGCTCCACGGAAAAAAGGAGATTGAGCAAGATGGCACCCTTGGGTGGGAAAGGGAACACGCATGCATGGTAGCATCTCCCAGAGGCTTTCTTTGAAAGCTGGGGGGATGCTTCCGCGAGGGCTCTGTTGGTGCCAACATCACCCATATGTGAGGGCTGACTTCCTGCTTGTTCTCGAAGAACATTGCATTTCCCTTTTAACATGGAATTTCAATCCATAGAGATTCTACCATGTATTTTGTTTCCTGCAAAATTTTAATCCTGTGTGATTCAATGCCCTCTCTACCCCTCCACCAATTTGATTATCACTGCGATACAATCTGTACCAGGTATCACAGTGTCCCACTGGTTGTTCTCCTTCCACCAGGTCTCTGAGATACCAATCATACCTAACCTCTCATTTAGTGCTATATATTCTAACTCTCCCATCTTATTTTTTTAAACTTCTGGCATTTGCATGCAAGCATTTTAGAGGTTGAATTTTATTCATCTTAATCTGGTTATTAGTAGGCAGGGGTATTTTGGAATCTTTAAGCTCTGTCTGCTCTGTACTTAAGGGCATTTGGGTTACTTTTGTCTTTATTGGAACCTCTGTTGATGTGCCCTAACTTCAATTTTTTGCTAGTATCCTTACAAGGATACTCTTGGGCGAAACAAGACGATGAGACAAGCCTTTCCTTGGCTAAATCCATGTTGGTTTTCTGTCATTAAACCATGACTATCTACATGTTCAGCAATTTTGTTTTTTTTTATAATGGTTTCTACGAATTTGCCTGGTGCTGATGTCGGGCTCACTTGTCTGTAGTTGCTTGGATCACCCCTTGAACTCTTTTTAAAAAAGCGTAGTTACTCACCTGTAACAGGTGTTCTCCAGGGACAGCAGGAATCAGTCCTCACATATGGGGTGACGTCGGCGCCGACGGAGCCCTCGTGCTGAGCAAATCCCCAGCTTTCAAAGAAAGCCTTTGGGATTGCATCGCGCATGCGCGGTCCCCTTCCCGACCAAGGGTGCCATCTTGCTCAGTCAGATGACATAGCTAAAAAGACGGCAAAAATAAGAAAAAAATTAATCAAAGGACTGCAACTCCAGGGGAGTTGGAAGGGTCGTGAGGACTGATTCCTGCTGTCCCTGGAGAACACCTGTTACAGGTGAGTAACTACGCTTTCTCCAGGAACAAGCAGGAAGTCAGTCCTCACATATGGGACTCCCTAGCTATAGGCTACCGAGAACTCATAGCTGAAAATGGCTCCCTCTAGAAGAGCCGCAGCATCAGTGACAGGATTTTTCTCCAAGAACGCAACCCCCACGGTAGCCTGACACTAAAGGGTTGGAGAGTAGGAGTTGCCTAAACCTCGAATAGGTTACAGAGTACCGCCTGACCGAAAACACTGTCCTGCCGGGACTCTCTCTCCAAGCAGTAGTGGGCTGCAAAAGTCTGGCTTGAAGACCAAGTTGCGGCCCGGCAGATGTCTGCCAACGGAATAGAGCAGTGGTTAGCCACTGATGCGGCCTTAGCCCTGAGAGAGTGGGCTGTGATTCGGCCCTGCAGCTGGAGGTCTGCTGCCCTGTACGCCCAGGCGATGCAGTCTGCCACCCAGGTGGATAACGTGCGCTTGGGGACAGGTAGACCCAGTTTACTAGGGTCATAAGAGACAAAGAGCTGGGAAGCCCTCCGATGTCCCCGCGTACGCACCAGGTAAAAGGCAAGGGCTCTCTTACAGTCTAGGGTATGCAGAACCGCTTCTGCCCTGCTGGAGTGTGGCCTGGGGAAGAAGGTTGGAAGAACCACCTCTTGGTTTAGGTGAAATGAGGAAACCACTTCTGGGAGGAACTTGGGGTGAGTATGAAGGACCACTCTGTTTTTATAAAACAGAGTGTACGGCCTATCCGATACTAAAGCTTGCAGCTCGCTCACATATCGAGCAGACGTGAGTGCCACCAGAAAGCGTGCTTTTCAGGAAAGGAAGCGGAGAGGACAGGTGGCCAGTGGTTCAAAAGGTGGGCAAGTAAGCCGCTGCAAGACCACATTTAAATCCCACTCTGTAGCCGGTGGGCGAACTGGAGGCTTCAAGAGTAGGCAGCCTCTGAGGAATCGGGATACCAAAGGGTGACCTGAAAGAGGTTGCCCGTTCACTGGAGAGTGGTGAGCTGATAGCGCACTCAGGTGGACCCTGACAGAGTTAGACTTGAGGCCTAACTCCGAGAGGTGGCGCAAGTACTGCAATACCTGAGGTACTTGACAAGTGAATGGGTCCTCCTTATTCTGGGCACACCACCCTTCCAACCTACGCCACTTGAACGCGTAGGATTTTCTAGTGGATTGCGTCCTAGAGGCCAGCAACACCTCCTCAACCTCTTTGGGATGGAGTAGAGGAGTAAGCACTACCCTCTCAGCAGCCAGGCCATTAAGTTGAGGGATCTGAGATTGGGATGTAGCAAGGAACCTTGTTCCTGGGTCAAGAGGTCGGGCTGCACCCCCAGTGGGAGTGGAGCTTTGACCGCCAGTTGACTGAGAAGAGGGAACCAAGGTTGTCTGGGCCACCTGGGTGCTACCAGGATGACCGAGGCCTTGTCCCGAAGAATCTTGAACAGAGTGCGTGCCACCAGGGGCGTGGGTGGGAACGCATTGAGAAGGCCCTGTGCCCACGAGATCAGGAAAGCATCCGCCGCCACGCTCAGCGGATGCCTCAAGCAGAACCGGGGCAACTGATGGTTTTGCGGGATGGCAAAGAGATCTATCGATGGGAGACCTCAACGGTTGAAGATCCGCTGGGCTACATCCCGGTTCAGGTGCCATTCGTGAGGCTGAAGAATCCTGCTCAACTTGTCGGCCAGGAGGTTCTCCTGACCTGGCAGATAAACTGCCTTTACGGACATGTGATGTGCCACTGCAAAAGAGCAGAGGTCCAGAGTTTCCTTGCATAGGATGCGAGATCCTGTGCCCCCCTATTTGTTGATGTAGAACATTGCCACCTGATTGCCTGTCTGGATCAGCACCGACTGATGTCTCAGAAAATGACAGAAGGCTTTAAGAGCTAGGCGGATGGCTCAAAGCTCTATAAGACTGATCTGAAGTGCGGCCTCTCGCGAGGACCACAGACCCTGAGTGCATGAACCTTGGCAATGGGCTCCCCAGCCCAGCAAGGAGGCATCTGTCGTCAGCATTCTGGTGTGAGAGGGAGGATGGAATGGTACTCCCTGAAGCAAGTTGGGGGGTGAAGCCACCATTGCAAAGCTGTCACCAGTAGCCTGGAAATTGCTACTCTGTCTCTGAGGTGGCCAGTGGTTTGCGTCCACTGGTCTCTGAGACTCCACTGAGCTGTGCGCATGTGGAATCGAGCATATGGAGTCACATGCACCGTGGAGGCCATGTGGCCCAGGAGGCGTAGGAAGACCCTTGCGGAGACTTGAGGTCTGTGCTGGACCTGCTGTACCAAGTCCAGCAACGCCTTGCCCTGTCCAGCGTGTGTCCAGCCTTGCCCCTATGAACTCCAAATTTTGAGTGGGGAGTAAAGTGGACTTTTCTTGATTTATAACAAACCCTAGGTGCTGGAGCAGGGTGACTGTGCGAGCAGTGGCCTGCTGTGCCTCCTGTGCCGATTGGCCCCTGATGAGCCAGTAGTCCAGGTATGGAAAGACGAAGACACCCTGGCTTCTGAGGAAGGCTGCCACCACTGCTAGGCATTTGGTAAATACTCTGGGAGTGGTAGCTAGGCCAAAGGGAAGCACCCTGTACTGGAAGTGGTTTCCTCCGACCACAAATCTGTGTGGTCTGGGTGTATGAGGATGTGAGTATAAGCATCCTTTAAATCTAAAGAGCATAGCCAGTCTCCCTGGTGGAGGTAAGGCAGTAGGATCCCAAGGGAAAGCATCTTGAACATTTCCCTCACCAGGAACTTGTTTAGATTTCGCAAGTCCAGGATGGGGCGTAGGCCTCCTTTTCTTTTTGGTATGAGGAAATACCTGGAGTAGAAGCCTTGCCCCTGCAGGTGGTGGGGCACCGGTTCCACTGCCTGATCCTTCAGCAGACCTGTCAACTTCTGCAGGAAGAAGTTCCTGTGAAGAGGGGGCCTGAGAGGCTCTCCTGGGAAAAAGGAGGAGGGCACCTGGTTGAAATGAAGGAGATAGCCCTACTGGACTACTTGCAAAACCCAAGCGTCGGTAGTAATGGCTGGCCACCTGTGACCGTACAGGGCCAGCATCCCTCCTGTGCAAAGCCAAACCACTGGTGGGAGAGGAGCTATGCACTGGGAGTCAAAAACCCTCTCCTGGCTGGGTAGGAGCCAGAGCTGGAGGCTTGGGGTTCTTCGGCTTATGTGAGCCATGCCCCTGTCCCCTGGCCTGCTGCCCCTGTTGAGGAGCTGGGGTGGCCTGGTAAGTGGGGTAGTTTCTGTAAGCCGTACCCTTCCTTGGGAAAAAGGGCTTTTTCCCCAAGGCCGCCTTCTTGTGAGAGGGTGCAGATGTCTTCTTCGACAACCTTGTCCGGGTCAAGTACTCAGACTCGATTTCTGCAGCTCTCTCAGTCATGGGTTTGCCGAAGAGGTTGTCTCCTCGGCACGGGACATTGACCAATTTGTCCTGAACCCATGGCTCTAGATCCAACGACATGAGCCAGACCTGACGGCGTGCACAGATGCCGGCCGCGGCTACTCGGGCCAAGGCCTCGAAGCCGTCGAAAGCTGCTCGAGACAAACTTCGAGCACTCTCTGATCCCCATGGACAAGGCTTTGAAGCGCTGCAAGGGTTCCTCGGCTAGGCCAGCCGAGAACCTGGCAATCTTCTTTGCCAGGTCCTGCAAGTGCCCATGTATAGCTGGTAAGTTTGGACATGGCATGACAGCATTGAGCCCTGGTAGCACTTTCTGCCGAGGGCATCCAGGTTCCAGGCCTCCCGGCTGGGAGGCACCAAGGAGTGCGTCTTTTGGCTTTTCAGCTGTTGCATGGCTGATTCCACAACCATGGAGTTATGCGGCAGCTGCGCTTTCTGGAACCCAAGACTCTTGCGGACTCTATAGATGGAATCGACCCGCTTGCTGAGCACTGGCATCGAGGCTGGGGACTCCCACATGTGGAGCATCAGCCGTTCCTACATCAGAGGCATAGGTACAGTAAGGACCTCCTTCGGGGGAGAGTCATACTGGAGGGCCGAGTCTTGCAGGACTACAAAAGGGGACTGTTACGTCTGGAGAGAGATCTGCAATTATGAGTATATACTTCTGGGAATTTTCTGTAAGAAATTCTTTGTATTAAAGCTAATTAATCTGTGAACCCACTATTTTTTGTTAAATCAGTCAGGGCCTAGTAGCAGCAGTTTAATTTTAAATTTAAAACACAGACGACAACTTTCTGGTTACATATCATACCCAGCAGAGAGCTTGTAGTTTAAATTAATAGTCACTCAGGGCCTAGTATCAGCAAAGTACTTTTAGTTTAAATTTAACACACAGAAGAGAGCTTTCTGGTTAAATTTAGAACCCAGCAGACAGCTTGTAGTTTAAATTTCATAATAAGCAAGAGCCAAGCAGCAGCAAAGAGCTATAATTTAAAATTTAAAATCAAATAAGAATATAGCTTACCTCAGCAGCACAGGACAGGGTACTGTGTAGCAGCCCTCTTTTAATAAGTGTTATTTCCCTCCCTCCCTCCCCACACCCACCCACAAACCCCTGGGATAATCGTAGCTTTATAGGTACTTGCACATCTTAAAAGACAGGGGGTGCTCTCAGGTGCAGCTCGTTACCCAAATCAGTCATACACTAAGGACATGAGATTAATTAAGCTTCAGGTGAACAAGGTATATTAAACGTATTAGGTACATTTTTATTAGTATAAATATCCATAGCAACACTTAGGAAGTAAAGAACTTAAAGATCTAAACAAAAACTTAAAACTAAAGATGCAGACAGCAGTCCAGCAGCGAGATGGGGGCTTTCCAGTCTTTTGCATTGAGTGTCACATGTATGATTTTCTCCCAGTTGGGGAGAGGTCTTACGTCTGCACTAGGTGCAAGGAGCTCTTTGCTCTCAGGGAACAAGTCTGTTCTCTAGAGGCTAGAGTAGAAGACTTGGAAAACATAACAAAGACAGAGAGGTACATAGACGAGACCTACAGGGATATAGTCCTTAAGTCCCACCTCCAGTCTGGCAGCATCCCTGTTGCCATGGAGGAGAGAGGTCACGTGACAGGAGAGCATCACCCTGGTGTGGCAGGAAGTGATCCTGTAACTAGGACCTGTCCTCCAGGTGATGTAAAACCCTCTTGCACCGAGGAAGTTTCTCCAGGGCCATGTGCCCATGAGGGAAGGGTTAGGACAGCCGTTATAGTTGGTGATTCGATCATTAGGCATGTAGATAGCTGGGTGACTGGTGGACGTGAGGATCGCCTGGTAACATGCCTGCCTGGTGCAAAGGTAGCGGACCTCACACGCCACCTAGATAAGGTCTTAGATAGTGCTGGCGAGGAGTCTGCTGTCTTGGTACATGTCGGTACCAATGACATAGGAAAATGTGGTAGGGAGGTTCTGGAGGCTAAATTTAGGCTTTTAGGTAGGAAGTTGAAATCCAGAACTTCCAGGGCAGCGTTCTCCGAAATGCTTCCCGTTCCACGTGCAGGACCCAAAAGGCAGGCAGAGCTCCGGAGTCTCAATGCGTGGATGAGACAATGGTGCAGAGATGAGGGTTTTGGATTTGTTAGGAACTGGGGAACATTCTGGGGAAAGGAGAGGCTCTTCCGAAGGGATGGGCTTCACCTTAACCGGGATGGAACCAGGCTGCTGGCATTAACCTTTAAAAAGGAGATAGAGCAGCTTTTAAACTAGATAATAGGGGAAAGCCGACAGTCGCCCAAGAGCGGATGGTTCGGAAGAATGTATCCTTGAAGGATACTACCAAAAGCAGAGAGGTTCCAAAAAAGAGTAAAGTAGCCCAAATGCCCTCGAGTATGGAGCAGATAGAGCTTAAAGATCCCAAATTACCCATGTCTACCAACAGCCAAACTAATATGAATAAAATACAGTCTCTAAAATGCTTGTATGCAAATGCTAGAAGTCTAAAAAATAAGATGGGAGAGTTAGAATATATAGCACTAAATGAGAGGTTAGATATGATTGGGATATCAGAAACATGGTGGAAGGAGGACAACCAGTAGGACACTGATACCTGGATACAAACTATATCGTAATGATAGATCTGATCAAATTGGTGGAGGGGTTGCGCTCTATGTTAGAGAGGGCATTGAGTCAGAAAGAATTAAAGTTTTGCAGGAAACAAAATTTGCTGTAGAATCTCTATGGACTGAAATTCCATGTAAAAAGGGGAAGGCGATGGCAGTGGGGGTGTACTATCGACCACCTGGCCAGAATGAACAAATGGATGATGAAATGCTCAAAGAAATCAAGGAAGCTAACAAACGTTATAGCGCAGTAATAATAATGGGTGATTTCAATTACCCCGGTATCGACTGGGTCAGTGTCACGGCAGGACATGCTAGGGAGATAAAGTTCCTAGATGACAAATGACTGCTTCTTGGAGCAGCTGGTTCATGAACCGACCAGAGGGGAAGCCATATTAGACCTAGTCCTTAGTGGAACACCAGATCTAGTGCAAGAGATAAGGGTGTTGGGGCCACTTGGCAATAGTGATCATAGCATGATCGCCTTTGATTTAATTAGTGGAGGAGGGATAGTAAGGAAATCCACAGTACTACCTTTTAACTTTCGAAAGGGAGACTATGATAAAATGAGGAAAATAGTTAAGAAAAAACTAAAAGGAGCAGTTGCAAAGGTTAAAGACTTTACATCAAGCTTGGGTGTTGTTGAAAAATACTATCTTGAAAGCCCAGACCAGCTGTATTCCACGCTTTAAGAAAAGTGGAAGGAAGTCCAAAAAACTGCCAGCATGGTTTAAAGGGGAGGTCAGAGAGGCTGTTGTTGCCAAAAAAGCATCTTTCAGGAAATGGAAAAAAGAGCCAAACGACGAAACCTGGAAACAGCACAAGCACTGGCAAGTCAAATGCAAGGCATTGATAAAGCAGGCAAAGGGAGAATTTGAGAAGCTTGCTGCGGAAGCAAAAACGCGAAATAAAGATTTTTTCAAGTACATTTGTAGCAAAAAACCTTTGAGAGAGTCAGTTGGTCCATTAGATGATAGAGGAGTTAAAGGGGCACTGAGAGGCGACAAGGCGATAGCGGAGAGACTGAATGAATTCTTTGCTTCGGTTTTTACTGAGGAAGATGTAGGGATGTTACCCATGACTGAAGTGGTATTTAAAGGTGCGGAAGAATTGAAGGAAATATCGATATATCGGGAAGATGTATTACAACTATTAGATAAACTGAAGAGTAGCAAATCACCTTGGCCGGATGGTATACATCCAAGGGTGTTGAAAGAACTGAAATATGAGATTGCAGACCTGCTATTAGTAATCTGTGAATTTCCATTAAAATCATCTGTAATACCTGAAGATTGGAGGATCGCCAATGTAACGCCAATTTTTAAAAAGGGTTCCAGGGGTGATCCGGGAAACTACAGACCGGTGAGCCTCACGTCAGTACCGGGAAAAATGGTAGAAACCATCATAAAGAATAAAATTACTCAGCATGTAGATAGCCATGGCCTAATGGGAGACAGCCAACATGGTTTTAGACAAGGAAGATCTTGTCTTACTAATCTATTATGTTTTTTTGAAAGTGTGAATAAACAGGTGGACAAAGGTGAGTCGGTTGATATAGTGTATCTGGACTTTCAGAAAGCCTTTGACAAGGTCCCTCATCAGAGACTTTTGGCAAAACTAAAGAGTCATGGGATAGGAGGCAGTGTACTACTGTGGATCAAGAACTGGTTAAAAGATAGAAAGCAGAGGGTTGGGCTAAATGGCCAATTTTCCCAATGGAGAAAAGTGAATAGTGGTATACCCCAGGGATCTGTGCTGGGTCCGCTGCTTTTTGACATATTCATAAATGACCTGGAAAGTGGAATAACGAGTGAGGTTATCAAATTTGCAGATGACACAAAACTATTTAAAGTTGTTAAAACCCAAGAGGATTGTGAAAAATTGCAAGAGGATCTTGATAAATTGGAAGACTGGGCATCAAAATGGCAGATGAAATTTAATGTGGACAAGTGTAATGTTATGCACCTAGGGAAGAACAACCCAAACTATGGTTACACGATGCAAGGTTCCACATTAGGAACCACCACCCAGGAAAAAGATTTAGGCGTCATTGTGGATAGCATGTTAAAACCCTCGGCCCAGTGTGCAGCAGCAGCCAAGAGAGCAAATAGAATGCTAGGTATCATAAGGAAAGGAATGGAAAATAAAACAAAAGGTATTATAATGCCTCTATATCGTTCCATGGTGAGACCGCACCTTGAATATTGTGTGCAATTCTGGTTGCCGTATCTTAAAAAGGATATAGCGTTATTAGAAAAGGTTCAGAGAAGAGCCACCAAAATGGTAAAGGGGATGGAAGGATACTCCTATGAAGAAAGGCTAAAAAGGTTAGGGCTCTTTAACCTGGAAAAGAGACGGCTGTGGGGAGATACGATAGAAGCCTATAAATTAATGGAGTGGAACGGGTAAACGTAGATCGATTGTTTACGTTATCAGAATATAGAAAGACTAGGGGACATGGAATGAAGCTACAGGGTAAACTATTTAAAACTAATAAAAGAAAATATTTCTTCACTCAACGTGTAATCAAACTCTGGAATTTGTTACCGGAGGATGTAGTAAAGGCTGTTAGTGTAGCTGGGTTTAAAAAAGGTTTGGACAAGTTCCTGGAGGAAAGGTCCATAAACCATTATTAAGAAGGGACCCAGGATATCAATGCTTGACCCAGTACAAGCATTGCGGAACCTGTCTCTTTTGGGGAAACTGCTAGGTACGTATGACCTAGATTGGCCACTGTTGGAAACAGGATACTGGGCTTGATGGACCTTGGTCTGACCCAGTATGGCATATCTTATGTTCTTATGAGGGCATTGAGCTCTTCGGCTCGAGGCTCCTCCTCGCATCCGCAGGGAATGCCAAAGCCTTGGCCATGTCCCTGACGAAGTCCGAGAACCGAGTGTCCTCCAGAGGGGACCTATTCCGAGGCTCCGAACCCGGAGAGTCCGGATGGGATACATCGGGTCCGGAAGGTGTCTGGGGAGTCTTCCTCCTCCGTCTCCCATGCCAAGTCCTCCGAAGAGGACTCGATGGGCTCCGCCCTCGAGGGCTTTCAGCCCAATGGCACCGGCGTCGAGGACCTCGGTCCCGAACGGGAGGTCGAGTGGGACCTTGGCTGAGGATCGACTCGAGACCGGATCGACTCGAGGATCGGATCGGCTCGGCCTCCGGCGTAGACTTTGACGTCCCGGTCGTCGGGGCGGATGGACCGGCGAGACCGGCCATCAGTGTCCGCTGCTGCTCCATGAAGGCAGCCATGCTGCTCTGCAGGGCCGACAACCTGAGACCGACCTCAGAAGGCTCCTGGCTCGGGCCCCGACGTCGGCTCTCCCGGAGGAGAGTCCACGAGGACAACAGAAATTACCTTGTCCGACGTCTCCGGCTCCCTGCGAGGTTGCTTAGCCGGCCGCTCCGACTCCGAGGACCCGGGGCAGCAGTCCGGGCTCCAAGGCCTGGAACCTGAGGGCACAAGCCGATCAGAGGTGTCCAGCGACGCCGCCCTCACGAGTTTCTTCTTCCTCTGGTGTTCCCTGGAGGGAGACCCCTGCTCAGAAGACCCACGACGGTGCTCGGGCTCCGATTCCCGAGATGTCGAGGCTTCTGACGAGGTCCGGGCCCGGCCGGATGCGGACTCAGAAAAAATCCTGTCACGGTGCTGCTGCCTGCTCTTCAAAGACATCTTACCACACGGCCCATAGACCACCGGGTCATGGTCGGGGCCGAGGCATCGGAGGCAGCAGTCATGTGTGTCGGTGAGAGACATCAACTTCTTACACCGATCACATTTTGTAAACCCGCTGGCAGCCATCGGGGGAAAAAGGGCCCCTGCGAGGTCAAACAACAGGGCTGCCAGTGAAAACTAAAAAGAACGCGAACGCTAGTTACGAAGGACAAAAACTAAAAATATGACCAGACTCGATACCAGTGTACCGAGCCGAGGGCGGGAAGGGGAACGGGTGTCGAACCGGGAAGCTGAAAAAAATATGTCAACTTTTCTATTTTTTCCACGATGAAAATAGGACCACATCCGTTGGGCTCTGCGGAAAAAAGAAGACTGTACAAAATGGCACCCTTGGGCAGGAAGGGGATCGTGCATGCGCGATGCAATCCCAAAGGCTTTCTTTGAAAGCTGGGGATTTGCTCCGCACAAGGGCTCCGTCGGGGCAGACGTCACCCCATATGTGAGGACTGACTTCCTGCTTGTTCCTGGAGAATCGGCATTACATTGGTCACTCTCCAATCTTTGGGTACTACAGATTATTTTAAAGATTGTATGCCATCCAGTCCAGGTGATTTGCTGTTCTTTAGTTTATCAATAAGCTGTATTAAATCTTCCTGATTTATTAAGATTTATTTCAACTCCTCTGATACATCACCTTTAAATATCATTTCTGGCATGGATAATTTTCCTACATCATCTTCAGTAAAGACTAAAGCAAAAACTTAATTCAGTCTCTCTGTTACGGTCCTGTCCTCTTTCAGGGCACCTTTTACTCCTCCATCATCTAATGGTCCAACTGACTCCCTTCACAGGTCTTTTGCTACGAATATACTTGAAAAAGATTTTATCATGCACTTTTTCTTCCACGGCAAGCTTCTTTTCAAATTTTCTCTTTGCCTGCCTTATCAGTGCCTTGCATTTAAGTTGCCAGTATTTATGTTTCCTATTTTCGTCATTTAGCCCTTTTACCATTTTCTGAATGATCCTCTCTTAGCTATAACAGTCTCTCTGACCTCACCTTTAAGCCATGCTGGCTGTCATTTGGCCTTCCTTCCACCTTTTTTAAAGCATGGAATACATCTGGTCTGGGTTTCCAAGATAGTATTTTTAAATAAGACCCAGGACTAATGTAAACACTTAAGCTTTACAGTTGCTCCTTTTAGTTTTTCATTAACCATTTTCCTCATTGTATTATAGTTATTATAGTCTCCTTTTTGAAAGTTAAATGCTAGCACAGTCAATTTCCTTGCTATTCTGCCTCCATTTATTAAATAAAATGTGATCATGTTGTGATCGCTATTGCCAAGCAGCTCCAAAACAGTTCTCTCTCTCACACTATATCATGCATTCCACTGAGTACTAGATCTAAAATAGCATCAAGGAAAAACTAATTGAGGCAGCCCCATGTGATGGCATTGATAAATGAAATCCCACACATACTCCATGCACTGTTTCAGAAAGCTCTAAAGTGGCTGTTTCAAAATCTGTCCTGAGGGATGCCCACCTAGTCACGTTTTTAGTATATGAATGTGCATGAGATAAATTTACATGCAAAAGCAGCAGTGCATGAGAAATCTCTCTCATGTATATTCATTGTAAGTATTCTAAAAATCTAGCTAGAGCTTCCCTTACCAGGTTTGGTAACCACTGCCCTGAAGTTCTGACATTTCTCCGGCACAAGCTCTGTACAGTGTCACCTACTTGTGAAGGCTGCATATGCAGCTTCTGCGCAGCTAAAACCATACTTACAATTAGAATTTCTGACACTTTTCAACTTTAAACCTACTTAAAATGGCCAGAGGTTGTTTTTAATAGGGAAGGTGCCAGGACCATTCTCCATTTTCCAAGTCCGGATTTAATTAGGTCCTCAGCAAAATTGGCTGAGATGCCTTCCAGCCAAGACAACTTTCCTGTGAAGAGAGATCCAAGGGGAGACCTGCTGACTTCTCCTGATTAGAGTAGTCCTCAGATTCATAAGCATAATCTCAGAACAGCTCAGAATAAGATTAAAAAATATATTCTGATTAGTGAATTTAAGTCATCATGCTCCCAGACAGAATCACTGCTATAGCACTCAGACTTTGCTAAACACCACTAACCTCCCTCCCCCATAACTTCCTCAGGGCTGGTGCAAGGATATCAGTGCTCTAGGTGAACCTTCTTTGTGCAACCCCCCCCACACACACAATACATCTACCTACTGACCAGTGACCCATCCTTACTTCAGTGCTTCTTAGCCTTGCAGTTCAGCAGGAGGAAACGTGCTTAAGAGCGCATCACTTTCCTCTGCAGTATGAGGAGTTTGGGACAGTCACATGTGCAACATTCCAGCAGTTCAATATCCCACCCCAGCTTAAGAACGCATCAGTTTCTCTGCGGCAGGGAACTAGTCTCATGAGATGATCTGCGAGAATGACTCTGTACCACAGGGGAAACTGATGTGGTCTTACATACCATTCCTCCTACTGAGCCATGGAGTGAGGGCAAAAGTAGAACTCAGTAATGTTGGGAAATTTACTAGTATGAATGTCCCCAAACCCCCAATGTTGCAGAGGAAACCGATATGCTCTTGAGCCTCTTTCTTCCTGTCGGCCACAGAGCAGGGGGCTGAGATGCGACTGCCCATTGCTGCCTCCAGAATGTCAGCACTCTAGGGGATCAATCTAGTTCATCCAATGAAAGCACCAGCTCTGTTACTGTAGGCAAGGTCTTACACAATATCTATGAACCCTATGTTTGATATTTCTTCAGGGAAAACACAAAATCAAATTTAGATTTTTGTGACATCTTGCCTATGTAGAAACTCAAAGATGTTCCAATTAAATAAATGCAGATGCATTCCTAAACTTCTAATCTGTATGAGCTATTGGTCCTGTATAGATTAAAGGCATTAAAGAAATCCAAATGGTTAAATTAGGTTTTATCTGGTATTTTTCTTTCCCTGATAGCCCCTCCCAATCCAGCCCAAATAGGTGGGTTTATGCCAGCAGATGGAGATTGAAAGCCACTGGGTTTGATGGCATCACCCTATAAGCGTCCTGGTGCAGTCATTAAATCACCAGTATTTCTTTAACAAAGCAGATCTTATCCCTAAGCTACATGGCCAATGCATAGGTCTTTGAAATCAAATTACCAACAGAGGCCTTAGAACTGATCCTGACCACAAAAAAAGAAACCGCTCCATCTCAAAGAGAAAACAAGACATGTTAAACAGATTCAACAGGCAATTAACAGAAGTGGAGACAAAAACAGACCTACAGAAATCTTCCAGGTGGCACACCACCTTCCAAATCCTATTCAAGAATAGCACTACTGGCATACAAACTTTTTCTGGCTGGGTCTCAGACTGGAATGGAGAAATTCAAGGAAAGAAAATTAGCATATAAGAATCTAATTTCACCTTTCTTATCCAGCCTGTAGTACCACATTATAGGGAGGGTGCAGACAGATCAGCCCTCAGGATACCAGACCCAAATGTAGCTTCTTGCATGGCCTGGACATCCAACCTATAATATCTCAAAGGCATGCAGGAAAGACCAGGTGGCTGCCCTGCAGATCTTAACAGGCAACACCAAACTGTACTCTGCCCAAGAAGCTGAGAGAGCTGTCAATGAATGAGTTTTTAATTCATCTGGAATGCATCAACCCTATAACAAATAAGCAGACACATCACTGCTTTCACCTATCTGGCAATAGTCACCTTCGAGGAAGCATATCCCTTCCTTGGGCCTCCAAAAAGCACAAACAAAATGATCCGACTTACGGAGTACCTTTGTTATTTTCAAATATACGCACAACACCGTGAGCATATCCAGACAGTGTAAACCAGCCTGCTCTACCCTGTCCTCAGCTTTAAACATTGGAAGGGAGATAGCGTTCCATGTCAATCAACCTGACACTACCTTAGGAAAAGAGGAAGGGAAATGTATGAAGAAAAACCCTATCCTCCAAAAAGGTCAGGAAAGGCTTTTGACAAGAAAGGGCCTGCAGCTCCAAAATCCTTCTTGTCAAGCAAATGGCCACCAGAAACAGTCTTCAATGTCAGGTCTTTCACCGAAGCTTCCTGAAGAGGCTCAAAGGGTGCCTTTATCAACACTACAAATTCAGATCCCATACTAGCACTATAGGACACAATTGGGATTTAAGATGTTTTACTCTCGCACATGCAAAACCCGACCAATATCAGAGTGAACTATCATTGTCTGAACCAGAACTTGGCCTCTGAAGTATGCAAAGGGACCACTTGCACTTCTGGCATGTTTAAGGCCAAGCCCTTATCTAAACCATCCTGTAAAAAAAACAAAACAAAACAAAAACAAAAACCAACCCTAAGGTATCTAGAAGGAAGGAATCAAGAGGATGGAGACCTCTAGGATTTTCACCAAATATATGCTAAGGCAATCAACTGCTTTCTAGATCTCAACGAGACTAATTATCACAGGGAAATATCCCTTCTTTTGAAGTCTCACCTTTTCAAGAGCCAAGCAGTAAGCAAAACTGATCCACCATAGGTATTCTGATAGGCCCTTGCTGCAGAAGATCCTTCTTCAGTGGAAAGGCCACTGTTTTCTCCATCTGAAGATAAAATCATATCTGCATGTCATGGTCCCCTCTGTCAATCTGAAGTCATAACAATCACTGAGCCCAGATGACTCTCTTCTGAACTACCAACGAGGAAACAAAGCAAAACTCTTGGCAACCATTGTTGAGCTAGCATATCCAGACCTTTGGACCCTTCTTTCTGGTGACTGAAAAACCTTGTTACCTTGGCATTTTCAGCCATGGGCATCAGATTGATGGCTAGTAGCTCTCAATGGTTACAATGTGTGCGAATGCCAAGTCCTCTGTCACTCCCTGGGGATTCAATACATTTCAGATTAGGAAATCTGTTTGACTGTTCTTCCTGCCTGATACATAAGCTGCTGACAGTGCTGTCAGATGTCTCTTTGCCCAACAGAACAAGAGAGCTGCTTCATCTGCTATTTGTATCCTCCGGGTTCCTTCTTGTTGAGTGGTATAAGATATCGTTGTCATATTGTCTGAACGGATCTGCACCATTTTGTTCTGCAGCAGTTGACAAAAAGCCTGCAATGCTAGATGAACTGTCCTGGTCTCTAACCTACTGAGACTGGAGTCTAATAACCCTATGCCACTTTGAATTGACAATGGCCACCCCCCACTCCAAGAGACTTGCATCCATTGCTAGTTCGGAATTTCCAAAAGGATGGTCACACTCCAGTTGTTGCTGTTCAACCACCAAGTGAGACTGCTCCTTGAAGAACTCTGTAGTGGCAATTAATTCCTGAGGGAGTGTAACTGAACTGACCAGTAAAAAATAAGTGATCTCTGTAGCAGATGCATATGTGCCCTGGCCAGTGGAACCAAGAGTCACTGCCACCATGGAACCCAGCACTTGTAAATAGTTCCAAACTGGCAAGCATTGCTTCTGAAGCAAGCTCTTAACCCGAGCCTGCGACTTCTGGATTTTCCCATCATAAAGATCCTGTTGAGTTTCACATCAAACAGAGCACCAAGATACTCCAGCAATTGGGAAAGAATCAACTTGTTTTTGGCAAAAATGACTACTCAACCCAGGTCTTTCAAGAATTGCACTACCTGTTTTAACTGCTTAACTCTCTAGAGCTGATTTTGCACAAATTAACCAAATCATCCAGATAGGGATGCACCAAGATACCTTGCTTCCCTCAAGGCTGCAGCCACTATCACTTTTACCTTGGAAAAGGTCCTTGGGGAGCCCAAAGGGTATGACATAGAATTGGAAGTGTTGCCTGAACATTGTCGAACACAGAAATTGTTGATTATCTGTCCAAATGGGATGCGAAGTTAAGTCTCTGTGAGGTACAATGCTTTTAAGTACAGTCAAACCTCGGTTTTCATTTGCCCCGGTTTTCATACGCTTCGGTTTTCAACGTCTTTTCTGACTGAGATTTTGTCCCGGTTTTCATGCATTGCTTCGGTTTTCAACGTCTTTTGACTGAGATTTTGTCCCGGTAGCAGGGAAGAAAAGCTGTCAACGTAAGCAGGAGATGTTGCATGAATGTGGGAGGCAGTTCTTTCTCTTGCAGGGTACGTCTGAAGCTATATCATTAAGATTTTCTGCCATTCTGAAGCATTGAGCAGATAATGTAAAGGTATTTTAATGGACTGAATTCAATGTGATTCCGAAGAGAGCTGGGCACAGCAGCTTGTCAGGGGTGGCTAAGGCCAGATGTTAACATACTGTACTGTACAGTACTGTACTTAGCTTGCTTTCAGTGATGTTAAATGTTCATTTATCCATTTCATTAGTCATTTATATTTATTTCTCATTGTTTTCTGTATGTAAAAATATAGTTATTCTCTATAAAATGTATTTTTTGTGAATATTTTTGGGTGTCTGGAACGGATTAGTTGGATTTACATTATTTCTTATGGGAAATATTGCTTCAGTTTTCATACGTTTCGGTTTTAGTCAGACTTTTTCTAACGGATTAATCATGAAAACCGAGGTTTGACTGTACTCCCTTGCTGCACTGTCATAATCACTGATCACAGGGTCTCCATCCAGAAACTGAAAACTTGTAGTACCTGGTTTACCTGCTTCAAAAGTCCAGAATGGGACAGAAGGTGCTTCTTTTTTTTGGAAAGAAGAAATAGAGCATCTTCATAGACCTTGCTCTGCTGCAGGCACTAGGACCATGGTTTCCAGTGCTCTCTGTAAAAGCTTCTTGAATTATTCTGCTTCTCAGCGAGGACCAGCAAGGGGAATCCATAAGAGCATCAGAAAGAGGTCTTGCAAATTCCAACGCATAGCCTTAACAAATAACCTTGATAACTCACTGGTCTGAAATATGGGCCAACTTCTGGTAAAAGCACAGCAGATGCCCTCCAGACATCCCAGAAAATGGGCCCCAAAATCCTTATTATGAAGATCACGTGCTGACAGATCCACCAGACCCTCCTTCCTTACCTTCTCGGCAGCCATCTTGAAAGACTGGCTACACAACAGAAACCTAGAGCACTGAAGAGAACCCAGTTTTTTTATATTGATACCTCCGTGCATCCCTAAAACTGTTCGGACGTTTGGAAATGCCCACAGCCTTGCGGCACATCTCCAGAAGTCTCAGAGCTTTGGTCTCTCCTAAGTTCATGACTAAAGAGAAGCTTACTTTTGAAAGGAAGCTTACTCAAGGAATCCTTGGCCACAATATCTATGGACTAATTATGTAACCACATAAGGTGACATGCAGTCACCACCACAGTTATATTCTTAACTGGGGCCCTGATCAAATCATACAAGACATCTACCAGAAAGGCTGATCCAGATTCAGTGCATTGCTTCTGAGAAGGCCTCAAATTATCAAGCTCTGAGAATCCATCATGATAGCCAACCTGAGCTACCAATATTCACAAACATCTCTAAGGCCTCAGCCAAATCCAACAAAGCAGCTTTCTCCAAATGCTGCATCCGTCTCAGACATGCCCAACCCACCTACTTTCTGCAAATAGCTCCTGCAGGGCCAAAGTTAATGCCTCCTAAGACCACTTCAGTAGTCCTGAGAATCTTTCAGAGCTGCACCATCCTCATCCTTGCTGTTACCAAGTTATCTACCTTAGGGAGATGCAGACTTTCTTTCGCTACCACAGCATATGGCCATAATTCTATCAACCCTTAAAACTGGCATCTGGAGTGTCCTATTTCACAGCAATCAGGTCTTTAATGGCTCTGTGATTAGGAAAAACCCTTACTGATTTCTGAATACCCTCCGAAGAGAGGATCGTAAGTTGCCATCTTGGAAGGTTGAACCTTCAAAACACTCAAGGCTGCCATACACTGGGAAATGAGCAAAGACAATTCATCCTTGTGAAAGATCCATACCACCATCAGATACTCAATCTGCTGGGATCTTCTCTTCTTTTAAGGTACCATCAATGTTGTCTCTCTACAAAATTGAAGGCCATTCAAAGGTAATTACAGAGGTAACAGACAATACTGAACTGAAGTCATCTAAATCCTCACATGAGTCATTCCGTAAACTCTTAGGTGCAACCAATACCGCAAACCCTCTGAGGACTGAATCTCCAGGAGCAACTCCTTAAATAAAAAAAGCCTGGTGTAGCAAACAAAAATTCTGGAAAAGAGATAACCTGGCTGCAACACTGCTCATGCCTGACCATGATTTAGGCAAAATTGAATACTGAGACCCCAGAGGGAGCAAAAGTCGCAGACCTTGCTTACCAGGGAAAACACATGAGATCTGGGGCAAAATGGTGGATCTTCCCACTGAAATGGGCACCTCAACAAGTCTCCTCACACGGTCTTCCCATGGCTGTCTGACCCCCTCTGTCTCAGGCCTTGTCGTATCCTCAGATCCAGGTGAAATTTCCCTCTCCAGGGCACCAATATCATCAGGTCATGCATCCTCCTGGTAATCGGGACACCATTTGTGCTGAGGTACACAAGCCTGCTTGCTACAGGCTGTGCACATGGCAGTGGCTGCTCTTGGCCTGCTAGATATGCTGCTCTGCGCATTCCCACTGAAAATACTGTAATTTGACTCCGCTTCCATGCCACTGCCCCAATGCCTGAAAGTTTCTTATTTATTTTTATAGTGCAGTTTTACTTACACCCTCAGCCACAAAGAGTGCCTCTGAAAGATTTTCTTCCGATCCTCCTTCCAAAAGTTAGGGGAGAAGGAAGGGAAATTAAGTTGTGATTCCGAGTAGAAGTAAAGCTGCACTATAAGAGTAAAAAAAACTCAGGCAACTGGGCAGTAGTTCAAAAGGAGTCAAGCTACAGGTTTCAGCCACCACTGGCAAGTGCCTTTCAGTGGGAGAGAGCATTGCAGAATGTCAGGCAAGACCAAGCGCAACCAGCGCTGTATGGCCTGTGGTAGCAGGAGTATGCACCTTTGCATAGACGGCTGGTGCCCCAATTACTGGGAGGATGTGTGGCCCAATGTTGTCAGTGCTCCAGAGAGAGAAATTTTCCCTGGATCAAGGATATGAACAATTTTGAGAAAATGTCTTTAAACCCCGCCCCACGACCCTCATCCCCTCAGAGAGAAAGGCTGAAGAAAAGATAGAGGAGAAAGGGAAGGACCAGATACCACTGAGTTCTGCACCTCAAGGTTTTTAAACAAGCCACAGCTGTACCAAGATCTCTGTTTCACTTAATGAGCTTTTTTCTGTTTGTTCAACCAAGTCACAGACAGCATATGTTCAGTCACCCTCTATCTGCTGGAGACTGAGAAATACTTGTGATTTAGTGATGGCACAGGACAGTTGTAAGACGACATCAAATGATAGCTCTCAGTCGCAATCTGCTGGCAGGAGAGCATAAACCCATTCAGTCTGGTGTGGACTGGAGTGATGATAAAGCGTAGTTACTCACCTGTAACAGGTGATCTCCGGGAACAGTAGGAATTTAGTCTTCACATATGGGTATCGTCGGTACCGGCGGAGACTGCGTGGGAACGCTCTCCAGCGTCCAATAGGAACGCTTTTGAGAGCATCCCTCAGCACATGCGCGCTGCCTTCCCGCCTTTCCAACTGTCCCTCTTCAGTTAAGTTTGTAGCTGAGTGAAAGGATAGAGGGAGAGAGGAAAGAGACAGAGATAGAGAGAACTCCTAGGGGAGGTGGGTGGGTTGTGAAGACTAAATTCCTGCTGTTCCGGAGATCACCTGTTACAGGTGAGTAATTACGCTATCTCCAGCAACAAGCAGGAATGTAGTCTTCACATATGGGGAAACCCCTAGCTGAAGATGCCAGGGAGATAGCCCCAGGAAGGTGCCACCCTAGAAAGGTGGGAATCCTTCCTCCCATGGATCTCTGGCATTCCACCAGGGTTGGTGGGTAGGAGTTGAATTAGGTCTGAAAGAGATTTTGAAGAACAGCCTGGCCAAAGAAGGCATCCCGACGGGAGGCTTTATCCAGGCAGTAGTGGGCTGTGAAGGTGTGTACCGAAGCCCAGGTGGCTGCTCGACAAATGTCATCGATAGACACAGAGTGGAGATTAGCCATGGAAGTTGTCATGGCTCTCACGTTATAAGCTGTGACATGGCCCGAGAACTAGATTTAGATCCCATGCCACCGGTGGTGGCTTAATGGGAGGTTTGGTTAATAGAAGACCTCTCATAAATCTGGATATGACTGGATGAGAGGAAATTGGTTGTCCATTCAGAGGCTTATAAGAAGCTGCAATTGCACTAAGATGGACTCTTATCGATTTCTGGTCTAAAGACCAATTCGGTAAGTGAAGGAGATACTCTAGTATCAATTCTAAAGGTATGACAAGGGGGTTTAATCCCTTCTTGGAGCACCATATAGTAAAACGTTTCCACTTGAAGGTATAAGATCTTCTTGTGGAAAGTTTTCTAGAAGCATGAAGGATATCCTTTACCTGTTGGGACAGGTTAAAATCCTGGAGGTCTAAGCCTTCAGCAACCCGGCCGTGAGATGCAGGGACTGGGGATTCGGGTGCCATAGCGTCCTGTCCTCTTGGGAAAGGAGATCTGGAGCATTCCCTAACTCCAGAGGTGCCGCTTGAGAGAGATGTAGAAGCAGGGGATACCACACTTGGCGTGGCCATCGTGGCGCTATGAGAATCATGCGACCCCTGTCTCTCTGAAGCTTGAAGAGTGTTTTGGGGATGAGGGGAATGGGTGGGAAAGCATAAAGGAAGTCCTGACCCCAGTGAAGGAGGAGGGCATCCCTTGGCTGACAATTGTGAGCCGGAATATTGGAACAGAACTGGGGAAGTTTGGCATTCAGTGGACTTGCAAAGAGGTTTATGTCTGGAGTGCCCCAGAGATGAAATATCTTTGCCACCTGGTCTAGGTGGAGTGACCACTATTGAGGCAGCAGTACTCGACTGAGTTTGTCTGCCCAAACGTTTTAAATGCCTGGAAGATATACCACTAGAAGGTGAATTTGATACTCTCTGGCGAGGGCCCACAGTCGTAAAGCTTCGTTGCATAACGACAGAGAGCCTGTCCCGCCCCATGGCTACTTGATTGTCCGTCTGGACTAGGCCTGTCTTGTAGCTGAGCCGGGCGTGGAACACTCGAAGAGCTAAATAGATTGCTCTTAATTCCAGGAGGTTTATGTGTAGATCTGCCTCCTGTGGAGTCCAGGTGCCCTGGGTAGAGAGATGATTCAGGTGTGCTCCCCAACCCACCTGTGATGCATCTGTTGTTAGGGTAGCCTGAAAGAGGTGTTGATGAAAAGGAGACCCCACCGTCAGATTTTCTAATGATTGCCACCATTGGAGAGACAAAATTAGTCGTTGAGAGTTTAATATTTTGTCTGATAAATGACCTGTGGCCTGTGTCCACTGTGTGGATAGGGTCCACTGAGCTGTTCGCATGTGGAGGCGAGCATATGGGACTACATGAACTGTGGATGCCATATGTCCCAGCAACTGTAGTAGCTCCTGAGCAGTTAGGGAGGATTTCCCCACTGCTTGAGAAGCTAGTTGCATTATGCAAAGACACCGGGCCTGTGGAAGGAAAGCCTTTGCCTGTCTGGTATCTAGACAGGCCCCTATGAATTCCAGGCAATGGGAAGGAACAAGTTGTGATTTTGGGAAGTTTATTACCAACCCCAAGTATTGGAGGATTCGCATTGTGCGAGACAGTGCAGTGCCAGTCTCTGCAACTGTAGGGGCTCGAATGAACCAATCGTCTAAGTAAGGGAAGATGAATATCCCCAGGGTTCGCAGAAATGCAGCTACTACTGCCATGCATTTCGTGAATACCCTTGGTGCTGAAGCCAGAACAAAGGGAAGAACCCTGTACTGGAAATGTTTTCCCCTGAAAAGGAATCGTAAGAATTTCCTGGATGGATCAGAATGTGAGTGTATGCATCCTTTAAGTCTAGAGAGCACAGCCATTCCTGGCTTTGAAAGTATGGCAGAAGAGTTCCTAGAGAAATCATTTTGAACTTCTCTCAAAACAGGTATTTGTTCAATTTTCTGAGGTCCAAAATGGGTCTGTGTCCTCCTGTTTTCTTTGGAATAAGAAAATAGGGGGAGTAGAATCCTGCACCCCGTTGAAGAATGGGCACCTCCTCTATTGTCCCTTGGGCAAGAAGTGTTGAGACCTCGTGATCTAGCAGATCATCTGCAGAGGTTTGAGAATTGAATTGCTTTAGAATTGTAGGAGTGGGCATGCTGTGAAAATGAAGCTTGTACCCCTCTCCTACAATGGACAAAGTCCAATCTTCTGCTGTTATCTGATGCCATCTGTTGGCAACGTGGCATAACCTGCCTGGGATATTACGGGGTTGGGGACTCCTCAGAGGTAGGAAGGCTAGGATCTCTGGGAAGGAGTCAAAGCCCTTGAGGGGGCTGAACCTGCGGAGCTGGTTGGGCTCTCGGGCCTTTTGGCTTCCTTTGCTGTCCAGGTTGTCCCTTTTGGGCAACCTGACCCCGAGTCTGACTCTGCTGGGTATAGGAAGGATAAAACTTTCTCTTTTTGCTGAAAGAGTGCTTTTTATAAGGCTTCTTTTTGGCTGGAGTGGCTGTAGATTTCGACAATCTATCTAGAGTAGTGTTGTCAGCATCCAACTCGTTAGCCTTTTCCTGCCAGTTCTTGCCAAAGAAATTCTCTCCCGTGCAAGGAATGTTGGCTAACTTGTCCTGTACCCAAGTCTCCAAGTCTGATGCCTGAAGCCAGGCAATCCGTCATGCCACAATGGCAATAGCAGAGGTTCTGCTGATGCATTCAAAGCAGTCAAAGGCTGCACGACCGACAAACTTGGAAACATCTTGAGCATGCTTAACTAGAGCAAGAAAGTCTTCTCTCTTGTCATCTGGGAGAAATGGGCTCATAAGCTCCAAGTCTCCTGTAACTTCCTTGAGGAACATTCCCATATATAGTATATATGAACTGATCCTAGCTGAAAGCATGGAAACCTGAAACGTTCGGCGTCCAAAAGCGTCCAGAGTCCTGCATGCACGACCTGGGGGATTGGATGCATGCCTCTTTGCACTTTTCATCCTACGCATAGCTGACTCCACCAACATTGAATGGTGTGGCAGCTGAGTCTTTTGAAATCCAGGACATGGCGGAACTCGATACATAGTATCAAGTCTCCTAGAATGAGGAGGTGTAGTCAGAGGTGTCTCCCACATTCTGAGCATCATGTTATGCAGAATTTCATGGATGGGCAGAGTGGCTGTCTCCTTTGGAGCTTTAGGATATTGGAGAATTTCCAATTCCTTTGCTCTGGGTTCCTCTTCAGGAGCCACCATGATTGAAAGGCCTTTGGCCATGTCACGAATAAAATCCTGAAAAGACATGTCCTCTGGAGGTGACAATCTGCGTTGGGGAGAAGAGGGATCTTCTGGGAGAAACCCTCTAGTACCAGCAGAATTGTCAGAGTCTTCAGAATCTGAGGATTCAAAGTATTCCTGACCATGATGCTCATGCAAAGCACGGTCCCGGTATCGATCAAAGTCGGTACCGAGTTGATCCGGTACGACCTGTCCATTCCACCAAAGATGGCGTGGGAAGAATTCCCACCGGGGCCGGTACCGGTGTCTGCACCGGTGTAGGTACCGGCATCAGTATAGATACCGGTGTCCGTTGGACCAACGGTACTGCAGCTGAGAGAAGAGCTGCAATGCTGCGTTCGATAGCGAGGAACCTCTGGTCTATCGACGCTGCTGATGCCTGGGTGTCGGTACTGCTGAAAACGGCCGGGACCCCTGAGCATGGCACAGGTAGTTCTTGCGAGGTCGAGGCCTCGAGAACATCCTGGAGCCTCATCGATGCTTTGGAAGCCGAAGCCTCCCACCGGGGCTGCTTTGCCGGTGTGGTTCCCTCAAGGGCAATGCCAACGGCCTCTCGAGAGCTACCCTTTGAGGACCGGCTTTTATGTTTAGTTACCTGAGATCCATGGGAGGAAGAGGAGGCCCTTGAAGATGTTGATGCAATGGATCTGGCATCCGAAGAAAAGAGGGTACCGAGCTTTGCAGCCCGGTTCTGTCTTCCTCTTTTAGTCATCCCCATACAGGAGAGACATTCAGATGGAGAATGTTCAGGCCCTAAACATTTAAGACACCAATCATGGGTGTCAGTGACGGAAATGTTACCGCCACACTTAGTACATTTTTTAAAACCACTAGTTGGTTTTTCCATGTTTTAGGAATATGGGGCCTAGTGCCCAAAATGGCGCCTAGCACCAAAAAAGAAAGGTTTCTGAAGAGAATCAGTTCAAAGTATAAGTTGGGGGTTTTTTGGGAAAGAAAAGAAAAGAACCGGTGGTACTGGTAAGCGTCATGCGGAGGCAAACGCGACCACAAGAAAACAATTTTAAAGATGGAATTTTCTGCGGTGACAGGGTATGGATCCTGCCGGCTCCGCGGAAAACGAAGAACTGAAGAAGGACAGTTGGAAAGGCGGGAAGGCAGCGCGCATGTGCTGAGGGATGCTCCCAAAAGCGTTCCCGCGCAGGCTCCGTCGGTACCGATGATACCCATATGTGAAGACTACATTCCTGCTTGTTCCTGGAGATAAAAAGAAACACACATAATATTCCTTAGGTAAAATAAAAAAAACCTTTCAGAAGTCACTTAATTAGAATTTAAAAGTCACCAAAACTGACAGATTATTTTATTAGAACTGCTTGTTCTGGATGGTATTAGATTTGTACTCATGCATGATGTACGTTTTGAAGGTAAGAGTTTATTGATCAGCAGTTTCCATGTGCTCATTAGGGCATCCAATTCACCTGGAACCAACCTTTACTGGGCTACTGCACCAAGAGCCTTCACTTGCAAGTGTCTGGTTTTTTCCCTCTATTTTATATCCCTGTTCTCAGCTCACTCAGTCCAGTCACTGTAGTGACTACCCTTGACTCGACGCCAGGGACCAGAGCTCCTTCTAGACTTCTGCAATTTTGGGCACCGAGTTCCAGGCACTAGACATGCACTATGAACACTGCTTTTACACATCACTAGCTACTCTGGGAGTAGAAGATCTGACTCAGTAATCAAACCTAGGTTATCAGCATAGTAGTATAGAAAAGTAAAGAATTTAAGAAACAACCTACTTACTTCCATCTTTCAATCGTGTATCAAGTGGGAAAGAATGTAGAAGCTGAAGAGCCTGGGATAAAATGAGCACAGTAAAATTTTACATGCATACTAGCATTTTAAGCATTAGCTTTTCCCACCTCCACTCAAAATACAAAAATCCACATACCCTTAAATGATGCTACTATGTATAACATTAAATGACTTAACAATGAAATACAAGCTGAACAAAGACAAATATTGGTGTGCTATCATAATTAAGGGGGTCAACAGGGCTGACGCAAGGAGATGGTGTCATAGGCAAACCTCATCCCTTGCGCCTCCCCCTCTGGCACCCATTGCTGCCGCCTCTCTCTGGAATGTGCAGCAGCAGCAATGGGCACAAACAGCCCCACTTACCTTTAAATTTCAGCACCATGGGGCTGTTTGCTTCTGTCCTTTCTCTGACGCCCGATACGGACTTCCTGTTTGCAGCAGGAAGTTGGCATTGGGAGTTGGAGAAGTGGAAACAAACAGCCCCACTTGTCCAGAACATGGCAGTCATATTGCTAACACGAATACGATGGAATGAACATATCTCTCCAATTTAAACACACTGCAGTAGCTATTGGTTTTGAAAAGGGTTAAGCGTAAGATACTGTGTAATTTTTCTAACGGTCTTGAGCAGCCTGGACTGCATTTCTTGAGTTGCATGATAGTATAGTTACACACCTCTAACAGGTGTTCTCCAGGGACAGCAGGAATCAGTCCTCACATATTGATAACATCAGCATCGATGGAGCCCTCACGGAAGCATCCCCCCAGCTTTCAAAGAAAGCCTTTGGGAGATGCCACTATGCATGCGTGGTCCCCTTTTATTTATTTTATTTAGCTGTATTTATATCCCGCTTTTCACAGGGTCAAAGCGGTCAATTGGGAGATACATTTAACACGAGGGGATATGACACACATACGCTAATACTTACAGGGAACATGGGCAATGGAGGGTTAAGTGGCTTGCCCAAGACCACAAGGAGTGCCTATAGGACTAGAAATCCCAGTCCCTCCGGCCTGAGATTGCTGTCCCCAGGTGGGACTTGAACCCCCGGTCCTCCGGCCTGAAGTACCTTGTCCTAACCACTAGGCCACTCCTTCCCGCGCAAGGGTGCCATCTTGCTCAGTCAGATGACATAGCTAAAGACGGCAAAAATTAAAAAATGGTAAAAGAGCAACTCCAAGGGGAAGAGGGAGGGCTGTGAGGACTGATTCCTGCTGTCCCCGAAGAACACCTGTTACAGGTGAGTAATTATGCTTTCTCCAGGAACAAGCAGGAAGTCAGTCCTCATATATGGGACTCCCTTAGCTACAGGCTACCAAAAGCCCATAGCAAAAATAAGGGCTCCCTCATGGGGAGCTGCAAGCAGCAGCAAATGAGTCCGTGTCTACAGACCACAGTAGGACCCCTGTGTCTGATGAAACCAGCACTCCGGAAGCCTGATCACAGAAGGGTCGAAGTTGCCTAAACCAAGTTTATGGAGTACAGCCTGGCCGATGGCACTGTCCCATCGGGACTCTCTTTCCAGGCAGTAATGGGATGCAAAGGTATGGACTGAAGACTAGGTGGTGGACCGGCAGATGCCACCATAGGGACAGACCGCAAGTTTGCCACCGAAGGCACCATGGCCCTGACGGTGTGCTGTGATGCAGCCTTCCAGCGGGAGGCTCGCCTGCTCATAAGCAAGAGCGATACAGTCCGCCACCCATGTGGACAGTGTGCGCTTGGTCACCGTCTCCTCCAGCCAACTGGGGTCGTAGGAGATGAAAAGCTGAGACGTTCTGCGGTGGTCCTGAGTGCGTTGGATATAGAAGGACAAAGCCCTCTTACTGTCCAAGATGTGAAGGACCGTCTCCGCCTGACTGGAGTGAGGTCTTGGAAAGAAGGTAAGGAGCACCACTTCCTGGTTGAGATGGAAAGGCGATACTACCTTCGGCAGGAATTTGGGGTGCGTTCGAAGCACCACTCTGTTCTTGTAGATGCTGGTATAGGGCGCCTCCGCCACAAGGGCCTGAAGTTTGCTAACTCTGTAAGCGGAGGTAAGCACGACCAGGAAAACCATCTTCCAAGAGAGGTAGCGAAGGTGGCAGGTAGCCAGAGGCTTGAAGTGCGGGCGAGTGAGCTGCCCCAACACTACGTTGAGATCCCATACGGTTGCCAGAGGGGGAACCAGGGGCTTTGATAAGAGCAGGCCCCGAAGAAAACAGGTCATCAACGGCTGGACCAAGAGGGGCTTACCATCTACCGGATTGTGGTGCCCCGCCAAGGCACTAAGGTGCACTCGGACAGAGTTAGACTTGAGCCCAAACTGAGAGATGGAGAAGATACTGTAACAGTAGACCCACCGGGCAGGAGAATGGTGCGCCGATCACGAGACTGACCCTAACAGAGAACCTGCGCCATTTGAGGACGTAAGCCCTCCTCGTAGAGGCCTTGCGAGAGGCCAGCAGAATGTCCTCCACTTCAACCGGAAGGTTGAAAGAGGCCAGAGTCACCCTCTCTGCAGCCACGCTGTCAGCAACAAGGACCCCAGGTTGGGGTGCAGGAGAGTGCACACCTCCTGAGAGAGGAGTCCTGGGGTGGTCCCCAGGGGAATGGGGGTCTCCACCATTAACCATAGAAGCAGCGGGACCCATGGCTGCCTGGTCCTCCAAAGAGCTATCAGGATGAGAGAGGTCTGTCGCAGAGGGTCCTGTCAAGGTCTTGGTGATCAGCAGGGTAGGAGGGAAGGTGTACATGATGCCTCCTGACCATGAGACCAGGAACGCATCCACTGCCACCCTGGAGGGGTGGGCCTGCCGAAAGCAGAAGTGGTACCGTGAAACACCCCCTCCTTATTCTTTAATTATTATTGTCGGGCATAAACCGTGGGAGGAGGTTATTTGAAAACCCCCTCCTGTACAGTACATGTCCCTTTTTATTTCTTTTTAAATTAATTTAAGATACGAACTTATAAACTCTCCATATGAAAGTTAACACTTATGTGTTAAGTGTTAACTTTCATATGGAGAGTTTATAAGTTCGTGTCTTAAATTAATTAAAAAAGAAATAAAAAGGGACATGTACTGTACAGGAGGGGTTTTTCAAATATCCTCCTCCCACGGTTTATGCCCGACAAAGAATAAGGAGGGGGTGTTTCACGGTATCATTTTTGAGGATCTTGGGTGATTGATTACCGTTGGGGATTTTTTGGTGGAAAGCAGAAGTGGGGCAACTGAAAGTTGTCCAGGCTGGCGAACAGGTCCATCACGGTTTCCTCCCAGAACCGGAAAAGCAGACTGGCTACCCTGGGGTCCAGCTGCCACTTGTGTGGCTGGAGAACTCTGCTGAGCCTGTCAGCCAGCAGATTGTCCTGACTGAAAAGGCCAGGTTTCAATGACATCACTCCTGTGTCTCTATCTGCTTCAGCCACTAGAGATCACTTCAGTATTCATCCCAAAGCAAATGGGAGATACCGAGCAAGCCTCACAAAACCTCAATGTGAGCAACAATGATTAAACAATAGTAGAGAACTATGTACAGGAAGGCAGACATAGAAGGCTGCCAGTAGAAGAGCCTTCAGAGCGAAACAGAGAAGCACAGTGGACCCAAGGATACCGCAGCAGAAGAACACAGCAAATACAGTTTCAGGAGCAGGCCCTAGACAGGTCTAGCAGGACTCAAGGAATGGACATTATCTGGTATGTAAAATGTCGCCTTCCATATCGTCCTGCTAGACCAGTCCAGACAAATGGATGTACCAAAGCTACACCACCACTGAGCGGGAAGACAAAGCAGCTCGCAAAATTCTTGAGCTGAAGGCCATGTCCGTCCATGCGCGGACATCCAAGCGGTAATGCTCGACAAACATGGAAAGTGATGCCCATGTTGCTGCCCAGCAAATGTCTGCAGGGGCTACCAAGCTCCGCTCTGCCCACAAAGACGCTTGCACTCTGATAGAATGGGCGAGCAGACCCTTCGGAACCTGCTGGTTCCATAAAGCGTAGTTACTCACCTGTAACAGGTGATCTCCGGGAACAGCAGGAATTTAGTCTTCACATATGGGTATCGTCGGTACCGATGGAGCCTGCGCGGGAACGCTCCCCCGCGTCCAATATGAATGCTTTTGGGAGCATCCCTCAGCACATGCGCGCTGCTTTCCTGCCTTTCCAACTGTCCCTCTTCAGTTAAGTTTGTAGCTGAGTGAAAGGATAGAAGGAGAGAGGAAAGAGACAGAGAGACAACTCCTAGGGGAGGTGGGTGGGTTGTGAAGACTAAATTCCTGCTGTTCCCGGAGATCACCTGTTACAGGTGAGTAATTACGCTATTTCCAGCAACAAGCAGGAATGTAGTCTTCACATATGGGGACTCCCTAGCTGAAGATGCCAGGGAGATAGCCCCAGGAAGGTGCCACCGTCGAAGGTGAGAATCCTTCCTCCCATGGATATCTGGCATCCCACCAGGGTTGGTGGGTAGGAGTTGGATTAGGTCTGAAAGAGATTTTGAAGAACAGCTTGGCCAAAGAAGGCATCCCAACGGGAGGCTTTATCTAGGCAGTAGTGGGCTGTAAAGGTGTGTACCGAAGCCCAGGTGGCTGCTCGACAAATGTCATCAATAGACAGAGAGTGAAGGTTAGCCATAGAGGCTGCCATGGCTCTCACATTATGAGCTGTGACATAGTCTTGAAGAGGAAGACTCTTACTCTCATAAGCAAAGGATATGCATTGTGCAATCCATTTGGCTAGAATTCTCTTGGAGACTGGAAGTCCCAAATGACCAGAATCAAAAGCAATAAAAAGTTGAGAAGACTTTCTATGTTGCTGTGTTCTTTGTAGGTAAAAAGCCAAGGCTCTTTTACAATCCAAAGTATGAAGGTTCCTTTCTGCATTAGAGGCATGAGGCCTCAGAAAGAATACAGGAAGATAAATTGTTGATTTAAATAAAAAGGCAAAACCACCTTTGGCATAAAGTGTGGATGAATTCTGAGTACTAGCACGCCAATATAAACAGCTCCAACAACCAAACAACCCACAACTGAATGCAGCATTAACGACCTACCATGCCACCAAAATCACAGACTGGAGCACATTCAAAACAGTCACAAAAGAACAAATAGAATCCACTATCTCCTGCCTAAACACCACCACCTCGCCACTAGATCCCTGCCTTGCAGAGTGGATAAAGAAATCCAAAGAAGACATAAGCTCACTCCTAACCAACATTGTCAATGAATCCCTCAGGCAAGGACACATACCAGACATCCTCAAGACCTCTATCATCCGACCAACCCTAAAAAAACCCAACCTGGACCCACTCGACCCAGCCTCCTTTAGACCAATAGCAAGTCTCCCATTCACCACCAAAATCATGGAGAAGATAATTCAACAGCAACTCCAAGACCACCTAGATTACAACAACATACTGGACCCGCAACAACACAGATTCCGCCCATACCATGGAGTCGAGACCCTCATGACGACGCTACTGAACACCCTTTATCAAAGGCACGCAGACCAAACACTCTGGATATGCCATGCTCTTCCTGGACATATCCACAGCCTTTGACACCATCTCCCACAGCATTCTCCTACACAGACTCCAGGAAACAGGCATTAAGGACATCGTACTACAATGGTTCTGCTCCTACCTGACTAATAGACAACAACTGATCCGCACGAACATGGCAACCTTCCCCCACTTTCAACAACATCAAGGAGTACCACAGCGCTCCACACTATCCGCCATGCTCTTCAATATCTACCTGCAACCACTCTGCTCGATAATACGAGATCATAACATCAACTACCATAAATACGCAGACGACATAATGCTCTATGGACCAATCACAACCACCAACCCAACAAACGACCACCTGTCAGACTGCTTCATTGAGGTCTCCAACTGGCTACAAGGAAACAAACTATCCATCAACATCAAAAAAACTGAAGCCCTCATAGTAACCAAGGACCCAAACTTCACCCCACCACCACACCTCATATTTGGAACCACCCAAATACAGATGCAACCCCACAAAATATTTGGGAATCACCATAGACCAGGCACTCACATTTACTCCACAGATTAAAAAGACTACCAGAACAATATTCCACAAAGCAAAAATGATACAACGGCTCAGACCACTCATTGATCCACAGGACTTCAGAACAGTCATGCAGGCTATGACGCGCTCCCCCACCTGGACTACTGCAATATAATCTATCACGGACTACCCGCCATCCACGCCAACCCACTACGGACTGCCTTGAACACCACCGCAAGAATCATCCAGAAAGCAAAAAAATACGATCACATCACTCCAGTCCTGAAAGAACTGCACATACTACCACTCGAAGCAAGGATCAAATACAAATCTGCCCTGCTTATCCACAAAGCCCTCTATCAAACGCAGACTTCCCATCTCCATTCCCTACTACCCCAGCCCACCCACAACAGAACAACCCAACAGATCACCAACAACACCCTTACTATCCCCCATGAACGAACAAAATACAATCAACGAACCTGCCACAGAGCTTTAGAACCGTACGCACCCTTCCTCTGGAACTCCCTACCGAGCCAAATCAGAAACAATGGTGACCTATCCACATTCCGGAAACAACTAAAAAACATCTTGTTTCAGGAATACCTTGGACCAGAAACAGTCATCCACCACCGACAACCCTCAGTCCTTCCGACATATCCCCAAAACTACCTACTAAGAGACTAATGTCAATTGTCTAAGTCATTACTATCTGTTCGGATCATCAATATTGGCCTCCTCAGTGATGGCGCCCCCCTTCCTCTGTAAATTGATTACTGTCCACCCCCCCTTTTTTTGTTAAACCGCTTTGACCCGGTGAAAAGCGGTATATAAATTTTTATTTATTTTTATTTATTTAGACAGTTTTTGTATACCGCCTTATCCTTCAATCAAAGTGGTCACAACACAATTGGGGGATACATTTAACACGCGGGGATATGAGAGACATACACTAATACTTACAGGGAACATGGGCTATGGAGGGTTAAGTGGCTTGCCCAAGACCACAAGGAGCATCTGTGGGACTAGAAACCCCAGTCCTTCCGGCCCAAGGTTGCTGTCCTCTAGTGGGATTTGAACCCCCGACCTTCCGGCCTGAAGTACCTTGCCCCAACCACTAGGCTACTCCTCCCTTTTGCAGTTAAATAAATAAATAAAAACCTTAACATGGCGAAACCTAGTATAAGGAGGATCAGCCACTAAAGCTTGCAATTCACTAATGCGACGTGCAGAGGTGATTGCAATTAGGAAGATGACCTTCCAGGACAAAAGCTTTAGGGTTGTAGTAGCTAAAGGTTCAAAAGGCGGTTTCATGAGCTGCCCGAGAATTAGGTTTAAATCCCATGCCACCGATGGTGGCCTGATGGGAGGTTTTGTTAATAGAAGACCTCTCATAAATCTTGATATGAGTGGATGAAAGGAAATTGGTTGTCCATTTAGAGGCTTATAGGAAGCTGTAATTGCACTAAGATGGACTCTTATTAAATTGGTCTTTAAGCCAGAATTTGATAAATGAAGTAGATACTCTAGTATCGATTCCAAAGGTATCATCAAGAAAGCTGCCCAACAACAACTCCAGCATCACATTGACACAGAAGCACCACTAGACAAATCACAGCATGGATTCAGAGAAGCACATGGAGTCGACACAATCCTTACAACCCTATTCAATGATCTGATCACAGGAATAAACAACATCAAACAAGGATTTATTCTCATCTTTTTAGACATTTCCGCTGCATTCGATTCTGTGAACCACGATATACTACTGCAACGTCTGAGAGAGAAGGGGATTCGAAGCACAGCACTGGAATGGTGTAGATCCTACCTTTCCAATAGGTGGCAACAAGTTAAAACAGGCCAGGAATCCTCAGAACCATTCCTACAGTCTCAAGGTGTACCACAAGGATCTTCACTATCGGCGTTAATGTTCAATATTTATATGCAGCCGATATGCGAATTGATCAGATCCTTCAACGTACAATGCCTGGCATACGCTGATGACATCCTCATATACATGCCGTTCAAAACTGACCAACCAGTGTTTACTCCAATAATCAACTGCTTCGGAGCAGTAGCTGAATGGCTGCTGACTCAAAACCTAAGAATAAATCATAGCAAAACTGATGTCCTATTTGTCACAAGGAATCTTAAGTTCGTACCTCCTCCGTCGCTGCTGATCAACAACATAGAACTGACGTCCAAACCCACGATCCGATACCTCGGCATAACATTAGATCAACACCTGGATATGACAATGCATGTGAAGAATGTGACAAAGAATATATATCATAAGATCAGAACACTACGCCATCTCCGTCCACTACTGGACTATACTGATTACCGATCAACCTTCCAGGCACTAGTCCTCCCACATCTAGATTTTGCAAACATCATCCTCCACGGGCTCTCTCAATCAACATTAAATCCACTTCGTCTGGCTATGAATACAGCTGCAAGAGTCCTCTCTGGATCACCAAGGTCTGCTCATATAACGCCTATCATGAAAGACCTACACTGGCTACTTCTACAAGCCAGACTCTCATATAAGTCACTAGTCTTGACCTTCAAAGCCATGAATATCTACCCACCAACACCAATCAGAAAACTAATCCACAACACCCCTGAAAATAGAAACAGAAGGACTACAACTATGAACACCTTAATAGTTCCCAAGATGATGACATCATGTACTAAAGCTACATCAAACAGAGCTTTTTCATTATTCGCACCCAGGAACTGGAATATACTTCCCCATGAAATCCGCGGCATCAAAAGCCTATTACAATTCCGCAAAGCCGTAAAGCATCACTTATTCACAAAATACTACCCAGAAGTGACCATGGACACTCACACAGCCAACAGGCCTCCCACTCACACCAAACACCTTAGCACCTCTATCCAATCAGAAAATGGTTAGTTCCCACGATATTTCACTTTACTACTATTGACCCATGCCACCCATGAATACACGTATAATATCCACTCGAGTTTAAATATGGTATATAATAAAAGCATATTCATAGTATAATGTTGATTGTACATAGTTATCCCTGTTATTCCATGTTATATATTCCCTTGTTCTCTGTAAACTCGATGTTACCTGTACACCGCACTGATTTTAATAGCGCGGTATATAAGAGATGTTAAATAAATAAATAAATCATAAGGGGGTTTAACCCCTTCTGTGAACACCATATAGTAAAATGTTTCCACTTGAAGGCGTAAGAGCGTCTTGTGGAAGGTTTTCTAGAAGCCTGAAGGATATCCTTTACCTGTTGGGAAAGGTTGAGATCCTGAAGGTCTAAGCTTTCAGCAACCAGGCCCTAAGATGCAGGGATTGGGGATTCGGGTGCCATAGCATCCCGTTCTCTTGGGAGAGGAGATCTGGAGCACAGCCTAACTCCAGAGGTGCAGCTTGAGAGAGTTGTAGAAGCAGGGGATACCACGTTTGGCGTGACCACCGTGGCGCTATGAGAATCATACGACCTCTGTCTCTCTGAAGCTTGAAGAGTGTTTTGGGGATGAGGGGAAAGGGTGGGAAGGCATAGAGGAAGTTGTGACCCCAGTGAAGAAGGAAGGTGTCCCTTGCCTGGCCATTTTGAGCCGGAATTCTGGAACAGAACCGGGGATGTTTGGCATTCAGTGGACTTGCAAATAGGTCTATGTCTGGGGTTCCCCAGATTTGAAATATCTTGGCCACCTGGTCTAGGTGGAGAGACCATTCGTAAGGCAGCAGTACTCGGCTGTTTGTCTGCCCAAAGGTTTTGAATGCCTGGAAGATATACCACGAGAAGGTGAATTTGATGTGCTCTGGTGAGGGCCCATAGTCGTAAAGCTTCGTTGCAAAATGAGAGACAGCCTGTTCCCCCCTGCTTGTTCACGTAGAACATAGCTACTTGATTGTCCGTTTGGACTAGCACTGTCCTGTAGCTGAGCTGGGCATGGAATACTCAAAGAGCTAGATTGCTCAAGGAGGTTTATGTGAAGACAAGCCTCCTGTGGAGTGCAGGTACCCTGGGTAGAGAGATGATGCAGGTGTGCTCCCCATCCCACCTGTGATGCATCTGTTAGGGTGGCCTGGAATACGGGTTGCTGGAAAGGAGACCCCACTAGAAGATTTTCCAGTGATTGCCACCATTGGAGGGATAAAATCAGTCGTCGTGAGTTTGATATCTTGTTCAACAGATGTCCTGTGGCCTGTGTCCACTGTGTGGATAGGGTCCACTGGGCTGCTCGCATATGAAGGCGAGCATAGGGGACCACATGAACCATGGATTCCATATGTCCCAATAGTTGTAGTAGTTCTCGAGCAGTTAGGGAGGACTTCACCGCGAAGAAAGTGGGGTTGTGGGAGAAAAACCCTTGATTGTCTGGTATCTAAACGAGCTCCTATGAACTCCAGGGACTGAGACAGAGCAAGTTGGGATTTTGGGAGGTTTATGACCAATCCCAAGTATTGAAGGATTCGCATTGTGCGAGACAGTGCAGAGCTAGCTTCTGGAACCATGGGGGCTCGAATGAGCCAGTCGTCTAAGTAAGGGAAGACGAATATCCCTAGGGTTCGCAGAAATGCAGCTACTAGTGCCATGCATTTCGTGAATACTCTTGGTGTCGAAGCCAGACCAAAGGGAAGAACCCTGTACTGGAAATGTTTTCCCCTGAAAAGGAATCGTAAGAATTTCCTGTGATCTGGATGGATCAGAATGTGAGTATATGCATCCTTTAGATCTAGAGAACAAAGCCAATCCTGACTTTGAAGGTATGGCAGAAGAGTTCCCAGAGAAATCAGTTTGAACTTTTCTCGGAACAGATATTTGTTCAATTCTCTGAGGTCTAGAATGGGTCTGTGTCCTCCTGTTTTCTTTGGAATAAGAAAATAGGGGGAGTAGAACCCTGTACCCTGTTAAGAATGGGCACCTCCTCTACTGCTCCTTGAGCAAGGAGTGTTGAGACCTCTCGATCCAGTAGATTGTCTGTAGAGATTTGGGAATTGAACTGTCTTACGATTGTAGGAGGGGGCATACTGTGAAAATGAAGCTTGTACCCCTCTCCCACAATGGACAGAGTCTAATTTTCTGCTGTTATTTGGTGCCATCTGTTGGCAAAATGACACAACCTGCCTGGAATGCTTAGGGGTTCTGGACCTTTCAGAGGCAGGAAGGCTAAGTTCTCTATGAAGGAGTCAAACCCCTTGAGGGGGCTGGGCCTGTGGAGCTGGTTGAGCTCTAAGGCCTTTTGGCTTCTTTTGTCTGCATTGTTGTTGTTGACCTTTCTGGGGAACTTGACCCTGAGCTTGTCCTTGCTGGGTATAGGATGGATAAAATTTCCTCTTTTTGTTGAAAAAGGGTTTTTTAATAGGGTTTCTTTATGACTGGCGTGGCTGTAGATTTTGACAATCTATCTAAAGTGATATTGTCAGAATCTATCTCATTAGCCTTTTCCTGCCAATTCTTGCCAAAGAGGTTTTCTCCTGTGCAAGGGATGTTTCCCAATTTATCCTGTAGCCAAATCTCCAAGTCTGGTGCCTGAAGCCAGGCAATCCGACGTGCACCAATGGCAATAGCAGAGGTTCTGTTGATGCATTCAAAGCAGTCAAAGGCTACACGGTTTACAAACTTGGAGACGTCTTGAGCATGCTTGATAAGAGTAAGGTAGTCTTGTCGTTTGTCATCAGGGAGAAGGGGGCTCATAAGCTCCAAATCTCTGTGACCTCTTTGAGGAACATTCCCATATATAAAATATATGAGCTGATCCTAGCTGAAAGCACGGAAGCCTGAAATGTTCGATGCCCAAAAGAGTCAAGAATCCTGCATTCATGACCTGGAGGACTGGATGCATGTCTTTTTGCACTTTTCATCCTATGCATGGCTGACTCCACTACCATTGAATGGTGTGGCAGCTGAGCCTTTTGAAAACCAGGACATGGTGGAACTCGATACATGGTATTGAGTCTCCTAGAATGAGGAGATGTGGTCAAAGGTGTCTCACACATTCTGAGCATCAAATCAAGAAGAATTTCATGAATGGGCAGAGTGGCTGCCTCCTTGGGAGCCTTATGGTATTGGAGAATTTCCAATTCCTTTGCTCTAGGTTCTTTTTCAGGAGCTACCGTGATTGAAAGGCCTCGGGCTACATCACAAATAAAATCCTGAAAAGACATGTCTTCCAGAGGAGACAGCCTGCGTTGGGGAGAAGAGGAGTCTTCTGGGAGAAACACTCTGGTACCGGCAGAATTATCAGAGTCATCGGAATCGGAGGATTCAAAGTATCTCCGATACCGATGTTCATACAAAGCACTGTCTCGGTATCTATCGAAGTCGGTACCGAGTTGGTCCGGTACCGATCTGTCGATGCCAGAAAAAGTCGGCATGGGAAGCATTCCCACCGGGGCTGGTACCGGTATCTGTACCGGGGCTGGTACCGGTATCTGTACCGGGGCTGGTACCAGCAGTGGTACCGGTGCCCGTTGAACCGCCTGTGTCAACGGTACCACAGCTGTAAGGAGAGCTGCAAGACTGCATTCAATAGCGAGGAATCTCTGGTCTATCGACGCTGCCGATGCCCGAGTATCGGTACCACTAAAAGCAGCCGGAACCCCTGAGCATGGCATCAGTACTTCTGCCGAGGTCGAAGCCTCGAGAATATCCTGGAACCCCGTTGATGCTTTGGAGGCCGAAGTCTCCCACCGGGGCTGTTTTGCCAGTGTAGTTTTCTCAAGGGCAATGCCAATGGCCTCTTGATGCTTTGAAGGAGAGCTACCCTTTGAGGAACGGCTCTTATGTTTAGTTACCTGAGATCCATGGGAGGAAGACGAGGCTCTTGAAGACATCGATGCAATGGACCTGGCATCCGAAGAAAAGAGGGTACCGAACTTTGCAGCTCGGTTCTGTCTTCCTCTTTTAGTCATCCCCATACAAGAGAGACACTCAGATGGAGAATGGTCAGGGCCTAAACATTTTAGACACCAGTCATGGGTGTCAGTGACGGAGATGGTACCGCCACACTTAGCACATTTTTTAAAACCACTAGCTGGTTTTTCCATCTTTTAGGAAAAATGGGGCCTAATGTCCAAAATGGCGCCTAGAACCAAAAAGAAAAAGTTTCTTAAGAGAAACAGTTCAGAAGTATATATACTCGTATATATTATTTTTTAAAAAGAAAAAAGAACCAGCGGTACCGGTAGGTGTCGTGCGGAGGCAGACGCGACCACAAAAAAGCAAGTTTAAAGAATAAATTTTCTGCGATGACAGGATATGTGTCCTGTCGGCTCTGCGGAAAACGAAGAACTGAAGAGGGACAGTTGGAAAGGCGGGAAGGCAGCGCTGAGGGATGCTCCCAAAAGCGTTCCTATTGGACGCTGGGGAGCGTTCCCGCACAGGCTCTGTCGGTACCGACGATACCCATATTTGAAGACTACATTCCTGCTTGTTCCTGGAGATCAGATATGCTGAGGCAATGGCCTCTTTAATCCACCACTCCAAAGCAGACTTGGCTACTGAGTCACCCTAGCGCGGGGCAGCAAACATCATAAAAAGATGGTCTGACTTACAAAAGGAATTCGTAATCTCCAAGTACTGGAGAAGCACTCTCTGGACATTCACAAGGCGAAGATCCTTATCCTTCCCCCGACACTGCTCCTTAGAGGAGGCATACCATCTAGTTCACTTGAAAGGGAGACAGCACTTTAGGCAAGAAGGAAGTCACAGGCTGAGTGGAAACAGCCACAGATAAAAGGACAGATAAGGATCCCAGCATGACAAAGCCTGCAGCTCGGAGATCCCCACTGCAGAACAAATTGCGACCCAGAAGACAGTCTTGAGCGTCAAATCCTTCAAGGTAGTGTGCTTTAATGGCTCACGGGGGACCACCTTCAGGGCACTGAGCACCAGAAACAGATCCCAGGACGGGATCACAGACTGATAGGGAGGATGCAGACAAACCCCTTGGAAAAAACATGAGACGACTGGCCAAAGACTTACCCACCAGTGGACTACGGAAACAGGCCAAAGCTGCCGTCTGAACCTTCAGGGAGCTAAAGTGAGAGGCCCTTCTCTAGGCCATCCTGCAAAAAGGCCAAAAGGAGGACACCTTGGCAATCTCAGGAGCCAAGCACCACGCCATGCACCAGCGCTCAAAGAGGCACCATATCCGTATGTATGCTAGCTTGGTAGACCTCCTCTGGGCACCACGTATGGTAGAGATTACTGCTGGAGAGTAGCCCATACATGCTAGGAGTCTCCTTTCAAGAGCCATGTCAAACGAGAAGGTCCTCCAGGGTGATGAATCCCTGACACAACAGCCCCCGAGATGGAGACGGTCAAAGAGGAGGTGCTTGAAGGAGCCACATCAGATCTCCGAACCACGCTCTCTGTGGCCAATTCAGCGCTATCAGAAAGCGTAATTACTCACCTGTAACAGGTGTTCTCCGGGGACAGCACGAATCAGTCCTCACATATGGGTGACATCGGCACCAATGGAGCCCACATGGAAGCATCTCCCCAGCTTTCAAAGAAAGCCTTTGGGAGATGCACCATGCATGCGTGGTCCACTTCTACCCAAGGGTGCCATCTTGCCTCAGTCAAATGACATAGCTAAGATGGCCAAGGAAAAAAATAAAATACGGTAAAGAAGCAACTCCAAGGGGAGGAGGGAGAGTTGTAAGGACTGATTCCTGCTGTCCCTG